>CM075853.1:52336957-53536957 GCA_037975125.1 Latrodectus hesperus | reverse complement strand
ATTTTTAATTTTAAAATTCAAATCAAGTAATAATTTGAAATTAATAAATTAAAAAAATGAACAAAAAATTAATATCATACAAATATATTATTTTTGGATTTCAAATAAGACACATAATTTGAAATTAATTGACACAAACATACAAAAAAAAGGAAAGAAACGAAGCATTATGTAAATGTATATATGTAGAATTTTCTAAAATATGTTCCTAGTTATTTTTAATGTTTTATACTATTTCTTAAAAATAAAATTTAGTTTTAAATGGAACATTTATAAAAAGACGAGAAAATTAACTTTAATGACTAGAATTAACAAGTAGTTTTTAAATCGTGTCTCAATCAAAAAATGCCTTTCTGTGTTTCAAAATATTTCATTGATCAATTTTTTCAAACTGCATTTTTTATATTCTGTTTAAATGATTAATCCATATAATTGATTTCAGTTTCTTAAAAATTAGAAATGTTTAAGTTGTTGGTGCGTTTGTGTTTATTGATCACGTTGATTGGAACATGATCTTCGGCAAGAACGTTCTCAAAATCGACGTGAAAAACTGTCGAATAACGAACGATAGTGTTGTACTTTTCAATGAACATCACAGCAGGTGGATGTATTATAATTTCTCGAATTTCAAGCAACAAATGTATCTAAGAAACTTCTTCCTGAAAGGAATTCGCTGTTTACATGTGAATATTTAAAAGTCACAATTGATTGGAGTTACCAAGCATTTATTATGTTAAGTCACACTAATTTATTATCATCATGTTTTAGTAATAAAACCATGGACTTATTACTAGTCTTTATTAAAGGTCTTATTATTAAGCTATCATAGTCTAATAATAAGACCAATTATAAAATCTAAGTAAAATCCAACAGGTTCAGTCTTAGGTACTGTTGAATAGGAAAGAAATTAGGGGTAAGTTTCTGTTTCCTACTCGATTATATGTTGAGAATTTTCTATATTACTTACTTTGTAGCATAGGCGGTCTTTCTGAGGAAATTTTTTGGAAGATAACAAATGTGTGGTGACATACAAGGAAAAACTTCTTGTAAATAACAGCTTGAAGCTAGAGGGATATTCATCAGAAGCATAAAATGTTATTATCTAAAAAAAATGCTATTATGATTAAAAAATATTATTACTTATTTTTAATCCAATAATATTTTATTTTGAATATTAAAGGTGCATTTTATTGATACAGAAGTTAATATTTTGAAACCTCATTACAAAGAGCTCTTTTTAAAGCATTATTTTTTCTTTCAAAAAGATTTTAAATCCCTTATTTTCTTTAAATATGATTATTTCAGATTAATTTTCCTGATTAATTATGTGATAGATTAATATGTAAATTCTTGTAACAGTATTTAGTATTATAATTTTTATTTTAATAAAATTTCCCTTTCTTTCTCCTTAAAACCAATAAATAGGCGAATACTTCCTTTTTTTAAACTTTATAGTTTTATGTATTTTAATAATATGTTATAAAGCATTTTTCATGATTTATACAAAATTTTTTCAATGAAAATATATTCATTCAAATTAAAAAATGCACAGTTTAATAAAATTTTTCAATGAATTAGTTTTTTATTTTTGCCATTCATACACCACAAACTTGGGTATCAAGTAATGAAATTATGATAGTAAAATGCCTGAATACATTTATTGAATGAAAATGTTGTATGAAAATATTGTCTGTTGTTACATTTTAAATATATTTCTTGTTTTATATTGAAATTATAATACCAAAAATTAATTGGAAAAGCAGAGCAAAAAAAAAATCATTTACATATTTAGAATATCTATGTAAGTAAATAATTAAAAAAAATTTAAATTGAAAGAAATATCTCTATTTAAAAGCTCACAAATGAAATGGAGTTTTTAGAATAGTGTTAAATGGTTTTTCTTACACAATGAAAACTTAACTAATGTATGTTAGAAAATTAAATGACGACTTAGGGTTCAAAGCATTCCTAATCATTAACAAGAAACATTCGACTTCAGATTAGCTGAATCTGTATGTATCTAATTATCTGCCTAGATCGTCTATTAAATGTTAGAATAAGTAAAAATTTGCAAATTTTGAAAGAGGCTCAACTAGTCTCAAACATCTATATGACATTCATACTTAATGTAGCAGAGAATTATGTGATTAGAGAGAAACATTTTCTGAGACAATGTCTTGAGATATAATCCAAGGAATCATGGTATGTTTCTGTTGATTCATTAAGCTGCAAATTTCCCTCGAATAACAACCTGATGTGTTTGAACATTAAATGAAACCATATGCAGAATTTCTGTTTGAATCGAAGATTCATCGTACACTGTGCCAAATGACAGCCAAAAATGAAGGCTATGTGTTCTTCGAACAAAAACATGATTATGATTAAACTTTAAATTGAACACAAAAATCTTGCTGACGGAAGTTGAGTTTCACTTCACAACGAACCAACTTTTAACAATGGTCATATTTGTTTGAAGACTCCTCGGTCAAGACCTTAACTTTGATTTGAACAGAATTGACTTGAACCTTCAGTCTGAGCAAGTGCAATTCAACGTTTTATGTACGAAGATATTGGTCTGGAGTGCCATCTGCTTTGATTTTTCATCATCTATTATGTGAAAATATAGTTAAGGGAAACAGTTCCCTTTTGTTACCATGTATTACCTCAAAGAAATTATTTTAACTAAGAAATATTAGTTGTATAGAAATAACAGTTGTACTCAGTTGGCCACTGAATTCTTATAAGAACTCCTTTTCTCAAATTCTAATAACAAAAGAGGGATCTTTCCATGATCAGCTCAATCATCAAATACAGTTTTTAGTAGAGCATTTATGTATCTGACAAAGACATGTGTGACTAATCTAAAAGTCCATTTGTCTTACTTTATGTCCAAAGGCTTCATGATTCCAAAAATTTCGATTTATCCTCATTGCAATCCAAAATATATCCTGTATTTAAATTAGAGATGGCAGAACAAAGTTTAAAAGTAAGTATATCTCAGTGTAATTTAGCAATATATTATTCTAGTGATTTGAGATTTTATTCAATTATATACTTCGGTGTATATTGTAAAAGAAATATAAATTTTACTCAATTCTTACGAGTTCTTACAGTGAAAATTTTAACGTTGAATTATACTAAAAGTAATAAATAATGTAGCATAAAACTTTAAAATGCTGCTTTCAAATTTCTTTCATTTTACTATTGTAAAATATTACTTAAAGTATATTAATAAAAAATTAAATATTTTATGAATATTAGTATTTATAAAAAGTGAATATCAGCATTATTTTGTAATAGGGTAAGTTTTTATTATAAATATGCTAATAGCCCCAATCCAATGAATCACTTTATATTTATTTCTATAATTAAGATGATATACAGTGGATTTCTATAACTAAGAATTCTACAATATTTAATCTTCCACGTTAAAAATCACAGTCATAATAAATATAAAGGGGAAATGCAGTTTTTTATTGTAAATAAATCATAACACTAGTAGAAAATTGGTATTTTCTACATTGTAGTTTAAAGGGAATATCCGTAATATACTCTTCTATCAATATTTTGCTGTCTTTTTTGATCAACATATATACTTTAATATATTATTTTAAATTTCAGTTGAAAGAAATAGTGTAAATTACGAGCTATAAGACATGAACTTTAATTCAGTTTTGATACTAGAAATTATAAACGTAGAAATGAAATTTTTTATGACATAGTTTTAATAACAAAACTGTGAATGCTTGATAGAATATCGCTTGGCGTAACTTCAACTGTAATTTATATCATTTACGAAATAAAGGGAAATAACATAAATTCATTTTAATGATCACGGTTCATTATCATTGCTATTAATTATCTTCGTTCACTTCGTACTTTCTTTTAATTTGAACATTCTAGCATTTCTAATGATTGATTGTCAAGAAAAAATTAAAAAATTTAAGTTGAACTCAAATGAACGAATTAAGTTATAGCAATTTTAATGTTATAGAGATAACATCTTATATTAATAAATGTGGTCAAATTTAAAATGTGACTAAATTTAGAAAATGAAATCATGGAGGTATTAATAACTTAGCAAGGTAGATAATATGATTTAATAATAAAATTAAATTATAAGGCTCTATTAAAATGTAATTCCGTGAAAGCCTGATAGTGAAAATTATTAAACGAAAGAACTAAAGACTCACCTCAAGCATGTTAAAGATTAGACATATTTCAATTTTAGATCTGATAATTCTATTCAATAGTTTTTCCTTTGGCTATAAGCTGAAATTGATTTTGAACTTTATATTTTACATGATTTAAAAGTATTTAATTGTTATATATCCAGCGTAAATAGTTTTAAGCACATGAAGAAAAATCAAAGATTTTCAGAAAGTTGTCATAAAAAATATAGTTTTTTTAAGGATTTCAAAATATTGTATACTTGATTCCCTATGCGGATTATAAATTGGTTCATTATGCAGAGAAAGTGTTTTTCTGGTGTTATTAAAATGTTTATGATATATTCCTTCTTATATCACCAATCTTCATTTACACGTTTCATTTTCTTCTACTAGAAAGTTAATACTACTGATATAAAGAAATATGGGGTGTTATTATAAAATAAATGACAGGAAAGCAATATGTATCATTATGTTGATTTTTAATTTTAGAATTTATCAGTAGTATATAACACAAATTATTTTTAAATTTTCATATTCTTTATTTGTATTTATTTGGCATAGTTAAATTTCAAAAGAATATTTTTTAATAAATGTTTTTTTGCATATTCCAAAACATTTTTGTATATGTCAAATGATAACATCTTTTCTTAAAGAGTATTACATAATTTTTGTCATGCATATTCTTATCAAGACCATTTTACTATTCACATATCATAATTGAAGTAGTTAGAGGATAACCTAACAGAAAAATGTACCATTGCAATACATGCTTACATTGGTTGGATCACAAGTTCCTTGGTCTTATTTTATAAAAATCGCATTCACGTATTGTAACAGAAGATATTTGAAGGTCAATATGAATATGAAAATGTGTTAGCGTAAGTCTAAGATTTTCTTATACTGGATTAAACATACTGATAACAAGGTGATCCTTGTATGGGTGCCAGGGCACAAAGTATCGAAGGTAATGAAAGGGCTGATGAACTTGCTAAACAAGGATCGTCTTTTGATCCCATTGGTGTAGAACCTTTTTGTGGGATCAATTTGAAGACCGCAAAAACCAATGTTCTTAAATGGGAAAAACGGAAGATGTATGAAACTTGGCTTAACACTCTTGGTCAAATCCAAGCTAAAAGTATGATCTGTGGATCATCAGCAAGGATTGCCTCTGAAGTTCTAAGATGCCCTAGGCAGAAGATACGTTTAATCGTAGGCTTCATAACTGGGCACTATTATTTCAGAAAACACCTCCATAAAACGGGACTATTTCAGCAAGACCCTATCTGCAGGAAATGTCATCGCAAGAGGAAACGGCCAAGCATATCATTTACGAATGCGAGGCTCTTGCCCCTCCCTTAGATTAACTTCTTTAGGCATCAATCTATACTAGAGAGTTACACCTAAACTCCATTAAAGGGTTGTCGGACTTTATTAATAAAGTGGGTGACCCGAGGAACTGGAATTAGGAAACATTGGGTTTGGAGTTAATAGTACAAAATGCTGATAAAAGCAGAGGTGCCCATTGACATACAGGCCCAACTCTAAGAAGAAGAAGAAACATATTTATATTTGAATTTAAATCATGATAATTAGTTAGTGGTTATATTAGTTTGATGCTATTAATTTGCAGTGATCTGTAATTTCTTACATAATGTTCCTATTAAAATGGGAAGACATTCTTCCATTGATGAATAGTTTTAAATCTTTTTTCAGACAGATATTGAACATATTGAATTCAGATTTTTTTTTCTGCGCATGTTTGATAGTAAAATTGTAAATAAAATTAAAATAGAACTTTAATGTGGAAAAACCATATATAAGACTTTTTACTAACTATCGTTTTTATTAACTTTATACGTTGATGTTATACTATAGACAGTGAAATTATGATTTAGAAACTTGATAACTTTCAAAAACATTTTGCTTTTACAGAAATAACTTGAAATGTATAAAAACGTGCTTCCAAAAATAGAGCTATGCACATTTTAATTGGATATTTTATAATTTTTCAAAATTTGGGTGGAGAACATGTATTAATTATCAGTAAAAGCCGAGAATTTTAGAATTTATTCAGTGTGAAATTAGTTTCCTTCTACATTTTGCGGATACTTATTAAAATGTTTTTTTATATATTAATTGTTAAAAATGTTATAAATCAAAATCTAAACTTGAAATATTATATTGCTATCAGCAAAAATACAAATTTTTTTATTTTTTCAATATTTTCTAAGTAATACACAAAGAACAAATGAGACCTAAAAAGTTTAATTATTTCAGTTCTTATATCAAATGTTTCAAAATAAAGCATTTCCTTATAATCAACAATTTAAATAAAGGAGGACATTAGCATTTAATATTTTTTTACTGAATCTGACTGAAAACCCTTTAGATTTATCGGAAGTACCATAAATTAATCTAGAAATTAAAAGCATACTTGTATTTTCACACCTGACAAAAAGCATAAGAAAACATTTCCAGTAAAATGATGGGAGAGAAAAGAAAAAGAAATTACATAAATTACGCTCTAATTTCTTGTTTTGTTACTTCTTGCAAAAGAGGGTGTCATAACACTCTTAAGAGGTAACAAAAGTCGAGGGAAAAAAAGAAAGAAAAGGAAGACTTACATAAATAAAATTACCTACTCAAGTATCACTGAGCAGCGGGGAGGAACGAATGAGCGCTCACGAATTCAACAAGCAGTGATGGGTGGGGGGATGTCATAAGTTTTCACTGATTAAAAACAGAAAAAAAAAAAGCTAACGTGCCTACCGGTTTGGAACTGGATTTCGGCTTGATCGTATAGCCGTTGGCGAAAAATTGTTTTCAAGAAAATTCCCAAATCTCGCCAAAAGCAGGATAACTATGACAATGAGGTGGAAGATGCAAGATATGAGAAGGAGGCGGAGATTTAAAGGAAGACTAAAGAGAATCTTCAGTATCATATTTGAGTTTGCTCCCAATATCCCCAGGTGTTAAAAAAAGTGCTCTCGGAGTTTCTCTTCACTGATTGATCGTGGTCATTTCATAGCTGGACTCATAGTGTGAAAGTGAGTGATTTATCATGCACATTGACATTTTTCTAAAATTTTCCTTTCGTTAATATTTTTTTTATATAATTTTAATTCAAATAAAATTTAAATACTGGGAAAATATTGTTTTTTCTTTAGAATTTCTATAAAGAAAGAAAAAAAGTAGTTTTTTTTTTTGCGAAGATGGCTTTCGATATTTGAAAGAGACTTCTAAAATATTTAAATCTTCAGTATTTAAGATTCTTTGTTTTTCAAGAAATATAAATTGTTTAATTAATTTTATTATTTCTTATGCAACTCATGTGAAATGTTAGATCAAAAAGTTAAGTTGAAACTATCTTTGTTTTCTTTTAAAAATCTGTATGATATAAAAGTAAATAAAAAATTTACATGTATTAAAACAAAGAATGAATTAATTTTAATTTTAAGCAGTTAATTCTTACATAAAATATTAATTAATTAATTAATCATTAAATAGATTTGAATCACAAAGACAAAAAATGTATGTATTCTTTTATCTATACAATATTTAATTTTATAAAAACGTATTTTTACAGAAATATGCGGCAGTATAAAAAATATAATCAAAGCATAATATTCACATCAATGTTGTTGCGAAGTTTTTGATCATATTCTAATGAAAATATCCTATAGGTAAAATTTTAATAAACTATTACAGGTATTATTTTCATGTACATGATGTATACCAAAAATACATGTATTATAATTGATGTTATAGTTGTTTATGTATATATGATGACAGAAACAATGTAGAATGTTTTAAATATAAAACTTATATTGTAAAGACAAACGTAAACTATATAATGTAAAGATTTCTTAATTATTTTACCGGTTTTGGAAAAATATTACATCATTTTAAGAAGTAATCTTTTATGAAAAATTCTTTGCAGAATATTTCTTTTGAACGAAACAAATCAATGCCATAATTTTTTTTAATATCTTACTTATAAGTTTTTAATAACTTCATCAAAAATTGAATGTGTATTACAACGAAGCTTCTTGTGTTGCAATAGGTATGATACAAATATTTTATTTTCCTAAAATCTTTGCATTCTCATATTTTAATTGAATGAACAAAACATATATGAAAACGTAATGAATGTTATTTTTCTTATTTTAATTCAAATATTTGTTCATTATTGTCCTATTCGGAAAAGCCTTTCGTGCTCGGCAGTGAAGCGCCGCGCACCGCATCCAGGTAAACCTTCTGCCGATTCTCTGACAGTAGGTCACCGCAAATCCCTCTCCCCGGTGGCAGCGCAAAATTCCTGGCGACTATTTTCCTTTCGCGCAACCCTGGGAGCTCCGAAAGAGACTGCCACCTTTCTGACAAACGAGTTCTTTTCGTTGTTGTCCTCGGTCGATTGACACAAGAAATGCTTTGTCGTATTTTTTTCCCTCTCCTTTCTGAGAAGAAATTTCGTTTGTGTTCCTCCAGTCAGTCACTCTTAATTACATGGATAATTCTATTTGTTTCGCCGAATTTCAAATTTGAATAAATATTGGTTTAATTCTGACCTTGTAATTAAAGGCATTGAACTTGATTTATTGTGGTTCTATTTTAAGATGAAAGTTCATTTTTTTATTGCTTAATTCATAACACCAAAATGAGAGGAAAATAACTTAGTTAATTTGAAAATAATAAAAAAAGAATATCGAAACAGCAAATGAAAATAAAATTCATCCAAAATTTAATTGATATATGCATTATTTAATACAAACACGTTTTAATTTTTGGTTAAAAAGCAAGATAAAAAGTTTTTTGCTAAATTCCTGCTTACTTTACGGTTTCAGGTTGAAATCCTTAAATTAAAATGTATAATAATATGTAAATTTTCGGGCTACTATTTTCTTCTCTCGATTGTAAGTTTTTATATCAATACTTTAAGTTCTATATATTTATATTAACATTTTATGTTGAACAATTCTTATATTTACTCATAAAAGAAACTATCTAGATAATTACGAAAGATGAAACAAAAAACATTTTTTATGTTGTGCTTTAAAAAAGTTTTACTGTTAAAAGTTGGGTTATTTTTATGTTTAATAACCGAGAGGAAAGGGATTCATCTCTTAAAGCACTAAATAATTATCTACCTCTGAGTAGTCATATTTTAATTTGATAAAATATTCCAATGTTACAAGAGGGAAAGCTGGAAAAAATATATGTGCAATTTTCTTCTTACTATTTATCATAATATTTGATTATATATTTTATGTTAAATCATCGTAATTATATCCTTAAATTAATTTAATTATTTTTAACTTCAGAATTTTGCAACTTTTCAGTAGCTGAATATTTTTTCTAACTTCCCATTTACAAAATATATTGATCATCTCAAAAGTTATTTTCGAAAATTGTTTTTTCGATAAAACTTCTACATTTAGAAGACGTCCAGTTTATGTTACTTAATAAAATTAGATTTTTTTAATAAATACTTCCTTATTTTCATTTATATTAATTACTTATTTTTTATCAATCTTATTTGTATTTATATTATATACGCACTTATAATTCTAACTATTTAGACAATAGATTTAATTTTTAATTATTTTTTATTAATTTATTTGGAGGCGTTAATCCTTTTATATAGTTTTTCTGTTAGAAAATATTTCCTAAACAAAGCTTTAAGATATTGTTAATACCATCTCATTAATACGAATATTAAATGAAGTTCTGCTATAAGACTATATTAGGAAATTATGTAACTGAACAATACAAGTTCATCAAATTTTTAATTCATTTCCTCATTGAACTATTATTTCATAAAAAAATAATAAAAAAATTATTTGCTTCAGTTTTATGCTAAGAGTTTTTCAGTCATAAACCAACATTTTCCCTTTGTGATAAACAAATAACTTTGGTGTAAATTGTCGGTACTTTGAGGAATGATGTCTATTATTCAGTGAAGGAAATATTACCTAATTATAAATTAAAATACCATAATGAAAACTAAATAAATACAAGAAACGGAAATTAAATTTTAATTAATTCTATTGTTAATGAATTGTACATTTAAAAAAATTGCAAATTAATTCATAATTTTGCATATCCGAAAATACAATTTCGCAAAGTTGATTTGACGGCGCATTCTCTTAATAAAAATAGCGAAAAGTAGGCATATTAAATGAAAAATAATGTCCTCAGATTATGTGATTCCTATCTTCTTAAATATTTGCATTTTCTCCAATTTAAATATTATATTTTTACAAAATATTTATGCAGTATACAAAATAATTAAGTATGTTATACAAATAAAATTTATTAATAGTGTTTTTAGGAATAATCTTTCTCTTTAGATATTTATTCTACAAAATATTCTATAAATGGTTAACTTTCTATCTTAAATTTTTACTAAATACAGAGAATATTCACTTAAAAGCATAATTAATATTTGTCATAAAATCGTATTCAATTTTAAATATATAATATTAAAATTATTAACGCAAACTCAAATTATTACGAAATTTATAATTTTTTCGTTATTGAAATAAAATGATTTCATTTCATCAGAAGTATTCTAGAATATATTACTGAAATTGAAAAGGAAGAACAGGACAGTACAATAAATAAATATTTGAAACTAGTACAAGACTTCAATTCTGACAATTTGAACTCAAGCACTTAGTTCCTCAATTTGAGTCGTTCAAATCTTTTGTTTCTAAATTTTTACGTTTCAACTTAAAGTTAAACAACAAC
Source organism: Latrodectus hesperus (assembly GCA_037975125.1). Classification (NCBI taxonomy): domain Eukaryota; kingdom Metazoa; phylum Arthropoda; class Arachnida; order Araneae; family Theridiidae; genus Latrodectus; species Latrodectus hesperus. Next base: position 53,526,035 of record CM075853.1, on the reverse strand, counting down.
AAATTTATATTAAATTCATAAAATATTCTTTGCTTAAAAACATACTAAATAATGTTAATTAACATGGATTACAAAAATAATTTATTTATCTAAATTACAATTATATTAATACTATTATAATAACCTTATAAAAGACATCATGACTAAGCCATATAATAATTTATATTTTCATATAAAGCCTTTTAATCTTGTTAAAAATCACATTAAAAACATTTGAATAATTATAAAAAAAATGAATGTCCTACTTTGGTAAGTTAACTTTAAAATTTTTAATTCGAATTTTAAGTAGCATTATATTTTTTGCTTTTACAAACATGCTGAAAACTTACCTTTTATGGAATATGACATTTTGTAGTGATGGTAAAAAGTAAAAATTATTCAAAATACTAATAACTTAAGAATAACACATTTAAAATATTGATAAGAATATTATTTAGCATCTTGAATCAGTTTTGTTCCTTTTGGAGTAAAAGTTTTCTCACAGGACCACAATGTTGTCTGTTATTAAATATTTCAGGCATAAAATCTCAATATTTGTTTCTAAAGCATATTTAAATTTCGTTAATTAAAAATGTACTAATGTTTACATCTCATGCTGCATTCCACTTATAACGCTTAAAAATAAAATATGTTGTTTTTCAATAATAATAATAATAATAATAATAATTTAATATTTAACATAATTCTTAATATCTTCCTTTTAATTCTTATAATGCGTGATTTGAAGTATTTGTAATATTGACAGAATTGAAGAACTAATAAGTTTTACATTAAAGAAAATTTAAAATTTATTCTACCACAAAATACAAAAAATGAAAACAAAAGATTCGTGCACTTAAGAATATACCTGAAGACTATCAATTTTCACAGTAAATATTTTTCGAATAAAAAATAAATGATGCAATGAAACGATACGATATTTATAAGATATTTTTATGGTATGGATTTTTGTAAATGATCTAAAAGTTCACTATTTAGTTGCGCAATTAGTTTATTTTATAACCAACATAAGTTACTTTCTTGAATATAATGTAACAATAATTGATTCGAGGTTAAATTGATAGACATAAATTAGAATTAGCATTACAAAATCCCATTCAATATGTGTGTGTGAATAATAGATTTAATACATATCTTAAACGCTATTAGCATTAATGCATACTTCTTTTTTCACGATTAATAACAAGAAACTTTAAACATTATTTATTGCAAGAAAAACTTAAAAATATTTGACAATGTCAAAAGATTAATTAAAAAAATTTTCAAACTATTAAATAAGGTTGTTTGATGCCATTTATATTTCATTTATTCCCTTTATCATCTCATATTTATTTTAAAGATATAAATATGCATAACTTTTCAATTATATTTTTCTCTCAATCACAATAAAGGAGTAATTATTTTCCAAAGTTTGTATTTACACATTTTATTTGTAATTTACTTATCAGACTAAATTTCAAAACATATTTATGATTAAAAATTAGCAAAAATATGGATTTTATTTAATAAAAATATTATAAGGATAATTTAGCATATTTTAATATTTTTATATTTGTATACATTGACTTGGGAAGCCCGATAGCTCTGAAATAGCGCTTCGCCCTCCCAAGGCACAGGTCCTAGGTTCAATTCTCGAGCTGGGCAAGATTGACTCAGCCTTTCATCCCTTAAGTGGGTCGATAAACAGAGTACTAAGCATGCTTGGGAACTGCGAGTTTCACATTAGGCAGAGCCCTCGGTCAGAAAAAAAGCTATGGTTCCGTAGGCATTGGTCCACATGGACTGTCGTCCACGGGTCTTTAATTTAGTATTATTATATTAAAAATGTAAAATATTGTTTTTTATAGATAGTAAATGGAAGGTAATTATTCTAAATTATTGATAGATATATATTTAAAAAAACATCGCTTTGCAATTTCATTTAGATAATCATTTAAATTAATATAAAGTAAATCACTAAGTAAAACGTAATTTTTTAGAAAAGTTTATTAATTAAACCTTTATTTCAGTTAAGAAAAAAATTTAATTGCTTCTTATATGATAAATATATGATACACTTATTCGCATATAAGAAAAGAATTTTTTCCTGGGACATATACTTCACTGAAATATCCTTCTCGTTCAATTTTAATTATTTAGGTTTAAAAATCATACTTTTTAAATGGGTAAGTCTCAAAAAAAATTTTGCTTCAAGTTGAAATTTCAAATAACTTCATTTTAAGATTCAAATCATATCTTGTTGAAATTAAGGACAATATTCACATGGAAAATAATTTAAAGTTTTGTGTATTATAAAATTAGCATTTTTTTTTATTTATTTATTTATTTATTTATTTTTTTTTTTTTTTGTATTATAAGAACTCGCTTACGTGCAAAACACAAATCGAAATAAAATAATGAATATAAACATAATTCGCACTTCAATAATTGTTTTATGATTCAGTAGTGTGCTTGCAAGTTTCAAATAAAATATGTTGATACTGAATTAATTAATCATTTCTTCAGAAAGAAAAAAAATGCTGCTAATTAAAAAATATTATTGAAGTGCATTTTAAAAAATACAAACATCAATCTTAAGAAAATAAGAATATTGATGAGCAGAGTTTATATTTTGATACTCATGTAAATTCGTTTATATTAAAATAAAAATGGAAATCACAGAAAAAATTTGTCTTACATGCAAATAAATATTATTGTAAACAGATATAATGGTAAAAAGTTGCATTATTTTTCTTTGAATTTGTAAATGTAAAAATTGAATTTCCGCTTAAAGATGGAAATTATAAAATTTTATAATTTTAAGAATATTTTTATATTCTAGAAAATATCGCGAAAACCCAGAATTAGAATTTTTAAAGCTGCACATATGAGAGCAGAACTGAAATCTATAGTATTTGTTAAAAGGAAAATAATCAAAAGTGATGAATTAAGAAGATGAATTGTCTATTTTTAGCATTTAATTTTTCATATTGAGCAATAAAAACGTTATTTTGTAGAACTAGAAGGAAATTTCAAATCTGTTAATGTGTGTGAATAGTTTTCAGAAATAATTTTTGTTATTACACAAGTTTAATTTTATTTTATTTATAATTATGCTTGCTCAAACACGGTACACAGACATTTGAAAATATTCCGATATTTTTTTATTTATTTCATAGTTAATTTGTAGATATTGATCTGATCTAGTAAATTTCGGTGAAATTTTTTGAATGATAAAATACTTATATTGAGTAAATTATTTTTCAATGAAATAGATCTTAAACATATTAAAATAGATTCCATCTCATAAAAATTATTATGTGGGATTCTTATAATAACAATAAAATTGGAATAACTTTTTCCAAGTCAATAATTTTTACAAATCTTCAAAGCAATATTTTCACTTATTATGTGAATAAAACTCATTTTAAGATATCATTAAAATAATCATAATTTATCATTTTTCAGTAATGAAATAACAATTATGATATTTAATTGAGTTTGATTGATATCCTTTTAAAAATTTTGCTTAATGTCAAACTCTGTTTGATCAATTACTGTTCGATTCAATGATTTAAATCTTATTTTCAGACATTTTTTTATATTATAGTTTCTCGAGATTCTTTATTATTAAATTTTTGTTAATAATCTTCTTAACTACTGCAAAATCATTAATAAGTGATACTTATTAGAGACGCAAAGATTTATTCTAATAATAACCGTATTCATTGCTTTAGGAATCTGAAAAAATGATTTCCCAAGAATGAACAAGCATGGTAATCAATGCACGGAAATCATATGTAAGTGTTCTAATAAAGCAACTTTCAACAACCAAAGGAGAGAGATAAAAAACCAAGGTTAGTGCATTTCAATAAGAAAATTTCTTCTCATTCATTTATAACAAACTGCAAGAAATGTCATTCTCAATTTTATAAAATTGAAAGGAAGAAAAATTTTTAAATAACATAATTTAAATCTTATTTGTAAGTGATTATCTGTTTGCTTTAATTATACATTCTTTATTTAATACAATTTTAGTAAGTTTTCAAAGTTTAAGTTCTCGCAAATTCCTTTTATTTAAAAATGTTACGAAAATTTCAACACGTTGAATATTTGAACATTAGGAAAATGTCTCAATATGCTTTTTTATTTATAATTATTCCAAAAAAGCTACATTGTATAAAAATTAATTCATTTCTTAGACATAATATTTGGAATCTTATTTATTATTATTTTCTTTTTCACAGGTAAATCTTTTCTGGGTCCTTTACTTAGGACATGAGCATGTGCAAAGGATCGGGTACAACCTCTTCAGAATGGGACATTAACGACAACAATATCCCTAAAGTAAGAAATAAGCTGTTTCCCGGTATTTTTTAAATTCATAATAATAATAATATACTGTTTTAAATTTTACAAAAAGAATTAAATTAAAAAATAAAATGATGTACATATTCTATAAAGATACCTTACAAGTTGTTTTACATTTTGTATTATAAGCAAACTTTCTTATCAATTTCAAAATTTCAACTGGATTCTGTTGATAAATTTAACTCTTATGATTAAATTAATTGTAATAATTAGTATGAGATTTTTCTCCACAAGAATAATTGATGCAACTTTGATGTGCAAATATAGTTAGTAATTAAATAATTAAAATATAACGAATCATTTTAGTTATTAAAATACTGACTATATTTATATTTCAAATATTAGATCTGATATTTTTGCATAATAAGTATATAAAAATAATATAAACATTAACTTCACATGTTTTTGAAGGTATTCACTCAATACTTCAATAAAGTGGAAGTATATAATTTTGTGGAATTAGAACAATTAGAGAATTTTAAAATTATCCAGAACATTAAAATTTTCTTACATGCATTCATGTAATATTTTGAAGGTAAATTGAAATAAATTTTATTGAAAAGGTATATTATTTCTTTCAGCTTAAATTATATTTTTAATCGATCATGAATCGAAATTCAAGACTGCAATGAAAATAAAATTACCATTAAAGTATTCATTTCGTCCCAAACCTTAAAAATAATTTATTTTCAATATTTTTTAAGAATTTCGCTTGAAAAATTTACAAAAACTTAACTTAACGAAAACGTTTTAACCACAAAATATTACCAGTATATTTTCGAAGTATAAATTTTTATGACTCTAAACTTAATTCTCTAATTCCTGTTACTAAATAAATAGATGCATATACATTATTGCAAATACTTATTGTTATTAGCTGAGCTTATATTTCTAATAAATGCACATAATCTACAAAAACAAATTAATATAAGGAAAAAATTAAACTCTAATACTCATTTGGCTTAGAACAAAAACTCATTCTACATAGCAGAGTAAAAAATGCTATTCTTTGTAAGTCACTTAGTTCCGTTCTTCAGTATCTAATAGCAATTGAAAACAAGAAAAGTGTAAAAAGAAACAATTTATTTTTACTGTAGAAAGTGTTAATAAGAAATGTAATATATAGTATAAGAATTTGAATCACAATTTTCAATATTTTTTTGAAATACTTTGAATTATTATTTTAAAATTAATTCTATTTTTTTCAATCACTTTTTTCTTTATGCTTTCTAACTTTAATAAATTTATAGTGTAATTGCAAGCAATTAATTTTTTTTTTTTGAAAAAAACACAAAGAAAAAATTGGTTGAAATTTTTATTAAAAATTTAAAGGAAATTTTGCATAATAACTTTTTACACCTATAAACTACTATAATAGTGATAGATAATTTAAACTGTTCATTGTAGTATTTAAGGGAGTCCTTAATCCACATATATAAAAAGGGAAACTCCTTTTTTTTAATATTACACTTCATATAATTTTATTCTTAAACACACTTTAAATTGAATGATATAATAAAATGAAGCAAAATATTCTAGATTTTGAAAAAAAATTAAGTAAATTTGAAATGAAAAGAAAAATCTACGAGACAGTATCTAGTATTAGAAACACAAAGCCAGGGCCATAACTGAAAAACGTGGCTTGAGTGTCAACTACTATTTAACTTTCTCTTGAAATGCGTTTAATAAGTTATAAATTTTAGTCATAAGCATAAAAATTCCTGAAATTTTGGTGCTGATTGCTTCATAACAATCTAGTAAATTAATAAATTCATTAGGAAAAATCAAATTTAAAAAATTGATCGTAATATCCAAAAATGTATCTTCAATTGTTAGATTTGATTAAATATTGAAAAATTTATAAGACATGCTTAAAATGCATATTTCTTAAAACTATTTAAATTTCTTTACGATTACTTTATTGGATATAAAGAAACGCATTTATTTTCTCTATTTTTAAGATAAATTTTTGCTTTAGCGCAATAAATAAATAATAAAATATCTTTATGCCTTTTAAAATTATCGAAATATAGTTTCCTTCTTTTTTTCTGCAAAAAACATACATAAAATTCTTATGTATCATCGGAACATCTCACAGGGCTTCCATTAAGTAAGATTAAGTATTTCAAGCATTGGCGTGGTATGTGTCCTTTCACAACAACATCAGCACCTTTTTTGACAATCTCATTCGCTTCCTTTTACTCCAGTGTACTACTCATGAAGAAAAAGGAGGAAACGACGTCTAAATGATGATCTTCAATGTCCATTTCATAAGGCGGTGGAAAAAAATTGGAAAGAAAAAACGGGCTTTTGTAGGTGGAACATTCTTCCTCGCGAGCTTTATCATATTGCGAGGAAAAAGCATCCACTCCCTATAACTGAACTCAAGATAACCCTTCCCGATTTGCAAGTACAATGACTATAGAGGGAAAAGAAAGAAACAGAACAGGATAGAAGAATGAAAAAATAATAATAATTTCGTGGAAAAGACAGCTAAATGCGCATCATTTTATAAATGCTCCTTAAAAAAAAGCTCTTTAAAAAATACCTTTTGAAGCATCGCTCTCTTCCCTGTTCCTGTCGTCGGCGATAGTTGTCACATCCGCTGTTTCCCTTTTGTGGTCGGCAGACACAAAAGGTGCTCCCTTTTCATTTATTTATTTTTTGGTTAAAGGGAGGAGGTTTTAGACCATCCCCTTTGATTAGGGGGCAGATTGTGGGTGGCCGCGCCGTTCCGGCACCAATTCGAAATTAAAAAAAAAATACTCTTATTTTTTTAGTTTTATTAGTCTTTCAAAATTTTCGAAATAATTTTTTTCGAAAATAATTTTCGAAATTTGAGTTGAAAAATTTATTTTATTGTTAGTTTTGTAGAATTAAAATTTTCCTTTGTTTCAATTAATTTAAGTGATTAATGTGCCATATTTAAACAAATTCAACTTAAGCAAAATATTAATATCATTTTAGTTTATACTCCAAGTCATTTTTCAAAATTGTGACAAATTTCAAAATAATTAAAAAGGAGTTTATCTAAATGTATTTTGTATTCAAAATTTTCGCTGAGAAACATACTTTTGATATTTAATTATTCTTTTTAATTCGAATTAAATTTTTTTTTAATTCTAAAAAAATATCTCGAATTTTAATAGAATAATAATAAGCAAGAATAGTTTTCTGTCATCTAACCATGCCTAAACATTATTCTTTCCAAGAAAGCAAAACGAATTTCAACCATCAGAATTTCACTATTAACTTTTTTGAATCTGGTGATAAGGATCATTACTACTAAACAAATAAATTTAAGAATGCTTTTGGAGTCTCATTTATAATAACCTTGATGCAAAATTCATTATTTCTTGAAAGCCGAAATATCCATTCTCATCACTGCATATTTGGCGGTTCTAAGAAGCATTCGATCTGACTTTGCTGAGAGGCATGAGCGAATTAAAGATTCTTGAGATGGGCTTCTGGTTTTTCTCTTGCATAATGAAACCATTTAGATGGCATATATTGCAAGATCCTCCATTGCCCCCGGGTGCGTCGGCCTTTTCTCCATAGCTTTAATGTACGAAGCATATTTCCTGCGAAGTTAAAGTTGGACCATAATTTACTCCTAAGGTAATAGATTCTCTCTTATAGGCACAGTTTTGGCGATAAAATAGAAAGAGCTGGAAATAAAACCATTGATATAAATGACTAGGGTGCTTTTAGTTAGAATTGTGTGAGTTTTGATAAATATTTATTGCGTTTTCTTTTAAGTAACGAAGGGCAGGTATAGTTCACATAGTAATAACGAAACTGCATAGATATTGTATTTGTATTGCAAGAAGTTGTTGAATTAATTACAATAAAGAAAAGTATTACATGAACATGGAAAATAATTAATTTTATATATTTCTAATATAAATTGTTAACAACTCTTTTATAGTTAGCACAGTTTCTAAATCTCGATCGTATTTTACAGAAATTGGAAAATTCAATATTCAACACACACATACATTATATACACACATAAATATTAAATTTAAAAAAAAATATTTTAAACATGCAAAATAACCTTAATTAAAAAATTTCTCCTCGTGTTTATATAAAAGCATCTATGTTAAATACATATTTTAAATTGATCCTATAGAAATGCAACATATTAAGCTATATGTCTGGCAAAAGTTTAGGTTTCTAAAAATGTGTCATTAAAAAAAATTAAAACGTATCAGTTTATGAAAATAACAAGTAGTTCGAATTGCTAATTTAATTAAAATAAAGATTTCGTTTCAATAAAATTAACAATTCCATATGTTTTAAATAGCTAAAAATAATGTCGTTTTTATACAAACAGTCATTATAAGTGATATTTAAAATATTTTCATGTAAGCACATATATATTTTGGATTTATCCTTAATTTACAAGGAAAATATACAAATGGAGGTAATGATTTATTTCAAGTAAACAGAAAATGACAATGAATAATACATTTTGGTTTTAAAAATAACGATGAAAGTAGTTATTTCAATATAATTTGGAAATTTCTCAATTCTATGTTTGTTAAAATAAGTGAAATAAAATTAAATATACTGTGAAAAGTAATGGAATTCAATCCTTTTAGATTTTATAATACAATCCTAATCTTTAACCATTCTAAAAATATAATAGTCAAATCGTCTTATTTAAAACTTAAACACAATTTTAAAGAGGAAATTTAACCTATTTCCTGAAATTTGATTTTCAACATCAACCTTTATTAATATACTTGCAATATAAAACCTATTTCTACGTTAGCTAACAAATCACTATTATTTTAATAAAAAATTAGGAACTAAATATATTGCACTTTTTTTGCTTAAATTTATCCAAGCATTAAAGTAACATAAGTGTTAGCTAATGCGTTATATTATATTTCCTGCACTATTTTAGAAATTACCGAGAACGGAATCGTAATTAACTGTTGAAAGATTTCAATCATATTCACACTGGATAATGCTTTTCTCTGCCAATCATCGTAACTATTATTATAATATGTGATAAAGTGATCGATTGCATGATGATATTTGCTTATAAGAAACTTTACTGTGCGATGATATTTACCAACTGCAACCGCACCTGTTCAACATCAAGAAAGCACATCTTCAAATGTAACAGATGGATATCGTTCTAATGCGTCAATGTTAAAAAATAAATAAAGAAAGAAAAAAATTAATACTAATATTCCATGTTTACTTGCTTCTTAGTAGTTTTGGTATAGACAGGGAATATTTAGCGGCACCAACTCCAGCGCCTTAAAACGGTGGAGGGCGCGCCAAGTACCCGGAGGGGTAGCATTTTTGGTTAAGTCATTAGATAATGACGGGTTCTTCTTTACTCTCACCGTAATTTTTTTACCCCACTAAAGTACAAGAATTACCTTTAAGTGACCATTTAAGCGCTATGTAATAGTGTCTCGCGTTCTTGTAAGAGAAACAGTAAACCATCAAGAAAAAGATGTTTCTCATTAACTTTCAGACATAAGACCAGTAGTAAGAGTTTTCTGCTAATTTTTTCAATCACTAAGGTGCTCCCTCTATTTAACATAAAGCATGTTATTCAAAGCTTAAGCTTAAAAAAATTTTTATCCCTAAAAATGATAAAAAGATTTATAATATTTTTAAGCAGTTATGATAATAAGTATATTATTTTTCAATTTGAAGTTTAAAACATAATATGTAAAAATAAATTTGTCTGCAAATGAAAAAGATATATTTTTTTATAACTTCAAATAATCACTTGAAAATATTTTAACAAGTAAAATTGTAAGCAAATGCTACTAAGAACGTAATACGAGTATTATTTATTAAATAATCGGCGTGAACTTATTTGTTTTCGTGAAGTCTAAGCTTATGTTTTCTTATTTTGTTCATTTTATGTATTCAAGCAATATTTAATATTTTAGTTAACTTACTTCTATAATCCCCATATTGTACATCTGTGCAGCACGGAGAAATTACAGTGTGTTAAAAAAATATTATTTATCATTATTTATTTGAAATTATTAAGTTAGATTAAAGAAATACTTTTTTAACTCTTTATAATTATATAACCGTGTGTGAACATTTTTGATAGAGATTCTGAGTTAATCAAATAATATCGATAAAAAATTTTAAATATCTATTTAAAATGGGACATTGTTTAATTTTTTTTTTTTTTTTGCATTTTCTTATCATAATTATAAATCTATAAAAATTTTTAACGTCCAATTTAGAATAAAAGTTTATTTCAGTATCACTTCAACAATATGCAATTACAGTATCTTTAAGCATTTATAATCCTTAATATATCCTTATTTATTTATTAAATAAATTTAATAAATTATATAATAAATTTAATGAATTATATAATATACATTAATAAATTTAAAAAACTTAATATCCGTTTATAAAATAAATAAATTTATTTATTAAATAAAATAACCTTTAAATTTAATTTAGATAAGATTAATAAAAAACTTCTTTTGATGAAATTTATCTTAAAATATATTTATTTGGATACAGAAAAACATAATTTCAATCTGTTGGGATTGTTTCACAAATACTTTAATTTTCAGGATAAAAACCACATGTTAAATATATAGTACACACACACACACACACTCACACACACACACACACACACACACACACACACACACACACACACACACACACACACACACACACACACACACACACACACACACATATATATATATATATATATATATATATATATATATATATATATATAAAACTCTTATTAATAAATATATAATGCTACTTGAATCTTTGTATCTTTCTTGGACATCTTGCATATCTTGTGACAGAGTATCAAAGAAAATTACTAACAAATAAGATAGATGCAAAGTTAAACTCTTGACTATGTTTTAATTAATTATATTTTTGTAATAGATATGCTGTCTTTGTATACACATCGATTGATGTAACTAATATTTTGCTTGCTACAGGTGACCAGCTATGATACGTTCCAGGAGTGGTCGGATGGCCACTGTCGTTTCGTGTACAGGCCGGATTGCGAAGAGGCCAGAAGACACGGATCAGGTTGGGCAATGCGCAATACTAACAATCACAACGTTCACATTTTGAAAAAATCCTGCCTAGGCGTTTTGGTTTGCAGTGCACGCTGCACTCTCGATTCAGGTGACAAAGTGCATCTGAGACCAGCTATTTGCGATAAGGCCAGGAAGAAACAACAAGGTAATTTTTTATGATTATGAATTATGTTTATATTTTCCTCCTAAATATATGATATCCGTTTGGGTAATTAGAGATTCTTAATATTGCTTACAATTCATATAAAATTTCACTGTCGTTTATTGAAATCGTTGAATGTGAGAATTTTTTTTTTGATTAAATTATTTTATAGGAAAACCTTGTCCGAATCGGAAGTGCACGGGAAGATTGGAGGTACTTGCCTGTAGAGGACATTGTGGTTATCCTGTTACCCACTTCTGGAGACATACTGAGCAGGCCATATTCTTTCAGGCCAAAGGCAGCCATGACCATCCAAGGCCGGAGCCGAAAGCCACGGCTGAAGCTCGTCGAACATTGCATTCCCCACTCCAAATACAAAGGAGATCGAAAGGTTCTCAGGATTCTCTGAACTTAGAATTGCATGTAAGATATCACTTTTTTTAAAAAAAATTTCTTAAAATTAATTGGACCTAATTGAAAATGTATATTATTTACATTATATACTTTTACAAAGATATGTTATATACATCTTTATAAATGCTTTTATTGAAGTTGAAGCATGCATGAATGAGTGCTGAAGATACTTAAAGAAATACTGAAATCAGCCAAATTGTTTTCTATTAAAAGATTTTTATCAAAATCATTAACATAAAAATTATATTTTAAAAGAAAAAAATTTGCTGCAATTTCTTAAGTTAAAATTAGTTTGATTTTTTACGATAGCATTTGTTTCGACTTAATCCTAAAGGGAATAAGCAGTTCTTACTCTTTAAGCTTAGGGATGAAATGAATGGCATGTTCACGTATTTCAAATTGATATTTCTACACAAGCTTATTTTTTTAATATCCGCAAGCACTGTAAGCGTATTGAAAAAAAAAATCACATTTGAAAATTCGCGATATAAAATCCATTTGTTTAACAGTAACATCGTGTGTGAATTTATTACATTACTTTCGAATGGCAATCTTATTCTATTCACACTAAATCTGAGCCTTGAAATATGGTATTAGTTTCGCGTGTTCCAACCTCATCATTAGGGTAGAAATATAAATAACGTGTAACTTATTCGGCAAAATGAAACTCATTATAGTTCTTCAAGAACAGGTTTGAAAGTCATGATGTGAGAAATATTTTCAAAACATTTATCTCCTCCTCATTTACACCAAACATTTATGTCTCATTCTTATTTATCATAATAAAATTTACATATTATAAAAAAAACTTGTATCGACTTAAAATGCTTAATAATTTGTTGTGCATAAAGGTTTAGTGTTCATTTATGTCAAATTTAAATTAACTAAAAAATTTAAAAGAATCAAAAACAAATAAAACTTGTTTGCAAATTATATTTTTTATTACCTTTTTCTTCTTTATTCTGAAATAAATTTTTATTTCTATTCCTCTAATAGAGAGGTTTTCTTTGATTCCTTTTTATTTTTATTAAAAGTTTTTTCCAATTTTTTAACAAAATTTTGATTTAATTTGGGCTTTTCTAATTGTTTAGTATATATATATATATATATATATATATATATATATATATATATATATATATATATATATATATATATATATATATATATATATATATATATATATATATATATATATATATATATATATATATACACATATATAGTGTTTTCAGCATCCATTCATTTCGGAAACCTCCAAGTATTCACATACAGTCCACCCCATCCCTCCCTCGGAATCTTCCATATTTATCTGTCCATACAGTTCAGAAATATATACACGGCAGGGGTGTGCATTTCTCCATACTACTGAACTGAGTCCAGCACCGCATTTATCTAAATAAAAAATACATATATAGTATATTTATTTATATATATATATATATATATATATATATATATATATATATATATATATATATATATAGATAGATAGATAGATAGATAGATAGATAGATAGATAGATAGATAGATAGATAGATATATTTTATAAAATTAATAATTAAATATTTGATGGAGAATAATACTTTGAAAATACCTTTTTTTTTTATCTATTCTTGTATTTTTCAATCTTCGTTTCTTTTCGTTAACTGTAAAAAACCATGAATTTCAAGCGATTCCTCTGAGAATATAAATATGCATGCTTGCACTGAAGCGGTGAGGAAAAGGTATTGTAAATGGGAATGGTTGCCCTTTGACACTCCAAATTAGGGACCTACACCCAAGGGATCCACACCGCAACTCTGCAAATTCTAGGACCATGTACTCATTACCCATACTGTAGGCCGGTATTTGGTAGAAAAGAACTCTAAATGGAACCACTTAACAGTAATTGTCTTGTTAAGATTGGCAACAGCGAAATGAAGTAGTAGAAAATCCTCGAGGGAATAGGAGCGACACTCTTCCCCCTCTACGGCATTGTTAGAAATAAAAATGATTGTATCTGTTATTATTCATGAGTTTTGAGGTGCATTGGTTAGAACGTTTTGAATGGTCTCAAGAGAATCGGTATTTTACAAATTCGCCTCGAGCTACTTCATTTTTACTTTTGTTATTTAACTTGTGTGAGTAAGTTGCTCTCAAAATGATAACAGACAATTGGTTGGGACAAGAGGAATTGAAGTGAAATGTGTAATTTCTTCAGTGTGAAGATTATCCAGCTATTACGGACAGACGTTTGCTGTTTACTAACATAGCTTAATAGCTCCCAGCTAAGGAATGTTTTCCAAGGAACGTCTATCATTTCTTTGATTAAGAAACTATGCCGGAAATACTTATTAGTGTTAAATACATCCTGATTATTCAAAAGTTTCTGAAAATCAAAGCGACTATGTTAATTTAAATCGGATTTTTTAAAAAAATATAATTGATTTAAAGTATTAATAAATTTAATGTATATTAAAATGTTATTAATTTTCCTAGAAAGATTAATGGACACAAATTATTTGTGGTTTAAGTAAAATAATTATACAAGTAGATATATAACAATTATAACAATAACCGCTATTTCATTTATTTTATAATTTAAAAATGTGGCTTAGTTTCAAATTAACTTCGTTAAATTTTTCTTGATTTGTAATAAAACAACAAATATTTATTCATTCATAATCAAGTGCAATTTAAACTCTTCTACTTACCTAACCTTCATATTTATGATCTATGTCATATAAAGCATATTTTTAACATATCAAGTCTAGTTGAAAATAAGAAAATAGGCAGTTAGAATAATTTAGTTCATTAAGCTTTCATTGCCATAGCGAATACACATAGCAAACTTTAACAGTCGGTGTTTCTTTATCCGTCCCATTACGTTAATAGAATGAAAGATAACTGTTGGGATAGAAACCAATTCATTTTGAGATTCCGTCTGAGATATCAAATGAGATTCTGATGATATTCTTTCTCAAACGGAAGATCTCAACTAGTCACGAACGCAAAAGTGAGTCGGTGGCGAAATGGGGCGTGTTCATTTATCAATTTTTTCCCGATATTTGAAGAGATATCGATTTTCCAAATGTTTATTTTGCATTGTTCATGATTTGATAACAGGTATTTTCCATCAATATCAGTGATGTTCGTGAGTATTCAAAGTGATTACTATTAGCTAACGATTTCTTTCAGAAAAACATACGCTTATATCGTATGAGCTGAAATGATCCGTTTCGCTGTCTTGCGTGTATTACCATCTTGTCTTTTACCATTTGCAGTTTCGTAAATGATTCTTTGCGGCCACCCTTCGTGGCAGATGTATTTTACTTAACAGCAGTGGCAATTTAAATCTTCAAGAGAATTCTAGCTTTGTCAGGATGAAGCTTAATGCAGATAACAATATTCAAGCCTTCAATTTATCTCGTAGAAAACAACCGACTTCATTTGGGTTCAGGCTCTCTTTTGTTTTGCCTTTCTTTTCCCTCACTGGCAGAATTTTGACTTTTTATAAGACTATAAAACCAATATGTTTGTTTTACAATCGAATGGGGGAATCAGATGTATTATGTATCATATATATATATATATATATATATGTATATATATATATATATATATATATATATATATATATATATATATATATATATATATATATATATATATATATATATATATATATATATATATATATATATATATATATATATATATATATATATATATATATATATATATATATATGTATATATATATATTATCAAAAATTAATATCGTAATTAGGATATATAACTCGACTCTTAGGATATTTATTTTTATTATAAAGAGTAATTCTCAATTTTTAATGTTTTGTTACACTTTGTTTAAACTACTAAGCTGTAAATTGCTGCATATGCTTGCTGTACATATTTTTAAAACTGTTATATTTAATTAATAAAAAATGAAATAAGCGTAACTAAATTAAGAATTTTCCTTATGAACTTTTGGCATGATATCGTATATAAATACTTTTGATTAATAAATTCAGCAACGCATTTTTTAATTCATAATAAAAAACTATTTCTTGCCGGATCATAGAAGATAGGTTTTTCTAATGTAAATTTCCTTCTGATTAAAATTAACTGTAATTTTTATTATAAACATATAGTGTTTTTATACTAACAATGATCGTTCATTTTTATCATTAATAGATGTAAATAGGTACATTTATATGTTTTATTTAGGACTGAAAGCTGAAAGCAATATTTTTTAATTAGCAATTAAAGAAAATGAATTATAAAAATTATATATTTGTATTTGTGTTTAGCTTCATATGATTCGTTACTTTATTTAAAAGTTTAATATTTAATTAAGATAATAAATAGTAATTAAGTCATTTTCTTAAAAAAAGCAGTAGATTTAAATTCTATTAATATCTAAAACTAACTTTTTAAAAATTCTTGATGTTCACATTAATGATCCTTATGAAGATTAAATAAGAAAAATAAATTAATTAAATATTTTTTTGTAATTTAAGTATGAAAAAAATTATAATTTATGTAGTGTCGATTTTCAGATTTAAAAATTGGTAATGAATAATTTACTTTAAGAAGCAATTAAAAATTTTAAATAAAACTAAAGTTAGTTTTTGAATAAAATTAACGTGAATTTTCTTTGCATCATTTGTATAATACGTGGTTAATATATTATATGCTAAGTTACTTATCCTTTTCTATCTCAGTGCGAAAGTAATTTAACTTGTATATTCCCTTATGTTAAGTAATCGAATGATTATTTAAATTTGAAAAAAAAAAATGTATTTAAAAAGAAAAAAACTTTGCATATCGTCTTTATGTTATTTGTAAAAGCTCTTATTTTACATCGTTGAGTATACATAATTTGGAAAGAAAAATTGGAATTGTTTGATTCCTTTGTCGAATTTTTCTGATCCAAACGCGAACGAATATTTCTTGCTTTCTATTTAAGAGAAAACTAAAATTTGTTTGCATAGACTTCTGTTTCCGACAAAAATACTGATTTGCATCTTCTTTTCGTTTTTAAAGCTGATGCAAGATGGGAAACCGTCTCTAAATAAAAAAAAAAATGCATATTTCGTACGTCTAAGAGAGAGGTATATATTTGAACGAATACAACTTGAAAACTTTCTCCTGAAAACTTCATGGACTGGAAATTTTCCTGTTTTCATCGAGAGTGGCGGTTAGGAGATGTGGAGTTCAATCACTGCAGGATGCAGTGGAGAGTGAAAACGGTTTGTTTGTGCAGTCTCCAGCTGCAAGCTTTCCCACTCGCTCGGCGATCTGGCATCACTGGCGAATCGTGTGACGGAGCGCGCCCCCTTTCGGCTCAGTAGCGAAGCGAATTGGTTAGTTTTCTCATTACATTTGATCCGTCTAGTTTTCGCGTGTAATATTTCACTACACTGAAGATTCTGAAATATTTACCGACTACCGCTTTTCAAAAGGAAGGTTATCATGCTATTTGTCTGTTTTAATGTACTCTGTGTTTATTCGAACTTTAAAACTATTCCCTTTGCGAATTTTCTTACTTTCTCTATTCCTTTTTTAAGTCTTAAATGAGATTTTTTTTGTTCATTATCTAAAAATATATTTTTTTGTTAAATGAATGAAATAAATATTTAACAATAATATGATACAAGAAATATAAAAATATTTTTAAGAAATTCGTAATAGACTTCTGAGTGCAAAAAAGGAATGTCTTTTTACTATTCTTTTTTGTATGAAATCTAATCTCTTTAGTTTTATTTCTGTAATAATAAGAAATACATTTAAAAATATATAGAGATTGTCAATCAACAGTACTAAATTTAAAAAATATATAAATTATTTGGGTTTAATTTATTTATTTTAATTAATCAATTATTTTAAAATACATTCTCTAAAATAATATTACATACAATAATATAATACATTTTTGCATATAAAATAATATTCACTTGTAATAGAAAAAGCAAGAGAAAACTAAACACTAATTCTAGAAAAATACTGTTAATGTAGAAATATTCACTTCTCTGTCGAAATATAGAGGTAATTTATTTAATTGTGTGATTATTTTATTAAATAATATTCACATCATCAAAAGAGTACTTCCCTTATGATATTCTAATTGAACCATACATTTTAGTTTGGAATGTGTGTTGCAATTTGTGTGATTATATTATTTATTATATTGCAATAAATAATTATGATACTAATTTGTGTGTTTTATATCAGTCACCAAAGTAAAGGAAATAAAAGCAATGAAAGAGAGCAAAAAATTCACTTAAGTAATGAAATATTTAATAATTGGGGACAATTCAAATATTTTGTTATTATATTTTTATAAAATAAGCATACAAGATAACTAAATTTCTCAGCATTTTTTTTATTTAATTCAAATACTATTATTTTAACTTTTCTAAAAAATATTAAAGTGATTGTATAAAGATAATAAAATATATTAAATATTTTAGTAACAAAAATATTACTTTAAAAAATTCAAAATATTTATTTTTGAAGAAAATTTACTCTAAAACTGTCTATAATTAGCAGTTTGAGCTGTACCAACATTCGTTTCTTACACATAAGGTAAAAAAATAAGCTGTTATCAAACCATATGTAAGATAAAAAAGTAATTTCATTTTTATTAATAAAAGGTGATTCTGCATTGATCTTTGATAACGTGAAAAGCTATTTGATTTAAAAACTAGCATTAAATTTAAAACTCAATATCAAGTTACTTTTCCATTTTCGGGTGCTGGTGTAATACTTGAAATTTAGCAAAGTTGTATTAATTATATTTATTATTAAATAAATGTTATCAGAAAGTGTTATATAAAGTAAACACCAACATAACATGCTTATGAAACAGTATATTATATTTTTATTATAGATATTATAATCTCAAAATAATGTAATTTATAATTGGAGGTACTTTAAAAATACTAAGAGGCTAATTCTCTTACTCGAATAAAAATTTCAAAATGAATTTTTCTTGGCTTTATTCTTCTTTATATTTTAAAATTTTAAAATATGTTTTTAAATAATTGCATTTTTCTCCACCAGATTCCTATGAAGGAAAATAAAAGACCAGATATACATCCTCCTTGGAGGAGAGGAAATACTTTTGAAAATACTAAAATTGCAAGATTGGACTACCAACTACCAGTTTCAAGAAAAAATGGTATGTTCAGTTATTTAATATATAAATATATGTCAAAATGTATAACAGATTTGAAGCAGCTTTCGCAAAATATGAATTCGACACAGGTAGGGCATAATATTAATAGTTTGTATTCATTGGAAAACAAACTGAAAGCTTAGAAAAAAAAGCATTCACTTCATTAAAGAATAAAAATCAAAATAAATGAACTATTTTGGTGATGGTCATTCAGTTTAAAGTATTACTTATTAGTAACTATTAAGTAAAAATTAGAGCAAAATATTAATTTTGTAAGAAAGAAGTTCTTAATAAATTAAATTTTTCTTTCAGATAGACAAAAATATCACAAAAGTGTTTTCTTAATTAGTCACGGTAGTCAAGATAAATTTTTACACATGAGTACTAATTATACCAAGACCTGCAGTTTAAAATGGATTCCAAACCATTACAATGATCCACCACCGAAGTAGAAATCGAATCCACGAACCGTTGAGCTGAAAGCCTGAGCGATAATTATTCGATTGCCAGTTCGGCCAAAACATCACCAAATTTAAGAATTTTAAATATATATTTCAAAATTTCTTGCTTACATGAATCTTATGTAAATTCAAATCTAAATACAAATAAATATTCAAATTTTAAAACAAAACTATTGCTATAAATATTGAGAAGTATAAACTATTCATTAAAAAATTAATCATATAAATGAAAAATATTTGTAAATAATAAACACATAAATTTTCTTAAAATTAGTATATAAATTATGTAATCTGGTATTGTTTTTATTTGGCTGTTTTATAAGTAAGGTTTGTGCTTGGATGTTTTATAAAGCTGTTTCATAAGAAAAATCTTATACTGTAATATTCACAATTAGATGTTAAGTAATTTAGGACTATTTTCGATTGCTTTACAATTATAAGTCATGTTCAGTATGCATAACTTCTAAATTGAAAAACGTTTTAGCTAGTTAAAATATTATGAATTTCTTTTTAAAACGTAGAAAAATAAATATTGTTATAAAAAATATGAAACACATTTTTTTGAGAATTCTTATTTTTTTATAATAATATTTAGTCAATGTTTCTTATGTACATACATGCAATATTAAAAAGGAATTATTCGTGAAAAAATCGCTAACTTAAAATATTATATTAAGTTTTTCAATATGCGTTAATAAAACTTTAATAATTGGTATTTAAGGGACTGACACGTTAAAATTAAAAGTATTATAACTTTTTTGATTATTTAGGATTATTGCTATTCTTTGTAATTTATTTATATAAGTTAAAATATATCAATGTGCTAAACTTTTATTCAAATCCTTATTTTATAGAAATAAATTTCCTTATCTCTACATTGGAATATTCTTATTTTTAACAATTTAAATAAAAATCCGTTTTTGCTTATTATTTCATTTTACTACGTACTTATTTTACAATTAGAAAGTTGGTTCTGTTATATGCATTAAAAAGAATAGTAGTGTACTCTTTCCAATAAAAATTCTCTATTGAATTTTCAAAACTCGTAAATTATACTGTGTAATAACAGTTTTAATCTTTCATTTCAAAATAAAAAAATTAATACCTGTAAGAAATATGCTACTTCCATAAATTTAGCTAAAACTTCACCGTAGAACATGATGTCTAAAATCTTCAAGAAAGTATAATAATTTATTAATAGTTAACAGATAAATCGATTATTATTTCTTAGTTTTAAAGGTTAATTTTAAAATAAACATAATTTATTTTTATCTGAACAATTTTTTAAAATCTACTTTATAATTAAAGGGACTTTACTATGTATCAAATATTCAATTTGATATTATGAAAGTGAATTTAAAATTCTTTCAGATAAAAACTTACTATATTTAAACTATTTAGAAGTATTTGCAACTTAAATCTGTAAAGTTATCGGAAATTCATGATTTTGAATATTGTTCTTGTACAATACTATTTTAAATTATTATTACAATAATTATTTTCAGTCATTTGATTTTAAGACAAATTTCAATTTGTATATTTTTTATTTTCCTTTGTAAAATTACAAAAGGAAGATTCTCAATAACTTTATTTAAGCCATTAATAAATGCCTAATAGTTTTGCGCTTGCTTAGCAAACATAATTTTTATTTATATAGAATACATTATTATATCTTTTAAAAAATATTTTAAGAATTTAATCCCTGAATAGTGCACGAATCTTTTAATATCTATCTAATTTCAATCTTGATTCTGCGAGAAATTAATTCACTCCAGGAGTAATTTGATTTAGAGACAAAATCCATGTGAATAAAAAATTCTGATAAAACAGATAAATACGATTGATAATATTTATATTATGTAATCTTTGATTTATTGTGTCTTATAAATAGAGGGGTTTTTTAACATTTTTTTAATAGAAAATTTAAGACAATAAAATATTTTAAAGATTTCTTATACAAAAAATTTAATTTAATTAACAATTGCGTGTGTCTAATATTTTTGATTCAAGTTCAAAAATAATGTCGGGAAAATCTTATCTTAATGGTTAGGTCTTCCATAAAATTTGGCAAAATAACGGTAAAGAAAACTATGAATTTAAAAGAAAATTATCACGTGAGACATTAAAGAGAAAATATATGTTCTGAAAATATAAAACTTTGTGTGTATAGATAATGTGAAATTATTATTCAAAAATCTTAAATAATATGGAGAGATACGCTCATATACTTAAACTTTAATAAATAGGCTTGTGTTAGAGAGAACTGTTACTTAATGTAAATATTTCTGTGAGGATTGAATTTTGAATTTTTGCAGGTGATACGCAATGTTCCTGTCCACCTTTTGAATGCCTTTGCTCCAAAAATTATAGTACCAGTTGTCGATCATTCTCCGGAATCAACAAAGATGAAACTTCACAGTATGGCGAACTGATGGTTGCTAATATGGAAAGTGTTCCAACAGAGTGTTCTGTCTTTCAAGCTATTGACAAGGTTCTAGAAGACGTTGCCTGTTCTTACGGCCATTCTACATCTTACAAGCTCGCTGCTAAAGTTGCTTCTGATTTTGACCAAGCCTATTATAGTTCCTTTGGAGATGGTAAGTTCAAAAAACCATTTCCTTTAACAGATATCCGAAGGAAAAACTTTCTTACACCTTGGATTTTCAATGGTCTTAAATTAATATTAGTTGATGTAAGAAAAATTTAAAAAAATTCATTACGCTTTGAAATTGTTTAGTTAATAATCATGTACTCTTATATCTTTTTTATTTAATTTCATTGAAATTTTTTCGAAATTAATACAATCATAAAATTTATTAAGGAAAAATGATAAGAGTTTTACGGTAAATGATTGATAAAAGTTATTTTCTGTCTTGATGGCGTTACTTACGTTAGTTATACCTATTGTCCCGAACTTTTATAAAGTAAAACTTGTGGTAATGGTTTGATTTAAAAAACAAAGGAAAAAAATTTTATAATGAGTCAACAAAGCAACTTTACTTTTTATAACTAAAATATACAAAATTAATGAAATTCTAAGACGTGATTATTATAAGGGGAAATAATGGTTAAGTTGATCGGTTTATCACCTATGTATCATTTCTTAACTGTGTGAGCTAATTCAACCAGAATTTGGGATTTAAAATTAATTATTAATAGTTGCAAATATCTATCATGTTGCGTTTCTAGTTTCAGCTTCTTCTTCTTCTTCTTTTTTTTTTTTTTTTTTGTTCAAAGAGTTGTAAAAAACTGATTTTACTTTCATGACTTAAAGCAATCTTAAGGATTTACTTTATCTATAATTTATACAATAATGTATTTTATCCAAAACTTTTAAATTTACGATGAGAAAACAGAATTAAAATACACTAAAAAAAAAAAAAGGCATGATTATAGTGTGATTCATTAGAAATATTTAAAAGTCAATACTAATCTGGATAAAACCAAATATTTAAAAGCATTGAGAGATAAGGTTAAAATAAATTTACCATCATAAAATATTTTGAAAAACTGACTTAAAATAATTAAGAAATTTAAATACTGTTAACATTTCATAATTTAAAATAGTTATGAAATAATCATTTTCGAAAAATGCTTATGTTATTTTAGAGTTAACTTTTTTTAAAAACAATTCTTTGAATAAAAAAAAATAAAATAGAATAAAAAAAATAAAAATAAATAAAAAAACTCGTAACCTTTTTACAGGATAAATTAGGTTTTATTTATGTCTAGAAAAAGCAAGTTTTCATAAAGTGCAATTAGAAAATACTTTTAAAACAAATTTTTATATTTAATGTGACAATTTTGTTTTGTGATACGGAACAATTCTTCAGCAAAACTTTTTTCTTTTAATCCATATATTCAAATGTTTGTTTAAATATAAAATAATACAATATTTAAGTTTTTAATATTTAAATTAATATAATACTTATTAAATATCATGCAATATTTTAAAAGACAATATTTAAACTAAGTTTTTATCTGATTCATACATATGAATTTCCTTTGTTAAAAACGAGGGAGAGAGTGTCTTTTTAAAAAGTAATACATAATCGAATATAAATATAGTAAGAACAATATTCAAACATCATGATCTTTCAAAATTCTGAAATGGATCTTAATTTCGTAAATACTGTTTTTATCAACATACGGTATTCTTCAATTTAACTTATAAGGAAATCATAAACTATATAAAACAATGTTAATAAATATCTTTATTATTCAGAAATGTTTGTATAATTTATATACCATGAAACATTTAATAAATGCATTCGTTTCCATTGTCATCAGTTTGCAACTTTTTATAAGATTTAACAGTTTATGTGTTTTCTTCTCTTTTAGGTTACGACGTTGAAATGGAAAGAATAAACCAAAGTTTTTATCCTCCTTGTGAGATTTACCGTAGCCACTCTACATCTAAGCAAACTAACTCTTCTGTAGAGACTCACATGCTTTTACCACCACCACCACTCTTGCACCATACTTCAGGAAACGAAGACGTTTCCACAAACTTTTCTGATGAATGCCCTCTGACACCAATTCATCAAACCCCAGACAAAACGGACGTTTTCGCAACTTTTCCTGAAATAGAAGATGTCATCCATCCTTCTGATATTCTAGTCTTAGACCAACCTCTCAGGAAACCACCAACATGGCCAGAAACAAGCCAAGAGCACCATCTCACGACCTTTCATGAAAATTACGGACATTCTAACCATCCTGAAGAAATTATGAAGGATGATTATGTTGTCACTTCTCTTGATGATCCAGATGTCTCTCAAAGATTCTTCGCAGCCATTGATAATCTGCTTTTGCAAGACTATGGCAGTGGTGACAATTTTATTCCGCAACATGATGGCATAAGGGAACCAGATAAAGAAGGTAAATACTTTAACACAATATTCACTTAATTTAATTGGTCTTATTTTACAGATTTTATTTTTTGACTAAGTGACTATTATTAATAATGCATTTAATTTCTTTAGTTAATATGTTATCATGTAAGTAAATAAATATCTAATCCATTTCAGTATCCAGTCATGGGAATGGAGGATGGGACACGAGCACCGCGATTTCTTCCTTTTTTCACCATTCCCAACCTCATACAGGCAGTGATCTAGGTTACTCTTCTGAAGCGACGGAATCTAAGGAAGATCATTACATGGACAGCAGCTCACATCAAGATATTAAGATGGTGACGAACACTTATAATGCAATGTTCCCAGTCGGGATTCAACAAGCTCCACCACCACTGTGCGATAGAGCGATGGATATTGATCTCACAGAATCAGAGCTTATACTTCCGCACACACACAGAACTTCTAGTCAACACGTGCCTTTTTAAAGCCTTCCAACAGGTAATAGGTGTGTTGGAATGTTGAGATTCTTTATTGAATACTCTAGGGGCTCATCTCTGTGTTGACTCTCTGTTCAATAATTTCACTTATTTGTATTTTGTTTGAATGTTATGAATGATGTTGAATTAAATATTGTATGTTAATTCACGCAAAACATAAATGTTGTTTCATTTTTTAAAAGTCAACAGAAACTGAAATTTTTTAGTATATGTATATTAATTATCAGAGCGCATTATCTCTCAAACCAAAAAATAGAAAAAACTATAAGAAAGTAACACTCTTGTACTCTAAAATGTAAGTTTAATTCCTCAAATAAACACTCGCAAAACTTTCACCTTTAATTGCTCATGCTAAACAATTATTGATTATACTAAATGGTAATAATAAAAGGAAGTGTAATTTAATTTTTTAAACTAACTTATTAATTTAATCTTTTTCTAAACAGTTTATGTTACATAACTTACAGTGACTCTCAAAAATTTTAAATTTTATATTTCTTCTTTGAATGTATTATTTATTGACATCACAGATAAGTTACTATTTAAATTATCGTTTGTCTAAGAATTATTCATTTAAAAACTAAACATCCAAGAAGATTCAGTGAGCACAAATTATATTATCGCAAGTAAAAATTATAAAAAGAGAAAATTCTTCAATTTTTTTTTTTTTTTTTTTTTCCGCTTTTATTAACAGCGCTAAATTTTGAGAAGACTTCAATTTAACATATTACTTTTACAGAAGAAATTAATAAAAAAAATTGCAAAAGAAAAATATAAGAGATAGTTTTGCTAGGAAATAGTTTAGATAACATATTGTTTGAAGTGATTTTAATTAAATAATTAGTTTTGAGATAAAATTAATGATTTGAATTATGAAACAATTCACGCTTATTGTGTTATAGTACAAAACAACAAATAATGAAAAGCTTTTCTTATATGTTTTGTAATGATTCAAAATAACTAAAATGTTTTGTATTTTGATAAACACTCGACTACAAATTAAAAAAGGATAGATTTAAGAAAAAATAGTTTCAACTTGACTTAAAATTCATACAACTGTGATTATTTGTTTAACCATTTTTCTTTGGAAAAGAACGTATAGTTTAGAGTTCACTATCTTGTTAAGAGATGGCGTCATTAGTCTATTTACCGATAGAAGTGTAACTCAAGATTTATCTATATGTTGATTTATTTTATTCAATATGTAAATATTATACACCATATTAAAAATCATAAATCCCGAATAATTATTTCTTCTATATTATTAGTTCTCTCATTTTTTTCAACAGAATTCAAATTTTGGTTTCAAAAATCAGCATAATCAAAATGTTTATTTGTCATAAATTTTTATTTAATGTATTTTCATTTTTCTAAAGACACAAAAAAAAAAAATTAAATTTATGATAAATGGAAAGACAAACATTTAAACTTGCTGATTGTATTGTGCTTCATCAAAATTATATAGAAATATTAGCTTTAAATGTAAAAATCATGATTTTACAATAATGTGTATCATATAAGAATCATGCCGCTATTTAATTATTTATCAAAATAAAATTAGCCATTAAAAAATTTAGTTTTTCATTTTTGGTAAGGTTAAGATAAAATTAAAGTAACGAAATTTATAAAAGAGGTGGGTTAACAAAATATTTGTACAATATTGAAGATTGTGTGTCCTATGGAATTTCTTAAATATTTCAAGCATATAAGCTGAGAAATCTAAGCATATTTGTAAATGTGGTTTTATTTAATGATTTTAAGTTTTAAATTGTTAAGAAATTTTTTGGCATTGTAAAGAAAAATCCTGATTTGCTTCTATGTATACAATTTATCATATGTAAATTTAATTGTACAATATTAAAGGAAATAAAGTAAAACTAGTCAATAAGTCACCTGTGTGCTTAGTAATAATTTCAGGTCTCTTCTACATACTAATAATAATACATAACGTAAGATGTTTATGATACAGTAGAATGTAAGTTAGTTTAATTATGGCAAATAATAGCATTCTCTTAATCCAATATACTCATTAATTCAGTAAAGAATTTAATGCCAAATATGACCACACCAATAATAATAATAATTTTCACAATTTCAGTTATTCTAAATAGTTTTTCACATATTAGTTTTATTACATCATTGGAAAAATAATCTAATGAAATATTAAAAAATACATTCGATGTCCATTTTATATACTCTTTACTTCTTATTCAAAAATTTTCCAATTTATAATATATATATATATATATATATATATATATATATATATATATATATATATATATATATATATATATATATATATATATATATATATATATATATATATATATATATATATATATATATATATATATATATATATATATATATATATATATATATATATATATATATATATATATATATATATATATATATATATATATATATATATATATATATATTTGAAAGATCTCATTAGTAAGGTTGGCGGGTTCCATGTTTATAGAATAGTAAGACAGAAGTGCAATTTTATTTATTTATTTTTATCATATAAATTGAGAAATTGAGAGAAAAAGTTTTTACCAGTAGAATGACAAAATGAACTGAAATGGGAAGAAAATAAAAAGTTTCATCTTATCTTTGGTTTTCCTAACTATCGATATTAGCAAATAAAAATCATGGGTATTAAAAATTCCTTTTTTTTATGATTCACAGAGTTTCTATAATTTTGTTGTTATGAATTTGAGTTCAGAAGATTTGATAATATGTAAAATTATATATGTGATAATTTGATAAACATTTAATAAAATGTTTTGAATAACTTAAGTTTAAAATTACTTAGACATTTTTGAGTAATTGTTTTTGTCTATTTTTCTAGAAAGTTTTTATGAATATATTCTTTGAATTTACATAACAGTTAACATGATTGATTTTAAACTATTCGTAAATGGACTAGAGATTAATTTTTAGAATAATTACCAATTACTATAAATACATGTAACTGCTGGTTATTAGTGATGATATAATAATAATTAGTAATATAAGTTATATAAGGTTATTAGTATTATAAGTCTAAAAATAAAATTTGTTACATTTTCTTTAGAAAACATAAAAGGATTTAGAAAATTTCTATAACATTCCCATTTAGCAAACTTTTGAAATTTTATTCAAAAATTGTTGGAAAAATTTAATTTTTTTTAATAATACATTTCTCCTTATCATATTCGATATCAAGTATCATAAACTTGCGCAAAAATGTTTCATTGTTAGAAATGCTACGCATCGAAAATGCCAACATACTTTGAGATCATTATTTCAAAAACCTAATAATGATCCATGATTGTAATTATTCATACTTATAATATATTCTAATGACTTAGAATTCAAATTGAAAGTAATAAATTTAAACAATTTTGTAAAGTGTGGGACAGATACAAAATTGAAGACATATTCATGCTGATGTAACATTATCTTAAAATCACTTAAGTCTGCAAACGTTTCTATGGCCCAAATAATTTTTTATTTGGTTAAGAAATTTTATAAGATACAATAAAAGTTTCCTTATAAACATAAAATCATGAAAAAATATTATTTTAGAATGATATATATAATTAGAAGTGACACAATAGTAAAAATGGTTAAAATTTTTACTTTTTAAAATTGGAATTCTTTTTTAATGTGCAATAAGAGATATGTACATAATATTTTAAGTAGCAAATATTTAATAATAGTACTTTAAGACATTAACTTAAGCAGCAATTCGAGTAACTCTAAAAATTTTAAGTTTATAACTACTGTAGTTAAAAAATAAATGCAATTAAGATCATGTCTTGTTTAGAAAATAAAATTGAACAAAATATAAAATTAAACAAATATTTCTGCATTTTTAAAATTATTTTAAATGCTCTAAACAAAAAAAAATGAAAAAATAAATATTTTCAGTAAATTTAATGCTTTGGAATATGGTCCATTTTGATCCTGCTGAAATGACTTCCTTTAAGAAAAATTTTTTTTGCTTCAAAAGATTTTTATTAATCTTTGTACTTAAATTACATTTTGTGCTTATGAAAAGCATGAAAAGCAATAAAATAATCATTTGAAGATTTTTGAACATAAAATTATTTACCTGGAAGTAAAATTTTGTATTGTTATAACATGTTATTATGTTTAGATAAATACGTTCTCACAGTTAATAGATTAATAACAACAGTAATAGTTAAATTTTTTGAAATTCGATTTGTATATTTGTATAAATATTCAATAAAGTGATTTCGACATTTACGATGTTGAATTTGATCACATCGAATTAATTTTGAATTGCAGTTGAGTAATTAAATACTTTATGAAAAACTGATTAAGTTATAACAAAATTGTTAAGGCTAAAGAGTAAGATAAGATCGCTTTAATCGTGATAGAGCGATAAGAAAATTCATGCACTATTTTTTTTATCAAAATTGTTAGCATCATTTGATTTCGATAGATGGCATCAATACAGTCTAAATCTGTATTTTTAGAGCGTTTTCACGTACATCAGCAAAACTAATAGCTATCAAAGAATTACAAACCGGAATAGATCTTTGTAATGAAACCAATTGATACAATTTATTTGTATAATCAATCAGACCAGGCGAGTGGGTCAATGTGCTTTTTAACACTATATATAAAAATAAAATCTCTGATTTTGGAGATTTAGAATGTATATATATATATATCATTTACAACTAGAAATTATCCTAATTTTGTTAATTATAATTTCATTCTTTGATTCACCATGTCAACATGGGAGGAAAAGAAATTTAGCACCCGAATGATCATGAATTCAATGCCTTATGCATATGGAAAAACTCTTACAAAAAGGACTATATTAAAAACCTACACATGTGTGTGTTGTAGAATAACACTCCTCTTCTCTGATGTAGATACTTAAAAAAGAGATACTCTCTCTCTCTCTCTCTCTCTCATCATAGATGTTCTTATTCTCTCTTTCTCTTTAAGTAATTGGCTATGCTTATCAATTCCGGTATCAAAAGCAGCCGACCAATAAAAGTAGAAGAAAGAAGAATATTTATTAAATATTTTGCTATAAAATTTTAACTTGAATATTTTAGTATTTCATTTTTCTTTTTAATAAAAGGAATTTAAACTCTTTAGAGACCCTTAAGAGATTTTGAATATCAAATTATTGGGTTGATGATAATATTTTTATTCACTCAATTCTTTAAACACGATCCAAAATATAAACGAGATTAACGAAGCTAAAAATAATATCACAAGCTTTTTAAGTTATTAGGAAGTCTTTTCCTTTCACTAATTTCTTCTTGCTTAATTTGATAAAGTAGTAATAATTATAATGCTTTTTTATAAATAAGAATTCCGAACAAAACAAACGAAAAATATCCATAAATTTTTTTCTCATTGTATTATATATAACTTTTTCACTAGTTGGAATTTCTCGTATCTTCAATTTTGAGAAATATTCAAATGTTTTAAATCAAAATTAACAATAATAAAAAATGTTGTTGGGATTAAAGAAAATGCTTCACACAACACACATTTAGAATATTACTTGATGTTGTTTTAAGACAACATTCAACATAGTAAATAAGACAATCGATATATTACTTCCACTAAATATTCAGAACTTAATACTTTTTTTTATGATTTTGAATTTTTCGAATTTTTAATTTAAAGCCAGGAAAAAATAAAAAATTTCCAAATACATGGATTTGCTTAGTACTCGTAAGTGCAAGGTTATAGTGACTTACATTTTACTAAACTTAACTCACTAAAATGTTATGTTCTTACATAAAATTGATTTTTTTTCATTATTTTTATCTGCATGTTCATTTACCATACTTGCTTCTAATTGTGCAAAATGGCTTTAATACCTAATAAATTGAGCATAAAAATGTAATATTTTTTGTTGAAATTAAGCAAATTTTTTTCTTTATTGAAAAAAAATGAACTGCAATTACTTTTACATACATGTTTGAATAATTGCATAGATGGAATTATAAAATCTAATTTTTCTCCGAGAAAATGTACAACTTATCTAATTTTTTTATTTTTACATCATAAATTTAGAAAATTTAAAAGATTTGATAAGCTTATCGAATTAGAATTTTTATAGTTTTTATATTTTTCATTTGTCAACATTGTGAAAAGCTCCATTGCTACTACTAAATTTATGTATTTTCAAACAAGTTAACTTCCCCAAAAAGAAATAATAAAGAGTAAGTACTGAAGTCACATTGTGTTTTGCAATTAGTTTTCAAAAGATATATCAAGATTACATGTCTTCAAGTTTATTGTTATGGCATCACATAGCATGATAGCAGTGCTCGCCACTGTAAATAGGAGTATTTATGTAAATTTTAATTCAGAATAGTTTTAAATGACGTTCGTATTAAAGAGAGATTGAAATGTGATATTAAGCAACCAAATCAAGTATGGGAAAATGAAATTCCAGTACCATTGTTTATGAAACTGAGCGACATTGTTTTTTAAACACAAATGAAGGAAAATTCCATTAAAAGACATGTAGCTTGATAATTCTCAAATGTAATATTTTATTAGAAATGTGTAAAAAACATATAATGTATTAAATTATAAGAAACATGAAACAACTCTACGACATTCATATTTTTTGTAAGAACTTCTTAAACCCACGATACATTTCCGCCTTTACATCTGCAAGTCGCATAGGAAAATGCACCGTATGTAGGACAGTTTGACGCGTTAACGAAAATTCAAGCAAGTTCTGATTTTTCTTACAACGTGGATTGAGGAAGTGAACAGTAGGTTCCTGCATTTGTGTGTCTCTTCCCATAGGGTTGTAAAATATTCTTGACGGCACTTGGGAAAAATATTTTCAAAAACTTCCTAATTTCCATTTTATTTGTTAAAATGTGAATAAAATAAATAATACAAGAATTCACATAAGCACACAAATATGAGTCTTATTTGTATCAACTTATGAGCATTGGCTATACGAATCAAATAAAAAGAAAGTGTATAAAAATTATAAGATATTTATTAATTTATGAAAATTTGCTACAATGAACGACAAAAATTGAAAAAAAAATTGCTATGACTTATACATGTTCATGTAATGTAATAATACCAAGAAATATAACGAATGATAAAATTTTTGATCTCCCCTATATTGAAACGTAAAACATAATAATTCAGTTAATGAATTGCATTAAAATTTTCCATCATTAATTCACTTTAATTTAAGCTACTATCATCTTACTTTTTTAATTAAATGAAAAAATTCGAAAATTTTATATATAATTTATTCAATCCAGTTTAGACCCTTTAATCTTTTATAATAACATTAGTTTAATAACTCAATAAATGATTTTAAGAATTACGTTTAAATAATCCTCCTGAAGAAATTTAATTGATTCTCGTTTTCTGTATTACTTGTACCAAAGTTAGAAAAAATTGTAAATTTTAAATCTTCATACGTTTTACCTGCTTCCAGAAAACATTAAGTCACATTCAATCTTTCTAAAGATTTTAAAGAACTCATGAACATGCATCTTTTTTTTAATATAATTAAATGTGTTAGTTAATCTAACATACTTTCCACAATTCTTCGTTCATCTTAATATAATTTAAAAAACTCTTATCTTCTGTGAGAAATGAAAAAAATCGCCACTAGAGAGCGAACAAAAAATAGTCAGTTGATGTACGTCGACCGTGAGATGCTTTCAGAGAATGGCGAAGCGCAATATTAAATAAATATATTGTTTGTTACTAAATTTCAGTATTTTATTTAAACGTCTGGACATGGCTATGTGTATAAGTAATCTTAATGGAAAATCAGTCAAGTGAAAGCACGTAACTTAACATATCAGAAGTGGAATATTTATCACCCTTTGGAGTTCGTTTTATTTTATTTTCCGATATTGAAACTCGTATGTTTATGAATTACTATTAAAAATAGGAATACGCTTCTCATAACTAAGGATTAATTTTGTGTGAATAAAGGAAGAATTTATGACGAAATGTAATTGAAGCTACGAGTTTCATCAACATGGAATAAAAGAAACGAAAATACGCAAGTGAGTGATCTTATTTATTTTGCGCTTTTGATTTCTGATATGTTCTAAAATGGCTTCAATTCTGGTGAAAGACAAGAGAGATTTAATTAATTTAATTACTGAATTGGTAGAAACCGTTCCCCAAGATTGTAAGGTAATAGCGTTAAGGAACATAATCAATAGTTTAAAAAATTATGAAGAATCTGTTCAAGTTTTATGGGAAAGTATTATTGAAGATCGCTTAGCCAAATAACAAGACGAAGAAGAAAGCGCAGCTCGTCAGTTTGAGTTACAAAAATTATTCTGGTAATGCGAATAATTTTAATTCCGAAAAGCGCGATTCTTGCAATTTGCAACATCTTATGGAAGAATATGATGTGAATGAAGGTGATATAAGTTTTTATCTTTTATTATTTGAAAGACAAACGCGGCGAATAGGTTTAAATGAAACTCATTAGGTTTTCCATCTTTTAAGACTTCTACCATATGAAATAACTCAGTGTATTGTCCGAGAACCGGACGACAAAGCAAATAATTACTTTTATGTGAAGGAACTATTATTAAAAAGATTTAAATTACATCCAGAAAGATTTAGGTAGAACTTTTATGAACATTCTCGTACAGTTAAGAATACATGAAAAGATTTTAATTATGAGTTACGAAATTATTTTAATGAGTGGTTAGATTGTCTTAAAATTATTAATTTAGAAGATCTTAAGGACTTAATTGTTACAGAACAGTTAAGGAAAAGTGTTTCCCCTACCATTCGTAATCACTTCATAGATGAATGGAACAATTTCATTAATCCAGATAAATTAGCTGAAAAATTAGATTAGTATGAGAATGGTAGATTCGGAATGACATCTTGTATTGAAAACAAAAACGTGAAATTTATTGAAAAAAGATCTTATTTGGATAATTATGTAAGCAAATTTAATGATCTCTGTAAAAATGAAAATTTCAAAAGTGAAGTAAGAGAAAACCGCGAATTTAAAAAGTTTTCTAAGAATGAGTGTTTTTATTCTAAAGAAAAGCGTAACACGAATTTTAGCTCTCGTAGTGATAAAAATAGCATTAAATGTTTCAACTGCAATGATAATGGGCATATTTCTAAAGATTGTCCAAAAGAAAGAAAAAGTTTAATTTGTTGAGAATGTGGTGAGAGTGGACATACCCAACGGCATTGTTCGATAAACAAGATAAAAATAGTTTGACGGTAAATGTTGAAAACCTTACCCCATTAAATTCTTATATGAAGGAGCAAAATTAAATAATTCTGAACATTCGATAAATAGCTCAATAGATACGGGGTCGAGCATTTTTTAGTTAAGAATTCGGTGGCAATTAAATTAAAACTGAATAGAGCAACTCTCGAAATATTTGTTGTGAATGATGATACTATGGCGTTTGACCTACTTGTAGGAAGACTCTTTCTACAAAACATAAATCGTTTTCGCCCGAATTGGCTCCATATTGCTCATCTGGTATTCGGATAGTATTCCGCTTTCTGAAGTGGAAGTCAAATCGAAACGTCAAAAAAAAAAAAAAAAAAAAAAAAACTAAAAGCAGAAGAACTTATTATAATAGAAAAAAATAGCAT
Source organism: Latrodectus hesperus (assembly GCA_037975125.1). Lineage (NCBI taxonomy): Eukaryota > Metazoa > Arthropoda > Arachnida > Araneae > Theridiidae > Latrodectus > Latrodectus hesperus. The sequence goes on along the minus strand of CM075853.1, from coordinate 53,491,436 downwards.
AAATTTTATTCAGCCGAAAACAGAAAATATGAAACTCGGTCTTGTATTATTAGAGGGAAAAGACAAAAATTTCGATTCTGTTTTTGAAATTAAAAATGGTAAAACGGTAATTCCTATTATGAATAATGGCTCTTTTGATATTAAGTTAAAAGAAAATTAATGTCTGAGTAGGGTAACCGATATATTGCAGTATTGGAATTCAAATTCTGAATTTTTATTCTTCCATTTAATAATCTTTGTATTGCAACTGAAGATACAATATTCACTGTAAATGAGGATAAATGCACAATTAAAATAGACGATATTAAATTTGATAAAACTATTACTTATGATAAAAAGTTGGAAATTGTGAAATTAATTAATGATTATATAGGTTGTTTTGCCATGAATATAAGTGAGTTAGGATGTACTATATTGACTAAAATGGAAATTAATGAAGTTCCAGGAAGCAAACCAGTTTTTTTACGTCCCTATAAAACAAATGCAGCGGAAAGAAGTTCTATTAAAGATATTGTTAAGGAATGGAAAGGAAACATAATAGTTTGCGAAACAAGATCACCTTATGCCAGTCCAGTATTGTTTGTTCGAAAATAAAAACTGGTGAGGATAGACTTATTGTAGATTACAGAAAATTAAATAATCAGACAATTAAAGATAAATTCCCTTTGCCCAGAATTGATGATTTATTAGAGTGTCTTGGTGAATGTAATATTTTCACGACATTAGATTTAGCTCATGGTTATCACCGAATACCATTAACAGAGGAAGCTAAGTTAAAAACTGCTTTTGACCAGGTCAGTTTGAATGTATGATTTTTGGTTTGGCAAATGCGCCTTCAGAATTTCAGAGATTGATGTATCAAGTATTAGGACCATTGTTAAATAAGAAAATTTTGTGTTATTTAGATGATATTTTGATACCAGCGAAGAATTGGACTGATATGATTGAACGAACAAAGGAGGTATTTGACAACTCAGATCTGCTAATTTGACTATAAAATTGTCAAAATGGGAATTCGGTATAAAGGAAGTAGACATTTTAGGATTTATTGTTAATGGAGAAGGAATAAAACAAGGGATGAGAAAAAAAAGATCAATAAAGGAATTTCCAACTCCTAAGAATATTCAGGAAATTCGTAGATTTTTAGGTTTAATAGATTATTTTCGGAGATTTGTGGGAAGATATGCACAGAAGGTAGAACCTTTATCAGGACTCTTGCAAAAAGAAGGATCTTTCAAGTGGGAAGAGGAGCAAGAGTAGTCTTTTCGATTATTGAAAAATAGCCTCACAGAGCAATCTGTGTTAACTCATTATAACCCTCAAGCTAAAACGGAAGTACATTGTGATGCAAGCTCTAGAGGTTTAGGGTATGCTTTTACAACAAGAACCAGACAATAAATGGCGGTTGGTTTATTGCGTCAGCAAATAGACAACTGAAATTAAAAAGAAGTATCATTCAAGCCTAAATGGTTCCTAGCCTAAATGGCCATGTACCTTCTGTTCCTAAGAAATTTTTTTTACAACTAACTTTAGTTGAGATTAACATAATGATTTCAAAACATAAGGTTATTTAAACACAAAAGATTAAGAAAATATTTTGCTTAGGTTAAAGTGCTCCCAACGAGAATTCTTTGCATGATATTGAATAAACATAACAAAGAAAAATTTGAATACACATTACAAACAAGAGTGAAAAAAAAATTAAATTACAGTTATATACATAGTAACAGTACTAGTATAACTATATAAAGACAAAATATTTTTTTTATTCTATTATATATGCATATATATAAATACAATTTTTTTCCTTTTCTGTATTTTATTTTATACATTTTTTTTAAGTATAAGAAGAAAAAATTATTAATTTCTACTTTTTGGGAGGCAAATAGATAAGTTTGAATGTGGCTTAGCCCGCAGAACCGCCCTTGGTCTGTGGAAATTGGATAGTTCATAGGGACTGTAGTTTTCAATTGCTTGAATTTCAGAGTTATCAATTTCATAAAGATTGTTGTAGAAGCGAAAAGCAAGGAATTGGACGTATCTTGATAGGGGAAGGACACCCAAATTGTTTCTGATGTGTTCGTTTCTGATATAGAAGTCTGATTGCGTGATCAGTCTAAGAAATTTACTTTGCTGACCCTCAAGAAGTTTCAGGTTCGTTTCCGCAGCACCACTCCAAATTGGGGCTGCATAGGTGATAATAGGGCGAAGGTATGATTTATAAATCAAAAGCTTGTTAGCCATGGAGAGCTTTGATTTGTAGGCAATTAAGGGGTAGAGTGAAGTTTTGGCAGAAATAAATTTATTCTTAATTTTATTAATATGGGCTTTCCAGGTAAGTTTTTTATCTAACGTAAGACCGAGGTACTCGACTTTATTTGACCAGGGGACCGAAAAACCGCTTAGTTGAACCTGGGGGGGGGTAGAGTACGTTTCCTAGTAAAAATGACAGCAGTGGATTTGTTTGGATTTGCCTTTATGCTTTAGCTGGGTATAATGGAATGGCCTTCACGCCTTGGGTGACCCTGCCAGGAGAAAAAATCTCCAGACGTACTTCGCCCATTCCACCCAGTGTCACCACCCTCGCCACGATGAGGCAGCATAATAGGACTTGAGGGGGAATTGTTCTGTCTTTAGATCGGAATTGATAGCCATTGACGAGGCCCTAAAATTTATGATCTCGATTAGCAGCACTTGCGACATCTTGATTTACTCAGACAGCAGGAGCTCCATTCAATACCTAAGCAGATGGAGATGCATTAATGACAGGCTCGGCATGGACATTGTAAACAAACTTAAGAGTTACTCTTCACATAATGACATTCATCTACAGTGGATTCCCTCCCATGTGGACCTACACTTCAATGACTTGGCCGATGAATTGGCTAAGGAGGACTCTGCTGAAACAACTGAAAATGGTGGACTACTTACGTTTAATGAAATTTTCTCAAAGGTCAAAGCCGAAAACAGCAAGACTTGGAGGATCCCACCTACTCATGACTGGTACGAACAAAACCATCTAGGGGCTGCCCTGGAGCTGAATGGCAATAGGAAATTGCAAACCACCATTACCAGGCTCATTACTGGACATATTCGCACCCTTACATTCTTTCAGGGTCAGAAAGTGTTCCCTGTGTGCCTCAGGTGTAATTTCCACCAAGCTTCTCCGGACCATCTGCTCTCTTGTCTGGGTTTGGAGAAGAGAGATCTTTTTGAAAACTCTGCGCTGGTTCGGGACTTTCTCTGGGCGAACGATCTACTGGACTTGGTCTAGATTGTACTAGATCAAGTGGAATAAGGAACAACAACAACAGTTCCAAGCAGTATGATGAGCGTTGTAATTACCAAATATAATAACATATTGTTGTTTATTCTATATAATTTTCCAATTCACAAGTTGGGAAAAACATTTCTTGCGTTAAGGTTTCTTATTTTTTTTGGGGGGGGCGTATAAATAGAGATGAAGGTTACGGAAGGTATATTATTATTTATATGTATGTTAACTATTGTGGCTTCTGTGTTTTCGAATTCTGGGGTTTCTATTTGATAACTGCTAAAATTGTTGTTGACCAGGACGACAGTTCCGCCTGGCTGGCAATATCTACATTTGTTATCGTTGTTTTTCCTATCATTTCTATATATATTGAAATTTCTTAGATTAATTGTTTGATTTGATTTTAGGTGAGTCTCCCGTAGGAGTATTATATCTGGGGAATGTTTGTCTACAAACTCCCTCTTCATCCATTTTACCAAAAATGCCATTGGCATTCCATGTACATATTGTTAATTTCACTCCTCTTTAGCTCATGGCTGTCCAGATGGATTAACTTGCATGATTTTTATTACTTCCATGATATGGTAGAACATATCATGGATATTGTTGCAATCATTTAGTTTAGGAGTGATATTGGTCATTACATTAATTAGTTATTTAAAGGAATTATTATTAAGCAGATTAATTATTATTAAGCAGTTTATTTATAAGATCTATTATACTTTTAAAATTATTAAAGTCAAAATTAAAGTTTTAGGTAAAGTAGTATTTTGTTAAGATGTTAAGACCATACGAGTTTAATTCGCTTTCAATTTCTGTTGTTTCGGTATCCATGGGCAACAATTTTATAAAGTTTGGCTGACATTGGATTTATGATCCAATACGGTATTTTTTCATCTTCAAGAAATTTGACCTAAATTCTGTGTTCATGAGGCTCATTAATATAGAATTTTAAAAATTGGCCTGACGGCCTTTCTTTAACTGTGAAGCTTAATTTTTCTCGTTAATATATTTCAAATTCTCCGATTTTCTTACTAGTCTTTACACAAGCTGCGGGTGGTTTTGGTATTTCAGCCTGCATATTATTACTATTATTATCATTATTTGAGGATATTTTTACTATTTGTATCTAATCTATTATCTACTGATATACTGTATATGATTCAAGAGAATCATATCTATTGGAGGTTTCCGTTTCATAATTTTTATTACTGGTTCTAATTCTTTTATATTTTATTTTATTTCTTGCTCTTTGGGACACGAACTCATTGTCCTCATCAGTATATTCAACATTTGTTTTGTTTACACGTTCCGGTGGAACGCTAATCGGGATAGAGAGTGAAGAACAGTAGAATCATGTATAGACATTAATAGGTTTACGCATGCGTGGCGGCTATATTTAAAAATCATTTTATTTACTCTTTCCGTATATTTATTTACACTTCTGAATTAGCAGTTACTAATTACCTTTAAAATATAAACTTATTTAATTCTTTCATTTTGTTTATTATGAAGCTAATTTTTATTTTGTGTTTAAGTCAGAATGATGGTTGCAAACAATTATCTGCTTTAAATAATGAATTAATTTTAGTGAGAAATTGTACTTTAATTTATTCATTGTTTTTTATGTTGAATCCATAATATAAATGATAATCTATGATTATTATGATAATTAAAAACCTGTAGCCACTCTAAAATATTATGATGATAATTTTCTTTTGTATATTTTTGATATGTGTCAGCTTTTTATTTGATTTCTTTTTTGCTTCTAGAAATAATATGTTAAGCCTGACCATGAATAGGTTAGTATTTTCAAATAAATTTAGTATCTAAAGGTTTATTTAAAAGGAGCAGATTTTGTAAAAACTAATCTTAATGATAAGCATCAATGTAGATTATATATTACTTTATTGTAAGGATTTTTTTATAAATTGAAAAATAGCAAATGTCTGTAAGTATTTTCAATATTTCAAGTTTCCAATGGATAAAGAACTTTTAAAGAAATGGATTCTATCTATTCCAAGGAAGGATTTTTAACCAACGAAATCATCAAGGGTAAGTTTTTATACATTTAATTAAATTTTTTATAATATGCATGATTTACTCGTATGATATTAAAAATAAATGAATGTTAAAATTAAATGTTTCATGAATATTTTAAAATTTAAGAGAAAGAACGATATATTACTGATTTTATAAAATTATTTTGTTAAGGGGGGAAAATGCTTGTATAAACGTGTGAGGGGAAATGTAAAAAATCAATTTAATAATAGGTAAATGTTTAATCACATGGTATATACGTCAAATGTATAAATATATGTGAATATTAATACACATTAATGATGGGATTAAGAAATTAATATTTACTTGAAACAAAATTTAGACATATTTATTGCTGATATGATTAAGTAAAAAAAAATAATAATAATAAAAAAAAAATATTAAATCCAGTCATCAAATTTTGTTTCAGGTTTGCGAATTGCTCTTTAAGGAGGATGATATTGAAAAAGAGACATATATGTGTTTGATAACAACACTACGTAAATTAAAAACATTAGAAAAACAACATTTCATTGAATGTGTCTAATTCTAATTAAATTTTTATTACTGATTCTTATAATATTTTTCATTATTGTTTGTTGTAATTATAACATGAAATATACTTTTAACTATAAGAAATTATGTATATATATAATTTCATTTTTATTTACAAAACTGTGCTCCTTATGTATATTATTGAATTGCATCCAGTTGTATAATAATGAATTATCTGTATATATATGCCTGTATATTTTTTCAAATTTTATAAATAAATGCTTTTCACTTAAGGGTGTGTTTTATTTACTTACTATTTTAAAATCAAGAATATGCAATTTGATTAAGTTATGCCATTAAAATTCTAATGTTAAATTTCATAGAAATATTTTCATAACAAATAATTTACAGGATAAACAATCTCTCTTTATATGTCTTACTATTTATTCATAAATTCTTCCAAGTGCAGTAAAACTTTTCCATCTCTACTTAACGATATAATTCGTTAAGTTAATTAAATGCCACTCTAACAAATCTGAAATTATTTTCTGCAAATAAAAGTAATTTAAGTTTGTTAATTTTAAAGTGATAAAATAAAAAAATTGTTAATTCTAATATTTTTTCTGTAATTGCTTACAGTTATTATAATGTTTTGGTTTTAAAAATCCTATACATTAATGAAAAGAAAAGATTTAGTAAACTCATATTCCAACGCAATGTTATTAATATAAAAATTGTATTTCCTATATATACGCAATTCTATTTATAAAACTAAATTTATATTCCTCGTGAATGTTTTTCAATTGTGTCTAATTATTCTATGATGGATAATCAATATAAAAATGTGTATATTTTTTTGAATTTATAAATATTTTAAACTTAAATTTACGTTTTAATTTTAGTGTAATGTACTTCTTGTTTTATAATCGAGGAAATTGCTGTTTGATATAGTTATGATATTAAAATTCTAATATTAAATTTCATATAACTATTTTAATGACAAATAAAAAAGTTAACAGCTTTAAACTCTTTGCTTATAAGTTTTACTATTTTTCTAAAAAAAAATATATATATATATATATATACATTAAGTAAAATTGTTCTACCTTTAAAAAATGAACTAATTCTTTAAGTTTATTACTTTAACAGATGTAATCATATTTTCTAAAGGTAAAAAAAAACTTTGGTTTATTAAATTCAATGTGATATTTTACTTAAAACACACACAAAAAAAAACAACTAGATATTTGATGGTTTTACACACGCAAATTTTGTTTATCTTTTGCCGATGTAACAGCAACGGCGAAGATTTCAACAGGTCTTTTCTTGATGACTCATAATTCTTGAGCTCAGGCCTTGTATTCTAGGGGGTGTTGAAAAGACCCACTGAGTACATGCGATATACGTGCTCGTTAAATCTGTGGAATCGAAAGTCCTGTGGTCGGTCGTTGAGCAGTTACTATTTTCAGCTGACTGTTTCGACTGAAAAAGGTGGCACAAGCACGAGTGGTGTTATTAGACGTTTTTTAATGGGAATAATGACAATAGATTTGTCAAAGTGTAACTAGAAGGGAGATGTAAAACATCCATTTTTCACCCTCCAGAATGTAATAAATTTGATAACAGGTTAGCATATGTAGAAATAAATTTTAAAAATAATATAATGTAATATGAAAACACCATTAAATTCAAATTAAAAATTAATTTTTACTAATTTAATTTAATCTAAATATTTTAGAATCATAACTATTCCAACGAATCGTAAGAAAATAATATTCCATGTGTTTCTGTTATAATTTATATTTACATGTTCTTATTATTCATTGCTTAATGTATGTGGTTCCAGTTTATATTGTGTTTGTAATTTATTAAAGAAAATTAAATGATAGTTTCTATTTTTCATTTATGTACTTATATGCTTATTTTTTTTTAAATTGACAAGTTTACTGCTAGATCAAAATGTTTATTGGAGTATTAACTTAATTTTAATAATATTTCAACAACTTTAAATTTAATTTGCATGATGCTTCAGTATAATATTTAAAATGTTTTTGTTAGATTAACTGGTTGAATATATTCAATAATTATTTCACTTTTATATTCAATTATATAAAATTTATTCAAAGACAATTTAATGTTAATAATATCAATTGTAAAAATCCTTGAAATGTTAACCTTATTCGGTTTCTGATATTACTTTTTTTTTATTTTTAGCTTCTACTTGCCCCCACGACAGCCGAATTACAGTTATTGATGTACAGCAATGTATTAAGACATGACTGATGTGTATTCTTGACAGAGATGGGAGCATTTAAAAAGAATTGTAGATAATGCTCATCTAATGTATTTAATATGTAATAAAAATAATAAAACTTTATCTTTTGTGAACATTTTATTTTTGTGATTAAGTTCATAAATATTGAAGTTGAGATTTTAACAAATATTAAAATAAAAAGTGCGCTGAAATAAGAAGACATATATCTGAGAATAGAACTGAACGTTTTATCATATTATAGTAATAAATTAAATGCATTTGTTACCAAAAATGTGTGTCTATTATCTCCCTTAGCTCTGCAAATATTGCTTTTGAAAAATTTCAAGAATATTTATATTTAAGTCAATTTTTCTGCCATTAATATACAATTCCTAAAAACACAGTATCAAAAATTAATTAAACTAAGATAATAGAATTAAAATTGTCTGCGTTCTATGTTAAAATGTTCTTTTTTAAATATATCAAAGCCTCTAGATTGAAAGTGTTCTGCGATAATATATTTCTTTGGTTTCAAATACATTGGAGCTAAATAAATTTATGTATCGAATCTTAATTTTTAAAACGAAATTTTAGAATGAATTTCATGAAGACTTGTTATAATTATATATATATGTATGTATATATATCTTATATATATAACCCAGCCCAGTCTGTTCAGAGCGACACTTTGCCAGTTCTTAACTTTCAGTATCTTGAGGTCATTTTCAGCGTCAACATGCCATCTTGTTGGTGGTCTTCCTCTGATATAGTATTCTTCGGGGTTCTTAAGCGTTGATATTCTTGTGGGGTTGTTTTCCTGGCTTCTCCAGACATGGTCAAGCCATCTTAACTTGTTACTTTTGATAACCTGAGTAATCTGGGACTGGTTATACAGCCTATACAATTCAAAATTATATCTTGTTCGCCAGCAACCCTGTTCCTGTACAGGCCCATAGATAGTTTTTAATACCTTCCTTTCAACGGTTTCCAGGGTTCACTGTATATCAGCATTTAATGTCCTAGTTCTGCTTGCATATAACACCACAGGTAGTATGAGTGTATTATCTTATAAAACCAATAATAGTAAAAAATTTCGGATTTTTAAACATATATTTTCATTGAAATTGAAAAAACAGTTGGAAAATCAAAACATTTAACAACTTACAAATTCAAATTTTATTTTTCATTTAAAATTGGAATTAATTTTAAAATTTTTTTTATTTAATATTGTCTCAAAATTTATTAATGTTTTCCTATCATTGAAAAACAGAAATTTTAATTTCTAAAATTGAAATTATTTAATATGTTAATTTTGTGCGATTCAATAAAAGCTGTTGAAAATACTGAAAGGAGTAAAAAATATTAGATGATCTGTAAAATACATTTCATATCAGTTTCATTTAAAGAATAGTATCCAAGTTTTTTTATAACATTTTTCATTTATTTAAGTCTACTTTTTTAATAAAAAATTAACCATAAATATTTTTATGTATGAAAAACCTATAAATATAGAGATATTTAAAATGGGTTTCTACAATATTGCCTGACTTAGACAACAAAAAATACTCTATTGTTAAAAATATTGCATCGTAGGATCTGCTAAGCTTCCATCGTCCCAATTCGTTAGCTCAATCATCACCCGAGCGTTGAATTGCTACCTTAAAAAGAGCAAAGTCGTAGTTTCACCTTCGTGGTGCTCTGTTCCAAACGAAAGACGCTCTCTTTGACTTAATTCGCACTGCCAAAGGCACAGCGAGCTTGGCTTGTCCAAGTGTCATAAACAATAACAACAACAACAAACAGAAAAAAAAATTAAACGTAAATACAATTTTTTTTTATTTTTCAAATGTATCAAAATTGCTATCAATTTTTTTTAAATTAACAAAAACAGTTGATTAGTGCAATTGTTCACTTCATTCTGTAATTTGAGGCTCATTCTCCAACTTTTGTTAAGTGTAAAATAAATACATTTATTGCCTTGTAAGTGGAAGAAAAACACTGTAGCATAATGTAAGAAAAAAAAATAAATGTTTATTACAGGCTATTAATTTCTTGCATTAAAAAGGAATTTAGGTGACAGTATGACATTTATTGGAAACCCATTCGAAGGGAAATGGTATTAACATTTTCAGGAAACTTAGAGGCATACCTCTTGGAAAATCATACTTAATGCAGAGATTTCAATTTGGAATAACAGCATTCATTTTTATCTGTTTTACTCTGCCTATATTTGAATAAAAATATCTTTTTCGCTCACCTTTTTAACATAAACTGAAGTCTTTAATATATGATTGATTGTCACATTTAAGATTAAAAATGATAATGAGTGCATTTATATTTTATTCAAACTATCTTCCTTCTTAAGATTATAGTTGTGAAAATGAGAATTTCATTTTAGAAAAAACACCTGTTGAAAGCACTAATTAAAGAATAGGACCAGGAATAGTGGAATATTTTAATTTAATTTTCAATCTGAGTGAATGCTAATAGGATATATGGATCACATAAATTTTAATTCGTATAAAATGAATGAAACGGATTATGGAAATAACAGAAATTAACAGCAGTGTAGCTTACTCAGTCTGGGATGGCTGATCTAAAGGTAGGCATGGCCGCTAAGGCTTAAGTAATTTGATTATCTTAACTAATATTTATTTACAAATTTACACGATAAATCACGAAACATCAAATATAAGTTCCAAGAAAACTGATGAGTTTCCCAAATTCTTATGCCTTTCCTTATTGGTAAATACCTAAGTTTTATATTTACACATAATAACAAAATGAATGGTAAAGGTTTTGAATCACACAAGTTCATTACAGTTTAAGTACTTCCAAGAATCTTTACATGGTTACTTTATATTATATGTATTTAATTGCAACTCTAATAAGATATATAAAATATTTGTACAATTCAAAAATTTGCTTGAAGCTAATTACCGATTTATAGCAAAGATTATATCAGTATTGCTAACTTAGTGTTTAATCAAAATTTTAGTCAATAATACATTATATAAATATACAGTAAGGCAAAAAGAATTAAATGGAATATTCCATTAAGTGTAATGATTCTGATATGCACATACATTTTTCATTCATTATTAATAATCCATTAATATATACAAGAAAAATAAGGTACAGAAATTATTGGCATAATATATAGAAATTGGACACCTAATATGAGTTTTCAAGTTAAGGTCAAATTAATCAGATATTTAAGATATTAGAAACTCAGTAAGGCATTTAGGACCATATATTCTATTAATTTAATAATATTATTTTTTTTAATTATACGCTAAAAAATTTTAATGTATGTTATAAATTCTTAATTGTGAATAATTAAATTGTTTAGATACTGGTAGTTAGTTTGAGTCAAAGAACTGCCCTCGGTCTAATTTTTTAGCTCGTACGGGTTGTATGGTTCAAGTGCCATTACTTCACTGTTATTTATTTTGCACAGGTTATAAAAACTGAAAGCGAAACATTTTCTGTAGTGGTTGATGGTAGTCATTTCCAAGTCGGTTCTAATATGCTCATTTCTGAAATAATATTGTAAGCTAGAAATAAGCCTTAGAAGCTTGTTTTGCTGTGTTTTCGACATTTTAAAGTTAGTATCACGTGCTCTTTTCCAAATTGGAGAAGCATGGCTAATTATTGGCCTAAAATACGCTTTATAAAGTAGCAGTGGCGTAGCGAGCACAATTGGGGCCCGGGTACAATACAAATTTTGGCTCCCCATCTCAAAAAATAGTAATATAATATATAGAATAAACATGGGAAATAAGAGTATAATTTAAATAACAACAGCAACGTATCTACTTTAAAATAATCTTAAATATAAATAATTTTAAAGTACTTTTAAATTTGAGATAAAAATCTTAGCTAGAATACGATTCGGAAATGATTAAGTAAAAATCAAACTTACGGAAATTTAGAATTAGTTAAAGATTGTGTTAAAAAATCATTTTTCTGAGAGTCAATGACATTCACGATGTGTTTTGAGACAGAGCAAATTTGATAAGTCCAAATGTAAAATATCTGGCAAACTGTAATTCTAAGTGTTATAGCAGACTCATGTATAAAAATAAGTAAATTTAAAGCAAATATAAATAAATTCTTTTTTAGAATATGATTTTAATTTGTTTTGACATGGAAGTGTTTTTTAATTCTAATTATCTAAATTGTTCTCTTTATCCAGATATTTTAATTAACAAATTATAAAAGTTATCTATAAGAACTATTTAATATTCAAATTAAAGTTCTGTATTGTTTAAATAAAAATTAATTATTTACTGAAATGACAATCTAGACTTTAATTTGCTTTTAGTAATTTTGATCTCATTTTGTAATTTTCAATACCTTTTACGTCAGATATATATAATTTATACTATTATCTAATATATAGCTCTTATAATATCTACAGAAAGGAGCGTACACAAAAAAATCATAATTATTTAAATTCTTAAACTGAGGTATTATTGTATGTTTCATACTAAGTCGCCTTGATGTTTTTCAAACTGTTTTGGACGAATTATTTAACATAGCTTAAAAATACTTATTCTTTGAAATTAATATATTTTTATACAAAGTAATCGGAATTTATGACATTTCCCATCACGGATAGGGGATTATACATATATTTACAGAATTATCCATATATTTCAATAATTTATCACATTTACCGAGTTTAGTGGGAATTATGTATAAGCATTGGTTATTATACATAATTACCGGATTCGATTAGTCACTTTTACCATAACACTATCTTATAATATTACTCTGAGAACATTTCTCCTTGAAAATTTTCAACTTATTTTTAACAATGTTTAATAAGACTTTCTTATGATTTTAACATATATTTTTTATTTCAAATAAGAGCATAATCTTATTAAAAAATATCGTATTTTTATTCTGAATAATTTTTTCGAATCATTTTATAACATTCAAAAATATTAGTAATCTGCAGCTTTTTACAAAGCATTATAATTTTGCCTAATTTCATTATATTCCTTCAAAATGATTTCTAAGCTAAACATGCTTTCATTATATAAACTGAAATATAAAGTTAGTTAAAGATTAATTATCAAGAAACGTCTTATGTGTACACATAAAAATATTTAATACATTTGATCTTTCAACTTTCCAAAAAATAGAATTTTTCAACATAATGTATTACTATAAAGGCCTTAATATTTTAAAGTAATAATAAGTAAATATTAAGACTGTATTTAAAATGTACACTCTTAATATTTCTGGCTTACTTAATATTTCTGGCTATGTTCTGGCTTACATGATTTCTAGAAGACATTTCTTCTATGCATAGATTCTTTGATTTAATTAATTTTACAGTTCCCATAAATACAAATTCAATAATTAAATTTCTTGTTTACATAATTTCCTTGCAGACTCTATTTACATTTCTCTATTTCATTACAAATGCACATTTCCGTACGCAGACGGGTGCTAGTATTATTACAATATCAGTATTACTGCATATGCTATGTTCTGGCTTACATGATTTCTAGAAGACATTTCTTCTATGCATAGATTCTTTGATTTAATTAATTTTACAGTTCCCATAAATACAAATTCAATAATTAAATTTCTTGTTTACATAATTTCCTTGCAGACTCTATTTACATTTCTGTATTTCATTACAAATGCACATTTCCGTACGCAGACGGGTGCTAGTATTATTACAATATCAGTATTACTGCATATGCTATGTTCTGGCTTACATGATTTCTAGAAGACATTTCTTCTATGCATAGATTCTTTGATTTAATTAATTTTACAGTTCCCATAAATACAAATTCAATAATTAAATTTCTTGTTTACATAATTTCCTTGCAGACTCTATTTATAACAATATAAATATTTACAGTATTAGTTCAGACACAGTTCTTGTTAATAAATTTATACAACATTAATTTATATACATACAATCAGTAGTTTGTTTACATTTGACTGTTTATGTTTATAGGCGATAGCTTGTGAAGCCATCTATCGGCAAAAATCCCCATTACATATTTTTATATTATATACATTACTTATTATATATACCATTACATATTACCATAACATATTATATGCATAATTTTTTTATTTATTGTTTTATTTTATTATATATTATTATATAATTATATATATATATAATTTTAACATATGACTATTAATTTTGCTTCATAAACATTTTAATCTATCTATTTATTTTACAAGTTTATCCACTAATAGCTTATATAATTACATTTCTGTCTTTATCTGGACTGGGTATCGAACCCCGATCTTATGCTATGCAAAATCATTCTCTACCTTTATATCATGAATTAGTATTGACATATTAGTTATATCAAAATAGAGTAGCATTTTTATATTATGAACTTTAATAAATTCACCTGTTTTTTCTATTTGTACTTGGAATAGAAGCATAGGTTTACTCCTATTCCCCCGTGATTAGTTGAGCAACTTTTAAAATGTTAAGACCATAAGATTTTAATTCGTTTCAATTTCTGTTGTTTCGGTATCTATGGGTAACAATTTTATAAAGTTTAGCTGACATTGGATTTATGATCCAATAAGGTATTTTTCATCGTCAAGAAATTTGATCAAAATTCTATGTTCATGAGGCGTATTAATATAGAATTTTAAAAATTGGCCGGACGACCTTCCTTTAACTGTGAAGGTTAATTTTTCTCGTTAATATATTTCAAATTCTCCGATTTTCTTACTATCTTCCTTCTTAAGATTATAGTTGTGAAAATGAGAATTTCATTTTAGAAAAAACACCTGTTGAAAGCACTAATTAAAGAATAGGACCAGGAATATTTTAATTTAATTTTCAATCTGAGTTAATGCTAATAGGATCAGGCTAATGTAATTTGATAATTTTGACTAATATTTATTTACAAATTTACACGATAAATCACGAAACATCAAATATAAGTTCACGGAAAACTGATGAATTTCCCAAATTCTGATACCTTTCCCTATTGGTAGGTACCTAAGTTTTATATTTACACATAATGACAGAATGAATGGTAAAGGTTTTGAATCACACAAGTTCATTACAGTTTAAGTACTTCCAAGAATCTTTACATGGTTACTTTATATTATATGTATTTAATTGCAACTCTAATAAGATATATAAAATATTTATACAATTCAAAAATTTGCTTGAAGTTAATTACAGATTTATAGCAAAGATTATATCAATATTGCTAAGCTTAGTGTTTAATCAAAATTTTAATTAATAATACACTATATAAATATACAGTAAGGCAACAAGAATTAAATGGAATATTCCATTAGGTGTAAATATTTTGATATGAACATACATTTTTCATTCATTATTAATAATCCTTTAAAATATACAAGAAAAATAAGGTGCAGAAATTATTGGCATAATATATAGAAAATGGACACCTAATATGGGTTTTCAAGTTAAGGTCAAATTAATCAGATATGTAAGATATTAGAAACTCAGTAAGGCAGTTAGGACCATATATTCTATTAATTTAATAATATTATTTTTATTTAATTATAAGCTAGAAATTTTAATAAAAACACTAGAAATATCAGGACAAGCATAGAGGCCTTTTGATCCCCTTTAGTAGCAACGTAATTTGTTCCGGTTGATAAATTTCTTCTTTCCTAGATGTTCCCCCTCTCTGGGAATAGGATTTAATTGCTGGTGACGAATTGGTGAGAATTGAAGGAAAAAGAGTAAGAAAGGAATTTATTAATTTATAAAAATCTTGTTTAAACTATGATAAAGCATTACTTATCATAATTTTGATAAATAATGGCATTAAAACTAATGCATACATGACTTATCTTAAACACTCTCTTTGTACAAAATTCTTCTTTAACCTTTCAAACTTCTTTAAAGGCTCTTTCAAAAATGACGATCTTATAAATCAAAATTACTGAAACTGCCAAGTATGCTTCTGATAGGGTAAAATCATACCAAGCTGCAGAGCATTAATGAACATTAATTTCAACAAATATTTTTATACTACTCAAGCTTAATTTTACTGACCAGAACATAAGTTTTTTAAATCAATAAGTTTCGATAAATAATAACAAATATTTATTATAATAAATAATTTTTACTTATTAAAACCCTTATCAAAGATTCTACAATATATATTCATTCACTTTAAAAATTAATTATATTCAGAAATTTAAGTAAATATGAAGAGTGTAATTTTTAAATACTGTTAATAAGAGCCATTTCTCTTTTTTCAATATAACAATAAAGTAATAAACATCAAACTTTATCCTTTTTAAATGGAAATCTAAAATTAACCATTTTAAAATTAATATGATAATATTGCATCAAGTAGATAGTAAAACATTTTTAAAGAATAACTAATAGATTATTTTCATATGAAATATATCAAATAAATTACTATGAGAATAATTATTTGTACTTAAAATACAGATAAATTGAAAGAAAAACCAAATAAATGAAAACAAACTGTAATGTACAATGGTAAATCAAAAATATACAATATTAAACTGTACTTACATTATTTAAGCCAACAAATATAATGTAATGATCTAGATCTAACTTAAGTGATACATAATTGTTATTTTGAGAGCTGCATCAATGGGCTTTCCACGTAAGTAGACTCCGATGAGGAACTTTAAAATGACTGAAAGCACATTTAGGAATACGACAATGGACTCCAAATCGACACGGTTTGACATGAAGGAAGCGGCATGATTTATCAGTGCATTTGGGATAATACTTGCAGACAAGTTTACCCTGCACAACAGGTTTTGTAAAAGCTGGAATTTTAGCAGAGACTTTTCGCTTTTTGCAATGAGTATAAGGACAGTCTTCTCTGCTACACAAGGAATCAAATTTACATTTTGGATGAATATATAGGCATTTATCTCCAAACTTACACTTAGGGAAACAATTACAGGGAACTGTGGGATGTTGAAATAAACAATTATGACCTTTTTTACAAGCAGGCCAGTATTGACATTTTTCCTTCAATTTTTGCTTCTTTGTGCTTCCGACATCTAATAAATAAAGTGACGAAATATCTTCATCCACTTCCATTTGTTCTACACTGCTACGCTTTCTTTTCAAGGAAGACGAGTTCCCACCATCTAAAGTTGCAATAAAATGTGGTGTTATTTGGTGTTCACTATCAGAAAGTGAAGTTGGAGTTGGTTTAAAATAATCATTAATGTCTTTTCCATCTAAAACAGATTTTGCTGGTACTTCTTTCACTCGTTGTACAGGATATACTTGTGCTGATTTCTGTGCAGATTTTCTTACAGCAGATGATTCAATGATATCGTCGGACTTTTTGGTAGCTTCAACTTTCACACTGTCTAGAATTTCTTTAACAGCAACTGAGTCAGGAATCAATGCTTCAGATGAATTTAAAACAGCAGTTTTTGATTCATTGTTAATTTCTGGAATTACTTTAGAGGCACTGTTATTAACTTGATTAATTTTTCTCGGCTGACTTGATGAAGAATCACCTGTAATTTCTATCCGTAAAAATTCTCCTTCTTCTGTTGGATCATAATTCAATACATCATCCTCTTCAGCTCTATTTTCCTTAAATTCAGGAGCATCTGTTGAAGTGTTTGAATCTAGTTTTTGCTTTGAAAGCTTGATTTGCATGAGTTTAGAGCCCACTTTCAGGTTATTTACCAAATCCCAAAGCCAATTGGTAAATTTTGTGGTTTCATTTCCAAGAAAATGACTCAAGTCTTTTTCCATCTGATGTTGACTACGTTTATTGGCAACTAAAATCATAATATAATCCGGAAGTTCATCATCTACAAATAATTTCAGATCTTTTAACTTTTCTTTTATAGAGTTTCTGATTTTATCAGTAATTGCACTCTCACTTATATCCATGCTGATCTAATAAAACGTATTTTAATAGATTAAATAATCTATCAGCGAAAACAAGATGAAAATACGTACAAGTAGAAATACGAATATACGATGAACTTTACAGAGCTGCAGCACTCACGAGGAGCTATTTGCAAATAAACACAACACACCAGACTGGTTGGGTACGAAAATGACAGTGTTGCCAGTGATTACCAGCTAGTGAGACCTTGACGTCATTGCGCTGAGTGACCAATAGTTGTCGGCAATGTTATTAAGTCAGGAGCAAATGTGATTGGAGTATGAGTAGTATGGGTGGAGCCATGAATACCTAATCTGCGTTTTTGCATAATATTTTTCCTTCATAGATAGATTTAAGATTTTTTTTTTGAGATAATATTTAAGATGATTTTTTGTATCAGAAATGCATCCATTAATTACCAATTTGTCATTTGTGACTTTATGGACCGATTTTATCATAATTGTTCCTCACAAACACATTAATGTTCTATTTTTTTTATAATTCATTGCGTTATTAGTGAAATAAAATATGAATTGAATTTCGAGATATTTACACAACAGATTTTTAATGTTAATTGTTAATTAGAATCAGTTTCAGTACTTAATGATATTTTATGAATGCTTAATTCAAGAATATTATCATAGAATTTTTGAAGTTAAACACTGACTTTTCTAATACTGAAATGTACAATTAATTTAATTAATAACAACTGATTTATTTATGGAGGTTCTGGTATTTATGTCTAAGATAAAAATCATTTGTCACATATGTGAAAGCAAATCTAAGGTGATTTTTACAATAACTGATAAATGAATAATGATTATTACAATAACTTCTGAAACAAGTAAACCTGAGCACCAACACTGTACATTTTTAACATTTTCTATGTTGGTAATATTGTCTTGGTATGTAATAGAAATGGTATGAAAAATAATTCTTAGCATTTCCGCTCTTTATAAGCACATTCAATTAAAAATGTATCGACCAGCATTAATAAATGTTCATTTACAAATGGAAAAAACAACAAAAAAGTATTGTTATTGAAGCTATAAATATAACACAACAAAAAAATATATAGATACCTATCTATCATATCTTATATCCAAGTACCTATGATGTCAAGAACTTATATAAATACTTTTGTTGTAGATTTTCCTCCTTTTTTAAATGGATTTTATTAATGAATGTGGTATTTCTTGATATTTCAACATTAATACTTGGTGTATATTAAAAAAAAAGGTTAAACTATATAACTTTTTCATGACCAATAGTATTAATACTATTAGTCATGAAAAATTGTTTGCCTTCTATAAATAAAATTATTTCATCAAAATCCATGATGTGTTTTTAAAACAGTGAAAAGGGAAATCAGACTATTTAAATTGGAGTTTGCAAGGTAATTTAAGTGTTTAATGATTTTATATATTATTTCTGTTATTAATTTTAAAATTATTTTTGCTATATCCTTATATCTGAGAAAATTGTAAATTACATGAGAGAAAAATAGTGTATTTGTATTTTATTACTTTTATCTGAAAGTGTGTAGTATATTGAATAAATGTCATTAGACACTATAATTTAGAAATGTATTCTCCTAATTATCAAAATTAAAAGTTTCTAATATAGTAATGAATTTTATTTTGAATTAAACTTGTGAACCAAATATACTTAACGCGAACATTTATATGCTGAACTTACTAATCACAAATTTTTTGCAATTGCATAAATATTTTCAATATTTCTCATTACTCAAACTGCAAGCCATTAAAATTTTCGACATATGCGTACATATTATTTAACTGATTTTTAGTTATATCACTTTATGCAATTTGTATTGTATGTTTGCAAGAATATGTAGTACATATAATAATTACAAATATACAAAAGAAGCTACAAATGATTGAAATAATTAAAAATAAATTTATAAAAAAAATTATTATCAATAATTAATAATATTTGTCTTCAACTCTTATGATAAAATCCATACAAATTATAGGTTTTTGTGCTTAAGGGATGATTTGCAGGGGAAATTTTCCCACACTTTCTTGAGAAATCTGAGTAAAGAGCACGTGAAGTTAAACTGCTTTTCACGCATCTGGTAATAATTTAAAATTGATCCATAGACTAAATAAGGAACTCCTGTCTGTAAACTAAGCAATTATAAAATTACCTATCCAAATACAAACACAACACATGGGACACAACACAAAGGGAGGTCTTTAGCCTTCCGGCCATGTACCTCGTCTTCTAATGAATTAGAGTCCTTGGATAGTCTTGACCTGGTGATTAATAAATCAGAATTAACGATACAATAATGAATAATACAAAGATATGGAGGTAAGTGCTCCCACTGGATGCACTCTGCATGACTTGTGTTTTTGACTAAGTAATTGAGTAATCCTAGTAATAGACACTTAGATGATGACAATAATTCTTGGTACATATAAAATTCCTATAAAATTATTTACGAAGGAAAATATAAGTAGAATACACAGGATGATTACAATAATTCTTTGAAGCACACAAATTCCTTTAAAATATTTACAAAGGAGTTACAAAAAAAAGATACAGATTGATGACAATTGTTCTTGATAAACACAAAGTTCCGTTAGGATATTTACGGAGGACAACGGAAGACAAAGAAAAAATTCCTTTTTTTTTCATATTTGTTTAAGATTAAATAAAACTAAAATATTTACAGGATACACACAATTTATTTACCATGTGGTTTCTCACAGGATTTCATTTAGGTAGAGATATGATTTCCAATAATTCTTCTTCTTTCTTTTCCGTTTGGTATTATTTGAATAAATGGAGATATTGAGGTGAGAGGTTTTACTCTTAACACTGTCTGGGCTGACACACACACACACATATATATATATATATATATCTGTGTGTGTGTCAGCTATTGAATAATAGCATATTTTTCAAACCATCATATGACCAGTCAAGATGTTTAACCCCGAGAATCAGAGAAAATTCATTGTTGAAATATACAATTAAAAAAAAAACAGCAATGATTCAGGGAATAACGTTTCTGTCAACCAAGTTCTATTCAAATCCATGTCTAAAAGTGTAAGGGTGTTTTAGCGCTTCCAGGAACTGCAATTATTTATATTAATTTTGTCTTGTATGCCTCCAAATCGTTTGCATCTTTAATCATTTTATTTTCATGCCATGCTTTTCAAGGAATTTTTTTTAGTCTTCTTCAACATTGTTGCGAAATAAATAGCTTTTGTTTTGTTTGCTTGTTCACGATGTCTCAATTTTAATTATCAGCAATGTAATTATTTGTTATTAATATTTTTTCTCTTATCATTCATTAATTTCATTCAATTTTTGTATACAGCAGAGGATTTTGTGAGTCAAAACAGCAATTATTTTGGCAAAAATAGGATATATCTGTTAGTAAAAGAAACTATACGTATGATTTACCAAGTATTTCAAAAGGCTGTTGTGTTAATGTAAAATTAATTATCCAATGAAATAAATTAAACTGAGTCTTATTTTCATGTATTAAAATATTCCACTGAAATGTTTCAGAAAATTATTAACAGTAACATATATTGAGGTTAACTCATTTTACAGTATGTTGAGAGAAGTTATCATTCGGAAAGTAATTCAATTAATTTAGAAAACACCTGTTGCAAAAGAAAAAGTGTTCTTGATTCATATTGGCATTATTGAGAGAAATAATTTGTAGGTATTTTTATCTGAGTGAAATCATTTCTAAATAAACTTTTCTCATTATTTTATATCAATTAATGATAGCATTATATGATATAGATATTTGTAAAAATAACTGTAAAAATGTAAAAATTTGCTATCAAAAATAATTACTTGGATTCTGTAATTGATAATTTGTGATAAACTTCTGAATAAACATTTCTCATAATTCTTAATTTATTTATACTACAAATACATCTCTATAATTTATTAAGAATTTATAATATTTGTCTCTCATGAATGCAATAATGTTTCCCAAACACGTTAAAAAACAAAACAAGTATGTAAATTTAACGATGCAAATTTAATTAAAAAATATGCATAAATGAGATAGATTTCAAACACCTCATTTAAAATGTTTTTGTTTTGATTTTAAAAACGTTAAAATTCTTGTTTTTTGATCGCTAGGAAGTATTATACTTTTTTTATTAATTTTATTTTCGAGAACTCTGAATAACTATCATGGAGAAAACTTCTTTTCCAGCTCTTCAACATGTAATTAGTCGGTTTTGACTTTCTCCGTTATGAAGTTCCAATAATTTATCCATAGATTTCTTTCTTTTTTTTGTTTATTTTTTTTTTAAATTCTGTTTAGGTCTTGCTTAACTTAATCCAGTCATTTCAGTTTTGACTTTCAAATTTTCCTTTTTATATTTCATGATTTTTCTCTTTGGTATATTCCTACATTACCTCCACATACCGCCTGTTCGTTGCATTCTTTCAACTTTGATGAATTTTACAGTATTGTTGTATTTTCATTTTTTCTAATTTTCTTCTTCGAGGGTTGTTCTCTTTGATGGCTCCATAGATTCTTGACATGATTTAATATTCAAAATTTCTCAATATATTTTCTTATATAATAATATCCAGGTTTTTGATAGATAAGTAACTATTGGTCTTGTTTAAGTTTTGTACATTTGCATATTATATGTTTTGAGATTAAAGTACTTTTTAAAATTCTATTATTTACACGTATGGCTATATTTCCATTTAATATCAATCTATTTATTCAATGATGAATTTTACATTTATCATTAATTTTCCTACCTAAGCAATAAATGTGCTTAGATCCTGTTGTTGTTGTTGTTGCTTATCCTCCATGTCTGACGGAGTCAGACTAGATCCACGAGTTCGTTGACTGTTAGGAAGTCGAAGACTAAAAGAGGATTGCTAAAGAGATCCTCCCTAGAGAGACCCATGCAATCCAAAAGATGCTCAGGAGAAGCCTGATGATTTTGGCACTTGGTGCAGGTGACGAAAGTTTTCCTGCCCTCGTTGAAAGTGAGGCAAGGCAAGTGAGTGACCGCTAGCAAGTCTTGAGAGAACAGTCCGGGTACGTCTGTCACACGGGAGGTCAAGGGACAAACCCGGTTTTGATCCCTTGTACCAATTATGGGTAGGGGGTGTTTTCCACTCCTCCGAGATTTTTGATTTTTCCCGGGAGTATAACTAGAGAAAAGTAAGTGTGGAAGAGGGATTATTTGAAATCCTTAAAGTCGTTATCATCAATCTTTGATTGTTTCTTTCAGATTTTGATACAATCACTAATTAAATCTAATCTGTTTAATGATTTTAGTAAGAAAATTATTCTAAAATACTTTTTGAAATAATATATGAATGAATTAAGTGTAGCATGCCATTGGATTACATTGGATACAATTATTAATGATGAATATTTAAAAATTAATGATGAAGAGAATCTAATTGTACCATTAAAACCAGGAGGTAAAATATACTATAATAATTCACCAATAACGAATTAATGAGCACATTATTTGTAACTCTTTCTTGAATATACCATGAGGGAATAACATGGATACAAAAGATTCGTAACTTAAAAATATAAACATTATTTACGAAGTTGTATTTTGGATTTAAATTTATATAAGCAGTATCACATTGAAATTAAAGCCATAAACGTGAAATATATTTGCCTACACATCATCACATCCATCCATAAGTATTTTGTATGGAAGAAAGCAAAGGCGATTACAAATGGGATATACATACTGCGGACGATGCTTGGATAATATGAAATAATTTATATGATGCATAGTTTTAAAACTCATAGATATAAAATGAACAAAATTCTTGCTATAAATATCTAAATTATGATATGAATTATGAAATATTTTACGAAAATACATTTAGTTTAAATAATATATGAGTTGCATTCAAAATTCTTGAATATAAAATATACAAACATTTAATTATAAAATTCTAGGTTAGGACATACAAAAGTTCAAAATATATGAAATACAAAATTAATTGTTTTAGATGTGAAATGAGAATAAAAAAATATTTAAAAAATTTATAAATCAGGCGTTTACATGGCTGCAAGTGAAACTCCTCACCTCTGAGTGCATCAGATAATTTAAAAAAACTTATTTATGTTTATATTATATGAAAATAAATATAAAATATTCAAAAATTTATTATAGTGCATTTTTTAATTATATAATATTAATAATATTATATTAATATGTAATTTAACTATTATATTAATATAATAAATATAGTTGAAATTAATATATTTAAATAAAATAAATTAAGTGTTGTTAAAATTATTATTAATATAATTTAATATTAATATATTTATAATTATTTAAATTGTGAATTTGTTTTGCACAAAATTAATTCTTTACTTTACATAAAATTCTAGTTATAATTCAGTTCAAATAGATGTTACATGTTTGAAATTTATTTATTATTTGTGTCAGTTGATATATTTCTGAATGTATATATAAATGCAAAGTTCAATTTACTACATATAAATTTAAAAATCACAGTCTTTAAAACGATTCAATTCCAAACCTCAAAGCATAAGAAATATTTTTTCGAGCAGGTGTGGAATGGAGAGTCTTGTCACTGATCTATTGTCACTAAGTGATTAATCACTTGGTGAGATGGGAAGGTGAGTACTAGTCTCATTATTTTTCTTGTAAGGTTTACCATTACAAGAGAATTCGTTTTGCATGTCTGTAATTCAAGGAATCTAAATCTTAAATAGAATTATCTACGCCTTACAATGAATTCCATACATTTCATTTGTGAATAGCTTTTTGCATCCTTCTTTCTGAAAAGAAAGATCTTGGACAGTGTGCTCACCAATCTCAATTTTTAAAGGAAATATTCACAGATGTGTCCGATTGATTTATTTCCGTATTCAGTTTTGCTACCGTGATTGTTGTACATAACGCCCTTTTGAGTGAGACGATTGCTATCCTCTATTCTGTTTGAAAGAGCCTGTTCTTGACAATCCTATTGCAATGACTCCTTCTTTCAGGGACATGGATATATTTCACCACTTTCGTCGTTCTTGTACCTTTGATTCTCTTTTTAGGGACAATGATTGATCCCTCAATTCTTTTCAAATGAGAATTCACCTCACCCACAAATCATTCCTTTCTTGGTCATTGGTAAAGAAATCAACTTTTATTCTTCTTCTCATTATTTTCTCATATGAAAAAGCATACTAGTTCTAACAAACGATTTCATTGTAGACAGTTTTCCTTTGGAATACCTTTTGTTATAAAGTCAGGAAAGCACAAGTATTTACCACCATAAATCTCACATATTTGACATAACCTTTCATATTGCCACATTAAATTTCATTAAATTTTCGCTACATTTATTTTTTGGAATGCTTTTAGACACGAACAAAATGTCAAAATGCTATTAAAAAATAAAAATATTTATATTATTTTAAGAATTAAAAACCGTATAACATTAAAATATATATCTAAATGTTGATTTAGTGTAATCAAAACATTATTAATTATTTTACAATTTCATTTTAATAATTTTTTTTTTCATGTGTGAGCAAATTTGTGTTAAAATCATTTGTAAAGTGAAAATTTATCCATTTTATCAATTGAAGAAAATTTCACTATTATTTTAAAACAAAAGTGATTTACAATATTTGTTAATTTTTAAGCACACACTTTTAACAAACTTTATAGATTTATTATTTTAACTAAACAGTTTTAAGGTTCAAGCTAATAAAATTTTCTCATAGGGATATTCTTTTATTTTATTTTTTTTCCAGTTTTTCAAAATAGTTCTTACTTTGGCATTTTTTTTATTTCTTTACAAATATTTCTTTTATTTCATTTCCTTATATTAAGTATAATATGTATGAGAAGAATAACATTTATTTCAGGAATTGATGTATTCTTCTAGCAAACGTCGAAAAGAGTATTCTTTTACTGTTTTGTAAGAAATGAATGATTTGAAAACTTATTCTAATTTCAAAGTTTTCAAATTAAATTTTAAGAATTTGTATCATTCTGATACAAATTTTTTAAAAATAAATGTATATATATATATGTATATCTATACATATATACATATATATATATATATATATATATATATATATATATTATATATATATATATATATATATATATATATATATATATATATATATATATATATATATATATATATATATATATATGTATATATATATATATATATATATATATATATATATATATATATATATATATATATATATATATATATATATATATATATATATATATATATATATATATATATATAATAAATGTTTTGGTGTGTTCACGTGCTTAAAAAATAAATTATTTTTAGTACTCTGGTATTTCTACTGATTTGGGGGTGTTTACATGCAGTTAAGAAATCTTTTACTTTTCATTTTATAAAGTAACTGATAAGTCATACATAATAA
This sequence comes from Latrodectus hesperus, assembly GCA_037975125.1. Lineage (NCBI taxonomy): Eukaryota > Metazoa > Arthropoda > Arachnida > Araneae > Theridiidae > Latrodectus > Latrodectus hesperus. Next base: position 53,465,043 of record CM075853.1, on the reverse strand, counting down.
AACAATATCAAAATTTTGCGCTCTAGACTGCTATGCTACTCGCAATTTAATTCACCGCAAGATTCACTTTGTTGTTGTTGGATTTCTGTGGAAATTTTAAATTATATTCTAGCCATTTTCTTTAATGCAGCATTTCTTTCAGAAGCCTTGATATATATCAAGAAATGCGTGATCTTATTTACCTACATTCTCGTTTTTAGCTGAAAATATTGTGTGTGTTTCTTCTTGATGTTATAAAAGACTTTCTTTCGCTGAATTTTATTTTGATAAGTAAGTGTTGCTTTTATCAACATTCGTTTTATCATTATTTTCGAGGAAAGTGGAAAATTTTATGTATATTCGAATATTTGTAAGCAAAGAGAAGCTTTTTCATTTTCTGCTAAAAAATTTCGTTACTATATCATGCATCCACTTCACATATTAATATGAGTAGATGCAAGATATAATAAACATTCATATATTTTGCTATTGAATGAAGAAGTTTACCTTCAATTACAAGTACGATTTCGTTACTGTACTTCATGAATGATAGTTGCAAAGTACAATAATTGCAGAACTGGTGATAAAAAAATAATAAAAAGTCCTTCTTTGAAAAAAAGTATAATAAAGTCTTTTTAAAAGGACTTTTTGTAGGGGATTTTCTTTAAGGTTTTCTAGTATGGAATTGATTTCCGTTTCCGAAAGTTTAAAAGTATGATATTTTAGTCTGTAAGCTCAATGCATACTCATAACTAAACTTTAAAGTACTACCATAACAATTTTTAAATATGTATTTACTTCCAATTTAATAAAAAATTAAGATAATCAATGGCGTATCATTTTCTTGAAGATTTTCTGATTTGAAATGACAGCTTTTTATCACCTGGATTTTACAGCTTTTTACCACCTGTATTTGTATCAACAAATTATTTGATATGCGCATATTTTCTTATTTAAGTAAATGTCATTAGTTAATACAAATTAAAATATAAGAAATTTTTTTACTTCATTTGTTCAAAAATTTAAAATTTTAAAATGTTAAAAATTTTGTTTAAAATTAGAAGGGATAAAATAAACAATAAATTAGATGCTATTTTTTTAAACTTTTGAATGAATTTAGTACTTTAAACAATTTTTCAATGATTTTTGTAAAAAATATATAATCTAATTTTAATAAAATGCAACTATAAAAAGTTCTTTCACTTTTTAGAGTTACATTTTATTAAAATTAGATTATATGTTTTGTTCTGCGAATAATTAATCTTTGTGATCTCTCAAGTTTTATTTAATTTCACAATATACCTAATTTTAGTTTATAAATTGAATAACTTGCTACTAATTATCTCATTTTAATCATCATCATACTTATATAATTTATAAAAGAGTGTCAAAAAATCGGAACTGCATAACTGTTGACTGGATACCAATTGCGAGCCCCAGAAAATCATCGAATTCACAGTCCGTGTCCGAAGAGTTGTGTTCAAAATAAAATTAAAATTCTTCACTGTTTGAATCACACATAATGTTCGTAAGCCGGTAATATTTTCACATATACAATTAGCTACTAAAATAACTTCTGAAAGTGAAACAGCACTCATATTTATATTTGTGTATATGTATATATATATATATATATATATATATATATATATATATATATATATATATATATATATATATATATATATATATATATATATATATATGTATGTATGTATGTAAACAAGAATAGGGAAGTGACAATATGGCATTTCAATAATTTGTTCTGGCCAGCTGAAGGCGATTTATTGACAAGCTCACCTGGAATACATCATGAAACAGATGTTTCCAAGATAATTCGATTGAAAATGTGCATTCACTACACCAGTGCTACATTTGATTTATATTTACATTTATCGGTTTCCCACGGAATTTGAAAAAATTCCCAAGTTCCACTAGTTAGGCTTTTGTCAATCCTGATGTCAAATTGATATAATCAGAAACACCAATCGATCACTTTGCTATCTTCATTCTACTTGTAGTAAATAATTTAAAATTAACTACATGTGCATTAATTTTCTGCTTACTCGAGAATTTGACTAAACATGATTTGAAAATTTTCATATTGTTGTTAGCTTCACACTACACAAATTTTCAGTACACATATTTCAAACATTGGCTAAAATACCAAGATCAAGGTAATTACAAAATATGAATGAATAAATCTGCTTACATAACTATTTTCGAATGGGACTTATGTTACTCTTAATTCCACATAAAATTATATTATTTTGTTACCATTAAGGTCTATAACTTCACAAGGAAGCTATTATTTTTAGCAAAAAAATTTTAATTTTGATTAATACTTTCACTCAATTCATATTTTGCTATAAGACTGGCAAATGATCGTTTTAAAAGTGTTATGGCATAGGGTTACTATTGGTTATATACCTACTGCTTGAAATATGTAATATCATTTAACTTTTTGCCTGCCCCGATGAGAAAGGAAATTACCATTTTTGAATCTGTATTTTACAAATGTGCGTGCCTAATTTAGATTCATAAGCATATAATGAATATATTCCTCATTCTTTGATACAATTTATAAAATCAAAGAGAAAGTGTATTATAGTAATAGCTAATACTTTCGAAAAATTACGTTCCAGAAACTAAGTAAATTGACGTTACTTTGGTGTTAACTAATATTATTCATTCAACTGATTTACATTCTTTGTTAAATGAGTCTATGCTTTTGTGTAAAATTGCATAAAACATTTTCGAGCCTTAAGTAATCAATAAATAAAGTAGAACCGTGTCTTAGATGTGTAAATGTAATTTTAAAACGAAATCAGATTACTTTTGCGTACTAAAAATTCTCATCTCATTCGGAAAAAAGAAAACATTAGATCATTTAGCATAATTATATTTCCATTGGATGTTACATCGGCAGAGCTAATTTCGAAGTTTTATGCATCATTTTTACAAATAATGTAACAAAATATGTATACATAACAATTTTATTTTTAAAAAAATTGCTCATGATTGCAGGAAATACAAATAAACAATAAACCTTGGAATACTTTTGTCAACAAAAGATTGTTTTAAATTTTTTTTATCTGTAGTACTATATTAATTATTCTGTTCTATTAATGAAAATATATTCTAAAGAAATTTTATATATACATTTGCCAGAAAAAGTCTGCGTACAAACGAATAATAAATATTTTAGAGAGAATAAAAGTACTTTATAGTGTCTTATTAATTCAATTTTTATATAAAATACTTCTCTTTAAAAAATCCTGAAATATCTGTAACTATCTCAGAAAGATATTACCCATTGTTATCTTTTTAAACTAGTTACAATAATTAAAAATTACAAAAAAAGCAGTCAGAAAAAGTTTGCGTATCGATGAGAAAAGTCTTTTAAAAATAATTTCCATATATTTAAACTTTAATATCTAGTTGAAAAACCTTCATGCCTAAGAACCTCTTCTAATCATTTAGGCATAGAGTGAACTGGTTTGCCCGCGTTTCCGCTGATGAAATATTATTCCATTCCTTCATAATTACCCTTTTCAACATATCTTTCGATTTTATGTTATGTTACCGAATCTTGCGTTCCAATAAGCGCCATAAATGTTCGATGGGGTTTAAGTCTGGAGATTGTGGAGGAATATGCAACTAATATTTGATATTGTACAACAACAGAACTTTACTTTGTGGGCAGTGTGTTTTACATTACTGTGTTTTGGATCATTGTCTTATTGAAACCAAAAATCATGGCCATGGCTCAAATCTTGTGCCCTCTGTTTCAAATTTTCTTTTAATATATATTTAGATATCCCATATAATCTAATATTGAGTCTGTAAAAGTTGATAGATCAAGTCCACTTGTTGCCATGCACCCCCAAATCATTACGCCACTTCCACCGTGTTTAACTGCAGACCCAAAAGTTGGATTCTCTAAAGCAGTACCTTGTTTTCTCCACACGCCCTTTGATTCCATAGATACAAAACTTGATTTCATCAGAGAATATTACTTTTTCAAAAAAACTCAGAAGATTTATTATCATACTGACACATAAGACGTTTCTTGATAATTAATCTTTAACTAACTTTATATTTCTGTTTATATAATGAAAGCATGTTTAGCTTAGAAATCATTTTAAAGGAATATAATGAAATAAGGCAAAATTATTATGCTTAGTAAAAAGCTACAGATTAGTAATATTTTTGATTGTTATAAAATGATTCAGAATAAAAATAACTTCTTTTTTTAATATGAATTAGCTCTTACTTTAATTATGAAATATATGTTAAAATCATAAGAAAGTCTTATTAAACATTATTAAAACAAGTTGAAAATTATCAAGGAGAAATGTTTTGAGAGTGAAATCATGAGATAGTGTTACGGTAAAAGTGATTAATCCAGCAATCTCATATATAATAACCAATGATTATACATAATCCCCTCTGAATTCAGTAAATGTGATAAATTATTGAAATATTTGGATAATCCAGTAAATATATGTATAATCCCCAATTCGTGATGGGAAATGCCATTAACCGATTCTTTTGTAGATAAATGATATTTTAATTTCAGAGAATAAGTATTTTTAAAATATACTAAATAATTCGTCCAGAAGAGTTTGAAAACATCATGATGACTTAGAATAAAACATACAATAATTTCTCAGTTTAAGAATTTAAATAATTGTGATTTTTTTTGTACTTTTATTTCAGTAGATATTGCTTATTTAAAATTATTATTAATTATAAGACCAATATATTAGATAATAGTATAATTTATATAACTGACGTAAAAGGTATTCAAAAATAAAAAATGATCAAAATTACAAAAAGTAAATTAAAGTCTAGATTGCTATTTCAGTAAATAATTAATTTTATTTAAACCATATAGAACTTTAAATTGAATATTAACTAGTTTTTATAGATAACTTTTATATTTTTTAATTAAAAGATGTTGGTGAAGAGAACAATTTAGATAATTAGAATTTATAAAAACACTTCCATGTCAAAACAAATTAAAACCATATTCTATCAAAAGAATTTATTTATATTTGCTTTAAATTTACTTATTTACATATATTAGACTGCTATAACACTTTGAATTACAGTTTGCCAGATTTTTTACATTTGCACTTATCAAATTTGCACTCTGTCTCAAAACACATGGTTAATGTCATTGACTCTCAGAAAAATGATTTCTTAACACAATCTTTCACTAATTCTAAATTTCCGTAAGTTTGATTTTTACTGATGCATTTCCGAATCCTATTCTAGTTAAGATTTTTTCCAAATTTTTATCTCAAAGTTAAAAGTACAACATGAGTCTTTAAAATTATTTATATTTAAGATTATTTTAAAGTAGATACTTTGCTGTTGTTATTTGAATTATACTCTTATTTCACATGTTTATTCTATATATTATATTACTTGTGTACGAAGGCACATTGCGAAATATTTGGAATGTTTAATGAACAAAACAGCCTGGCTTATTAAATCCAATTAAAGCAGGCCGTAAACCTTTTGCAATTTTACATATGGATCATTTACGACTTTTTGCTAAGAGTTCTACAGGTAATGAATTCTAAAGGCATACATTTTAAGCCAAAAGCAATAAATATTGAAAAATGGCACCCTTAAAAGTAACTTCCACACACACACACAATGTGCTTCCCTTACTCTGTAAACAACATTCGAAAGCACAAGATGTATAGTTTGTGTGCTTATTTATTGTGTACTCCTTTAACAAATCCAAACGGAAAATCCTATTATGTATGGTGGGCAGTAAGTAGTAGAAAGGCTAAAAGTAGTGACAAAAGATTGACAAAAGCATAACAAATTAAATGGATGATGTGAGTCTCAACAATGGGGGTTTCGGAGAGGGGTAGCAAATTTGTGACGTCCTAGGCCATTGTGTTCAAACACGCTATGTTTTGTGACGTCATTTCAAGATGGCGTCTTTCTAGTACTGTTACATGTAGTTTCGGTTTAATTATGTTCGATTATTCCAAAGATTTATGATACAGAGCTATTTTTCTGATTATAATGGTGGGCCTGATCACAAATAATCTGAATTATTTGATAATTGTTTTAAATATTCAAGTCATAATTAACTTTAAATTGATTTGGATATTTAAATGATTAATCATTTGGATATTAAGTCAAGGCTTTTTTGGTTAATGTTTGAAAAATTCTATTTAAACAGCTCATGTAAAATATTATTTTTGAGATGTATGTGATCTTTAATATATACTTTGCTGTACAAAATAAAATACTCTTAAGTAGTTTATATACTTGCTATAATGAGGCAAAGTTTATATATACTCATACAAAACAATCTCGTCTATATAATTATGAGTCTCGCATTTCCTAATTTGAAGGTAAATAATAATATTGTTATTTAACATTGATTAAGGAAATTTTTTTAAAGTTTGATTTTAAAAATGTGCTCATTAACCAACATTAATTCTGCAGCTCTACCGTCAATCTTTGTTGTATTCCGCATAATATTAGGAAAATATCATAGAATAATATTAAAAGAGAAATGATAATCACGTAATTATTTATTATCAAAAGAAAAAAATATAATTCAGCATGTATCTTCTAATAGACTTTCATTAAAACGTATGTGTAAAAAATATTATTCATTAATCAATTTTTTCTATTAATTTTTCATATCAGAATAAATATTTTTTATTTTTTTGTTTATAATTAAAAGACAATTATTAAAAGATTTCAAAATCATTAGAATTTTTTAAATTAAAAATAAAGAATTATTTTAAATATAGACGAAAAATATTTTGCTTACAAATTGAAAAAAGCATCGAAATAAATTTGGATTTAAGTGATGAAAGAGTATGGAATATAAGTTTCTATTTCTTTATATACTTGTGTAAAAGGAATTAGCGTAAGCATTTTTAAGAATATATTTCCAATAGAATCTTAAATTGAAAAATAAGATGCTGTTTTAATAAGTTTTGCAGAAAATAATTATCACCAATAGTTTTACTTAGAAATTGTGGATTAATTAAAAGAATTACGTGCCATTATTAATTCTTGTTTCTTTTATTTGCATTTTACTTTGCTCATGAAGAGAAAAATTATAAGTAATCACCCTTTGTCTTACATGCACAGTTCATCCAAATATACAAGTAATAATGGAATTCTTTTAGAGACACAGAATGACCTCAGTGTTTTAAACCAAAGGAATGACACATCTTGACAATACAGAAATCTTCCAACAATAACTAAACTCATATTCAACTTGCAGATGCATTCTTCATCCATTATTAGGTTTCAAGTCAGACAGTTTCCATTATTGTCACTTTCAAGCGTCACTTTTGATTGTTCGATACAGTAGATTTCTCCTTCACTGATATCAAGAAAGACTTGATTGAACGACCGTAGCGTGGAACCACATTGTCTTCAATATTAAATTCCAATTCTGTTCTGACCCTATGGCAATAGTGTTTAAATGTAGCAGATCAGCGTTGTTCAGATCTATCAAATCATGCTTTTTGTTTTCAAAAACTTGAAATGTCTTGTTGTGAGCTACCCTGCGGGGAAACAGTGTGAGAGAATCAATACATGTGATTGCCTGTCATCCAGTTTCCAGTTGGGAAGGATTTATGGTCTGTTCAAGAAATTTTGCAGCTACGTGACTCATCACTCGTAACTGGACTACAACCTTCCAATTTTTACCAAAATAATAAAATCATTCAATGGGATAAGATTCAAGGAATACATACACCAAACCCATGCCGAATCTTTTGTTTATTCTCCAACTTAATATTGATCAAGATTTATATTAATGTGTCTTTTCTCTTTTGTAATTAATAATCTCCCCCAATGATCTTACGTAATAAATAATTTCTTTTTCTTGCGTAGCAAATAATTTGATGTCAAAATCACTTATATATACCAATACAGCATTCATACACACGCCGAATTTTATTCTATTTCGTTATCTTTATCTTAAAGCGTAAATGTTTTTTTATTTTGGAAATACAGATTAAAGGGGAAACTTTGTACGAGATTTTCATTGGTACGCATTTTCAAAATATATATTCTTTTCCAATTTTTTTTTTAATTTAAGAAGACTTTCTCCACTTGTATATAGAAACTATTATTATAAAATTAACAATTACCAGCTTTGCACTCATTAAACGAAATTACATTTTGATAATCATGTAAATAAAATTGAATATGTTCCAATAAGAATATTAAAAAGAAACCCGCAATTAATTATCATTTTTATTCATGTTAGTAATGCAAACTTCGTGAGACAACAAGAATGCAAATACTGACAAACACTTTGTACGAAAGAAAATATCTCTAAGATTGTAATAAATAATTCGAACAATAAGATACATCTCAACGAATTATATTTATGAAAATTGTTAATTTTGTATCAATGAGGATTTTTAGTCTTACATAATTATTTTGAAGCACATGATGTATTTTAAAACTTCAGTTTAAATTAAATTTTTTTAATAATAAATAAAAAACTTATAAAAATAATTGTAGGAAAACACATTTGATATATAAGCTTTATTCAAATTTGTAAATAAATTTCTATTACTATATGATCTTAAATAAAATTCAATTAACTAATTATGAAATTTACTTTTATAAATTTAGCACAAAAAATATTTTAAATATCCTTTTGCAAATGCAGGAAAAATATTTCTGATACAAATACTTAGATGCTGGAAAAATTAATCCAACAATAGTTCTATTCTTCCAAAAGTTAAGATTCATTATAAACACAGAATGTTAAGTATATTATATAAGTTACATATAAGTATTGCACATGTACTTAATAAAACTCAAAAGATACTTACTTTATTAGAATTTTCTAAAAATTTCTTTATAAAAATGTTCTATTTTAAAAAAGAAAGTAAGTCTTTCTTAATAAATCTTATAATTCTCATGAAAGCTGAAGATTGATGAATTAGATTTTTTTCCATGAAGTATAATCTAAGAATAATTAAAATAAACATACAAATTTTTGGCAGAAGTGCCGCATTCATGATTCCAAATTCTTTTGGCAATGAAGAAATGTCGCCAAAATGATGTATCGTGACGTGCGCGATGACGTAAATAATAGGGTTACCAAAATAAAATTTTCTGCATAGTTCTTATAGGTCTCCATATGTATGCCATAATAAAAAAGAGTTTGCCAGGTACATAAGAATATATGCCAAAAAACAGCCAATCTCAGAATTTTGCATCTTGAATAATACGGAACCTGTGCCAATAATCACTTACTTCTTTGCAGAAAAAAAATTCTTTTTGAGATAATGCAATGTTACATTATTGTCATATCCTCGTCGTCAATTTTCTCCAGTTTTAAATAACGAATTCATATTTTTCTTTTTATGTGCATCACTAACCACTTAAATATATTACTAATTAATCCATATAAATGTCGTTTGCGATTAAACCGATAATCAAAATGCCAATGAATAGAACAATATAATTAAAATCAGAAATTTTAAATATAATAAATGATTGTGGTGTAGAATTGGTTTCATAACAGTATTTAATTTTTTAAATCAAATAACCATTTTTCATAACAAATAGCAAAAAAATAATAATAATTGAAAATTGGCATTTAATGTAAAAATATATAACTCGATTCAATTCAAAATTAAGCCTATGAGTGTACTTTTAAAAGCATTTCATTTAAAGCAAAGTTTAAAATTTTACTGTTACATGTGACGTATAATCCAGGATGCCAAATTCTGAATTATTTTGGCGAAGAAGAAATGTTGCTAAGATGACGTAATATGACGTATCTCGATGACGTCAATACTAGATTTGCCAAAATAGAATTTTCAACACAATTCTAGCATGTCTCCATCTCTATGACGTAATAAGAACCTGGTTGCCAGATAAGCAAGAAAATCCACCAATAAAATCGCCAAACTACGAATTTATTATTCTAGATTATACGGCACATATTTGTGCCATTTTATTAACTTTAATTTTAGTTATTTAAAATTTTAAAGAATTTTACTTTCACTATATATTTTGTTCAAAAATGTTTGCATTTAGATTGTGCTAAACTACATTATTCTATTCAATACTATTGAATCAAAACAAAAAAAAATTACACAAAATAAACCTGATTTCCAATGAAATCATTTCCATAAAACACTCGTTCCGAAATTTATTTAAAAAAAAACTCATCACACACATGTGCTCAATTTAATTAACTTGATAAAACTGAATTTTCCAGAAGAAATATTTTATGAACAAGATTTAAATATTCTGCTTCGAAAAAATCCTATAAGAGCATAAGAATATTTGTTACCGTACGGTCAACCTTAGCGAAATTTTCAAAAAGTCGCCAAGGGTGCATGACGTCATACTTATGACGAATTTCCGATCGGGGAAAACGGCGGGAGGGAAAATGGCTGAAATAGTGACAAATATTTCATAGATTGTTGGTATCTATCAATATACTCAACTAATTTTACAAAATTAACAAAAAACGCAAATTTATAGATTTCAAACATCAATGGTAAAATAAAAAAGTTGATATGTTAAATTATCCATAAAATTTTTTGATTAAAACAAAACACAAAAATATTTCGAATAAATATTTTGATTTCGATAAAATATTTTGATTCACAAAAATATTTCGAAAATTACGAGGGAGCTGAAAAAAAGAAATTACTTCGGAAACGAATGCGAATAAGGAAAATATGGAAACTTCGAAAAAGTAAATATAAGTTTTAAGTAAATCAGAATACGAATTCTAACAAAAATTCCAGAAGAATCCAAACACGAATAACAATGAAAAATAAAGCAACATTCGGAAAAGAATAAATATAAATTATTAAGTACAAATTAAACTGTTAAATAGAATATCTTCAAGAAATTAAATACAGAAACAATAATTTTAAAAATGTATATACAAATTATATAGTATTTTATAGTAATAATATAAATTATAAGAATGCCATACATAAACTAAAGAAAGAATGTATCGACACAATTTTAAACAGTAACTTTAAATTCAATTAAAATTTTTAAAATAATGAAAAAGAGCAATACAACCTGGAATTTAATTATCCAAAATGTCAAGCAAATTGTAAAACACACTAAAAAAATCTTACGAAGTTAATTGGCAAAAATTCTGGTAAAATGCTGAAATGGAACAAAATGTTTTAAATTTCATCGCGATGACGTAAACACTAGGGTTGTTAAAATTGAATTTTCACCTTAATTTTATTGGTCTTCATCTGTATGACGAGCTTCTCTCGAGAATCACATCAGACAATAATAAGGCTCTGTTCGCCAAATTTACCTTCAAAAAAAAAAAAAAAGTGCCAAGGGTACAGTAAAACTGAGCCGACTAGGTAATATCCAATTTTGATATTCTGAGTTAGATATGATAGCAAAGTTTTATATTTACCATCCATCACCAAAGAATTAAAAATAAAATCACATGAAGAAGCAGACGACTTTTTAAATGACTTTTTTTTAAATTCAGGATATCCTTCATTTTTTGTTTCTAGAGTAGATAAAGATTAAATATCAATAATTTAAATTTAAAGTATTCGTATTAAAAAGCTATTTTAATAATTTTTCATTATTCATTCAAATTGTTAATAAGAAATATGCATACTCTTCTCGTATATGATATGCAACAAATATAAAATGAGATTATATTTAATAATGTAAGACTCCTTTTGATTGATCCTATCACTTTTATTACAATTTAATCGTGGTTAAAGTAACGGAAATGTAATAAAGGAAACTTTTAACGACAGGCATTAACAATAATCGTGATTAAATATCGATATAAATTCATATAACTGCAATGCGAATGGTACATGATATAAATTTAAAACCATTACTCACAATTCCAATAACCAAAAAACCATAAAAAATGATGAATTAGAATATGAAAACCAAAATATTTTCCTGATACGACTTTTAATTCAAAATATACAATAATTGCCATTATTGTGCCATCTGTTGGATAACTAAGTACAGAAAAATAGTTGAGAAACCATAATACAACTTCCAGTTAAGAAAAGTTTAGAATTTAGATGAAACTTTTTATTACAATGATTTTTAGGTATACATTAACTTAACTTCTTTCAAGCAGTTTCTTTCAGAATACACACTTATTTCGGTACTCCTGCCTTTGCTGGATACACCGTTTTAAGTATTGTTACTGTATTTTCGAAAATTTAGATGTCGCGTTGTTATTACATTTTCTCTGATGTTGAAATTGTTAACACTGTAGTAGTCCATTTTAATCTTCGGAAGAGTCAGAAATTCCTATAATATTAATATCAATGAGTAAGGAGGTTGGTGGAGAGGTAAAATTTTTTTCTAAAAGTCATATGATACGAGTTTTATGATGGCATGGTCGACAATTAGTGTATTAGATAGGACTTAAGATGTTCCACACAGTGGCTTTCCATTTAAAATCGTCAAAACGCTTCGAAACAATTGTTTTCTTTCAAGAGTCGTCACCATATACTGTTTATATGACTAATAATGCCTGTGAAATTAATTTTCTTAACCTGTACATAAATATGGTGGTAGTTCTTTCTTCGAAATTCGACATCAGGGCAACAGTTTATAATAGATTCCTTTTGCAACTGATCACTACCTACAGGTATACAACTATTACATAGCCTGTTATGAGTCCTCATAAAAAATAAATATAGTGACCATAAAAATAATTAAATTATTTGTGGTAATAAAAATTTACTACCAAATTCCATGAACTTTTCAATTATTTTTTGTAAGTGAGCTCTAACGAAATATTTTATAAAATTTCAACAAGTTTATTGGAGTATATGAATAACGTCATAACAATAGGTTGGCATGAGAAGGGTTTTTAAAATCTTTTATACATTAGGGAAAGTCCATAATAAAATCAAATCAAAATCAGTCACAACAATGTGTCATTCTTTTCTGTCATATTGTGTTTTAATACCTGTTTTATGAACTGTATTTTTAACAAAATTTTTTTTAATTTCCATGTTATGACTTAAGGCGAAATATTATTTTCTCTAATATTCCATTAAATTAAAACTTCGTTATTTTAGAAATAGTTTTAACTGTATTTTTCTTCAACTTTTGCAAAGGTAAAACAGTTTGTCTTATATTAATTTTATAGCGAAGAAATGTTAATATGTGCAAATACGGCTTACACATCGATAATAGTTTAAACTGCAAACAATAATTTGTAATATATCAACGAGCAAAGTATAGATTTTATAGACATTTATGTGAAATAGTTACTATTGTATACCTTGAGGTTATTTGGTGTGTTGCTTGATAGAGAATGGAGGCGCGATTTGATTTATTCTCCTCACGAAATTATTACTTGCATAGATAGTTGAGTTCAATAACGAGAATAATATATAATTTAGGGGATAAAAAAATAGGTACTATGCATTTTGGGTTGGCTGCAGAATTTCTAAAATTGTTTGCATCGTTTCGTGTAATTGCTTATTTTAGATTAATCTTTTTCTTTAAAACAAATCAATCACTGACTTTCCATCCATTGGAAATTTTATTATGCAAAATGCATAGGAAATATAGGAAAAATGTTAATCGTCCATCATGAAAAAGAAATTTAGATGGTTAAACTTAATAAACAGTGTTTATTTTTATACTCTCCAAATGACCTATAAAAGCTGCTTAGAGCTCCATTTTACGATGCTCCCGAAATTTGATATTTTCTCTGTTATTTGTCGCTACGCATTTATATATAAGACTTTTAACACTACGTTTCTATTGTCTTAATACTCATATCTCATACGATTTATTCAATTTTTGCTGTTTTTATAAATATTTATCGTCACCAGAAAAATAATGAGACAACCTTAAAAGCAGATTTAACCTCCTTTTATTCATAAAATTTTTTCCCTCATTTTATCTCGTAAATGGTGATTAGTTTACCCTAATTAACACAGACGCCAGTAATTATTTGACGATTTCAATAAAAAATATTTTCATCTGTTCAAATTATTAACTTTAGATTTATTAGAAATATTCTCATAATGGATTAAGTAGTAATATTTAGATCCTTTAAAGATTTAAATTACAAGTCTGTACAGATATTTGCATATGCTGATGACGTAGACATTGTTGCACGAACGCCCGAGGCCTTAAAAGTGGCTTTTACGTCACTAGAATCTGCAGCTAGTAAAATGTATCTTGCAATCAACCAAGACAAAACAAAATACATGACCACCGAAAAATATAGCACTCCCTATCTAGAGGTAGGAAACGACAAGTTTGAAACTGTTCACAACTTTAAATATTTGGGATCTGAATTGAATGCATCAAACAACATCGCACCTGAGATCCGCAGCAGGGTTACAGCTGCTAACCGATGCTTTTTCGGCTTAAAAAATACCTAGAATCTACTTTCGTCAGTCGAAAAACAAAAATTTTGATATACAAATGCTTGATTCGGCCTATTCTCATTTATTTATCTGAAACGTGGACATTGAGAAGGACAAAGAAACCATTTCCATTTTCGAAAGAAAAACTTTAAGAAGCATATTTGGTGGAATAAAATGTGAGAATACATGGCGAAGAAGAGCTAATTCTGAGCTCTATAAACTATATAAAGAACCAGATATTGTTAAATTTATCTCAATACAGAGATTAAAATGGGCAGGACATTTGAGCCGGATGAACGACAATCGGGTGACAAAAAATTTTCTTGGCTCGCCCCATTGGCACCAGAAGAAGAGGACGACCGAAACTCCGATGGCATGACTACCTTGAAAACGACCTAAAAACACTAAAAGTGACAAACTGGATGACCTTGTCCAAAAATAGGGGGTCCTGGTATGCACTTCTGAGGAAGGAAAAGGCCCACCCTTTGCTGTCAGGCCAATGAAGAAGAAGAAGAAAGATTTAAATTATGTTTAATCGTATAATCGAATACATTTAAGTAAGACGTTAAAGTAGGTTATCAATATTTCTTTAAAGTTCGCAGTTAATGCAGATTCTGCTTTGATTTCGTTATTCATTTTTTTTTCATGATTATCGAAAAATTTGCAAAATCAGCCAAGCGGTTATCTGAGACATTGTGTTATCGTCCAATGATTATGACATTTGCGAAAGATCGATACATTTTGTTGCCAACCAAATTCAAAGAGTAACTTTTATAAATGATATTTTTATAATTGTAGTCAACAAGGTTAAAGCTACATCAGTTTAATTAAGGACCAACTATTCTCGAGTCCTGAGGCTGTGCTCATTGTTTGAAGGTGTTCGGGCTCATGGACCTGGTTTGATGTTACTTTCATCCAAGAGGGATAAGCCTCAACATAAAGTTAAAATCATAACAGCCTTATCTGAGATCATTATAATTAAATTCATTGTTTTTGGTGTATCATGAGTTTATTTCGTTATCAATCCATACCAAAAGGATAAAATTTGAATGGTAACGGCAACACACCATTTAGATTGAGTCTGCTTGGAGTAAAATTATGTTCACATATTAGACAATATTTGTCTCTCAACACAAAGAAAGGTTTATAAGAAATAAGATTTCAAAAGGCAATTAGTCTCAAAACATCACGTATTAAATAGAAGTATCATGCCTAAGCAGGGATTTCTTTAGAATATTACAGTGATTATCCTATCTTTTGGCGGGATCTTGAGAAAAGTTGTAAGGGGGGAAGTCCTAAATCACATTATAAATTTGAATACATTGAAATGCCCACACTGAATTTATCTTAATTTCCAATAATGCTCGAATTCATTGAACTGTCCCTTTCGATGCATACCTAAAGAGTGAGGGACGAATTTTATCACTCCGGGTTTACCTTTTTGAAATTAATACTGTAAACACTGATATTTTTTTTACAGTCATTGTACTTTTCCGTTTTAGACTGGTAAACTTTTTTATTTAAACTTTTTAATTAATTTAGATATGAATGTAGTTAAATAATAATTTGCATCCTAGTATATACAACTATTTATTATTAATACGAAAGCTAAAAATGAGAATTTAGATTTTGTATGTGCTCTATTGATTCAGTTTGTATGCCCATTTAAAAATGTAATACATTAATTATTGTTTTTTATTCAGGATTTGTAAATAATGGCAAGGAAAAGGAAGACTGTAAATTCTATTAATCAATCACAACAACCTGTTCCTAAACATGCCAAAAGAACTACTGAGTCAACAAATAAAGATGAAAAAAAGAAACCGAGGAAAAGACAGAGAACTGAAAATATTCGGACAGAGAAGAAAGCTGTCGAGGAAGTCAAATCTCAAACCCAGGTGAAGTACAAATCGGAAATCAAAGTGGAAGCAAAGACAGCTGATGTCAGCGAAAAAAAGAGTGACGAAATTGATTTGGAAGTGACACCGACGTGTATAATATGCTTAGATACAGAAGAATCGAATGAAATTAAAATATTACCCTGCATGCATAAATTTCATTATTTATGCATCAACAAGTGGTTGTTGTATAGTTTCTGTTGCCCGATATGTCGTTCTCAACCTTTTTATCTCTACACTATCCCTTTAGACACGTTAACAGTTCTTGATTTTTAATTTATTACAATATTCATTTATTATAATTTATAACATTTTATGTAATAAATTTCATTATAAGACCTTGCTATTGAAAATAAAATTTCATTAATGGGTATTTTATTTGTGTCACTAAACAATGTGTAAAATTCGATGTGTAAAATTTAAGTTAATTATATTATTGAGAACAATTTTAAATCAAAAATACTTATTTACGATTAATTAGCAAATTAAATAGTTTATATCCCATACTCATGGTATCATTTAACTCTTGAGCAAGACAAGTCACTTCTATTTCAGAATAATTTAATTTATTATTGCTGAATTTCATTATGATATTAATTTGTTAACTTCAAAGAATTTCTAATTTCGAAAATGTTATTTAACTGATACACTCAAAACAGACATAATATTGCTTGAATATACTTCATCTTGGTTTCAAAATTAGATCGTGTGACCAAGAAAACGAATTTCGGTCCACCATAGTAGATTTCCAACAAAGAGATGTCATAAAATAAGTCATCTTAATTTCTCTATTTTTGGACTTTTGAATACGAGTTGTAGACATTCGTAAGACACTGTTATTTTGAATAATTGTTATTACGTAGAAAAAAATTAAAACATACTGCATGATATAAGTTCACTTTTTCAATAAAGTCGAGGATTCGTCATAATATGCAATTTAAAACTAAGTCTTGCTGTGTCCTCAAATCGGTTTTCCCACCCTAACCTAAAATTATTATTTTACACGAAAATTTAAAAACAAATGATCTTTCTAAGTTAAATTATAATTTTAGGATCAAGTTGCTTATTTTTACCACAACTGTAACTTTGAAGGTCATTACTTTGAAGAAAATTAAGTGATGATGTCGATATCGAGTCTGATTAATCTCTTTCTAGATTATGCTACTCAAGAGAATGGCCACATATGGAACTTTTCCTGTTTGCACCTTTTCATGTAACGAACCTACTTCTTCTGGACATGAATGTGATGTTTTTACACTACAGATTATCACATAATTGTACATCGTTCGTATATCCTTCATCAATCTGCCTCCATTTAATTAATTGAAAATGTATGTTCCAAGATATAGTTAATATTAAGAATGTATAGTAAAATCTAAGTGTAAATAGATAATATTGCATAGCTATGTCAATAACATAACTATTTAATAGTAACAATATATATTTATTGGAAATCACGAAAACTGCTCTCATATAAGTGGATTAGAAGGGAAGCTGATATCGTCAATTTTATTAAAATATGTCGTTGAGATTTGCGGGCCATATCTGTCGAATGGACCCTTTGTCTTTGACTTCTAGAATTTTTAATTATAGGCCCATTGCAAACAGATCTAGAGGTCTGCCCAAACTTAGATGGATTGATTCTGTAGAGGAGGACTTAAAAATGCTGAAAGTGACAAATTGGAGAACTGTCACCTCCCGGAGAACACAATGGAGGAGAGCCTTAGTCCACCCCGGGCTGTCGTGCTGAAGAAGAAAAAATGGATAAGAAGCTTAGATATTTGTGAGTTTTCTTAAGTATTGTTAAATAAAATTTTAATGCATTAAACCAATTATTTTTGTTAAAATATCATTTTTTATGATTGCAATTTGATTTTGGAAACCAGTGTATTAGGCAAGTATTCTTTATAGTTTAGCAGATGTGATAATGAGACTCTCTATAATATCTTCACATAGAAATCAAATTTTAAGATTCTTCTTAATTCTCATTATAAATATAATCTTTTTTAAATATATTTTAAGAACTCAGTTTAATTATTGAAAGCCTATAAAGTTTTTACACCTTAATAAGTGTGATTAATAGGATATCAACATTAACCCTTATATTTCTTAATCTATATAAGTTGTATTTAAAAAAATGTTTGTCATTGATTGAATCCGATTTGTTTTCATTAAAAAGGTAATAAAAATCAACGAACTATATGATTATAAAATTTCTCAGATGATTTGTTACTTTGGTCTTGTAGACATTTTAGAAATGGCGAACAGATTTCTTAATGTGATTCATCTCCTACCTACAGAGAAATGTGAACTCCTGTCTATGATACAAGGTAAAACCTTCAGGTCTCTTTTCGTCTTTGGAATGCTCTTTAAATCTCATATATTGACATTTATTTTACAAGACTTGTGCTATAAATTTCACAAAAATTTAAATATTTAGAAAAAAATTTGGGAGAAAGTTATAAGCTAACTATTGTAAAATTTCGTGAGAGAAATTACAAATTCACGAAATGTTAATGTATTTATTGCGCAAAAAGTAAGCAATTTTGAAAGATTAATGATGTCGGCTGCATAATTAAAAATTGCTTAGCGATAACTCTTAATCTTGCTAATAAATAATGTTTAAAAGAATTCATTTTCATTTATTTAATATAATACTGTAAGTAGTACATAGTAAATATTGTATATAATATACTTATATACATAATAGTATGAATTTTAAATGATGTATTTTTCTAATTAAAGCTAATTTAGCTAATAAGAGAGATTACCTTTCTCAAGCATTATATTAGTTTTTCTGGTCAAACAAGTTCAGTAAATTGTGAGTATTACAATCGTTTTTTTAAACCTATTTTTTAATTTTTTTTATATCCTTAAACTGACAAAATAGTGGATGATTGAATCAAAAGCTTGTAATTTTTTATGAGCACAATTTTCTCAATCACTATATTTTATCAAAAATTTGTAATTTATTGTTACCTTTACATAAATGCTGAATATTGTTATAAAATTTAATTTTTATATTGAACTTGATGAACAAAAGCTTACTGAGTCTATTTAATATTGGTATGTTTTCGATAATCAATTCAAATAATATTTCAATTTTTGAGTAGCTACGCTCATGAATAATTTGTTTTAATTCTTTAAATCCTTAGTGCTTTGGTATAGAGTATAGTTTGCCTATATCAGAAGCTGCGTTTTCATGTAATTTAGTTTTATATGACTGTGCTTGCATAAATTTATACATATACATGATCTTTTAAATATCATACAATAATCTTATTTCCACATCTTTATACTAAGTGAAAAATTCTTTTTAGATATAGACTAAATATTTATGTATAGAGAATTAGGGGCAGGTAAAATATAATCATTTTTTAAATATTTTATTGCTTATATTGTGGAGTAATTTTCAGGAAGACCAGTTATAAATCCAAATTCTTTGTTGATTTCTGTTATCATTATTTTTAAAATGATATGTAAGTCAAAGTATTTTCTCAATTCTACGCTAGTTATAAGCAATAACCATAATATTATTTGATAATATATAACCAGCAGTAAATATTCAAGATATTAACCGAAAAAACACTTTATGCCATTTAGTGAAAAATCTCAAATTTTTATATTTAAAATTTAATATTTTTTAATTCTTTCTCCTTTCGTAAAATTAAATATTTACTAAATATCTATAATGTCAATGTGAAAGTTATAAAAGTCATATTGAAATCTAAAAGAAAACTGCTCTATTATACAACCGAAAAAGGAAGGATTTATGGTTAACATTCCCATTCAATGACATGGTAGCAATGCCAGAGTATAAGATTATGGACGATAGTAAAGCCTACATTCTGAAATAGTTTTTTTGTGCAACAAAATAGCTGCCTCTAGTTTCCATTGATAGGCGCGCAATACAGGAATAACGCTGCATTTTATTAGGCAGCACTATATACAGTGATTACTGAAGAATCTTAAATATATTTCGGAATGAATACAGAGGAAAGAGTTTGTACCCTAATCTGCCAGATAAGAAAGTTCTACCGAGTTCGATCTGAGATCGAGGTTATATTAAATTAAGGTAGGCATAAGGACTTGCCTTTTACTGAATGGCAATGCGGTTTTCAATATTTATTTAAATTTATCAATAATGACCTTAAATTCTATGTATAAATGCGAAAAAATTATGAATTTCTATTATAAATTATTCACAAAAAAACTCACATCCAATGCATTGCGGTACCATTTTAGCCTAATTAAAAAACTAACAATTTTATGAATGTGTCATTGACAATAGTGACGTTTCCTATTATTTATGTATGCTACTAAAAATAGAATGTAACATTTATGTAGATATAACAATATTATCACATTAAACATGCATTTGATAAATATTCCCTATTTAGGACTTCAGTTTTAGGGTCATAACAACCATCCCCTGAAAAGAAGGCAATATTCTCGTTTTATTACGTTTAATCCATTTCTATAAATTATTTATCATATACATATTTTACATGTCTCTGGTACTAGTTAATAAAATATTTCTGATTCTGCATTTCATTAAAATGTAAACAAAGACAAAAAAGTACATTATGATATTTTTTCTTTGTAATTTTATTATTGTCGTCTTGGGCTTGCTATGCTGGCAATATGGGGTGCGCTAATCTTGAAACGTAATTTGGTATGGAGTCCGACTTCCTCTGTACACACATGCCATAGGTACTCATTTATAGAGTAGGCAACCATTCACAACCAAAGAAAGGACAAAGACAGGAGAGAGTGGGAAAATACATCCATGCCAGAATCGGGATTTGAACCTAGGACCTTTCTATTCGCAGTCAAGCACACTGACCACCAGACAGAGTGGGTGGCTTCTTTGCAATTTTAAAATGCATTTCAAAATTAGAATAATTCCTAAAAATAATCACACGTGTAATTTTCATCAGATTAAACCTTTTCACTTGATATTCATGACATTCTAATGCAATTTCATAATGTGATCCTTTTTCATTTAGTAATTTTTTAAAAAAAACTTATAACATGTTTCAATATATTTATAAATTTAATGATTAAAATAATTAGACTTAGGTGGGGAAAAATTCTTTTGTTCATGATACAATACTTTTCAAAATAAAAATATTTATTGCATGTCCAAGCAATTGTCACTTATGACACTTCATTATTCTGCTAATTTGCATGTACTTTTCTGTAGTGACATCAATATAGCATAGGAGTGTAAGTTGATGAATTAGACTGAGATTGCTGGTTTTTCCAATAGCACCTGGAATAATGGCATTGTTTGGGTTCGAACCCCACCCTTGGTCATTTGTGTAATTTTAATTGGTTTAAAATTATTTTTAATAAATCTTCTATATCAGATGGTTCCACTGAATAGGGAGGCCTCTGTTAATTATTTTATATTTTTTTACCCAATTGGGATTAATTATCCAGTAGGGTATGTTTTCTTCATTTAGTTGAGTTTTTATGTTCATCAGAGAGTTAGTTAAAAGTTTTAAAAATCATCCAGCAGGTCTACCCGTTACCTTAAAATACACTTTATTATTAATATATTTTAAAAAATTATATAGTTTTCATTTTGGTGGAAACCAACCGTTTTGGGGTTTTGGTATTTCGTTATTATTTACATTTAGACTGCTAGAGATATGAGGAGTAATATTATTTATTTCTGCGTCTGTATCAGATATAGAAAATCATATTTATTTTCTGTAGTTATGTCTGTCATTTCACCATTTAAGTTATCAGATTTTTTAAATTTTTTATTATATTTCTTTAAGTTTTTGTTTACTTAATCCTAATTCATTTTCAGAAATTTCTGAATCAGAGACTACGTATAGTTGGGCTCTTACTCTTGTGGTTGTTTTTGCACCACGTGCAACTTCATTAGTCCTATCAAACCCTCGTGCTGTCGCGTTAGGCTTAATGGCTACCTCGTGCTTAGCAGGCTTCTCGGAAATTTTAAGTATTTCAGTTGTCAATTATGACATCTTTACTAGTACTTAGGGGCATTTATGTCAAATTTATTTGTAGTTTTGTTATCATTACTACATTCATTTAGTCTAGATCTAGCTTTAACCAGCATTCTCATCATTAAGATTTATTATCAGATATATGGAAACAATATTTGCATAATTAGAAGACATACAATCAGAATTATTTTAAACATTTTTAAGCATACATTGTTAGTATTATTATTATTATTTACATTACTAGGCTTAGAGTTAATAATACTTTAATAAAAATTTATACTATTAGGCAATGCACTACAAGTCTTGAAAAATTAAACCTACTCACCAATATTTCTCAATAGATCTTCATAGATTTGTCCAATATATAACATCGAGTTATGTGGAGGTAGTCTATTGCCCTCCTCGAATGAAAGAATAAACTTTTTCATTTGCTTAACTCACATATTAAAATGTTTCACCATTTGAGGGGGGGGGTCACATTCTGCTTCCTGCATATCCTCGATGAGTCGCCGATAAAATCATAGGTAATTCCAGTCCAAATGCTGCAGTGTCATCGAGAATTGCTGCATGCGGAATTTCAAATTTACTTGATATTAATTCTGGATGAAATTCCCAAAAAAATTCCGTAACACTTTCTTGCATTGTATTATTATCCCCAACAGTATCAATCTTTTCTGGCATTTTTTCACTATCACATTTTGACGATTTAACCTTAGCGGATTTCTTAGAATTTATTTTTTTGGTGGTAACACGTTAATCCATTTTAAGTTTATTGTAGATTCCAATGTCGAGGCATCAACATATGTTAGCGTATGATCTTTTTAACGGACCATAATTGATAAATGGTACGATATATAAAACCAATGCATCCTATATATTTATATATATATATATATATATATATATATATATATATATATATATATATATATATATATATATATATATATATATATATATATATATATATATATATATATATATATATATATATATATATATATATATATATATATATATATATATATATATATATATATATATATATATATATATATATATATATATATATATATATATATATATATATATATATATATAATTAAATTCTATGTATAAATGCACAAAAATTATGAATTTCTATTATAAATTATTCACAAAAAAACTCACATCCAATGCATTGCGGTACCATTTTAGCCTAATTAAAAAACTAACAATTTTATGAATGTGCCATTGACTATAGTGACGTTTCCTATTATTTATGTATGCTACTAAAAATAGAATGTAACATTTATGTAGATATAACAATATTATCACATTAAACATGCATTTGATAAATATTCCCTATTTAGGACTTCAGTTTTAGGGTCATCACAACCATCCCCTGAAAAGAAGGCAATATTCTCGTTTTATTACGTTTAATCCATTTCTATAAATTATTTATCATACACTGACCACCAGACAGAGTGGGTGGCTTCTTTGCAATTTTAAAATGCATTTCAAAATTAGAATAATTCCTAAAAATAATCACACGTGTAATTTTCATCAGATTAAACCTTTTCACTTGATATTCATGACATTCTAATGCAATTTCATAATGTGATCCTTTTTCATTTAGTAATTTTTTAAAAAAAACTTATAACATGTTTCAATATATTTATAAATTTAATGATTAAAATAATTAGACTTAGGTGGGGAAAAATTCTTTTGTTCATGATACAATACTTTTCAAAATAAAAATATTTAATAAATAAATTATACTCATTTTTTTGTAAAAAATTTTTTAATCAGTTTGAAATAAATTTAAATAAATAATAATAATAAATAATCATAAATTTAAATCAGTTTGACTTTAATAATTCATATCACTTTAAGCATTGATAAATCTTTAAAAAAATGCTTAAAGTGCATTTCTTTTTAAAATTTATCTTTTTGTTAATATGAAATTGACAATCTTCGTCCTTTCAAATTCAAAAGAAAAATTACAAATTTCATTTGAACCTTCGCCAAACTGCTCATTTTTCAGCCAAATAATCGCCAAATATTGGAAACTTGGCGAATCTTAAATTGTTTATAAAACCACCAGTTTCTCCTGACCAGTCGTTTTTCGAACAGACGTTTTACTAGTTTACTTTAGTTATAGAGTTGCTCTTGGTTTAAAATAAAGGCTTACACGCGTGGTGTAAAATAAAGGTTTATTTAAATTATATTACCATATTATTAAAACACTTAGGGAAGAATTTCAGCAAGAAAAGAAGTTTTGGAATAATCTTTAAAACAGTAAGTAACTTTTATTAAATTTTATCTATTTTTTGTAAAATTGACAGTTGTATGCAAACTTTAAAAGTGACATTAAATAGTCAATATGCTTAACATTTAATTCAAAATACTTGGTTCTTCCTATGATTGATGGTATTTAAATGTTTTTTAAATTATTTCTTTTTTTCATTATTACATATTATTTTTCGGTGGAATAAGGCGTTTTTCTCCAAAATTCTAGCGAAACAGTTACGTAGAATGTGTGAAAAAAATCAAAATATAGTGTGTTTATACTCTATATTTAATACTCTTTATTTGAATATTTATTTAAAATAGTTTCAAATGCTGCGCGTTTATTTGAGTGCATTTTATATGAATTATAATATGCTAGAGCTGAATTATTCTATTCTAGATATATATTTATGTAATTTAAGAAATAGCGGTTATTAAAATATACAATATGATCAGTACATTGTAGCTATTATTTTAAATTCCATGAAAATGAATTACTGTAAAAGAAATTGATTAATATTCCGTCTTGTCGTGTTTAATACAGTTTAAAATTTTGTATAAAGTTTTATTCAACATTGCTGTTTGATTTAGTTAAATTAGGTATTTTTCGTGAATACAGATATTATAATTTATGAAAAATATTTCTTAATTATTGTTTTGTATAAGGTTACTTGGGTCTATATGCATAAATTTCATATTGTTAATTAAACTGAAATAAATTTTATATTGTTTTTATAGCAGAATTTTATACTAAAATAAATTTTATATTGTCAATTAAACTAAAAAATTTTACTTCCATGTTTTTTATTCAAATAAATGAATATTTGTACGATTCCTAATACTCAGTTAAAAAAATACATCTCAGTCTATTTTTATTTTTTATAATTCTGATTCAGTTTGTTTAAAATACTGTAAAAATGTAACTTATTTAGTTTAAATATTTGTTAAATAATCTTAACCCGTTTTAAATATTAACCCCCGTTTTATGCGTAATTGCCTGACATTGAATATACAAGTAACAAAAATTTTCATGCATTTTCTACTCTCTCCATTTAATTCTGTGAGTATAATATAAGTACACACAACAAAAAAATCTCATAGATTTTTTTTAAATCTTACTGCAGAATTTACGATATTTGAATATCATAGTTTTTAACTGTCTAAAAAATCAAATATTGTTTATTAAAAGAATATTTAATTTTTCATTAAGATGAAATTGAATAACATTTTTTATTAGAAAACAATAAATGAATAATGAATATAAATGTTAAAAAATAATATAATTTATGCTCCCCTAGTTCGTATTTCTTGTTATTTTCTTTAAAGTTATGAAATAATCTTGCGCGTAATAAATATAACATCTACAAAAATTTATATAAAAAGTATTTTTCGTCTGTAATTGCTTTATGTAATATATAGGTGTGTGTGGGTGGCAGCGTGCGCGCTTGACTGTCATTATATAATGATAATCTCAAAAGTCAGGAAAATAATAAACCAATGTGTAAATGAAAATAACGGAGATACGCAAGTCTTCAATACTGCAATAACAAGAATATGGTAAAGCTGTTGTAAATCGATTATTATTTCCACAATGATAAGTTTTCAAGTTTTAAGAGTTTAATATGGTGATATAGTTAATACTCAAAGGATGGCCATCTGAGTACCAATGAAATTTGAATTTTTCAAGTGCGATCATTTTATGAATGTACTTTCCATTCAATCAAGTCTCTAGGAATGAGGGTTTTCTCGTCAAACGGAGCGCTTTGCCTCAGCATTCATCCCCTCATTGGAAAATGGGAATTAACTGGGATATTGTTCTTATCTAATAAATTCGTAAAATTAATTTACAGGGCAGGGCATAGTTCTGACTTAATATTCTCCCCTAAACAAAAGAATAATAATCAATTTAGAACAAATATTTTGTATTTTATGTTGGAGGAAGAAAGGGAGGAGAGTCTCGCTCACAGAAACTTGGTTGGGCGATTCGGACGATAGCCGGTATGTACTTATTGAGTTATATATAAGCAAATAATTTAAAATTGTAAAAACAGAATTTTACATTAATACTGTTCTTCCAGTTAGTAAGTTTTAACAAAGTACCCTGATTATTAACAAATTTTGATTAATATAGAAATGGTTAAGAATAGCTATAAAATAAAAACAAAATTAAAATTAATTATTATCTATTATTAATAATTATTATTAATTAAAATTAATTATAATCTTATTATCTGCTGAGCATCTTTTCTCTTTCTATGTGGCCTATTGCTCGATTGAAATATAGCTTCTTTTTCCGAGCTGGCGGTAGCTTTCGTTAGACGAATTTGAGTCCGTTCAAAATATATGCATTGCCATTATAGGCTAGCTTTTAAATATTAATCATTTAATTGTTTATTAATTTAGTCAAACAAGATACGTTTTGTGTTAACTAATAGTTTTATAAAGTAGCAAAATATAAAAATACTCCAAGTATGGTAAAATATAATAAAATAATTTTTATTTATAAATTAAAATAAATTTATTTACAAAAAAAATATTTATTTCAATGTTTGCTTTTCATAATTACCAGATTAATATTTATACTTAATCTAATAGATTACATTTTTAATTATTTCTATTGGGTATAAAATTTTATTTAATGGATCATCAATTTATTTTAAGTTGGTTATATATATATTTTTATTACGAAAACCAGGTTGCGCTATCATTTCTAAAGAAATCTTTTATTTCCATAACCGAACTTATCAGGGAGTCATTTTCAAAGGTATTTTTATTTTTGATTATTGTCAATTTTTGTGTGTGTTATTGTTCGTCAATTATTAATTGTTTCTACAAGTGTTGAAGTGCTGAGGCGACAGCAGACGAGCAGCACAACATTACTGGTTCTCACTGTACTGCGCACGCACAATGGAGCAGTATTTATCGCGAACGTGACAGGTGTCTGCCATTTGTGACTTGCGCTATTTTTATTGCTTGTCGCTTGTATGTGTATTTATTTGTGTTTAATTTCATTTCTTCAAAAGTGAACTTTCATTGTTCACAAATGTGAAAATATGCTGCATTTAACCAGTTTCATTAATTTTGTAAAAAAAATTTCCTGCATTATATGTTTTTAGCGAATATTATTCTAATAATATTAAAATAATAATAATAATAAAAAAAACCGTTGATCTAAATATCTATTGAAATAAAATTTTCCGGTTATTTTTAATCTAATTTTTAAAGATTTATGTGTGTAGTTTACTTATATGTAATTTAAAAATTTTACGAAATTTAGATAAAATTAATAAATTTCTCGTGCAAAACATTTTTAATCGATAAGTATTTGCAGTTGAAATATATCATCTTATGAAGTAAATTTTATATATGTTTTTCTAAATTTCTTGTTTAAACACATAGTTTAAATTGATTTAAATTGAGATTGTTTCTGAACTATTAGTTCCTAAATTTTAAAAAATTATATAATTAAAATAATCTTATTAAAAGACTAGTTTAAATACTATAGTACAATTAAGAACCTCTATCCTTATGAGTTTTTATGGACTTTAGTATTCACATATCTTCTTGTGTACATTAATATAATATTGTTCAAACTAATTTAACCAACATAAAAAATTATAAGATTTACTAAGATTTGGTTTGCTGAGTTATTTTACATTAAAATGCTTTTAGTATAATTTTTAATTATTTCCATTGACATATTATTCTTAATTACTTTTAGTTTTGAACTTATTCATATTGAACTAATTTGTTATAATGTATAAATATGTATTAATTTATACTGAAGTAACATATCAACAAAAAGTAACTAAAATATATTAAAAAAAATTCTAATATATTTAAAATAACTTAAAAAAATATTTATAATGTCATTTTTTAGTCCATGAATTGAAGAAACATTAAAATAACACCTATTGTGAACTGGGCAGAAATATCAAAAAGTTACCAAATAGAGAACATTTTTTGCTCCTTTAAAAAAACGTATTATTCTTTAGTTAGTATTTAATACTTATGATTTTTAGTTTTAAAAGCATTTAAAATTATTAGCATTTATTATTAACAAGTCCCAGCAAGAGATTATTACGATCTTATTCACAACAGAGAAGTACTAGAAAGTACACCTAATTTAATTTTTTATATTAATGTTACATAAAGAAATGATACTTAATTTCAATAAACAATAAATTTATCAACTTAGCAAATTTACCTATTTTTTATTTAAAAAAATTTCAATTTGTGTATTTAATGCCACTTTAGTTGGACTTAAACCTGAAGAAAACAGTGTAAATTTAGTGTTGTGTTAATTAATAAATTGGAAGAATGCGCCTTTGTTCTGAAAGTACAATAAATAACATTCAATAGAAATCAATTGTGATTTGATATAACAATCAAACATTTTCTTAAGTTTTATATCTTGCCTATTGAGATAATTTTATTTTTCAAATGCGAGACAAAATGAAATTATATTTTGTGTTTACAATATAAAAGTCATATTAATATCATTTTATAATAAAATATATCCTTTGGGATTTTTTCTTTCCTTTTTAATACTTTTAATATTTAATAACAATGTTAACGATTTAGAGGCCACATAAGTTCTCGGGCAAACGCAGAGGCAGAAGACAACGAAACAGACAAGTAAACGCCGGTACAGAAGAGTAGAAATGTAAACAATATCCGCTCCGATGTACTGCGCATGCGCGAAATCTTGCTTTTATCGCTTC
The DNA here is from genome assembly GCA_037975125.1 of Latrodectus hesperus. Lineage (NCBI taxonomy): Eukaryota > Metazoa > Arthropoda > Arachnida > Araneae > Theridiidae > Latrodectus > Latrodectus hesperus. The sequence continues at coordinate 53,435,797 of CM075853.1, read as the reverse complement.
AGTGTGTGGTACTTTTCGACATGCCGCTCGTGTTTCGCAGCACTATCAGGAATCAATAGGTGCGCGTTGAATACATGCTCCCTCAGTGTGCGGCCTGCCTTAGGATGTCACGAATTCGATTCCGTTGTCTGACAGCGCAAATACTAGGGAGTGTTTTACCATTGTGCTGACCACAAATGAATACAATTTAATTTTCTTAAGGTTGGCAACGAGAATTATTTGTGAAGGGGTGTTGTGTATGTTCATATGGAGAGCGCATTGCGAAGTGAAGTAACGAGATGGTCAAAAACCGGTTCGGCTCCAGAAAGGGAGGTCGAGTCGTAGAGATGTGCCAAACGGTTATTTTTCAAAAAGCGGTTACTACTGTTTATTTTGAGCTGATAACAGTTACCAATAACTGTTATAAAATAACGAATAAATTGGCAATTTTCGATTAGCTTGAAAATAGCGGAAAACTATTCATTTTTATATATGAACACATCAGTGTCACCAATAACGAACTGTTATTGGCGATATTGAAGTGTATTAAATAATACTTCGGGAGCCAACTCGGATAGGATTGCTCGTTGGAAAATAGAATATGAGAATATTTGATTTTAAACTGAGTGATAAATTATTAGTTAACCGTTCAAACTTCTTGTGAAACTTCTATGAAAATCGTAGAAATGTTAATCTGGATAATAGCATTTTTAGAAATATTTCTATATCATGTTTTAGCCATGATTTTCTAAGCATTTTTCTCAAAATTTACATCAGTAAGTATTTTTAACTACTTTAAGGATTTTTCTTCGCAAAGGAAAATCAATCACGCTTTTCTTTTAAACTCATTTAGTTTAAAGTTTGCTTTTCATTGTGGAAATATTTTGTTTTTAGTTTATCTATGAATGAACGATTTTAGAATTTTATTACTTTTTCATTATGAATTTCATCAAAACATACATAGGATAATTTAAAAAAAAATGAAATTAAATAATTTGCCTAGCTAATAGACCGTTTAATAGAAGGCCTTTCTTCGTCACAGCTAGTGTTAAAATTGAAATGATTATAGGTGAGTATGAGTGTGAAAAAAACATTTAATAAATAATTAAAAAAAATATTTTTTTATTTACCTATATGACTACCACTACATCTTCAATAAAAACTGCATTTGTAAGGAAACATTTATTTTTTATTGCTTCTCAACCTTTATAAATCTATAATTAATTTTTTTACTGTTAAAATTTTAAAATTCAAGTAACAAATAAGTTTTATAACATAATTCTTAAAGTGTCTTTTTAAAAAAATGTTCTTCATAGAAGTTTTATGATTAAAATATATGCAGTATTAAACCGATATGTTAATCGAGATTTACTATATATATTTTGATAAAATAAATAATATGTATTTTATGTAACGCTAATTATTGTGTTTTTATTAAAATTACTTTAAAAAGTTTTAAATATACGTTTTTAGAATTTCGCAAATTTATTTCCGTTTAAAATTTCAAATTATTTTCTCTTAATGGTTTTCCTTTAGTTGTTAGACTTTTTTACAAGATACCGTAGCAGTTTTCCATTTTTTTAAATTATTTTAAAGAAAACCAAATCTGTTTTTACACAAATGCCATTATTTCATCAATATCCAAAATTTTTCAACGCCTAACTAATGAAATATCCGTTTCACGGTTATTAGCTTTTATTTTAATAGATTTAATGAGTGCTTTTTTTAAATTTTCTTTTAAGCACTTTTAATCATTTTGTAATAAGAAGTGCTCCGAAACAATAATATAGCCGATGGGAAGATCTCAAACTGAGTGAAACATAATGTTTCTTATGTAATATTATTTTCAGAATAACGAAATGGTATTAAGTGTATCTTTTGTTTTTATCACATAACAGCCCATTCTAAACATATGGAAATGTTATAATGTGATATTTTGCTACCGGTCGTTATTAAAATAATAAATTGTTGTTGCAATTACGAATTGCTGTTATCGAATATGTTACTGATATTTATTTATATACATATTTAATTATTACGATTTAAGAAAAGGTGAATGCATCATACGTAAATTAAATATTAAAAGAATGAAATTTCAATATTTAGGAATTTTCTTATCTTCATGTGATAAAAGAAAGCATAATAATTATTAAATTTTTATTACTTATTGAAATTGTATAAAACAAGAATTTATTTTTTCCGGTACCTCGAGGAAACAGGCTAAGCCAGCCGAAATTGCGTTGTACTCATTTTCTTTATAAATTATACTTCTGAAGATGCTAACTGCAGATATAAGTACTAGAAACTCTGAAATACTTATGTTCATTGCATTTTGGGAAATTGCTTGTGCTCTTTTCCTTTTAATAATAATATATTATGAATTTAAAAGGATTTTTTTTATTTACACTGGTTTCCTCTTGTTTAAATTGACAGGTAATTTAATAAATGAAATAATATGTATTTAACTTTAGTTAAAAAATTTCTTCTCTGAAACAATATAAACTCACCATAGTAAAATAGCCAGGAATACTTTGAAAATTACTTATGTTAGTACAAATTTTTTATTTAGTAAATTTCCCAAATTACTTTTAGTATGAAATATATATAAAACAACTCAGCTTTGCTTATCTTTCTATTTTTTTATAGCATCATGACAAAATTTGTAAATATATTAATAAGAAAACTAGTTATTAAATTGTTTACTAATTATATTCAAGAATCATCTGATTTTAATTTTTATCTTAAATTTCCTTATATAAAAATTTTCAAGCTTAGAAGAATTAATATTTGTAAGGGAAAAATTACAAATTATAAGGCAAAAATTACATATCTTAGTAAAGTTATATAGGAAAATATTTTTAGAAATTATGTAATAAATTTATGTGCTCGAAGTTTACATACACAAAAACTCAACTTGGTTTAGTTGGTAAAACTGAAGGTTTTTGAAGTAGAGGGCTCTGAGTTCGATCTCTGGTATTGCTGAAAAACAGGAAATGTGTGTTACTCTTCAATCCCTGCATGCATGTTCATATTTGTCAGTTTGGGTGATTTAATGTTTCTAGGGTCTCCTTCTATTTGACATGGTAATATTCTCCACTATTCATGAAAAGTCTTTCCTTAATCCTATATTTGGTGTATGATCAAGTAATTCAGAACAGTGTTTAACTGTTAAATTATCCGCAATATAGCCTCAAATTTAAATACGACTTTTAAATTCATGAGCATTCGTTACTTTAAAAGTAACGATAAACATCTTGTTGCTGAATAGATGATTGTATACGATGCAAAGCTAATTTTGTAAAAAAGTCACAACCTGCAATATATACGGATGTGTTTTCTTTTGTACCATAAAAATTAGCTACATATACTAATTTTTATGCATCATAATGTATAAAAATTTTTGCAAGTTTTATAAATAAAATTAAAGCTTCAGAAGGAAATATCATTTAGTGCAGTCTTGAAAAAATTATTGTATTATTAATATCTACATTAGACGAATTTTTATGATGCTTCACTTTTAATTAAGTGATGAAAAGAAAAATGAAATCAATTTAGTAATGAGAGTAAAACAATGTTTAGGAAAATGTATATGCCCATTAATATATTGATGTTTCGTTCTGAAGAAGGAAAATCATTTTCATATGCTCACAAATATGACAGCGATATTGAATCTTCTACTAGGCATGTAGATCTTTTCTTCTACTACGCATGTAGATCTTTGATTCTACTATGCATGTAGATCTTTATATGAAGACATTCTAAACGTCTTTATAAAAAAATATTTTAAATTTTCTTACGATTTTTTTCTTTATTCGAAATAAACTACTTAAAAATAATTTCTATTCTTTTCTTAAATACATCTCTAATCGGGTATTTAATGATTACTTTTACTTGAAACTAATCAATTCTTTTAGAAACTATGTCACTTTCCTTGTATGATTGCTTAACAGTTCTGATAGATGTAAAAATATTTGTAGTAAGTGATATATTATTTTATTTATTTATATATCTACAAGAAAAATTACAAAAAAATGATGACTTACATGATTTCAATAATTATGGATCCCCTTTATTCGTATATAAAATAGAAAAAAATATATAAAATACATGATTTCATATTAATTTGATTTTTTGTCAGTTTGAAATGCTAATTACATTATACTTAAAATGATTGATTTTGTTTTTGAATTTTCGTGGAAATAGAATATTGAATCAAAAGTTAACTAAATTACTAAATGAAATATTTTAAGTATTTATTTATATATCAACTTTGAAATATTCAATAAATATAAATATTTGGAATTTTTTAAAATAACAAATTCCTTTAGTCAGGATTTATTTGACAAAAATAATTTTTTTTATTCGGGAATCTTATGATGAATAACATTTGTATTTACGCTTTTAAAGTTTCTAGTTACAGTGAAACTGAAATTTTTAATCTTTAAGGAATCATATAATGATAAATAATTTTATTTATTCTTTTAAAATTTCTATAATTAAAGCAAAATTATTTTTTTAGAAAATTCCAGATTATTTTTCAAAATAAATAATTTATGTAGCCAGGATTTATTTTGACAAAAGTAATTAATGTTTAAAACATTTTTATATATTCTTTTAAAATTTACACAATTATAGTGAAACTGTTTTCAATAAATTGAAAAGTTTTCTTAATTTTAGATTGTTTCTAAAAACAATAATTCATTTAGTCAAAATTTTTTGTAATTTAAGTCGATATTGGCGTTAATCTGCCAATATTGACTTTGAACTGTCAACGATTGGAAATATTGCATAGTTCGAATAATCTAATTTCTTATTTATAATTAAGATAAATGTAAATGTATTTGGATAAAATATAAGGAATCATTACTATTTACACGTTAACAAGTCCTGTTTTCTTCTTTCAAAATTATCGGTTTCATATTGCATCTTTTTAATAATTCGGGATTCCCTTTTCACTTTTTTCTAGTTTTTATTTTATAGTCACATCTTCGACTATGTATTACACACACAAAAAAATTTATTTTTGCAGTACATAGTTGCTTTGTAATTAGATAATTTAAAAATATAATGCCTTATCACTGCATTATGCAATTTCAATACCAAGTTGATTTCTATAGGAGATATTTGTGCTACTGTAATTAATATACTATAATGAAATATTACATAGTTAAAATATTTATAAAAATTATGCTTTAAATATTTTATAGATATTAGTTTATGAATGCACTTGTTAATTACAGAAAAATTGTCAGCTAAACCAATTGTTTTTTATACTGTTTACATATAAAAATAATCAATTATATGTTCTGTTTAACTGTTCGCGATGTTCATTTGTAGCTTTTGCAACATTATAAGTAGTGATCAGAAAAAAATAATAACAAAAATCTATATGTAGTCTAATTATGTCCTGGGGCCTGAGCAGCTACCAGGCACGTCGGCCGAACGTCCTGTAGGAATGACAGGATAGTCTTGATATAGAATCAGAGGCCGCGAACCAGATCCCGTAAACCCTGGTGTTATGCGACCAGTGCCTAGGACTATTTAGCACCGCGGTAATGGTGTCTTAAGTTGCCTGGCGAAGTTCTAGGGCTTTTTTGCCTTGCCCAGTAACTCAGGGAATGCTGGGTGGACTGTTATATTACCTGAGCTTATTAATTGTTATCTTATGGCTGAAAAGACACAAGAAATAACAAACCTTTCTGCATTTTCATGTGAAGCCTCTGAAGTAGGCCTTGCTGAAAAAGACAAGGGAACACAGAGGGAATCTAGTGAAGAGGCAGCAATGAATCCTTCACAAGAGGTAGAAGTGACCTCCAAACCATATTCTTCTGGTGAAAGTCAGGAAGCTATCGCTAGCATGACTGACTCTCTGACCAGAATTATCTGTGGATCATCAGCGAGGATTGCCTCTGAAATTCTAAGATGCCCTAGGCAGAAGATACGTTTAATCGTAGGCTTCATAACTGGGCACTACTATTTCAGAAAACACCTCCATAAAATGGGACTGTTTCAGCAAGACCCTATCTGCAGGAAATGTCTTACGCAAGAGGAAACGGCCAAGCATATCATTTACGAATGCGAGGCTCTTGCCCTCCCTAGATTAACTTCTTTAGGCACTATGCATACTAGAGAGTTACACCTAAACTCCATTAAAGGGTTATCGAACTTTATTAATAAAGTGGGTGACCCGAGCAACTGGAACTAGAAAACATTGGGTTTGGAGATTAACAGTACAAAATGCAGATAAAAGCATAGGTGCCCAATAATATACAAACCCAACTCTAAGAAGAAGAAGAAGAATCTAATTATGCTTTTTAAATAAATAAAAGTGTACAATTATAAACGTGGTGTTATTTCATGTGATTTTCTTGAAATGAAGGTATATTTGAAGGAGATTATATATTATGAATATTTACTTTAAAACGAAATATTATAAATGCTTCAATTCAATTTTTTACATCTTAGTTAAATATCAAAAATTTTAATATGAAAATAATTATTAAACCAATTAAATACATAAATATTAGCAATCAAAAATACATAATAAAATTCTTAAAAATGACTTTAATTAAATTTCTTCAGTTGTTTAATTTGCTTATATATTATATTAAATTTAATATAAGTGAAAAAGTGAAGTTTCGTAACATTGTAAACATTTGCACCTATATGTGGGAGCCTTTATGATTCTTATTTATAAAAAATCCTGAAAGATGCAAAATCACAAAGAAATGATTTCCTATTTTGAAGTATTTTTATCAGTGTATAATATACATTCAAATCACAGGTGCTTTTTTAATTCCTTTTTTCTCCAAAAAATTGATTTTTATCATAGTGTTGGAAATATTATCAGATATTCGAATAATCAAAGCGTTATAAATTATTCTACTTACGTTAGAATAGATAAATTTCTGCAAGGTTTAATTTGCTTTTAAAGTATGTGTGATCAAAATCTATTCTTCCAATTTAAGTCAGTGAATGGATGTTTACACATTGATGGTAGATTCAAAGAATAATGTGAAATTAGATACATGTTTGGTTGGTATCATGTCCATTTGAAGTCAATTCAAAATACTCCAAAATTAGGTCTTGGCAATATGTGCAATTATTACATTATAGAGATTTCGATAAAACGGAAATTCGTCAAATGCCTGTAAATTTCTTATGATTTTGGAGGGTGGCAGTTAAAAATGCGTTCCACGGTGAGCTTCTCTTCCGGGCAGTTTTATAGTTAAATGGGAATTATTATAGGAAATTTTAAAGATTTTTGTGAATAGGACTGGTTATTAATGAAAACATTTCTGTTTTGCTTATAGGTCATTTTCAAGATGGTAGAAATAATTATTCCACGTCACCGTGAAAAAAGAGAATTAGAAAATGAATATGAAGAAGAAACTGTAAATATTAATCCTCAAGAAGATGACTATGAAATTGTCGTCACAGAAGATGAAAATTGTGTTATTTGCTTGGAGCTTTTAACATCTGAGCCAATCTTACGACTGCTGTGCGACCATACATTTCATTTGAACTGTATCATGCCGTGGCTTATGAACAGTCCAACATGCCCCATGTGTCGTCATGATGTTGATGAGCACTTCTTGCACACTTTGTTCTACCATCACAACGAATCTTTGTCAGCAAACATTTTGACAGTTTTCTCGACCGATGAGTATTGATCTATTCCTTAAAAAAGAAAATATTGTATACTGGTAAGCAAAAATTTAATGATTTTTGAATTTAATGAATTAATGAATTTAATGAATTTCATGATTTTAAATTAAGAACTTTAACGCAAATTAAAATAACATACAATTGCGAAAACCATTTAAGCTTATTTACAAGTATAGAACTATATTTCCACTCAAATATTAAGTGAAATTTTGGTATATTAAAGCCATATCCTGAAACTACTCAAGTAACAGTAGTTGAGTTATTTAATTCTATAACAGAATTAAGACAAGACAGTTTCTATTAGTTATTAATATATGATAGAATGTAAATAAACAAATTAAATTAATCAATAAATGATTTAAAAATTAAAAGCAGCTAAAAATACGCACATAATTAATAGAAAAAAAGGGTATTCTACGCAAATATAAGCATTTATATACATAAAAAAAATAATTTATATACTTTGAACTCGTAAAAATAATTTTAGATATAATAAATGAATTTCCTGCAGAAATTTTAATTATATCTCTTAATTACAAATTCTTAGTTAATCTTAAATATTTTTTCTGTATTAAAAGGGTAAATATTTAGTATGGTGTCAAATCCGATAAAATAAAAGAATTGTATAAAATTTTTATAAAAAAAAAAAAACATTTTCTTATAGTAAAATTAATTGGCTAAAATAATTAAATATGAAAATAATACTAAGGATGGTCTTTTACAATTTAAATATATTAGTTGATAATTCTTCATAAAAATTATTTGTTTTTTGATTATTAACAACTGTTGTTGCGTAGAGCTTATATTATATATTACTTGTTATTTTTATAGGAATTCCCGTATAATTCTATTAATTCATTGAATGGTCGAGAGAGCAGATATTTGACTTCACACTTACTACATAGAATCATCATGAAAGTTGATTCCAATTTTATTTTTATGGGAATCATGGAACATTTCTATTCGTTTAGTGAAGTATCGACATAGTAAATGATATTTGATGTCACAATTGTAGCATAATATTTGTGAAAGCTAATTCTGTAAAATTGTGTTTCATTGTAAAAAAATTCATTTAAAATAAAGAAAGTTATTTTTATGTTGCATGATTTTGATTTACCACAATTATCAATACATGATATAAAAAATAGTTGTTTTCAACTTTCTTTAAATATTTATTATTTTTAAGAAATTTTTGTTGACTTACTTAATTTTAAATTGGAAAATTTTTGATATAATTTATCGTATTTTTGAAGTGTTTTTAGTGATCTGTCTAATTTTAAGTGTTTATAAGATTTTTCTCTAGATTATTTCTAGTTTCTCTTTGTAATTTGAATGAAAAAACATTTAACTTTATATGGATATATATATATATATATATATATATATATATATATATATATATATATATATATATATATATATATATATGTATACCATTCATTTTGTAACGATTTCCATATTCACACACACATAATTTGTTTTATTATCGACCAAATTGACATGTTTTAATCTAAACAAATTCTATATAAAATGGAAGAAAACTTTAGAAGTAAATTTTTTAAACTTTGAAAGACATTAATGTAGTAGTCAGCATTTTACAGTTAAAATCATTTTCTTAATTACACTAAATTAAAAGCTACAAAATTTTTTGACAAAAATAATTTTTAATGTTTAAGAAATTAAATAATATCATTTATATTCACTTTAAAGTTTCTATAATCATAACTAAAATCAAACTGAATTACTTTGATTCCAGATTATTTCCAACTAAATTACAATTTTCAAATCGAATAACTTATATGTATAAATAACATTTCCTTCACAGGAAATTTCTTCCTTTAATGAAATCAGAAGGGATTCCTTCTAAAAATAAATATTTTAATATTTTCTCCATCCCGAATCTATAGCAAGTGCAGCGTGAACAGAAGATACGAAATATATCAAAAATGAAGAAATAAACTAGTTGTTCCTTTCTTAAATCAGCAAATGAACTATTGCTTTCAAAGTAACGAAATGTTGTCTAGCACATTCTGGAAATAACGAAAATCAACTGTTATCAAATATCATTTCGTTATTACATAACAGGCGTTCTTAAAATAATGAGGTGTTCTCATCGTTACTGTATAACAGATAACGATAACGAGCAGTTGTCAAATAATATTTCGTTTCTGCATAACAGGCAGTTCCTTGAATAACGAACATTTCCCTAAAGCATTTTGTTACCGCATAACTATTCCAGACAACGTGCTGTTATTGATGTTCCAGTGAACAACAATTTAAAATTAATTCGCCATCTAAAGCGATAAATCGACAAATTGTATGACACCTTCTCGTGGCTGCTCGGAGTAATTTAAAAATCTGTTATTGAATAACGCTGTTTTTAAAATAACAGGTTATTCTAATAGCGCTTACAAACTTATAACTGTTATAAAATAATAGTTACGTTAAATAACGACCATCCCTAGTCGAGTGTTTCTTGGGAGAGATGAATTCCGGACACATGGAGTTGCGGGGGAAAAGCGTAGGCTGGATCGGTGCGAAGTGATTTTATCAATAAATACGGAGATTTGCTTCAGGGGTGAACCAAGTTATATGACATTTCTACAACGGCTGTGACACTTCTTGTGTGAATTTAAGCCTTGGCCAAGTGGGCTACCCTAGCATTCCCGGATTACTTCGTAAGATTCATTTGTGTAAGTTATTATTCATGATATTCTAAGTTAATCTGTAAATTATTATTTGTATTATTCTAAATTAATCTGTAAGTTATTAGTTGTGTTATTCCAAATTAATCTGTAATGAACTTATTAACTAATTATAAACCTGGAACCTTATTAAGTGTCTGCTGGTAATATTATTTAACAAATAAACTCCAGCATAAGAAAAAAACTATATAATAAGACACTTAGTACGCCACTGTTAAGGATTGGGTAGTTGTTTAGATCAGTGTTTCTCAATTGAATTTACTCCAAGGACCGGTAAAATATTTCGGCACGTTCACGCGGACCGGTAATATTAATAATTTGACTCAATGCACAATTTTTCACAAAGATAAATCATGAAGACATGCATAATTTTTAAAGCATTTTGTTTGTTATAATTTACATTTGTATATTCAACTTACTTATATAATATTGCATCGAGAGTAAAAGCACCAAAACTTAATTAAAACTCCAAGAAAATTCCAACATATTGCAACAATTCCAATGATATATTTATTTTTTTTAATTAATATATTAGCCAAAACAACAATGAGTCGAAATGTGAACAACGTAAGTAGATACCAAATAAGCAAAAAATAATTTACCAAAATAAAGGATATATAAAAACTAAAATTAATGAGATTGCTGCTGGTCTATAATTATAATAGACTGGCAACGCTGGTGGTACGGCAATTTATGAAACGTGTTTAGGTACATAGTTGCCAGTTTGTTGTATTTTTCATCAAAGACTACATTATTTTTTAAACTAGTAAACTATTATTATTGTAATGTAGGTACTGTATCGGTGATCGGCCTATAAAAGCTGGATATTTCGCGGACCGGTAAATATTTCTTGCGGACCGGCAGTTGAGAAACACTGGTTTAGATTATTAATCTGAGAATTGTTTTGATTGTTTATTTGGTTTCTAATTTCTATTTGCCTATTTAGAGGTTTTGGGGCGTCCTCTAAAACTAGCCGGAATGTCCTACTTAATAGTTGCAGCATTTTGGATTTTCTACTTTTCCTTCATTGTTGATATTATTACAATTTGAAGTATGGTGGTCTCGTTCCCTTAATGCAGAGGGGGGAGGGCATGTGACAGTTTGAGCTGGCATGTCCAAGCAATTGTCACTTATGACACTTCATTATTCTGCTAATTTGCATGTACTTTTCTGTAGTGACATCAATATAGCATAGGTGTGTAAGTTGATGAATTAGACTGAGATTGCTGGTTTTTCCAATAGCACCTGGAATAATGGCATTGTTTGGGTTCGAACCCCACCCTTGGTCATTTGTGTAATTTTAATTGGTTTAAAATTATTTTTAATAAATCTTCTATTTCAGATGGTTCCACTGAATAGGGAGGCCTCTGTTAATTATTTTATATTTTTTTTACCCAATTGGGATTAATTATCCAGTAGGGTATGTTTTCTTCATTTAGTTGAGTTTTTTATGTTCATCAGAGAGTTAGTTAAAAGTTTTAAAAATCATCCAGCAGGTCTACCCGTTACCTTAAAATCCACTTTATTATTAATATATTTTAAAAAATTATATAGTTTTCATTTTGGTGGAAACCAACCGTTTTGGGGTTTTGGTATTTCGTTATTATTTACATTTAGACTGCTAGAGATATGAGGAGTAATATTATTTATTTCTGCGTCTGTATCAGATATAGAAAATCATATTTATTTTCTGTAGTTATGTCTGTCATTTCACCATTTAAGTTATCAGATTTTTTTAAATTTTTTATTATATTTCTTTTTTTAAGTTTTTGTTTACTTAATCCTAATTCATTTTCAGAAATTTCTGAATCAGAGACTACGTATAGTTGGGCTCTTACTCTTGTGGTTGTTTTTGCACCACGTGCAACTTCATTAGTCCTATCAAACCCACGTGCTGTCGCGTTAGGCTTAATGGCTACCTCGTGCTTAGCAGGTTTCTCGGGAATTTTAAGTATTTCAGTTGTCAATAATGACATCTTTACTAGTACTTAGGGACATTTATGTCAAATTTATTTGTAGTTTTATTATCATTACTACATTCATTTAGTCTAGATCTAGCTTTAACCAGCATTCTCATCATTAAGATTTATTATCAGATATATGGAAACAATATTTGCATAATTAGAAGACATACAATCAGAATTATTTTAAACATTTTTAAGCATACATTATTAGTATTATGTACATTACTAGGCTTAGAGTTAATTATACTTTTATAAAAATTTATACTATTAGGCAATGCACTACAAGTCTCAAAAAGTGAAACGCACTCACCAATATTTCTCAATAGATCTCCACAGATCTGTCCAATATATTCCTTCGAATTATTTGGAGGTGGTCTATTGCCCTCCTCGAATGAAAGAATAAACATTTTCATTTGTTTAACTCACATATTAAAATGTTTCACCATTTGAGGGGGGGTCACATTCTGCTTCCTGCATATCCTCGATGAGTCGCCGATAAAATCATAGGTAATTCCAGTCCAAATGCTGCAGTGTCATCGAGAATTGCTGCATGCGGAATTTCGAATTTACTTGATATTAATTCTGGATGAAATTCCCAAGAAAATTCCGTAACACTTTCTTGCATTGTATTATTATCCCCAACAGTATCAATCTTTTCTGGCATTTTTTCACTATCACATTTTGACGATTTAACCTTAGCGGATTTCTTAGATTTTGATTTTTTGTTGGTAACACGTTAATCCATTTTAAGTTTATTGTAGATTCCAATGTCGAGGCATCAACATCTGGAAATAGACTTTATATTATTGAGCATTCAACTTTTTTTTTCGCTGATATTCAGTTTTGGGGACAGGATAATTATTTATGTATTAATTGTTAATCATTAGATATACATACGCCATTCCTTACCTTAACGAATTTTTAAACATTCTATTATATGCGTAAACTTTTGCTAGTTACTGCAAAAATTTATTGGGTAAAGCACCCCTAATTTAGAGCCCTCACATAATATTTCTACATCTTTCAAATCGTTTTACTTACTGCACATTACACGGAGAATTTTAAAATTTTATTTAAAATTTTATCTCATATAAAAAATCTAGAGAAAAACATTAGCTTTCAATTTCATGCGAAATTTCTTATTTCAAACATTTTCTTGACATACAGAGTTTAAACCAATATATATTATTTTTATTGTAAAAAGCTGAATTTTGCAAAGAATTTGATTTACCTTTGAAAAGATTTGGTATTAGAATGATGGAAACCCCTTCATGGGGACGCCAATACCGACTTGAATGGTCAACAAGTGGAAACAAAATGGACGAATCTCATTTCCAAATACAATCTCATTTCCAAATATATCCTTCCTGATACAAATCAGGAAGATAAATGCATGTAAGTTTGGATAGAGTATCATAAAACATTGCTTTTTACATGTCAACAAGGTAATGTAAAAGCTGATATAGAAACTTTGAAAAGTCAAGCCAACGTGATTTGGTAAGCATATAATTAGTTTCTTTGTCATATTATTTACCTTTCAAAATGACCAGTTTCAAATTGCATCTAATTTATAGTTTTTTTTTAAATTCCCTTTTTAATTTATTCTGGTTTTTCGGTCATTTATATAAGCACCTTCGACTATGTATTACAAAAAAAGATATATTTTTGAGTATGTAGTTGTACGATAATAACGAAATTTTAAAACGAAATGTCTTATTGCTGTATTATGCAATAACAATACCCCGCTGATTTCCATTGGGAATACATTTGTTTACATATTTATTACAAAGAAATATTACATTAATACAATTTTCATAAAAATTATACTTCAAACATTTCATAGATATTATGTTATGAATGAACTTTTCCTGCTAAACCAAATGTTTACGATATTGTTTACATATAAAATAATCAATCAAGAGTTCTGCTTAACTTTATGCAATCTTAATTTGCAGCTTTTGCAACATAATATGTCATGAACAGAAAAAAATAAAACAGATTTATTGTTTTTATTTTTGTTACTTTAATTTAATAAAAACGTATAACTATCATTCTATTTTGTGAATAAAATGTCTTTAGTTAAAATATACTTGAAAGAGATTATATAATGAATGTTTATACATTGAAGAGATCATATTATAAATGCCTCAATTCAAACTTTTCTTCGTTAGTTAATTATCAGAAATTTCTAGATGAAAAATAATTATTAAGGTATTTACATGTAAAAATATTAACAATCAGAAATACATAATAACCAGCTAAAATGGTTTGAAATATCTACAGTTGTTAAATTTACTTATATATTACATTAAATTTAATATAAGTGAAAATGTGAAGTTTCGTAACATTTTAAATATTTGCACCTATATGTGAGAGTCTTTATGATTCAAATTTATTTATAAAGCATCCTGAAAGATGATGTAAATTCATAAAGAATTGATTTCATTTTTATTGATGTGAAATTAAAATTTTTTATTTTATATTTATCAGTGTATTAATGAGCTATATTGAAATCATAGGTGCTTTATTAGTTCTTTAATTTTCTCAAAAAATTTATTTTTATCAGAGTGTTTGAAAATATTACCAGATATCAGAATATGATGAAACTTTTATAAATATATTCTATTTGTGTTTGAATAGTGAAGCAAATGTAAGGTTTAATTTAAACTATATTTTATCAATATCTATTCTTCCAATTTCTTTGTTAATGAATTAATCATTATGGATGTTTATACATTGATGGTAGATTCAAAGAACAATGTGAAATAAAATATGTTTTATTTTAAAGTTAAATGGGAGTGATTATTATTAATTTAAAAAGATATTTTTGAGAGCACAGAAATCTTTACTAATAAAAATATAATCTTTGTTTAGCATAGAGATCATTTTCAAGATGGAACAATTAAGAGCTGAAGATAACAATGAAAAAGAACTGGAACATAGAAATCAAAGAAGTAAGAAACACATTCTACTAGATCATAATTATGAAAGCGACCAAGTCCAAAAAGATGAAAATTGTGTCATTTGCATGGAATTTTTATCAACTCAGACAATCCTACGATTGCCCTGCTGCCATACATTTCATTATAACTGTGTGGTGGAGTGGTTTAAAAAGATACTAACATGTCCTGTATGTCGTTGTAATGTTAACGACGCTTTCTTGGATTCTCTTTGATATCCTGATATCGAATCTTCTTTTAAATTTACATCTGATGAATTATCATTATATGATTTTTTCTACAGATGAGTATTTGTAATTCCTCATGTAAGTAAATATTAAATATAGGTAAACAAAAAGTTAATGATTTTATGTAAATATATTAAATTTTTCAACAAATGAAAGTGAAAAAACTATTGGTAAACAGCATTTAAGTTTGTTTACACAGAACCATAATACTACGCAAATATTGAGTGGAGTTTTGGTTTGTTGAATTCATATCTTAAAAAAATACTCCTAAATAGAAAAAGAATTCCCTTGATAAATAAATAATGGCAATAATTTATACAAAAATATTTTACAAGCATGAGAAATTGAACACCGGCATAGAATTGCTCTTTCAAAAATAGATTTAGGGGTAGCTATGAAAAGTTACAAGTTAATATATGATTGAATGTTGTTAACTAATTAATTGAATCTTCTTCTTAAGGTTGGGTTTTTATGTCATTAGCACCTCTGTTTTAGCAGCATTTTGTACCATTAACTCCAAACCTAAGGTTCCCTAGTTCCAGTTACTAGGGTCACCCACATTATTAATAAAGTCCGATAACCCTTTAATGGAGTCTAGGTGTAATTCTCTAGTATGGATAATGCCTAAAGAAGACAATCTAGAGATGGCAAGTGCTTCGCATTCATAAATGATATGCTTGGCCGTTTCCTCTTGCGTATGACATTTCCTGCAGATAAGGTCTTGCTGAAACAGTCCCATTTTATGGAGGTGTTTTCTGAAATAGTGCCCAGTTATGAAGCCTACGATTAAACTTATCTTCTGCCTAGAGCATCTAAGAATTTCAATGGCAATCCTCGCTGATGATCCACAGATTATAATTTTAGCGTGGGTTTGACCAGGAGTGTTGAGCCAAGCTTCATACATCTTCCGTTTTTCCCATCTAAGAACATTGGTTTTTGCGATCTTCAAATTGATCCCACAAAAAGGTTCTGCACCAATGGGAACAAAAGACGATCCTTGTTTAGCAAGCTCATCAGCCCTTTCATTACCCTCGATACCTTTGTGCCCTGGCACCCATACAAGGATCACTTTGTTTCTAGTTGCCAGTTCTGTAAGAAGGTTTCTACATTCCAAAATCATTTTAGATTTGATTTCGAAAGAATTAAGCGCTTTTAAAGCGGCTTGACTGTCACTAAAAATGAGAATCCGCTTACCGTGGTAGCCCTTTCTCATATTTAGTCGCAGACAATGGATAATGGCCCAAACTTCTGCTTGGAAGACCATAGCGTATCGCCCAAGGCTTACAGACAGGCTGATTCTTGGTGACACGCCACATACTCCCAGTCCTGAGAAGCTGCTTTTCAGTGATCCATCTGTGTACCAGATTAGATCTCCTGTTTTAGTTTCAAACATGTTGTTATCCCATTCGTCTCTAGTTGGAAAAACTATTT
This sequence comes from Latrodectus hesperus, assembly GCA_037975125.1. Lineage (NCBI taxonomy): Eukaryota > Metazoa > Arthropoda > Arachnida > Araneae > Theridiidae > Latrodectus > Latrodectus hesperus. The sequence goes on along the minus strand of CM075853.1, from coordinate 53,418,863 downwards.
CAAATGTCCTATCAAACATGTATGATTTTTCCATGATGTCGAGGGCATCAGGAAAGTAGGATCTTGTGTTTTCCTGGTAATATTTCTATGTCCTTTGGCAACAGGTTGGTCCTACCATTGGTTTTGTATCTTCATTCAGTATGCAGTCATTCTGGCAGTGCTGCAGATGAAGATGTCTAAGGGAGTCAGATCCAATATAACTTCCAATGCTCTGGTTGGCGCGGTGGACATTCCTCCTGTGATGCAGAGACAGGCCCATCTTTGTAGACCTCCTAGTCTGTCAGTCAGTCTTCTGTTCCACCTTACGCCACCAGATCACACAGACATATGTGAGAATGGGCCTGACAATAGCTGTGTACATCCATAACATCAGTTTTGGATGTAAACCCCAGTTTTTACCAAGCATTCGCCTGCAAATCATAATGCTTTTCTTTGCTCGGTTAATTTTATCATCAATGTGCTTATTCCAGGTGAGTTTCTGGTCTAAATAAATGCCCAGATACTTCACCTCTGAAGACACATTGATTTCAACATCAAAACGTCTTGGTATGAAAAAACCCTTGCATTTCCTTTTGCGTGTAAAAGATACAAGGTAGGTTTTCTGAGGATTAACCATCAGGTCCCTATCCATGCACCATTGACCTACATAATTTAGAGCATCCTGTATGAGATGACAAGTTATGTCGAAATTTTTGCCAAGGATAAGGATGACAATGTCATCAGCATATCCTAGCGTATAATAGTCCCTATCATTTATACGTTTTATAAGGCTGTTTATAACTAGGTTCCAAAGTAATGGTGACAGAACACCTCCTTGAGGACAACCTCTAGTAGTCTTTCTTTCAAATGATTCACCGAAGATGTTCATTTGTATACATCTATCCGAAATTAAGGCCTCAATCCAAGTACACAGGGTCTGATTAATCCCTGCCCCTCTAAGTGCATTGAGGATGGATGGATGGGAAGTATTATCAAAGGTTGTCGAGGAAAGTTACCAAGGCAATTTCTTTTTGATCCAGAGTGGTTTCAATCTTATGAACTAGCTGATGTAAAGCTGTTTCAGTAGATTTGCCGGGTAGCATTAACAATGCTGTAGTTTACGATATTTTTAGCGATGGTCCATTGATCGCTATTGACTCTTTGTAAAGAGCCAATGCAGTGCTCCCCTTCGTTGCTATAAATATCTCTTAACTCCTAATAAGTGGGTTTTGGCCATAATTTCCATAAACTCTTTCCCGGAAGCTGCAAAGTTACCCTCCTCGTCCTTTAAAGGGCCAACCAAAACAGATTCATCCCTTTTAAGGAGTTTTTGGAGTCTAGCTCCTTCAGAAATAGAATCTATCTCTTCACAGAACTTCCTTTTGGAGTTAATTTTGCTTTTCTTAACAAGTTTGTTATAATTAGTGAGGGCCGTTTTATAGTTCTCCCGTTCACCATTTTTCTTGGCTTTATTAAAAAGTTTTCTAAAATTTGCTCTTTCGACTGCTGGAGAGTCATTTCACCAAGGACATTGGAGTTTAGCTCTCCTGCGGCCGTATTCACCAACCTTAATTAAACCACAGTTGAGGGTAAAGGGCGAGTAAAATCCTAAAACGTTATTCACCATCGCCAAAAGAGCGAGTAACATGCCAATTTTTTACCCATGAGTAACTCCTCGATTTCGCAGTGTTAACAGAGAGTAAGCTCTGTAGTAAACAAAAACAATGGCGGACGAAAATGAACGGTTTTATGAATTTGACGTTCAAGACTTAGAAAATCTTGAATTTATTGAAAGGAGATCAGGAAATGTTGTTAAAAATAGACAAAATGACTTAGAAGATTTAGATGATATTTTCGAACTAGATATAGAGTAAATAAAAGCACTGTGGAAACTTTAACTGAGTGCTTAGGGCCGAAACTGGAATCGCGTAGTACGCGAAACCAGGCTTTAGCACCGACAGAAAAAATATTAATCGCTTTGAGATTTTTTGCCACAGGAAATCAGCAGTTAAGCATCGGAGATTTAATCCGATGCAGCCAATCTTCTGTGAGTCGGGCAGTGACTGATGTCGCCAGAAGCTTGACTGATTTATGCCCGCATTACATTTATTTACCTGAGAATGAAGATCAACGAAGAGAAGTAAGTAAATTAACTGCACATATAATAACCTAAAAGCGAAAATAGGCATTGGAAAGTGCTTATAATATGTAGAACAAAACAAATATTGGGTCTTTGTGTAGGTTTGAAAATATAATTTTTCTGATGAAAAAGATGTGTACATTTTTTATGAAAATATTTCTGGCTGTCATAAGTTATTATAAATTGTATATTTTTGCTTTTATATGTGTTATTAATCTTATATTTTATCTGCTTTATAAATCTCTGTTATTTTTTGGTGCACAGTATCAATAATAACATCATTTATATATTCATTTTAAAAGTTAATTACTTTGTATCTTGTGTATTTTTAGAAATGTTCGAATAATGAAGTTAATATTAGAACCCTGCATTGCATTGCATACATAAGTTAATGCATGTATATTGAATCTAATGCTGCTATTCACTAACGATGCATGATAACCATAGAATTATGTAATCTGTTCAAAATTTTTAAAATTCTCTTCTGCTTGAAAAACATTAAATTAATGATATAATTTTTAATACAGTTGTTATTTATTATGGGAGACTAATTAAAATCATTGTTTCAAAATTGTGTGTAAAAAAAAAAAAAAAGTAAAAGTTACCAGACCCGTACGCGATTGGCGCGATTTCAACTTTTGACACCAAGCGCTCTACAGCTCTGTCGCCAACCTAAATTACGTCACTACGCGCGATAGATGTCAACCAATAACGATCGCGTTCGAACTTCAGCTTTGAAATTTCGCGTTTTTTAGAATTCCAAATATTAAAAAGTTTAATATTTCATTATAATTAAATACTGTAGAAGTTTTAAAATTATAATAAATAGGTACGAAATTTTTAAAAGTTGATTTTAAATATACCGAGCAATGGCACCCACCTTAAAAAAACATCAGTGTAGCGCTACCTACTACAGTGCCAACCGGGCAATAAAACTAAATTTCGAACGTTAACAAATTTCGCTTTTTGTTTAAACTCGAATTTTAATATACCGAGCAATGGCGCCCACCTTAAAAAAACATCAGTGTAGCGCTACCTACTGCAGTGCCAACCGGGCAATAAAACTAAATTTCGAACGTTAACAAATTTCACTTTTTGTTTAAACTCGAATTTTAATATACCAAGCAATGGCACCCACATTAAAGAAATTTCAGTACGCGGCACATTCTACACTAACATGCAATACACACAACTTAAAAATTCATATACTTACTTTCTTACTACCATCACGCTCTAAATAAAGAAAACGTAAGTTCAATACATTCTCATCCATAGTTAATTTTCGCTAGCAACACACTAACTCCAAAATTCGAATATCGAAACTAAATTATTAAATACTATTCTATAATAATTTCACGGGTTACATACAAAACGCGCTTGTCACGCGATCATGTTTTACCCAATAAACGAAAACACGTCATACATACGTAATCCGAACCGTTAAACCAGTTTGACGAACTTATCGCACCACTTTATCGCCTGCTTGGCACATTTTACCCTCTGTACGGATCTCTTCACTTTAGCGAAAAAAAATTTGCAATAAAATATTAATTTTTTATAAGAAAAACTTTATATTTGGAATAAATTTATTACAGGCTGTCGCAATTCCTAAATAATGAAATCTAACAATTTAAAAAAGTGCCAAAAGCAAATAAATGGTACATAGCAAAAATCCACTTCTACAATCAAGAAAAAAAAGAGTGTGTAAATGCATCTCCTTAATTGCAGAAAACATTCGGTGAAATTCTTGCTATCTGCCTGGCAATAAGTTGTGCTAAGCTGGTTTACTGGTTAAGAAAGTTTCCTTGTACTTGTGCAACAAAACGTGATTGTGCACATGCTCGAAATTTGTAAATAGCCTTAAAAGCTTTTGATTAATAATATGCTTGCTCTTGATTAGTCTGTACTTGTAACTGCGAAAAGTAGAGATTAAGCCAAACCCAGCCAGGTATTTAGGATTTTACCAAAAATTACTCACTATAGGATTACTGAATAGTGTTATCTCGTAATGTTTTGAAAATTAAACACTTCGAGCGCAGCTAATTTTCTTTAAGAATTCACTTGCAATTTTGCTAGTTTTTATTTTGTGCTTACCTGAAACAGAAAACTACCAATTATTTTTATCAACAATTCATTAAATTGTTGTAGATATTACTAATGCTTTTAACTGTAGTAATAAAGCAGATAAAAACATTAAAGCTCTATTATTAGCTTTTTTTTAATTTATTTTATATTATCAGCATAAATTTTAAAATGTTTTGTTTTTAACAGGTTAGCACAAGCTTCTATAGATTGTGCAGATTTCCTGATGTTATTGGTGCACTAGATTGTACGCACATTGAACTCCAAAGCCCTGGCGGTGATATTGGAGAATTATTTAGGTGCCGCAAAGGTTTTTTCAGCCTTAATGTTCAAACGTTAAGCGATGCGTACCTATTTATCAGAAACATTGTGGTACGATGGCCTGGCAGTACTCATGACAGTACTGTATTTGACAATTCATACCTAAGGGCACACTTGGAAACGAAGTGCCCTTTAGGTATCATGTTTTAGGAGATAATGGGTATTCACTAAGACCATACCTGATGACACCATTTCTATATCCTAATACAGATAGGCAAAAAAGGTAAATTTAGCTTCTAAATTTTTTCCTTAATTTGATCAATGTAACAATGCTATGTAAGTGGGAAATATTATAGAGACATTTTACTGGAATATAATTTAACTATTCAATAGAAAAATTAATTTATTTATTGTAATTAACTATTGAAAAATAATAATTTAACTGATGTATGTGTATGTATTAATGAACTTACAAGCAGTTTTAAAAACTTAGAATTATCAATTTTACATTTTAGTTTACTAGTCAAGACAATTATTTAGTATATTGTGATTCTTTACTAATTGCTGTATTCTGCACTTTCAAACTAAAAATAAATCTTCCTCAGTTTTCATTCTTTGCTATTTATGTTCCTTTATTAGCAAATGTTTCAATACAATAAAAAAATTGTCAAGTAGTAAATATTTATTTTCTCATTTATAGGTATAATGCAGCTCATATTCTGAGAAGAAATGTTGTCGAGCGGCAGTATGGTGTTTGGAAACGAAGATTTCCATGTGTTTCCCTCCCTTTGCACTGTAGTTTATCAACTGCTCAAACAATTATTGTAGCTACTGCTGTACTCCTCAACATTTCATTAACATTGGGTGATCGGTTTTGTGAAACCGAAATCACCCATCATGATGATGGTATGAATTGTATAGATCATAAACGTGCTGGTGTTTAAAAAAAATGCGATTGTGAACACCTATTTTTAATTTGTACATAAATAGTTTTAATAAGTTATATATACATTTACTAATTGCATATTGATTGAATCAAAATAAAAGTTAAATGCCACCTATAATTTCCTTGTTTCATTGTTGATTACAAATATTATTAAATTTATACAATAATATTGATTTTCATATTATAGCTTCATTCCTTATCATTAAACCATATTTATTTTATAAAATGCTGATTTCTTATAAAATTTGTCTTTTATGATGTACGTTTTCTTTAGATAAATTTAAATATTTGTTGCTTTTGAGACTGACATCTTGTTCTTTTATACCATAATTTTGTCACTGGTTAACACATATATAATCAATAAAGATAATACAAAAAATTTCACATTTTACACATTTCTTGAATAAATTTACATCACTATTATATCCAAATTTAAGCTAATTTTATAACACTGGTTTGTACATTCTTTTACATAATTTTTAAATAAACTAATGACTTTATATATTTAATTATGTACTTAAATTCTTTACAGCTACTTTTCAGACAGAAAAATATTTTTCACCTTCAATTTTATAAAATAAATTACAACACCTATAAATTGAATATGAAAAACAATCCCTTTTGAATTTAAAATTTGCTAATGCTGTGCTCTGTAAAAAGACAAACAATTTTTTTCATGCAATGAAACGATACTAATAAGTAAAGTAAAAAGAGATTTTATTTACAACGTAACACCTCATAAGCAAACAATATTTATTGTTTACTTATAAGATGTTCATAGTATGAAGCTTTTACATTATTTGCCTTAATTTCTGATTTCAACGCTTCAATTCTCAATTCATGTTCAATTTTCATATTTTTTACATTTAGTTCATGAATTTCTTTTCTTCTTTTCATTTCAAGGTTTTTCATGAGAGCTGCATGCATCTCATTTTTATGTTGGATATTTGTCTCATGTTCAACATCTAAAATGTTTCTACACTGTCTCTGCCCCTCTGAAATTTCTTTTGCCACAGTTTCGGAAGCATTAGGTCTTCGCTTAAAATCTCTTTTTTTAATAAGGGGTGTTCCAGATGGAGTTTTAACAAGATGGAGTTGAACATCCTCTATTGACTCAAGAGGTGCAACTGTTTCTGTTACAATCTGAAAAAAAATGAAATAAATAATATGCAAAATAATAATATGTATGAGATAAAAGTATCTATGCTACAGCTTGCTTGATAAGCATTTTGAGTTGCAAATGAATTATAATGTTCAGTTATTTGGACCAAAAAAAATTTTAGCACAAGTAAGTACACAGTAATTATGTAAGAAATTAAAATATTTATATTTTTTATATAAAGTTCTTATAGCCATAACAAAGGTATTAATTAAAGACATTATCGCTGTTGGAAGATATCAAGCTCGAGTCTCAACATAACTGAAGATTTGATTTGTGACCTAAAAGGGGCAAGGAAGCATTAAGTAGGCTGCGGTGTTCATATCTTTCAATGAAGTGAATTCTAGCAGTAAAATGTCAAGCACTTAGGAATCTTATGTTTTGGCCCTGCTTCTAAATGAAAAACTACCAACTAGCAATTTTAATTTAATGGTACAGCCCAACTTTAGTTTTGATACAGAAAACAATGGCTCTATCTCACAAAGAACGTTATAAGTTATATAAGAATATATTAAGACAAATGTATTAAAACCATTCCAGTGGATACAATAATATATTTTACTATGGTTTCTTATATTTAAAAGAACAAAGAGATAAATATTTTATAAGTTATTATTTAATATACATTTGTATAAAATTTGGAAAATTACTTACAATTTCAATATTTTTTGTACTTTCAACTGAACTCTGCACCTGAGGTTCTGAACACTCCACTACAGTTTCTAAAAGAAAAATCTAAATTTAATTTCCATCCCTTCATACACAAATATTTTTAAATTGTTTCTTATAAAAGGATTGTTTGTTATATGTATCTAATAAATGTATTTTATATTTTACAATACAGATGTATTATAAGACTTTAATTATTAAATTTAAACATGTAAATAATTCTGACATATAAAATAATTATTATAGCTTTTTAACAAATAAACATTTTACATAAACATGAAATCTTTATTTTTGAAAACAAAATTAGAATGGTGCTTCTAATATTACATACATTATTTGTTAATACTAATGTTAATATTTTTGCCCCATTTTATATATATATATATATATATATATATATATATATATATATATATATATATATATATATATATATAGTTTACATTTAAATTAACAAAATATTAAATTAAATATTTCATAATAGATTCACAATAGAGTACATTGAATATATTTATAATTACACACACATGCTATATAATAAAAAATACACATTTTATATAAAAAGTTATTTTTTTCAACATATACATAATATTAAATACATTTAAGGATTTTTCTTACCTTGACTAGCCGATGAGATTTCTTGATATCTGAAATCCGAATCGAAAGCACAATCCAAAGGTTCTGTGACCAAACCAATGTCTTGCACTCGTTGGTCAATTTCTGTTGAAATTAATCATGCTTTTCCACCTCCTGTCTTGAAAATTTCAACTCGATCTGCAACTTTATGTTGCAGGAACAGTTTTTTTAAATTTTTGTACTTATCTCTCAGTTGGGAGAGTGTCCTTTTATATACCCCTGCTACCGCATTGAACTCTACGAATATTTTCTCCCATGCTTTTTTTTATTATCATTGCTTATGCAATTAGTTTTTTTACAATTAATTACATCGCCATACTTATTAACAAGATCCAAAAGTATATTAATTTCATGTGGGGTGAAATTTAATCTTTTCTCCATTTTGGCGAAACGTTCAGGATAAGGAAAGCGCGGGTAAACAAATATAATCTCACGTGATCTGAAGCCAGCCAATCAGAGACCGTCTTACATGCCGTGCACAGATTACTCTTGAGTAGGTTTACTCGAGGAATTCACCGTGTGGTGAATAACAATCGGGGAGTAAAGCGAGGGGTAAGTTTACTCCGTGGTAAGCAACTCGCGCATTACCCCGTGTTTGGTGAATACGGCCGCTAGTGCGAATAAGGCAGTTGTTATGATAAGAATCTAGAATACTACTTTGCAGAAGGTCTGCTGTAACTTCTAGATCGTAGTTTTCTCTAATAAGTCTGTTTCCGAGCTCAACCAACCCAGTCAGTTCCTCCTAGAATTTCTTCCAGTCCGTCCTAACTGAGTCTCTGAATATACGATCCAGACACACATTAGAGTGAATTTAAAAATGGATGTTTTGATGATCTGAGCCAGAAGGTCTGCCATCTACTTTCCAATTTTTGATATTTTTACTAATCAGCGTTGTCGCTATTGTAATGTCAATTACTTCAGATCGATTGGAAGTAATGAAAGTTAGTTCGTTGCCTTCATTTAGAATATCTAACCCGTAGTTTAGAATGAATTCTAAAAGACACTCGCCTCTTTTATTTGTGTCCGTACTTCCCCAGACAACATGGTGAGCATTACAGTCTAGTCCTATGACTACCTGTAAGTTGTTGTCTCTGCAACAGTTCATGATCTTGTGCAGAGAATGGTAAGGTGGAGCCTTCTCTTCATAGGGCAGGTACACAGAGCCTAAAACAATTTCTCTGTCCCTACCTTCTATGTTGAGTCTGACTTTCACAGCTGTCAGGTCCCTAAGGATAAATTCAGAGAGGGGTAAAACCTCAATGTTTTTATGTAAGAGTATATAAGTTCTAGCGTTGCTATTGGTACAATAGATAAGCTTACCTTTAGGTCCTTTGAGGCCCCCTAACCAGCCATGGTTCCTGAATCAGGGCCAGGTGTATATCCCCAGCAAGAAACTTCTTACTGGGGTTAGTGGTACCACTTCTACTGTGGTGGAGGTTGACTTGAACTACCTTCACCCCCATCAGCAGGATCAGGTTTGTCTAGTACTTTAGCCTGCACAGGCGAAGTCCAATATGAAACTTATATCCCCTTACACCAAGTGTGGCAGCATCTAGTTCAGGCACACTAAGAACGATGGTCCGCAAAATCTCTTTAGGCTCTAGTTTACTACCGATTTTCGGCAATTTTGGAATTATCTTGGTGATTCTGACAAGTTTCCTTGCCTCACCCATCAAGAGTTTTTGCTCCTGCCAGGGGCTTATGTCACTGACATTCAGTTCCAGCCACTTTGAGCTCTCCAGATCTGCATAGTTGACAATATGTGCCCCATTCTCAAGTTTACAGGATAGGAAGGTTGGGGCAAAACCCTCCTCATTCCTTCCTATTTTCTTGGTTAACAAGTCGAGGGCCAGGTCGACTTGTTAACTCCAGGTCGAGGGCCTGTTCCTCTGTAAGCCGTTTTTCCGGATGACCTTCTATGAGCACAGCCATCTTGATGGTCGTGAGAGCCGCCCTGTAGGTAAATCCCCCATGTCCTTCTCTCTTGGCAGCCTTTCCGGCTTTCTCCTGGTCCATCCGGTTGGCGGGACGCTTCTCGCCTATGGTTGCCTTGGGTTTTTCAACCTAAGTCCCCTCAGCGATTTCGCTTTTCTTTACCAGATTCCTTTTCTGGGCACCAGAAAGTCTCTTTTTAAGTTTGATTTTGGTCAGAGAGTCAGTCATGTTGGCGATAGCTTCCTGACTCTCATCTGAAGAAGATGGTTTGGAGGTCATTTCTACCTCCTGTGAAGGATTCATTGCTGCCCCTTCACTAGATTGCCTCTGGATTCCCTTGTCTTTTTCAGCAAGGTCTACTTCAGAGGTTTCGCCTGCAAATGCAGAAAGGTTTGTTATTTTCTTTGTCTTTTCAGAAATAAAATAACAGTTGATAAGCTCAAGAATAATGACAGTCCACCCAGCATTGCCTGAGTTACTGGGCAAGGCAAATTACTCTAGAAGTTCGCCAGGCATCTAGAGGCTCCGTTAAGACACCATTACCGCGGTGCCAACTAGCTCTAGGCACGGGTCGCATAACACCAGGGTTTACGGGAGCTGGTTCTCGGCCTCTGATTCTATATTCAAGGCTATCCTGTCATTTCTACAGGACATTCGGCTATCCACTACCTACCGACGCGCCTAGTAGCTGCTCAGGCCCCAGGACTTAATTTAATCAGTAAATGATTTAAAAAATATAAACAGTTAAAAATATGCATATAATGAGATAAAAAAAGAGTATTCTACATAAATATACATATTTATATAAAAAAGATTTTGTAAAAAAAGTTATATAAAAAGATTTAGTTTGTAAATTTTGAACATATAAATATAATTTTAAATTTAATAAAAAGTTTCCTGCTCAAATTTTTAAACTATTTCTTAATTACAATTGAATGTTCTAACAGTAGTTAAAAGTTTTCAATCTTTATTAAAAGAGTAAATATTTAAAATTTAACAGTACAAAATGCTGATAAAAGCAGAGGTGCTCAATGACATACAAACCCAACTCGAAGAAGAAGAAGAAGAAGAAATATTTAAAATTGTATCAAGTCTTATAAAACAAAATAGCTACAGAACTCTAATAAATTTTTATATTAGAAATTCTAATATTAAAATTCAATTACTAAAATAATGCCGTGGATGTTCCTTTATGATTTAACTATATAAATAGAAATTCTCCATAAAAACTATTTTTTTGTGATAATTTATCGATGTGTAACACTCATTATTTTACTTGTTATTTTTTAGGAATTCCAGAGCAGTTCAACTCATTTATTGAAAGGTGGACACAGCAGATGATGTTTGACGTCACACTTACAATATAGTATCTGCATAAAAGTTTATTCCGCAATCATTTTTGCTGGAATTCTGGATTATTTCCACTGATTTTGTGAAGGGTTATCATTGTAGATGATATTGTGTGAAAAAAGTAAGACTCTCATATTTTATAAAATGTGTTTTATATTTTATAGCGATTAATTTAAATTTTCTTTTCTATTTTATTAAACTATATTTTCATCTATTTTTGGGGAATTAGTTTTATCTGCACTTATGAAATATTATAAAATAGTACAAATTAAGGATTTTCAGTCTATAAAAAGAGTAGAAGGAAACCTGCAAAAATATTCTCCTTTTGGAATCTAACAGTTTAATATGGTGTTGAAAACATTGTTTTTTCAAACTGTTTTTATTTCCCAAAACCCGCATAAATAATGTTCAGGTTTTGCCATGGCTCACTAAAAATCCAGACCTCAATTTTATTGAAAATATTTGGTCTGTAATTGTTCGGCGTTTTTATGTCGGGGGCAAGCAATATGAATCTTTAATCGAATTTTCATTAGCTTTAAATTGTGCTTGGGAAAATTTTTCTCGAACTGAAATTCAAGATAGATATGATTCAAGGCGAAATAGAGCCTTTGAAGTAATTAAAATAAATGGCAGAAAAATTCCTCCTTAACAAGACTTTTATTTTCATTATGTAGAACTGTCCTACATTTTTCACACAGTATGATATAGTTGAAATTAATTTTTAATTGTTATAAACAAGAAAATGTTTTTATTTCATGTTACATATACAGTTATATGATTGTAAATAAGATTTTATATAAGTGCAATAATAAAATTATTTTATAAAAATTCAAAGTTCTTCTCTTTTTTGAAAAAAATCCTAGTGTCCTTTACATTTTTCACTCAGTGTAATACCGTCATGAAAGTTTATTCCGAAAAATAGCGTTTAATTGTAAAAGCTGTAAAATTTTGATTTAAATTAAAAAAACTTATTTTTATAGTGTATGATTTTGGTTTGAAGCACTTTTCAATTCATATTATAAAAAATGATTATTTTCAATTCTAAAATTTTTAGTTATTTTTAAAATATTTTTAGAGTGTTTTGTTTAATTTAACAAAAGAAAAGCCGCCCAACTTGTCTAGTGGTCAGCGTGTTTGACTGCGGATAAGAAGGTCCTGGGTTCGAATCCCGGTTCCGGGCATGGATGTACTTTCTTTCTCTATCTATCCTGCCTTTGTCCCTTCCTTGTATGACTGAGGTGTAAATAGTTGCCTACCCTATAAACAGGTTCCTATGGCATGTGTGTACTGAAGAAGTCGGACTTCACACCAAAATATGGTTCAGTTGGAAAAGTGGAGCAGCGCACTCCATATTGCCAGCCTGGCTGGCGCACAACAACAACAAGAGAAAAAAAAATTTAATATAATTTTTTTACATTTTTAACTTAGTTATATTTTATTAATGATCTACCTGATTTAAAGTGATTATACGACTTTAACATTAGTTTATTTCTAGTTATTCTTCCTAATTTCATTAAGAACTCATTTATCTGTATTTGTTTTAGTTTTTTTTTAACTTTTGATTAATATTTCTTGTTTTAAAATTTATTTTTAAATTATCATCTTTTATTTTAATTTTACTATGACCGGCAAATTCTGTATTGCTATGGTTTCTATATGCAATTATTTTGACATATTTTTATCGATGGAATCTATATCTGTGTTGACGTTATAAGGATTAATTTTGTTGTCTTTATTATAAGTAATATTGTTTTGTAATAATAATAACTTTTAGACAAACATTTACGAACAACAGAACAAATTTTGTTTCTCTAATTAAGTAGATAACCCTTATCGAAAAAACTGCACAAAACTTATTTCACTAAGTGAAATTAAAATGGTACTTACTTTTAAAATTCTTATAATCTCTTTTTATTATGACCTTTACATTCCCTAAAATAATTTAAAGAATTTTGAGTAGTAATATCAGACTCACACATTACTGCTCGAAATGCGTTCGAAAAAATTTTAGAACATTGACGTAGAATCAAAACAGGGTTTGGTGATTTTTTTAATTTTCTTTAAGATAAACGTGAAATATTAATTTGAGATACAAAACAGGGAAGAATATTTCAGTCGTACAAGAGACATTTTAAAACAAATTTATTCCGAATATTTTTACATTAAAATCTCACTTTAAGCCATATAAACTCAATTCAAATCTACTTCTTACCTTAAGTTAATCATTACGGTGAATTTCTAACCTTAAAATAAAAATTTATGCTATTATTTTTTTCTAATTATTTAAAGTAAATGATCATTTTAAAATGCTGTGTAACAATTAAAAAAACAGTTATTTAAATTCTGTGAAATTTGTAATTAATTTGATTCCATAATCCCATTTTACTTTAAATACTTTGCTAAATTTTTATTAATCTAAAATAATTCAATGAAATATTAAGTACATTCGTAAATTTTTATTATAAGACTATATTGAATACAGTATTTAGATATTTCTTTAAATTTTGAATATAATTTTGAAAAATGCTTTAAACTAAAAAAATTCCATGCAAAATGCGAAGAAAACTTTAGAAGATAATGTTCCAAACTTTATAAGAGGTATTCAACATTATTTAAATTGAAATAGCTTTTTAATAACAGTAAATTTAAAACTACACAATTTTCTTTAAAAAAAATTCTGGAAATCTGATATTTCTAGTGAGCAGAGAAAAACAATTTTTTTCACCTTCATAAGTCATTGACAATTTATTCAGACCAGAATTAGTCCCCAATTTACCTGAGTTTTAACCTTTAATTTCAACAAATTTTGTAATTTGCTAGCTTGTCATTATTTTTAAATATCCAACTGTCCTAAAGTCGAAAGGATTTGAAATCAAAGAATTAAAATGTTATATATACGTATTTTTTTTAAAGAATTTTTCTGTAAAGTATAACATTTCAGGTGCGTTCTACAAATTTTTAAATTATTTAAGTAACAGAATTTCTTTAATATATATTCCTATGGGAATTTCCCGAGTTCACCACTGTAAGACAAGAAAAGCACCAATATTTCATTTATATTCATTGTTTTTTATTTAAATTAAATTTTTATCATTTTTTAAAATTTGGGTAACCTTATTACATATGAGTGGTATAAAATTTGAAACTCCTTTTCCTTTCTGCTGTGAAAATGACTGCCGTAAACAGGAAAATAAAATTTCATCGTTGGAAATCAGTTCTCCATTTTAAATGTTCATTACAATTTTGAAAAGATCCAATAATATCAAAAATTATTTATTGAAATAATAATTGTTATTTTTAAATGCTATTTTAAAAACCTCATAAAGAAATTAGTACCTCATAGATTTAAAAACCTCATAAAGAAATTAGTACCTTTACCTCATAAAGAAATTAGTAAAGAAAAATATTAAACATGATTGAGGATATAATATCATATTTATCTCCAATTAGGGTATCTGATTAATTTATTTTCAAAGTATACAGTAGGTTTCATAAGAAACTTAAAAAGATAAGTTTTGACTAAACTAAAATCTTTTTGTAGAATACATTGAGTAAATATAGTGGAATTAACATGTCGTACATACAGGGTGTCCAGAAAAGGACTCCCTGATTTCAAAATTAAATATCTCGAAAACAAAGATCGATAGGAGAATGCAGTAAACGGTATGTTTATAAAGAAAGCTGTAAAAATTTTACACAGCAGTTTGAAATAATAGTTACAAAAGCTGTAAATAGATGGCGCTGTAATCGTCATATGTAATGCCTAGTATAAATAGTGATTCGAAGCTCGGAGCGATCAGTTTCACTATTGAAGCGTGAAAGGAGGTTAGTGTACCAAAGGAAGAGATTAAAACCATGTATTCCATTGAGCAACTCGTTTTTCTGGTGCTAGAGTACCACAGGTTAAAAGAGAGTCCTACGGCAACAAGGCGCAGTTTTCAAGCACGATTTAATGTTCCAAAAGGAACCGATGTGAAAACCATTCGTACGCTCTTCGCCAAATTTCAACGAACAGGCAGTCTGACTAATGATCTAGAGGGTACAGTTTCTAGAATTATTCTGCAAAATCCAATATCATTCGTCGGTAGAATTGCATCTGAGAATAGTTTGAAGCGTTCCAGAAAGCAAAAAATACTCAGAAATAGCCTACACATGTTTCCATTCAAAATTCACACTCACCCGTACGAGCTGTGCAACAAAGGGTTGACTTTGCTAATCAGATGCTCACAATGATTGATAGTGAAGGATTTGATGTTGGCGGCATCTGGTTTACAGATGAAGCACACTTCCACCTGAATGGATTTGTAAATAAACAGAACTGGTGATTTTGGGGTTCCGGAAATCCATATTGGTGTGAAGCGAAACCCCTGTATTCTCCTAAAGTTACTGTGTGGGCTGCAATATACAGCAGAGGCATTATTGGCCCTTTTTTCATTCGAGAAACGGCTAATAGTGAACGTTACGTTGCAATTTTGGAACAATTTATCGCCACACAGTAAGTGTTAGAGGATCGACCGCGTACTGAATGGCTTATGCAAGATGGAGCCCGACCACATCGTACCGAACAAGTGTTTCGCTTTCTTGATGACTACTTCGGGAAACGAGTCATTGCTTTAGAATATCCTAAATTTAATGGTGCAGGCATGGATTGGCCTCCATATTCGCCGTATTTGACTCCCTGTGACTATTTTTTGTGGGGCACATTGAAAGGCATTGTCTACCCGAAGCATCCCGCCATGCTGGATGAGCTTGAATCGGCGATCTGTGTGGCATGTGAATCCATTTCTGTTAAGACATTACGAAATGTGATGGCAAATTTCATTCTTCGTTTGCGCCACTTCTGTAGTCCCAATGGTGAACATTTTGAAAACATTGTGATGTGATTTTTTGCAAAGAATGTTTTCATACGATTATTTCATTTATGTATGCTGATGTGAGCTGTACAGCGTACAGAGCTATCTGTTAGCAAATTTTGTAACTATTATATCAAACTGCTGTATAAAATTTTTACAGCTTTCACAATAAACATACCGTTTACTGCATTCTTCTATCGCTTTTTGTTTTCGAGATATTTAATTTTGAAATCAGGGAGTCCTTTTCTGGACACCCTGTATTTGTAAGAAGTATAATTTTACTAATGTACATAAAATTTTGTTGATTTATTTACGCTCACTAAAAGTGGAACTCTCAAAATTTGCTTTTAGATATCCGAAATTCCTTACTTTTCTATATGTTTGGCAATAATTTGTATTTAAATATTTTCAATGATAAAGTGCATTTGTACCTGATTAAACACATTATTTCATACATAAAATCCTCAGGTTCTATATCTTTATCCTTATACTCTATATAATTTTCTAATTAAAATTTCGTTTCGTTTGAATTTAATGCAGGCAATAAAAACTTTAATTTTCATTATTTTGAACAAAATTCTTAGTGTATTTTCCTACCTATGAAACATGCTTACTTTCCTGAAATGCTTGCATTTTTCGTTGATATAATACAATTAAGAATTTAATATAAATTACAAGATTTTTTGTTAGAGGTTTGTATTTAATTTTGATACTTTCTTAGTGTAATTATGAGATAAAAATTTCATTTGTTCTTTTAACGCCTTAAACCATCTGAAGTTCCATGAAGAATCATGTTTAAAATTTGTTTGTGGTGGCAACATAATTTGTGCACTCACTGCAAAGCTAGTTCATCTTCTCTAATCACTTGTCAAGAGTACAAAAGACACTAATTCCTAATGAGACGTGAATCCCATTTTCACTTACCACCTCATTAGTAGCGTCATCTCGATGATTGAATTACAGTGAGGATGCCCTTCACCTGAAGGAACCAACACATGTTTGTAATTTACTTTGTGAATGTTATTTCTACTCAGAAATTTTTCTAATATTTGTGGCAATTCTTTACAACACTCAATATGAAATTATTTTTCAATACTTTCAGCATTTTCACCCTAAAAATTTAATATAATTCTAAGTAATTTTATCACATGCTTAAATAAAAATATTAACAATTATTATTGAAGGTTATTAGACTATTGTATTCTCAATCTAATTATATTTATAAAATTCATTTGAACAACACATGGCTGCTATATTATACTTTTTTCTACTTTTTCATAAAGTTTTTCTCAAATATTTTTTCACTTTTTTGTATTCATATCTTAATTGTGAATTTGATACACTGGAAACACATGACTTCGTGACAAATTTAAAGTACAAAGAAATAAGAGATATAAAATTTGAAATAGCCGTTTTTATTATTAAGTATTTTCACTGATTTTTCTTTAAGATTATATAGGTATAATAAGTTATAAATTTACTGAGATTGTTTTAGCGTTATAAATGGATTCAATGTTATAATATTTTATTCATTTTCAATTTTGCAATGAATCTACATATACTTTGAATTTTCTTACATTAGAGACATTATTAATATTGGATATATTTTATTAGTTGAATAATTAATCCTTGTAATGTCTCAAATTTAAATTAATATCATAAAATTATAAATTTTTCATGAAAAATTTAAGATATGGTATGAGAGCAATCATTTTTAATATTTGACTGCATATATGAATTATTAATAACAAGTAGAATATCTTAATTTTAAAAATTAACTTTCAGGTTTTGAATTAAATAATAATTTATTTTTCTCATTCATATAATTTGTTTTCCTTCCAAATAATATTTTTAATTTTTTCTTGTCACTCTATTATTTGTATGTAAACTTTTTTATTGTAAATAAAATAAAAAATATGAATAATCTGTGTTAAACATTTCGATTATGGATAAAATTCCTCTCCGTAGTTCGAATCAAATATGATTATCGAAAACTGGGAACATTTCCTCATGTTAGACAAGCAAGCAGAACTTAAATTTCTCATAAAAGGTATAAATATAATATTATTTATAAATATACGCGAGCAAAAATGACAAAGCTACAAATATACTTTCGAATATTTGTGTATAACCTCCTGAATGAGATTTCTTGATAATTACTTCTTTTCTGGATTGAAAATTTAGAATATTTCATTGGTTCTTACCCATTGCGTTACAGTTTTGTACGTTATCATTTTAACATTTACAATTTTCGCAAGAAAATTGTTCTGATGCTCAATATCCATTAGTTGCTACTTTTTTTTTTTTTATCTAAATCAATCTTTTGTTAACTGGGTATAATCAGTAAGAATAATCAATCATTTTGCTATCTTTTGAAACTGGGCTTGTTAGTAATATCAACTCACTAGAATTTAGTTAAAATCTCTTTTAACATTCCAATAATTGATTTCTGAAATTCTTATATACCTTGTAAGATTGCTATAGTTTATGGTAACAACTTTTATGAAACATACATAATAAATAAGTACTATGCTATGTTTTTTTTTCTTCATCTGATGAGTTTTCGAAATAAAATTTTAAAAGCTTAACTATGACGTTAACTTAAGAATTTAAATTTTCAATAAGATGCATTCAATTGCAATCATATAAATGGTAAGAAGATAAGCAATTTTATTGATCAATATTAAGTTACAGTTTTTTAAATTATCAATTACAGTTGAATATCTCATAACTGTATCCTTATTAATAGTTTAATATTTTCCACGTAGTTGAAAGTTTTCTAAAACACAGATTAATTATAATATCATGTAATTTTATTATATATAATGTAATTATGCATAGTTCAATGAAACCCGTACTACGAGTAATTGACCATTAAAAAACTCATATTGAATTTGTCAATTGATCCTTTTCTGCATGCCGAGTTCTCCGATAGAAGCCCGCTGCGCGTAAAGCTGCGCAGATGATCAAGGAGAAATGGAGGGAAAAAGAATCTGAGGGACAAACGCTTGTGAGCTTCACAAAAGCAGCATACTCCTTGAGAATTGGCGCTTATTTTAACAACACAGTTGCTAAACACGTCGTGGGTCCTGTAATCGCTTATTTAAATCGCATTAAAACATTTCCCCGTTGAAAATCATTTTTGGAATCGTTTCTGAAAGAGTAAGTAACTTTTTTTTCATTAAATTTTATTACGTTTTGTAAAATTGACATTTGTATAATAACTTTACAAGTGACATATAATAGTCAATAAGCTTAATATTTAATTCAAAATTTTTGGTCTTTCCTATGATTAATGCCATTGAAATGGTTTTGAATAATTTTTATTTATGAATATTCCTTTTATATAATATTTATAATTTTCGAGAAATGGTTGGCATATATTATGAAATAAAATATAAACGTAATTTTAGTAATCATAGCTAGTAAATATGTCTTATTTTTAAAAGATATAATAATTTCTACTCATTGTTTAAAAATTGTTTTTGTTAAAACAATTATATAAATACATACTATTTTATCCCTAACAAAATCTTGAATAAATTAGTAATGTATTTTAAAAATATATAAATATAATATTATTTATATAATGCTAAATAATATGCAAATACAGTATACTCATATCAAGAATATAATGCAGCTTTTTATAGAATGAAGTAAGTACTATAAAATAAACTAAAAGTTATTATTTTAAATGTTTAGGTGTTAAGCTTTAGATTTAAAAGAAAATTCAATACTACTGAAAAAAAAAATCAAAACTTTAATTGGATTCCGAAATGTGTTGAAGGGATAATCGGGGTTTTTATTAAGATTTAGAATTTATTAAAACATTTTATCTTACTTATTAATATAATTGTTTTATCAGCCACGAAATGGCAAATACTGCATTACTAAACACGTAAGGATGTCTATTTTTTAAAAACTAATTATTAAAATGGTTATGATATACTTTATTTGATATTGATGAAGATGCAATTAACAGAAGGAAAAAATCGCTACAATTCTTTTTCCTAACGTATTAAAATGTTATGATTTAATTCAATATGTTTCATTTAAAATATATGTTATTTCAAATGAATTATAACCAACGCAAAATTATATTGCATTGTAAAATGACTTGCTTTTTCTAATTAAGTTAAAGTAGAATTAATTTAAGTTAAAATTAGTTAAGTAAGATTGATTTAAATAAAGAAATCTTTTCAGCAAAATGTTTGAATGTGTTACTTTTGGTATTTCATACATTAGTAAAAATAATAAATAATATGTATATCCTATTTGAAATAATTGAAGACCTTTGAATTCTTTTATTTATTTTAAATGTTCTCAAGAAGTGAGAATAACTTTTATTGAACGTTCAACGTTTCTTTTTTCTCTAAGATTCTCAATTTTGTGGGTCAGAATGCTTGTTTATGTATTAATTGTTAGTCATTAGATGTACACATGCCCTACTTTGCCTTTATAAATTTACAAAAAAATTCTATTATATGCACAAACTTATGACAATTACTTCAAAAATTTAATTGGATAAAGCACCCCTGATTTAAAATCCCCTAATGTTTCTACATTTTTAGAATCTTTTTTCTTTCCGTAAATTATATAAACATTTTATTTAAAATTTTCCCTCACACACATAGAAAAAAATTTGGCGAAAAACATTAACATTCAAATTTATGTGAAATTTCACACTACGAACAGTTTCTTAATATAAAGAATTCAGACCCTTAATAGAAACCAAGATATATTATTTTTAGTGTAAAAAGCTGAAATCAATAGACTTAATATTATAAAAATAATTATTTTATTTTAATACCGTGTAATCAATGTTTCTGTAATAATTAAAAACCTTTCATTACTAACTCTTCATCTGTTCCAAGTTTTTCACTTATACAAATTATGACAAGGAATTACAGATATTCAGATAAGAAAATGATTTTACATAGAAAAATTTTCTTATTCAATTAATTATCTTGCTCTAGTGAAAAATTACAACTTATTTTTAATATACCTTATAAAACCATTTTCTTAATATATTGAAATATGATTCTTTATTGAAATGAGAACTTATCTAAATTACACTATGAATTTTTTGAAGGTACTATTATAATCTATGGCAAAGTTTTTTTTTCTCTCTTAACAGATTTATAAATTTAAATCCTGATTTTTAATTTTTAAAAGGTTATAGGTTATGTTCGATTACTTTATGTGCTTTAACATTGATTTCTGTCAAGCTAAAGTATAACTCTTAATACAAATTGAAACAATTACATTATTGATTCGGATCTTTATACTCTAATATTAACAAGACAGAAGTCTTGCCAGGAAATTATGTCTAATAACTCTTTGTCACCGACACTGGAGGTATCCTGGGGGACTGGTACAGCCAATTAGTTTTATTAAATAATGAACAGTGATTTAAAAAGAAATTCCAGAAGATTCATCCTCAATGATTTAATCAAAATCTACAGAAGATTCAACTTCATCTAACAGAGCTCTCAAACGCTTCTTCTATTTTTCATATTCTGTTTATTTATGTTTGTACTTCATTACCTAGAAATAAAACGGTAAACAAATTTTTGAAAACACCTTTCAAAGCTAAACTGAACTGTTTATAAAAGAAATGTTGAAGCAATACTGGTCGTACGAGTGCAAGGTCACCCCAAATAACACACGAATTCCAAGAAACATTGGTTTCTCACAAAGAAAGGGAAAGCGGGAGAAACTTATAATGGAATGCAGGGAAAGTCCAAACATTTACAATCGAAGGGGTTGTCAGACTGGAGGGTACTCAAAGCTAAGCAGTTACCCCCTGAATTTTCCCCGACTTGTTGTTTTTCAAAATATAGGGTGGTTGTGTGACCCCCGTGACCTCCCAACAGGTTTTCGACCGAAGTTTGTCCAAATCCCTGTTTCCCTAGCCCTGGTCCAAATCTCCTCGTGACCTCAAAGTTCTCTGAGACAGTAATTTTACAGATATATTTTCTTATAAGTTTCAAGAACAACTAATCTTTTTATTACTCATCCTGGTATTAAAAGTTAATCTGATTTTTTTCTCATATTATCAGCACTAAATTGTTCTTACGGAATTGACTAAGAAATTGATAATTTGGTCAGTTTTGACATCTTTCCTCATTCTTGGCTGGTTTTTTTTAAAAAAGCGAAAAAGGGACTCAAGTTTAATTAATGCAGTAACTAAGTGAAAAATCCTGAGGTTTTTTTCCCCGCAATATTCCTTGAAAATGATGGTTTCTAAAATTTTAAATATTTTCATCCAGATTTAGATTTTTTATAACACAATGTAGTTGCATATTTGCATATCTATTTGTACTTGTGATCAAATATTTTTCAAAGATTATGTTGCACATGGGATATGGTAGTTTAATAAGCTAATAATCTAGAATAATTTCTTTAACTGGCAAAATTACGATGGTATAATTCTGTAATTTCTTCAGGTTAATTTAGTGAAATTGCAGTGAGTAAAATATAGTATAACTTATATATTTATAAAAATAATAATAATAATATATATACAAGCAATTAATCAAGAAATGTGTGACATAAAATACTTTATACATATTCCTTCATTTTATTATAAACGAAACATTTTTTATATTATGCAAATTTCCAATTGATTATTAAAGGCAATAATTTTAGGACCTCTAAATTTAAAAAAAAATAAATTTGTAAATTTTTAAAAATTTTCTTCGAAGTTTTCATTAAAAGTATCTCAGTTTTATAAAGTTTTCTTTTTTTCGAGAATGATTTCAAAATTACGTTATTATAACCAAAATAAGATTTAATTTTTTATTTTATAATTTTTTTACTTTATAAAATATTCACAAAATACTACTTGATGAATAAATGATTTAATCTAGTATAAGAAAGTTATTAAAATGCCAAACAACAAAACACAGAATATTAAAATTTCTACGAATACTTTTTATACTTTGAATTTTTAAACAATAAATAATAACATGCAAAATGTTCTTAAAAATGTATTTGTCAGCGGAAATGATATTAATCAGATTATTTTTTTATTTTGCGTGGAACCAACTTACCTGTTAAATCAATTTTAAGGAAATTTTTCTAGATATGTAACTTGATTAATATAAACACACTAAATATAAATAAATAGAAAATCCCATATAGAACATAATGAATCATGCTGCAATCTCTGAATTTAATCAGCTTTATTTCACGAGCTTAAAATATTGGAAGCTCCGAGAGTTGTTAGATCCATAAATTACCATTTCAACACATTTAATTCGATAAATATTTAACTCAAATTTAAATAAAAAACAATAGGAAATGCATAAAAATTGGACTGACTAATCTAATAACTCAGATACTTAGTTTTAAAAAAAATTAAAAGATTTTTGTTATTTAAATAATTATAAGATTTGTGATTATAAATATTGGTATAGTATTATGATTTTTGAGAGAAATGTGGAACTTAAGAAAGAAAACGTTTAAGAAATAAGAAAGCTAATTGATTCAAATGTTTTAAAAAACAAATTTATTTAAAAGAATTGAACACTTCGAAATTATCATAAATAAAAAGTTGGAAATTTAAACATAAGATTTTTATTTATGGCAAACTCTTGGAGCTTTTCCAACTTTCTTCCCTCCCCCCTCCTTTGTCTTTTTCGCGCGTCTCCGTTTCTATTCTACGTTTCATTCTTCCCAAGTTTGGAGATTTATTTTTAGACATGAGACACAATAATTTAAAAAAACTTAAAATTTATTTCCTGGATAAAACTGATATTTTAATTAAAATAAATTTAAAAAATTGGTTTATTTATGAAACGATACAGCGGTTCTTTCTGAGAGTCACCCCTGGCTGGGGAAGGTGCAAGAGTTCCCTGAGCTACTCATTGGGACCCCAACACCGACTTTGAACTGTCAACAACGAGAAGCATATTGCAAAGTTCGACGAATCATCTTTCCTCTTGTATCAAAAAGATAAATATACGTTTGGATAAAAACACGTGCTTTTTACATCCATGAACAAGGCATGTTGAAGCTGATGTACTGACTCAATGATGGTTTGAAAAGTGTGCAGCCAACACTATTTCATAAGAATATAAATTGTTCCTTTATCATATTGTTTTGGTTTTCAAAATGATCGGTTTAATATTACATGTAATTTTTAATTTTCGTGATTCCCTTCTTATTTTTTCTTTTTTTTTAGCTTACTTATAGTCACATCTTCGACTATGTATTACAAAAAAATACATTTTTTGCAGTACATTGTTTTGTATTGTAATAACATAATTTTAAAATGTAGTGTCTTATTACTGTATAACGCAATTACAATATCACGATAATTTCTATTGGGGATACTTGCGTTAATATATTTAATTTAATGAAATATTACATTATTTATAAAAATTATGCTTCAAACATTTTATAGATCTTGGTTTAGGAATGCACTCGTTAATTACAGAAAATTTTTCTGCTAAACCAATTGTTTTTGATACTATTTATATATAAAACAATCAATCATATGTTCTGTTCAACTGATCGTGATGTTTGTTCTCAGCTTTTGCAACCTAATATGTGGTGATTCAAATATATATATATATATATATATATATATATATATATATATATATATATATATATAAATGCAAAGTTAGATGTATGACCAAAAGCACAAGAATATATAAAATTTTAAGTTTAGCAGTACATATATTATTTCCGTTAAATAATAATGAAATTAAATGTACCTTTAAATATGATCTACCTATTGGTAGACATATATTTAATTATAATAAATTCTGCTGTAATATAAATAAAGAAAGTACAGATTGCTTTTGTGATAACCAAAATACAGTAAATTTGTAGATTCAACTTTTGGACACATAATAACTGGAAATACTGAAATTATATTAAATAATGAATTAAAAAATATCGTTAATAAAGGTACAAAATTTCGACCTATAAACTATTATAACCACAAACAAATTTTAAAATTTTTTATTAATGATATCGATACATTTATTTTTAAAACCTCTAATATTTATTCAATTCCAATAGAATATTTCTCACAATGGAAATGGAACTTCTACCACAAATTTAAAACAAATATAAATAACTTAAAATTTGAAGGAATAAATAAAAAATATCTAAAAAAGCATATAAAAGAATTACAAAATCTTTTCATTATCACATCAGTAGATAAAGCTTTTAATAATTACGCATTTATTTGCAAAAAATTTTACCACCAATTACTTAACGAAGAAATTTCCAATTCAATTACTTACAAAATTATTAATTCTAATAAAACTACAATTTTTAAAAAAATTCTTGCATTTGCAAAAAAACTTAAAATTAAAAACATAAACTTTAAAATTCCATACATTACAATATATCCAAAATTCCATAAAAAAAACCTGTTAAATTTCGTTTCATTACTTGTGGAAGCAACACATATGCAGATAAATTTGGTAATCTATTCTCTTATTATTTAAATATAATCTTAGACAACATTAATAATTCAAATAATACATGGATAATTAATAATAATAAACTTATAATTGAATTTATTTCCGCCAATAAAATTAATGATGTTTCCACTTATGATTTCAAAGATTTATTTACCAGTATACCACTTGAAAAACTTTTTGATATTATTATGTTTTATTTTTATGACTTTAATTCAATATTGGATATCGATATAAATTTTTGGAAAGACTTAAGTTTATTTTGTATTTACAATAATTATATTTCTTATGGAGAAAATATTTATTTACAAGTTAACGGCATTCCCCAGGGTTCCAAATTTTCAAGTATATTGGCAAATTTATTTTTAAACTACTATGAAAAATCATTTATTATACAAATGGCTTTTGCTTATAGATATATTGACGATTTAATAGTTTTTAACTGCCTGGAATTCGATAGAATTTACAATAATATATATCCTAAGGAATTAAAATTAATTAAAACCAATATTGATAACTTAAAAACTGAATTTCTAGATATTTCAATTACTATTTCCATTTATTTCTTTGAAGTGTTTTCAATGTAATTCTTTTTATTGTATTCTTTTCAATGTGTTATTTTCCATTTGATATTTCAATATATTGTTTTCCATTTACTATTTCAATGCTTTAATATTTCAATGTGTTGTCTTCCACTGATATTCTACTTTTGGCATTTAATTTTTCAATGTGCTATTTTCCATTTGACTTTTTTCATTGTATTTTGTTTCATTATATTTTATAAATTATACTATTAACTATATATATATATATATATATATATATATATATATATATATATATATATATATATATATATATATATATATATATATATATATATATATATATATATATATATATATATATAATTATGTTACAATGTATGTATAATTTATTTATTATTAACAGAAGTTTCTAATCTATTTTAATAAAAACGTAATTATAAACTTCTTACTATTTTAAGTAAATATCTTAAAAGAAAATATACTTGAAAGAGAATATGTTATAAATATTTACTTTGAAGAGATCGTATTATTGGTGACTCAATTCAAACTTTTTCACGTTAGTTGAATGTCAGAAATTTTCACGTAAAAAAAGATTAATAAAGTTTCTAAATGAACAAATATAACAATGAAAAATGCGTAATAAAATGCTTGAAATAAGTTTTGGCAGTTGTTAAATTTATTAATTCATTATGTTAAATTTAATGTGAGAGAAAATGAGAATTTTGGCAACATTTTAATCATTCACTCTTTCCTGTGAGAGTCTCATGGTACATATTTATTTATAAAGCATCCTGAAAAAAAGTGTAAAATCACAGAGAAGCGATTTCACATTTTTTTTGCATAGGAAATTTTTAAAATGTATTTATCAGTATATAATATGCTTTCAAATCACAGGTGCTTTGTTAATTCTTAGATTTTCTCGAAAAATTAATTTTCATCGGAGTGCTTAAAAGTTGCTCTCTACCAGGTATCAAAATATAATAAAATTCTTATAAATTATTCTTCTTGCGTTGGAATAGTTAGATATCGGCAAGCTTTAAAAAATTGCTTTTAAAATATATTTGATCAAGGTCTATTCTTCAAATTTCTTTGTTAATGAATTAATGATCATTTATGTTTATCCATTGAAGGTAGATTCAAAAAAATTATATGAAATTAAATATGTGTTTTATTTTAAAGTTAAATAGGAGATATTAATTTAAAAGATTTTTTTGTGAGAAGAATAATGATTACTAATGAAAATATAATTTTTGTTTAGTTTATAGATAATTTTCAAGATGGCAAAAGCAATTACTGATGCTCACTGTGGAGAAATACTGAGAGGTGGAATTTATAGAGCTATGAACTACAATCATCACAATCAAACTGTGAACCACAGTGACAATATACTGAGATGTGGAATTGAAAGACCTGTGAACCACAATCATCGCAATCAAACTGTGAACCACAGAGAAGAAATACTGAGATGTGGAATTGAAAGACCTGTGAACCACAATCATCGCAATCAAACTGTGAACCACAATCCTCGCAATCAAACTGTGAACCACGAGAAATCCTGAGACGCGAATCGAAGACCTGTGAACCACAATCCTCGCAATCAAACTGTGAACCACAATCATCAAGATCATGATGTTGAAAGCGTTGTTGTCAAAAAACATAAAAATTGTGCTATTTGCATAGAACCTTTATCGTCTGAGCCAATCTTTCGAATGTCGTGCTGCCATATATTTCATTTCAAATGTCTGATGAGGTGGTTTGCAATCAACCGAACTTGTCCTGTATGTCGTGATGCTTTTGATCTTTCTCCTTGGTCATTTTGTGCTGTCACGACAGAGAATATCTTTTTGAATTTATGCCTGCAAGCTTATCATTATATGATAACAGTTCTCTCAGCCGATTAGTGTTTACCATGAATTGTTCCTCGGAGAAGAAAATGTTGAATACAGGTAATGAAAACCTTAATGATTTTAGGTAATGGTATTAAATTACATGGTTCTACAAATTAAAATAAAATTCTATTTCAAAATAAAATTTAAGCTTACACAACTGTAGAACCATAATTATACTCAAATAATAAATGGAGTAATTTGTTGAATTCTTATCCTGAAACTACATAAAAAAAAGTTGTAGTTGATTGAATTATTTCTTGAACTAAGTGAATATATTACTAATGAAAAAATTTTTATTCTGATTTTGCAAATAAAAATATAAGAAAAAGAATTCCCCTAATAGCTAAATAACAACACACTAATGATATATACAAAAGTATTTAGCAAATATAGGAATCTTAACGTAGAGACATAGTGTTAGTAAATTAAAAATAGATTTAGGAGTAGCTATGAAAAGTTACAAATTAATATATGATAGAATGTTAATAAACTGCTTAAATTAATCGGAAGACAATAGTATATGATGATTCTTAAATAAAAAAGTAGTTAAAAATTATGCAC
The DNA here is from genome assembly GCA_037975125.1 of Latrodectus hesperus. Lineage (NCBI taxonomy): Eukaryota > Metazoa > Arthropoda > Arachnida > Araneae > Theridiidae > Latrodectus > Latrodectus hesperus. Next base: position 53,390,412 of record CM075853.1, on the reverse strand, counting down.
ATGATTAGATAGAAATGAAAAGTATTCTCACACACATATACGTATTTGTATAAAGAAAAAGTTGCAAACCCCCTTTAAAATCTAATATATTTCAAGCATTTGTTTGTAGTCTAAACTTATTTTACGGATAAAAAAATAAGCAATAAACTTTTAATATATATATTTAGCATATTTTTTTATTATTATTAAATTACTAAAATAATTACTTATTAGAATATACATGTTTTTCTCTTTACAATTTAACTACATTAATAAATAATTCCTTATAAAAGTCATTTGTTTTGCTATTATTAACAAATATCGATGTGAAACACTAATAATATATTACTTGTTATTTTTATAGGAATTCCGTAACATTTCTAGAAATGTATTGAATGGACGGCACTGCAGATGATATTTAACGTCAAACCTACATTATAGTATCTATATGAAAATTAATTCCGCAATTATTTATGTCGGAATTCTAGAAGATGATATTGACTGTCATGCTTACAATATAATATCTTTATGAAAGTAAATTCTGGAAAATAGTGTTTCATTGTAACAACTGTTACATTTTGATTTAAAATAAAAAAATTCAATTTTTATAGTGCATAATTTTGAATTACAGCATTTATCAATTCGTGATAAAAACATAATTATTTTCAATTCTTCTTAGATTTTTAATTATTTTTAAAATATTTTTGTTGCTTTGTTTAATTTTCCCTTGGTAATTCTTTTAAATTTTAAATCAATATGTAATTTTATTTTAAATCAATAAATATAATTGTTTATATTTTCACAACTTGGTTATAGTTTATTCAAACCTTGTGGCTTAGTGATAGTGTTTTTTTCAACGTAAGTGATGATTTCTACATAAAGAATTTTCTCTATTTAAACAATGACAGTTTCAAAAATACCAAATATAAGCTCGAGTAATCCTATTGAAAATATATTCCTTTATAGTACTTTTTTATATTTATGAAGATTTTTTTTTGGCTTCGATAAAAAAAAATATCCTAATAAGAAACTGTTATTAATGTTTTGCGTTAATACAAAAATATAATGCACTGTCATTAATTCTAGTTTAAATACCCAAAACATTTTAATATAAAAGTTTAGAAGTTAAGAATGTATAAAATTATATTAAATTTATTTAAAAATGAAAAATATTAGAAATATTTTCTAACGGAGATTTATATATAGAAAATAATGTGTTATTTTAATAAACTAAGCAAAATCATTTATCATTTAAAAAAAATTATAGATTGCATTAATAATAAGTCACATTAACAGTAAAATTAGAAGTATATGACTTCTATCATGCTGTCAAATATAACAGATATAAATAATTAAATCACTTTATAATCATTCCACTATATTAATATTTTCACATCAATATTCCAAAAATCTTTTACCTATGTACCTAAAGGTTATTATATTTTAAAATTCCGTTTTCCGAAACCTAATTAACTTGCAAAATCAAACATTCATCAGTTAATTCTAGCATCTAAGTTTTAGCGTGCAATAATTATAGATTTTATTGTGTTTTGATTTTAACATAAAAAGGGTTTTATATTCTAGGTGAAATGCTTAAGAAACTTTTATATAAAGCATTAATTAAAATTTTCTATTTAACATAATACGGTCAAAAAAATGTCAAATCTTAGTGAAGCTCTCTTTTTTAGAAAAGTGCCTCCACCATAAATCAATGAGCTGTCTCTAGGTTTTCATATTAGAGAATTATTTGAAGTGGGGCATTTTATGAAATAATAAAATGCTTAATAAATTAACTTTATTCGTAAATGATACTAAATGTTTTTTTTTCTAAAGAATACATTTTTGAGTAAAATAATTTGACATTCATATATATATGATTTTTCATCTGTTTTGTTTTATATATTAAAAAATAAGTATTTTCTTTGCTGAAGATGTTTAATGAGAAATAGCAATGTGTCTTACATTTTTCATTAAATAAATTCATTGAAAAGTAGTTATGTATTGAATGGTGTATGTAAATGATGTATACAAAAATTAACTGTGATTAATTTGATAAGAAATCCCGATTCATACAATTTTATTATATGCTAAGTCGAAGGAAATTACGCTGGAAGATGTGTTATCATCACTGGATCTAATGAAAAACATCTCGAAAGCTGTAGGGATAATTCATTTTCAACTGGGAGCATTATAATTTGAATGTTGTTACAAAAATGGTAGTTTAAAACTGGCAAAAATAAACAATTAAATGAAATCCCCTATAAAAATTATATTAGACACTAAAAAAGTCTCTTAAGTTTTATTACAATATATTCTAGAACAGGATCGATAAAATTACACATTTAAAAAACTGAATATAGAGAGTTCAAAATACCCAAAGGACTTTTCCTGTCTAAGTTTCCCAGTACAATTATAAGCAATTTATCGATTGTTTTACAATCACAAATTGTTTGAATTGCACAGTGTCAAAAATTGTCTTGAAATTTCTTTCTAATTTCATGCATGAAATTAATTCTTGTCATATTCTTAGTTTAAATAGTTATTTTGATTGGTTTAAATAGACGATAATTGTAATGGTAAGCATACACATGGTACAAATATATTATATATATATATCAGGGGTGTTTGTGCTCCGGGGAAACCCCGGAATTCCGGGAATTTTGAATTTCGATACCCGGAAATTCCGAGGATCGTCGTTCAAAAGGAAGTAGGAATAATAATGAATTATTTATTTTCATCTGGGTAATTTTGTTTGCTTTGAAAGCAGAAAACGCAATAATTAGGTCATTCAATACTTCATAATTGTAATTTTTCATTTCTCCCTTCCCCTTCTCAAAACTCCAAAATGTCGGTAGTAAGTCCGTAATAGTTTCCGGGGATTTTTTGGGGTCCCATAAACATTCCTGATATATATATATATATATATATATATATATATATATATATATATATATATATATATATATATATATATATATATATATATATATATATATATATATATATATATATATACAGCGCAAAGTATAATTGGAAATACAACATAAAATACAAGAATGAATAAGCAAAATAGAAACATCCAAAAGCTTTTCAGTTAGAAAGATTTACCAAAATACAAGGTGTAAAATTCAAATATTTGGCATATAAATGGGAATTAAAACACTTATTATCAAATATGAATAAATAAGTTCAATTAAAGACAAGTACCATAACATACATAAACCATGTACAACATTAATCTAATAAATCTTAATTTAACCAACATTCTCTGACGAAGTTAATTATGTTGGTATATGTTTTCATTTGTATTTATTATTTCTGTTTTCTAACAGCATAATTCTTATAGCGTATATATATTTAGTGACAGATTTTTGCAAAAATTCTCTTGTAGAGGATAAATTCTGTTATATTAAGATAATAAAAAACAATCACTGAGAAGATTTTATTACAATTTGCAAAATATATTTGTTACTTTGAAATCCAGATTAATTTATACATAATTTAAATAGTTAACAAAGTTAGAGAACATATTTTGCAACAAGAAAGAAAATATTATGTAATTATTCTGTTATATATATATATATATGTGTGTGTGTGTGTGTGTGTGTGTATATATATATATATAAAGAAGTAATACAATTTAAAGCAGTAAATATACTATGGAACATAAAATACAGCCAAAGAAATCAAAATAAATGCAATAACAACTAATATATATTATTGGTAATATAACCAGATCAAACGCAGCTACAGTATAAATAAGATATAATACGAAGAACAATAAAACAAATGAGACAAAATTTGAAAAATCATGACAATAATAAAAAAAGCATACAATACAAATAATTAGAAGAAAGCATAAGGACCACTTTTCGTCAGGAGAGAGAGTCAATTATGAAAATTAAACACTCTTTTCTGGCATGCCCGAATTAGATGTCTAAAGATCTTTGAATAATTCTCCCGTAAACTGTATGCATTAATGGAAAGAAGCATATAAATCTTAAAGTAAACACATCCGCAGTAGAAGGAAGAAAAGGTATACATTAAAAATATAACCTCAAGCAAATCAGATACTATTTAAGAAATTGAATAAAGATATAGTTGCCAAAAACAAATTTGAAAAATTACCAGTTATTCAAAATGTTACAGTGGTTTAGAAATCAAGAAGTAAATTCAATGTGTTTAATTATATTAAAAGTGAAATTAGGTGTTTTCGGGATTCTTGTAAGAATTGTAAACTCATCTTCAAACTTACACTGTAAGCGATAAGACACCTTGCATTCTCCTACTAGTAGATACCATCATTTTGAATAAAACAATGCGCATTTAATGATGGAATAGTTCGCAAGGACATATCCTTACTTGTACCTTCCACAATGATGAGTGAACCTAGAAATTACCAGGAAAACATTTCCCAGATCACAATGCTCCCACCTTCCACCCGAACCGTTCAGGCAATAGTTGCACGGTGTTTACTTTCAGAGCTTTTATGTCCTATACGCCAACGCCCATCTGTCTCATGAAGCATAAAACCAGATTAATAAGAAAACGCTAATTGTCCCCACTCAGTGAATGTTTATTTTCGATACTCGAGGGCAAATTGCATCCTTTTTCGCAAATGAACGGCAGTCAATTAATGTGCAAGAATCAGGAATCTACTTCAGAGACTCAGACGCAGCAACATTCGCTGAACAGTAGATTGGGAGACACTGTTGTCCTTGGTTCACCTAAGCAGTCCTTTGCTCAGAGATTGCACGTCTGTTGCCCAGAACGCATCTCTGCAGCCGTCATTCTCCTCTGTCAAACGTTTCGCTGCACTTTCGGTCGGGGGAAACACCCCGCAGGTATTAGGAAACCGATTTCTAAATCCCACGCTGAAGAAAGAATCTCGGGAAGTCACTGAATAATATCGATGATCCTCTCCGGAGAGTACTTGGAGGCACGGAATATTCAGGCTTGAGGTCTGACGTTAATCTCTGTCATCAGGATTTAAAAGCCGGTCATTCTTCTCTTTCAATCGCTTAGGCTTTTTCCAATCTGAGACTCTCTTGGTAACAGCCTCTCGGAAATCATCCGTAGGTCCAAGATCCCAGCCCCCACAAGGGCCTGCCATTTATATCAGAACATTCTTCCAATATTTTTTTATTGTCTAGGATTGAGGGAGGTCTGTAGCCTTTCGGCCATGTACCTCGTTTTCTAATGAATTACAGTCCTTGGATAGTCTTGGCCTGGTGATTAACAAATCAGAAATAAAAGATACAAAGATATTATGGTAAGTGCTCCCACTGGATGTACATTGCATGACTTTTGTTTTTTGACTAAGTAATTGAGTGATCCTAGTAATAAACATTTAGATGGTGACAATAATTCTTGGTACACACAAAATTCCTATAAAATTATTTACAAAGGAAAAGATAAGGAGAATACACAGGATGATTACAATACACATACAAAGGATGCTTTGAAGCACACAAATTCCGTTAAAATATTTACAAAGGAGTTACAAAGAAAAAACACAGGTTGATGACAATAGTTCTTGATAAACACAAAGTTCCATTAGAATATTTACAACGGAGGCAAAGAAAAAATTTCTTTTTTTTTTCATATATGTTCAAGATTAAATGATTAGATTACAGGATGCACACAATTTATTTACAATGTGGTTTCTCACAGGATTTCATTTAGGTAGAGATATGATTTCCATTAATTATTATTATTATTTTTCTTTTCCGTTTGGAGTTATTTGAATAAATGGAGATATTGGTGAGAGGTTTTACTCTCAACACTGCTCTGGGCCTGTGGAAATGCATTAGGTCATAAGGACTGTAAAGTTTAATACCCTGAATCGCACTAATGTTGATTGTGTATATTTTATGGTAGAAATTAAATGCAAGAAATTTGTGGTAGAGGGCTAGGGGCAGGATTCCCAAGTTCTCTCTTATTTGCTGATTTCTAAAGTAAAACTCTGAGTTAGTAATTAGTCTAAGTATTTTGCTTTGCTGGGCTTCTAATACTTTGACATTTGAATCAGCTACTCCTCCCCAGATTGGAGCAGCATAGGTTATTATCGCCCTGAGGTAGGCTTTATATATTAGGAGTTTATTTGCTAGCGAGAGTTTTGACTTGGGAGCTAGCAAGGGATAAAGGGTAGTTTTAGCTGTTATGAATTTATTTTTGATTTTAGTAATATGGGCTTTCCACGTTAGTCTCTTATCAATAGTGAGTCCAAGGTAATCAACCCTACTAGCCCAGGGAATTTCTCTTCCCGCTAATTTGACCTTTTCACACGGTAACATTTTTCTTGTAAAAAGAACTGCCTGGGACTTGGTCGGGTTTACCTTTATTTTCCATTTAACAAGCCATTCTTCTACTACCTTCAGGTGCTCTGATAGGTGTTGGTGTAGTGTTTTGTGATTGCTATTTGTCTTTAATATGGCAGTGTCATCCTCAAACAGGCAATGTATTAGGGTTCTGCGGAATAACATTGATGAAGGCATTAAATAGGAATGGGCCTGTGGGACGCTTACTAAAATGGGCTTTTCCTGGGAGTAAATATTATCAAACTTTAAGGTAAATTTTCTATTAGTTAGGTAGTTTCTTAAGAGTTTGATCTGAATGGGGAGAAGTAATAAGTAATTAATTTGAATAGTAAGCCTTGATGCCAGACACGGTCAAAAGCTTTTTCTATGTGAAGAAAAACTCCACCAGTAGATTTTTTGGTGGCAATACCTTTTACTATCTTCTCCACTGCCCAGAGCAATTGGTGGAATGGGGATAGTTTCCTCCGAAAATCAAATTGCTGAGGGATTATGATGCTCATTTGAGCATCAAAATCCAAAAGTTTATTCAGAAAGAACTTTTCAGCTATTTTTGGCTACAGCTATTTTTACATATAGAACTTAGGTGCCTGCCAATAGCTACAGAAAGACGTAAATGTTCCCTGGCTAGACACCTCACTCATCTATTAGACGTAGAACAGGTGATTCCAATTTATTTTGAAAAATTACATTTGTCATGAAGGACTTAATGGCCCTTCACGAATCCTGTTTGCAGTTCCCACATTATCCCCCAATTACAACGAATTGATTGTCTTTGGCACTGTGTAGTTACCGAGTTCAAACAGGAAAAATTTGATCTTTTTCACAGCTGCAAAGGGTGTTAAATTCCATTTAAACTCTGGAATTATCTTGAGGTTTTGGTAGCAATAATGGTGACTTTACAAGATCAAGAAATTAGAAAATTATTGATTATCAATATTATTATTTTCTTTATTTAACGCATCAATGATTAATGATGCCATTTATTATTTATGTTGGTTATTGAAACATAGAATGTAATATTGATGTAGATATAATAATATTGGCGCATTATAAATATGCATTTGACAAATATTCTCTACTTAGGACTACGGTTTTATGACGATTATAGCTATCCCCTAAAATGGAGGCAATATTTTTCTTATCAAGTTCAATCCAATTTGATGAATTATTTATTAAATAAATTTTTCTCTAGATAGAACAATTAGGAAAAATTTCTTATTCTGGATTTTATTAAAATATAAATAATGACAATTAAATACATTATGATTTTTTTATTATTTTGAAATACATTTTAAAACATGTTTAATTTCTAAGCCATTCGCATATGTAATATTGATCAGATAAAAATTTTTTTACATAATATTCATGATATGATCTTTTTTTAATATCGTTTTTAGGAACAAATGTATTTTTAACATGATTTAATATTTACAAATTTAAATATTGAAATAATTAGAGATAAATTTTGGGGAAAAATTGTTTTTTGCATGACACATTAATTTTTAAAGTAACAAAATTTTTTTTAAAAAAGAAATTATACTTAATTTTCGGGAATAGAAACATTTCTGAAAGAAATATTCTACTATATTTTGAAATTTTTTAAATATATTTAATAATAATTTTTCATAGCTAAATAATAATATTTCATTCGCTAGGAATGAAATAAATTAATATCTATTTGAATGTTAGATTCTATTAACTTATATGACTTCAGAACATAGAGAAACGATTTTTATCATATTTTTAATATGGAATCTTTAACCTACCTCCTTACAAATTTAAGAGAGAAATTTTAAATTTCATTGACCCTTTGCCAAATTGGTCATTTTTTAGCCAAATTATCGACAAATACAGCAAGTTTGGAGTGTCTTAAATTGCTTATGGCAAACATCAGAGCTTCACAAAAGCATGCGCGTTTCTAATAGACGGTTAGTTGAATTATACAGATTACAGTTACTAAACACGTGGGTAAAGTAAATAAGTTTATTTAAATTAAAATACCATAGTATATTAAAACACTCAGGGAAGAATTTCAGCTTTGAAAAGAAGTTTTGAATTAATCTCTAAAACAGTAAGTATCTCTTTTTTATTTTTTATTCAATTTTAAGTCTTTATGTTAAATTGACAAAGTATGCAAGCCTCTCAAATGACGTAGACTTTATTAGTAGTTAATAGGCTGAATTTTTAATGTAAAATCTTTAGCTTTTCCTATTGCTAATGACATTTAAATGATTTAAGCTAATTTTTATAATTGAATATTTCTTTTATATAACATTTAAAATTTTTAAGAAACGTGATGACATACATGATGAAATAAAATGAAAACATAATTATAATAAATATAGCTAATAAATATGTCATATTTTTAACAAATATAATAACTTCTTCTCATTTTTTTAAAAATTGTTTTAAGAAAAACAATCATATATACATATATACTATATCTTATCCTAATAAAATCTGTATTCCTAATGAAGTCTACGTGTCAGATAATTTTAACGTGAGTATTGTATTTTATAATTATATTACATTTTTGTTACAAGTATATTCGATACATAGAATATAGTGAATAATGTTATAGAATAGGATTTTTTGGGGTGGGGAGACTAAATGCTACTATACCTTGGCGTTAATCCGCCAATATCGACTTTGAACTGTCAACGATTGGAAATATTGCATAGTTCGAGTAATCTAATTTCTTATTTATAATTAAAATAAATGTAAATGTATTTGGATAAAATATAACGAATCATTACTATTTACACGTCAACAAGTCCTGTTTTCTTCTTTCAAAATTATCAGTTTCATATTGCATCATTTTAATAATTCGGGATTCCCTTTTCACTTTTTTCTGGTTTTTATTTTATAGTCACATCTTCTACAATGTATTACACACACAAAAAAATTAATTTTTGCAGTACATAGTTGCTTTGTAATTAGATAATTTTAAAATATGATGCCTTATCACTGTATTATGCAATTTCAATGCCAAGTTGATTTCTATAGGAGATATTTGTGCTACTGTATTTAATTTACTATAATGAAATATTACATAGTTAAAATATTTATAAAAATTATGCTTTAAATATTTTATCGATATTAGTTTATAAATGCACTTGTTAATTACAGAAATATTGTCAGCTAAACCAATTGTTTTTTATACTATTTACTCTTAAAAATAATCAATTATGTGTTCTGTTTAACTGTTCGCGATGTTCATTTGCAGCTTTTGCAACATAATAAGTAGTGATCAGAAAAAAATAATAACAAAAATCTATATGTAGTCTAATTATGTCCTGGGGCCTGAGCAGCTACCAGGCACGTCGGCAGGTGGTGGATCGCCGAACGTCCTGTAGGAATGACAGGATAGTCTTGAATATAGAATCAGAGGCCGCGAACCAGCTCCCGTAAACCCTGGTGTTATGCGACCAGTGCCTATGACTATTTGGCACCGCGGTAATGGTGTCTTAACGAAGCCTCTAGTTGCCTGGCGAACTTCTAGGGCTTTTTTGCCTTGCCCAGTAACTCAGGGAATGCAGGGTGGACTGTTATATTACCTGAGCTTATTAATTGTTATCTTATGGCTGAAAAGACACAAGAAATAACAAACCTTTCTGCATTTGCATGTGAAGCCTCTGAAGTAGGCCTTGCCGAAAAAGACAAGGGAACACAGAGGGAATCTAGTGAAGAGGCAGCAATGAATCCTTCACAAGAGGTAGAAGTGACCTCCAAACCATATTCTTCTGGTGAAAGTCAGGAAGCTATCGCTAGCATGACTGACTCTCTGACCAGAATTATCTGTGGATCATCAGCAAGTATTGCCTCTGAAATTCTAAGATGCTCTAGGCAGAAGATATGTTTAATCGTAGGCTTCATAACTGGGCACTACTATTTCAGAAAACACCTGCATAAAATGGGACTGTTTCAGTAAGACCCTATATGCAGGAAAGGTCATGTAAGAGAAAACGGCCAAGCATATCATTTACGAATGCAAGGCCCTTTGCCTTCCCTAGATTAACTTCTTTAGGCATCATCCATATAGAGAGTTACACCTAAACTTCATTATAGGACTCGGACTTTACTAATAAAGTGGATGACCAGAGCAACTGGAACTAGGAAACATTGGGTTTTGAGATTAACAGTACAAAATGCTGATAAAAGCAGAGGTGCCCAATAATATACAAACCCAACTCTAAGAAGAAGAAGAAGAATCTAATTATGCTGTTTTAAATAAATAAAAGTGTACAATTCTAAACGTGGTGTTATTTCATGTGATTTTCTTGAATTGAAGGTATATTTGAAAGAGATTATACATTATGAATATTTACTTTAAAACGAAATATTATAAATGCTTCAATTCAATTTTTTACATCTTAGTTAAATATCAAAAATTTTAATTATCAAAAATTTTAATATGAAATAATTATTAAACCAATTAAATGCACAAATATTAGCAATCAAAAAATACATAATAAAATTCTTAAAAATGACTTTAATTAAATTTCTTCAGTTGTTTAATTTGCTTATATATTATATTAAATTTAATATAAGTGAAAAAGTGAAGTTTCGTAACATCGTAAACATTTGCACCTATATGGGAGAGTCTTTATGATTCTTATTTATTTATAAAGCATCCTGAAAGATGCAAAGAAATGATTTCCTATTTTGATATGTTTTTATCAGTGTATAATATACATTCAAATCACAGGTGCTTTTTTAATTCCTTTTTTCTCCAAAAAATTGATTTTTATCATAGTGTTGGAAATATTATCAGATATTCGAATATAATACGAAAGCGTTATAAATTATTCTACTTACGTTAGAATAGATAAATTTCTGCAAGGTTTAATTTGCTTTTAAAGTATGTGTGATCAAAATCTATTCTTCCAATTTAAGTCAGTGAATCATTGATCATGGATGTTTACACATTGATGGTAGATTCAAAGAATAATGTGAAATTAGATACATGTTTGGTTGGTGTCATGTCCATTTGAAGTCAATTCAAAATACTCCAAAATTAGGTCTTGGCAATATGTGCAATTATTACATTATAGAGATTTCGATAAAACGGAAATTCGTCAAATGCCTGTAAATTTCTTATGATTTTGGAGGGTGGCAGTTAAAAATGCGTTCCACGGTGAGCTTCTCTTCCGGGCAGTTTTATAGTTAAATGGGAATTATTATAGGAAATTTTAAAGATTTTTGCGAACAGGACTGGTTATTAATGAAAACATTTCTGTTTTGCTTATAGGTCATTTTCAAGATGGTAGAAATAATTACTCAACGTCACCGTGAAAAAAGAGAATTAGAAAATGAATATGAAGAAACTGTAAATCATAATCCTCAAGAAGATGACTATGAAATTGTCGTCACAGAAGATGAAAATTGTGTTATTTGCTTGGAGCTTTTAACATCTGAGCCAATCTTACGACTGCTGTGCGACCATACATTTCATTTGAACTGTATGATGCCGTGGCTTATGAACAGTCCAACATGCCCCGTGTGTCGTCATGATGTTGATGAGCACTTCTTGCACACTTTGATCTACCATCACAACGAATCTTTGTCAGCAAACAGTTTGTCAGTTTATTTGGTGACAGTTTTCTCGACCGATGAGTATTGAACTATTCCTTAAAAAAGAAAATATTGTATACAGGTAAGCAAAAATTTAATGATTTTTAATGGTATTAAATTAAGAACTTTAACACAAATTAAAATAACATACTATTGCAAAAACCATTTAAGCTTATTTACAAGTATAGAACTATATTTCCACTCAAATATTAAGTTAAATTTTGGTTTATTAAAGCCATATCCTGAAACTACTCAAGAAACAGTAGTTGAGTTATTTAATTCTGTAACAGAATTAAGATACTGATAACAAGACAGTTTCTATTAGTTATTAATATATGATAGAATGTAAATAAACAAATTAATTTAATCAATAAATGATTTAAGAGTTAAAAGCAGTTAAAATTACGCACAAAATTAATAGAAAAAAGAGTATTCTACACAAATATACGTATTTATATATATAAAAAAAGATAATTTATATACTTTGAACGTGGGTAAAAATAATTTTAGATATAATAAATGAATTTCCTGCACAAATTTTAATTCTATCTCTTAATTACAAATTCCTAGTTAATCTTAAATATTCTCTCTGTATTAAAAGGGAAAATATTTAATATGGTGTCAAATCCGATAAATATAAAGAATTGTATAAAATTTTTACTAAGAAACATTCTTATACTAAAATTAATTGGCTAAAATAATTAAATATGAAAATAATACTAAGGATGGTCTTTTACAATTTAAATATATTAGTTGATAATTCTTCATAAAAATTATTATTATTTTTTTTTTGATTATTGACAACTGTTGTGGCGTAGAGCTTATATTATATATTACTTGTTATTTTTATAGGAATTCCCGTATAATTCTACTAATTTATTGAATGGTCAAGAAAGCAGATATTTGACTTCACACTTACTACATAGAAAATCATCATGAAAGTTGATTCCAATTTTATTTTTATGAGAATCATGGAACATTTCTATTCGTTTAGTGAAGGATCGACATAGTAAATGATATTTGATGTTACAATTGTGGCATAATATTTGTGAAAGCTAATTCTGTAAAATTGTGTTTCATTGTAAAAAAATTTATTTAAAGTAAAGAAAGTTATTTTTATGTTGCATGATTTTGATTTACCACAATTATCAGTACATGATAAAAAATAGTTGTTTTCAACTTTCTTTAAATATTTATTATTTTTAAGCAGTTTTTGTTGACTTACTTAATTTTAATTTGGAAAATATTTGATATAATTTATCGTATTTTTGAAGTGTTTTTAGTGATCTGTCTAATTTTAAGTGATTATAAGATTTTTCTCTAGATTATTTCTAGTTTTTCTTTGTAATTTGAATGAAAAAACATTTAACTTTATATGGATATATATATATATATATATATATATATATATATATATATATATATATATATATATATATATATATATATATATATATATATATATATATATATATATATATATATATATATATATATAATATATATACCATTCATTTTGTAACGATTTCCATATTCACTTACACATAATTTGTTTTATTATCAACCAAATTGACATGTTTCAATCTAAACAAATTCTATATAAAATGGGAAGAAAACTTTAGAAGTCAATTCTTTAAACTTTGAAAGACATTAATGTAGTAGTCAGCATTTTACAGTTAAAATCATTTGCTTAATTACATTAAATTAAAAGATACAAAATTTTCTTTGAAAAAAGTTTGGAAATTTGCTATTTCTAATGAGCAGTAATGAAAAACAAGTTTTTCACTTGCCTGAAATCATTCACTATATGTTGAAACCTAAATTTCACTCTCTAAATTCAACAAATTTTGAAAAAGCCCAGCTTGTTATTATTTTTAAGTTACCAGCTTTCCAAAAGTCGAAAATATTTGAAATCAAAGATTTAAAATGTTTTTCTCATTTTGCATTATTGCTTTTGATTTCCGTGTATTTTAAATTCTTTAGTGGCACAATATTAGCTTAAAAATTTGTTGAAAAAATGAATAAATTTTTACTGAATTGAAGAGAAAATAAAATGAACTAGAAAAAAACATGCTTTGAGTTATCATAAGAAACCGTAGTTGGTATAACTAAAAAAATCAATAAAATAAAAGCATTATATTACTTTTTTTCTGATCAAATAAATTTAGTAGTTTGTGAATTGCATTCGTTTCTTTTCTTTTTAATCTACTTCTTAATTATTTTTATTTGTCCCTTTAAATTCCTAAAATAGTAAGTGCTTGAGTTAAAAACTTCTTGTAATGTTTCTGCAATAATTACTGTATTTTATGAAAAATAAATTCATATTAATTATGAAATTACATATTCAAAGGTAACATTTGAAGCAAGATAGGTGTAAGAATTCTATTAATTGTGTTATGTTGGCTATATTTATATTTACACATGGTATATTTATTTAATCAAATGCGTAGTCCACCATTTCAAGAAACCGTCAAACAATAGCCCCCAATATCACCATGCTTATGATAAGAAATTGAAAACATATGCAGAAACATCCCTCGGTCACACGGCACAAAACCCCTTCATCGGTCTCACGTGTTTTGAATTTCTTTGCTTTTTCATTGATGCCATTGAATTTTGTGGCTTTTTCGCATTCTTTTCCATCTAAATTTCACTATTAGGAAATTACCAATAAAAAGATTACAGAAGTTTTATTCCAGAAAAGAAAAGAACATGTGTACCGTGATCTAGAAGATAAGAAAGTTCTTTAAGGATTGATCTTTGCTAATATTATAATAGCTTGAGTGTAAAAACATAATTTTATTGAATGACAATAATGCCATCAAGCTTTACTCTAAGCTTAAATTTATACGAATAACGAACGTTTATAGCACTTTATTTTAAAGTTGACGCGAACACATACAAACAAAAATTATGAATTTTTATAACAAATCCTTTCCGCCAATTCTAAATCTAATAGATTGCATTACTTTATTATCCTGATTGAAAAAACAACAATTTTATGAATGTGTCCATGATTATTGATGTTATTTATTATTTATGTTTGTTACTGACTCATAGAAAGTAACATTGATGTAGATTTAACAATATTAGCATATTACACTTGAATTTGACTAATATTTTCTATTCAGGACTTCAGTTTTAAGACCATATGCACCATCTCTTAAAAAGAAACCAATATTCTTCTCATCAAGTTTGATCCATTTCAATATTTTTTTATGATACATATTTTATACATACACATTTTACTGGTCTTTGGAACATGTAGCTAATAAAATATTTCTTATTCTGCATTTCATTAAAATATAAACAAAGACAGTTAAATTCATTACGATTTTCTTATAATTTTGCAATGCATTCTTATGGTATAAATAATTCTTAAAATTAATCACGCGTGTAATTTTCATCATCTTTTTCATGATTTTCTAAAACAATTTCCTAATGTAACCTTTTTCTCTTTATAAATTTTTATAAAAAACTGTAATTTTAAAATGTTTTAATGTATTTATAAATTTAATGATTGAAGAAATTAGTCTTAAATTTTAGAAGAAAATTGCTTCTTTCATGATACAATACTTTTCAAGGTAAAAAAATTTGTACAAAATTTTCAAGAAAAAAATTTTTTTCATCCTGTGATAATTTTTTTAATTTTTAAGCGTATTCAATGATTAGCTTGCATATAAAGAAGTATTAATATTGGATTATTTGGAAATGAAATAACTTTGTATCAGTGTGAATATTAGATTTTAGTAATTTAAATCACAGTTAAGCATTGCTAAAACTATTTTCTTTTTTGACATATGTCTTATTTTTAATATTTAGTCGTCAATCTAAGTTCTTAAAACTGTATTATAAGTTTCATTGAACCTTCGCCAAAATATGCAGTTTTCAACAAAATTATCGCCAAATATTGCAAATTTGGTGTCCTAAATTTCTTGTGGCAAGCCTCGGAACTTCACAACATGCACGTTGAGAATATACAGTTACTGAACACGTGGGTAACATAAACGTTTATTTAAATTACATTACCAAGTTATTAAAACTATTAAGATTTATAATTAAGTTGTGAAAGGAAGTTTCCGAATACTCTCTAAAAATGTAAGTATCTCTTTTTTTATTAAATTTTATTTTGTATTTCAAAATTAAGAATTGTATACAAACTTTATAAGTAACCTACAATATTGAATAGGCTTAATATTTGACCCAAAATCTCTGGTCTTTAATATGACTAATGGCATTTAAATTGGTCTGAATATTTTTTTATTGTTTCATATTTCTTTTATGCGTAACATATTATACTAATTTCTTTTCATTGTTTGAAAATTGTTTTTCTTAAAATAATAATATAAATACATATTTTCTTATCCCTAATAAAATCTAGGTGAAACTGAGTATTAGGTTGACTGAGTGGCTTAGGCTGAGACAATGGTTTTGGAAATTGATTGGCAACCCAGAAAAGACGCCAATTGGCATAGAATCTGCGTGAATATAAACAGCGGGAGTTTCAATCAATTTCAAATTGCTAAAATAAGAAAACTGAAATAACAATCATGTTAAAAATTGTAATTGCTAAGCCTAACAGTGAATACGAGTCTTATTAGTATTAAATTTTGTGGGGAAATTGTTTATTTCACGATACATTACTTTTGAAGGTAAAAAAATTAAAAAAGAAATTAAGTAAATTATATTAAATTTTCAAGAAAAAGAATATTATTTCATCCTACGATTTTTTAAAATTTTTTAAGCATATTCAGTGATAAGATTTCATATAGAAATACTAATATTTCATTCGCTAGAAATGAAATAAATTTATAACTGTTTGATTGTTGGATTTTATTTATTTATATAACTTCGTAACATTGCGAAAATGTATTTTATTTTTTATTGCATTTTTAATATGGAATCTTCAATCTGCCTTTTCATAAATATGTATTAGGAATATCATACGTATACTTATCTAAATGAATGATATATATAAAATAAATAAATATATATATGTATTTCATTTATATATTGTATTATTATAAAGGGAATTAAGACAAAGGCACAACCCTTCTGTGATTTTTTATAGCAATTTTAAAAACAATTGTTCAGTAAATTCTGCACAAATATGCATATAAATAAGCAATTAAAATTAGTTTACCACATTAATAATTGTTTTTAAATAATGTTTGCATGCAAAAATCGATCAGACCTTCACTTTTACAAGTTCATGATTTCGAGTCTCGATTTTCTTGAGACTACATTTAGTTATTTGAATTCGAGTCAAATTTAAACTTCAGGTGGAATAAGGGTTATTTCCCCCCCCCCACAATTCCATCGAAACAGTAGAACAGTTAAGTAGGATATATGACAAAAACCAAAATAAAAATGAGATCATTGCACATGCAAACTACTATTTTTTTTTTTAAATAGTTTCAAATATAGGACTTTTCATTGAAATTATAATGCACTACAGATTTATTATAGAAAAACATTTATTTAATTTAAAAACGTATCAATTTTTTTTATTAGAATATAACATTTAATCAGTATGTTGGATCTACATAATTTACCTTCCATGAAAATTAATTCCTGAAAAAAGAAACTGATTGAAATTTCCTCCTGTCACTTTTTACACAGAATAAGACCTTTATTTTTATACAGTTTGCTTAACAATTCATTCAAAATTCTTATTTGATTCAATAAAGTATAAAATTCGGTTTTTTTATATGAATACAGGTGTTATAATTTATAAAACTTGTTTTTTTATAATTATATGTGTCTGCATGTATACATTTTATATTATTATTTAAAATAAAAATTTTTATGTTCAAATTATTTTATTCAAATATATAAATGGATTTATGCTAGACTCAAGACTCACAGTTAAAAAATACAGCAGTATATGTTTTAATTCGCGCTCGCAGATTCACTTATCTTAAAATACTATAAAAAATGTACCGTATTTACTTTAAATAAAATCTAAATAATCTTAGATAGCGTTTTTGTAATTTGATCAACCACACTCTGATTTATTACACAGCTTACTGTGTTGAATCTAAATGAGGAATCACCCCATTATTGTGAAACAAAAAAAACATTAAGAGATAATTTGTCCCTCAAATGTTTAATGTTTACCCGTTTTATGCGTAATTGCATGACATTGAATATACAATTGACAAAAAAAAAATTTCATGCACGCGCTCACACACACGTATATACATATTGGTATAATTGGGTGGGAGTGTGCATTTGACTATGCATTCAAATTAATAATCTCAAATGTCAGGAAAATAATACACCAGTGTGTGATGGGAAATAATGGAGAAGAGCAAATCAACTGTACTCCAATATGTTAAACACTTTTTATATGAGAGAGTAGGAATATGATAGAGCGGTTACAGATCGCGATCATTATTGCTACAATGATACGTTTTAATAGTCTTTAAACATGGTGATAAAGTCAGCACACAAGATAGAGTAATCTCCGAGGTACCAATGAGATTTGGATTTTTACATTTGATAAAATTTTACGAGTGTATTTGAAATGTAAGTATCCATTAAATCAAGTATCTAGCAACTATGCAGGAGGAAAGGTATCTTAAACGAACGGGAGGCTAGTGATGATCGTCTTTGACTAGATAGACGTACTACATTTCTTCTGCTAACTGTGGATTCCAATGTCGGAGCATCAACAAATGTTAGCGTATGAAACTTTTTAACGGAAGAAATTTCCATTGGTTGGTAATCAGAACGTTTAAACATCGTAATTGAAAAGAAAAAAATGACTATGTCTTTTCTTTAAAAGAAAAAAATCAACAATAAAAAATGTAGATTTAATATCTAAGGAAAAAGAAAGACATTAAAACTGATCATATTAGTTAATTCAAGAAAAAAATCTTATAAAAATATCAATTTTTATCATATATTTCTTTAAGATTTTAATAAAGATTAGTAATAAATAGGAAATTTTTTACTCCTGTTAACATCCATCTTTCTTTTTAATCTCAGCAAAATAAATGAAAAGATTAATTGCTATTAATTTCCTATTTAGTTGAGACTTTACGAGAAAATTTATAGAGTAAAAATTGTGTTATTTGTGGTATATACTGTATAGTAAAAAGTTACCAAAAGTTTTTTTAGACTTCTTTGTGAATGTATGATTAAAATTTGTTTTAAAAAATCTTGACATTTTATGTCTTTTTGTACTTGAAATAAATTTTACTTAGTATATATATAGCATTTGAAACTAATTTTCAATCAACATAGTAATTATGTTTCTAAACAATTAACACTATGTGGACTTCTTTTAACTTAAGCGATGACTGTTTCAAATATACTAAATATTCTTTATATGCTCGAGTAATCCCCTTAAAAATATGTGTGTGTTCCTTAATATCTCTTGTTTTCTATTTATGATTTTTTTTATAACTTGGATATAAAAATATTCTTAAATGAAAAAAAAGGGCAACACATTATATCTTTGTAATGTTCTCCATTAATACAAAGAAATAACGTATTACCATTTTCCTAGTTTTGATTAAAATATCCAAAAAATTTTATTTGGAAGTTTAGAATGTATAAAATTATATCAAATATATTTTTAAAAAATGTGAGAAAAAATCCTAAGTCTAATATTGAAAATAAAGTATTGAAAAGTAAATTAAGGAAAAACATTTAGCATTTTAAACAATTTATCTAATCAAATAATAAAGAAGTTAATTTACTGGTAAGGTTATCAATATGTGATTTTTATTTTCCATTTTTATCAATTTATTATCATTGTCAATTGATTTATTATCAATTGTGATTTTTAATTATAAATATAAGAGATGAATGATAAACTCACTTTTTTTTATATAAATCTACATAATTATTTTATACCTTCTGACTATATTTTTCTCATCCATATTTCAAAAATCTTATACTTATATCTCTGCCGGTTATTATTTTTTTAAAACTGCATTTTCATAAACCTAATTAATTTCTCTTCTTCTTCTTCTTAGATATGTCATTGCGCAACACCTAATTAACTCGACAGAAAATACGCAGAAGGCTGTAAGGATATTTAACTTCAACTGGGGATTATAATTTCAATGTTACATAAAATTGGAAGACATTAAGAATTATTTGACATTAAGTATAAAAATAAGAAATGACATTAAAAATATGTCTTAAGTTTTAATACATTATTTTCTAAAAGAGAATGAAAAGAAATAAACTCTTTTTGGAGTTTAAAAAAATGACATTCTGACTTCAACACACTACATAGAAGTTTTAATCTATTAGAGTCTTAATCTGCAATTATAAGCAATTATTCAATTGTTTTTCTGTCACAAAGTTTTTGAATTGCAGTTTCAAAGCACATTTTGAAGTTGAAAATTTCTTTTTAACTTCACCCACGAAATTTGTTCTTTTGATATTCTTAGTTTAAATAGGTATATTGATACGTTTAAAAAGACACCAATTTAATAATAAACATACATGATACAAATATGTATAGTGCAAAAAAGAAATACAAACACAGTATAAAATACAATAATGAACAAGTAAGATTGAAATACATACAAAAGTTTAGAAACTAAGAGTAACAAAAAGCAAATAGAAGTAGAATTATTAAAATATTAGTTGTAAAAATCAAATATTCGGTATGCAAAGGGAAATTGAAACATTTGATTATCAAATTAAAACATGGTGATAAAATCAGAACACAAGATATAGCGCAAAAAACAAATACAAACACAGTATAAAATACAAAAATGAACAAGTGAAATTTAAATACATGCAAAAATTTATAAACTAAGAGTAACAGAAAGCAAATCGAAATAGAATCATTAAAATATAAGTTGTAAAAATCAAATATTCGGTATGCAAAGGGAAATTGAAACATTTGATTATCAAATTAAAACATGGTGATAAAGTCAGCACACAAGATATAGCGCAAAAAACAAATACAAACACAGTATAAAATACAAAAATGAACAAGTTAAATTTAAATGCATGCAAAAGTTTAGAAACTAAGAATAACAGAAAGCAAATCGAAGTAGAATTATTAAAATATAAGTTGTAAAAATCAAATATTTGGTATGCAAAGGGAAATTGAAACATTTGATTATCAAATTAAAACATGGTGATAGTCAGCACACAAGATATAGCGCCCAAAAAACAAATACAAACACAATATAAAATACAAAAATGAACAAGTAAAATTTAAATACATGCAAAAATTTAGAAACTAAGAGTAACAGAAAGCAAATAGAAGTAGCATTATTAAAATATAAGATGTATAAATCAAATATTTGGTATGCAAAGGGAAATTGAAACATTTGATTATCAAATTAAAACATGGTGATAAAGTCAGCACACAAGATATAGCGCCCAAAAAACAAATACAAACACAATATAAAATACAAAAATAAACAAGTTAAATTAAAATACATGCAAAAATTTAGAAACTAAGAGTAACAGAAAGCAAATAGCAGAAGAATTTTTAAAATATATGTTGTAAAATTCAAATATTAGGTATGCAAATAGAGAAATTGAAACATTTGATTATCAAGTTAAAAAATAAATTCATTTGAAAACAAGTACCATAACAATCAAATTCGTTAGAGGACAATAGTTTCGTTAGGGACAATCTTAGCTTAAATTTCCTATTTTTTGTTTTATTTACCTCGCATTCAATTTTTACATGCGTGGCTTTTGGGTGTCATGATATAACTTTTAAAAACGTATACCTTGTGCCATCAACGGAATAAACCATACAAAAAACTTTATTCAAAATTCTGTAATGAAATTGATTGTGTTAGTACACGTTTTCATTCATTCTTATTATTCTATATAAATTTCTGTTTTCTGACATACCTATTGAAGTATATATCTATATTTAGTAACAGCTTTCTCAAAATTTTTATTACGGTAAATGAGAAATTTTAATAAGATAATAAAATACAATCATGACAAAGTTTATATTATAAGTTGAACTACTTTCAAATATATTTATAATTGTACAAAGTATAGATTAATTTATACATGATTTACATAATTATTAAAATAGAACCATTTTCTCAACACTCCAAATAGAATATTTTATAATCATTAAATATTACTAATAAAGTTTAACTAATCAAAGTATTACTAATAAGGCCTTTAAAAATTGAAAAATATATGCATAATATATGTTTGTTCAAATATTATTGCTTCAATTTTCAAAGAATAATTTTTCTGTATTATGCATATATATATATGATGTCTGATTCTAATTTTTTTAAATTGATAATTACATTGTACTTATCCAGACGAAATATCAAGGCAGTAGAATTGCCTTCCACTCTGATAGCAGAAAAGAGGAAAATAGAGCCGGATCAAGTGAGAAAAGGGGTCTCGATTGTTGAGACTGATTGCGATTTATCTTTACCATGTGCTGTCTTCAGTCTAATAGGTAATGGTTTCAATTTCTATCGCGCTTCCTGGATATTCAATGTTCTTTGAACTATCTATTGTTAGGGCCGACAAGTAGGTCTTCCGTGATCAAGCAATGCAAATCTTGTAGACGACATTTTTTACCAGTACGTAGCATATATGCTACGTACTCTCAAAAATTTACCATGCGCAAATTTCCAGAGCCTGATGCTCATTTTTGGCATTGGGTAAAACTAATTAAAGCGACCGTTTATTTTTTAAATAGCAAATTATTGCTTTAAGCATTGTTTTAATATAGTATAAAAATTTTCATGAATGTTATGGCGGAGTACACGAATGAGAAATTTGACAGATATGCACTTCCCATACAGTGAAAAAGAAGGGAATGGAGATGTAATACGAAGATTGTGCTAACAGTTGTTTTCGGCTTGTCGTATTCCAAGTCATTCCACTTTTTCCAGTGTGAATCGAAAACAATGAAATATCGGTTCATTTACAATCTCAAACAGCAATGCAGGACTATCACCTGAAATGGAGAGTTTGAGTACATTTGAATCAGCTCTTTCCACAAATACACATACGAAATATGTATTTCTCAGCCAATAGTGTGACGTGTGTTACACGATGAACGTAAGTACACACAGCACGTGCAATTTATTTCTGCCGGGAGAGATTGTGTAGTGAATGAGGGAAAGGAAAAATAACAATATACTTTTTTTGGCATTACTATTATTTACTGATGAGACATTCGACAGAGAAGACATTTTCAACATGTGCAATCAACGCGTTTGGTTTGTCAGCAATTCCTACTTCACTGCCTCTCAGAAACAGCAGAAATTTTCCGTGAAAATCTGGGCTGATATTCTGAATGATTACCTAGTAGACAGTTACATATGCCAGACCCACTGACCGGTGCATCATGCTATATTTTTTTTAATTAATTTCGCAGCTCATTGCGGGCTATTTCGATTTTTATCCAGAAACATGTGGTTTATACATGGAACCCAACAAACTTCATTACTGTCCAGTACTTCTTTTATACCACATATTTCACACGATAGATCGGACATAGCGGGACTATGGCTGGTCCCTCTTGTTCAGCTGACCTCAACTTTTCAGTCTTTTTCTTCTGGGAGAGGAGAAAGTCAATTCTATGAAGTTCAGCTGAAGAAGGGAGAATTGTTGTAATCGGACACCAGGAACATTTACAGAGTCATTCCTTTGCTGGTGTCGACTGTGCAGAGTAATTTCAGAGTTTGCTGTGAATTTTTCACTAAAAATTAAATTGGACTGAGCAACCTATGGTATCATTCATTCACTTTTGCAACAATGCTTAAGTTCTAGAAGAAATTTAATATTCCTCTTTTCTGTCTTTCAGCGTGGAATGAAAATATGTTACTATGTAATTATATTGCTCGTTTGGACGGGAACTTAACCATTCTTAATTTATAAAAATATAGAAATGTACTCCATGTAACAGTTACATTCAAGAACATACCAACAATTTATATTTTAATTTTTGCAATTACTTTAATTACCAATATCTCAGGCTTCCCATTGTAATAATGCAATAAAGCTATTAAATATTGCCGAAAAATTATCTTAAATGTATAAACATTGATATACGTAAATATATATATGTTTTAAATATTATATTCACCATTTATGGTATTTTTATTTAATATATATAAACAATTAATTATAAGGTCTCTAATATTATATCCATTATTATTTCATTTAAGCAATATTTGATGTGAAAATTCCCCAAGCTTCCTGTATTTCCATGCCAGGCTCTTACCATCATCTGTTTTAGATAGTAAAAATAGTTGAGAATTATCTTCTCGCTAAATAAAATAAATTGATTTTAGTATACACATAAAAAAATTATTTTTATATTATATAAAAAATATAATAAATGAGTTTGTACAATATGCAGGAAAATCTTTGAGCTTTAAAAAGGGCAGTATATAAATCATATAATTTTCATTTTCCTCACAGATAAGTTCTTATTTTAGAAAATAATTTATTATTTGGGCAGGAAATAAAAAAATAGGAATTAAATACTTTGTATGAAAGTTAGTACCTAAGAATGATAGAAAACTTCTCCAACAGATTAATGTAGCAGATGAAAAGCACTTATAATTATTTCCAGCAAAATTACTATTGGAAATCAAAACATTAAAATGTAACTTTTTTCCTCAAGAACATTTTTCTATAAATCTGAAAACACATATTTATAATGATATTAAAATTTGATATTCAAATGAATGGTTTATAGCGCTTATATAAATTTTTATGATTAGGATCTATAATTTCAATTAAAACAAATCATTTCATAATATAAACTGACTAGAAAGCGATTAAGAAGGTGTTTTTAATCTCTCGAGTAAACCTTTAAAAGTTCTGTGATTCATTTTTGTTGTTTCAATCTTAGCCAACAAGTTTTATAAGCATATTTTCTATGCATTTATAAAATTTCTTCTAGATGTTTATTGTTTACAAATGAAACATTTATTGAAATTTGAATATTGTATGCCACAAATGAAGTGAATCATTGATATGAACTACAAATGTTTAACGTTTGCAATAGTGAATATGATTGAAATATGATTTTGTTTTAGTTAGCATTTATGTTATAATTTGAATTTTGCAAAAATTTTAAAATAGAATGCAAATAATAATAGAATGTAAATAACAAGATATTTTAATTCTGAAATTTTATTTTATTGAACCGAAATTGGTAATAAAATTCAAAACTTGTTCAGATATAAAAATTTCGGTAAAGGAAAAGCAACTTGTAAAATATATTTTAAAAACAATATTTAAATAAAATTATTTAAAGCGAATATATAAAATAACTGAATTTTGTCATAAGTCGGATAAGATTGAAACATTTAATTATTTCATATATATTTAACGAGAAAATTGATTTTATTTTTTATTCGCATGTAGCATACATATTAGATTTTCAAAATTTGTTTTATTTTAAGATAAACAACTGGTGTGAAATAATTAATGGTATCCATACTAATATAGAGAAATCAGAAAATCCATAATTATTACTACATTATTTTCATTTTCAATAGCTTTTAGGCCGGTCAAAAAATAAAGGAAATTAACAAAACTAAATATATGAAATAATAATCACTAAATTAATGTTAATTATTTACTTCAAGTACGTATGTGTTAGTGCCAGACTTCCTATAAAAATTTTATTTCCAAACCTTTATATAATAAAGATTTTATCTACTTTGGGGCCGACATACTTTGCGAAATTCACTGTATCTGTACAAGCATCTAGCCACTGAGAATTTTTTTAATATTTAATTACATATTTCGGTAGAATAAAGCAAAACGTAAGAATTAAACTATTTCGTTGTTCATTATATACACTTTATATTCGTATATAAATATTCTGCAAAAGGCAAGTTACAACAGTATAATAAGTGACAACTAATAATTCTTATGCTAAGTGGACGAATGACGATAACATCAGTAAGAGATTTCCCGATGATGGGCATCCGTAAATCATTAAAGACACAGATGTGGTCAAAGGTAAAATAATATCCGAAGAAGTAGAGGATCAGTTGATGTACTGAGATCCACATTGTATCTGCTCTAGTCAACCTAACCACACAACTCAATGGTGTTTTTCACTGTCTGTCTTTGATCTTATTTTGCGAAAAGCCACATAATCACCCTATGTTGCTAATTATTTGTGAACATCCAATATTTGGTATTTGGCACTCGTCTCTCTGCTCTTCCCTCACATTTCAGATGCATTTACAAAGACAACATGAGAACAGGCGATGAACCATGCAGTTTTGAAGATACTTCAAGCGTCTTTAATCAATATGCCTTCTGACAAAATAGTTTAGATCAGCAGCCTCTTCTATAAAACACGAATAATTACAGAAATGATAGCATACATTCTTTGGAATAAATTATATAATGCATCTCTTTTGTATCACTTGTCTTCCAGTGTACCTAGATGGGTTCATAGTCAGACTGTGAAAGTATTCCCAATGTCATGGCTCTTCAAAGTATATAACTCATGGAGATTAAATCATTTCACTGTGTTTCTTATCTGTTGAAATCTGCTGGGAAATATAGTAGTTAAAAAAATTAAGTTCTCTCCTAAATTTTGGAAAGCAGTGTCTCTACTGCTCTGCTGTTTAGCAGTAAGATATAATTTAACAATGAAATGTGCAATATTTCTTCAATTTGTTCCGTTTTAAAATAAAATTTATATCTCTTGATAACATCTGTCCTAGTAACAGAACATATGTATATTGCGTATAGTATTAAATAAATAATTACTAACATATTGGAAAATAGCTTTACTCTAAACATTGAAAAAACCAGTGCCAAACAGGAATTTTGTCACAGTTGATCCATGACAACATCAAGATAGGCAATATTGGGAGAACAGATTAGTTTCCAATTGCGTAAATCAAAAATTCAAAAAAGACATTCTTTAAAGAAAATGAAATTCTACTTGAGTAAACGAGAACTATGTGAAATGTTGAAAGGAAATTTGTGCGAATATAAAGTATTTCAATTTATGTGTTTTTGAAAATTTTCTAAATTTGGTATTATTAAGAATTAGGATAAGCTTGTGTTTTCATCACATCTTCAAAATTTTTTAAGACATTACTAAAAATATTTAATTATTAGCATTTACATTTAAAAATAACATATATATTTAAAAACAGTCAAAGTAAAATTATTTTTACATGCAAATTTGAAAAAAAGGTAAACTAATTTTTTTTTTTAGTTGTTGATTCTTGCAATAAGTAAAAGTGCAGTTTGAAGCATCTTTCTAATATTTACGTTTATTTCGCATAGTTGTTATGAAATAATGTATGTCTTTAAAATACAAGTAAAACACATATGAATAAAAAAAAAACTACATTACAAATGACTTAAAAATACCTACTTTAAAATAGAATATGTCCCCGCCATAAGTCCAATAACAAATTTATGTGATCGCGTCTCTGATCTACAGTTGGATAATTAGGGTATATGCAAGGATCACAAGGATCATCATCATCTATCTGCTCACTTCTTTCGCGAATTGAAAACCCATGTATTCGATATGAATTTTTATATAACTCTTCATGGAAGTCTCTGATTTGATACTGACAGATTGGACAAATTAGTTCACATCTCAACCATGTTCGTATGCACAGATCATGGTACACATGAGTACATGGCAATGTTATGATTCCTTTACAATACATTTTTTCTAAACATATGGAGCAATCCCCAAGTTTCCCATCACAGTCTTCGGTTTTCCTGGAATCGAGATTTTCTTTTCTGTTTTCCTTAGAACATTTCTCGGCAGTTTTATCACTTGAACTGTCCATTGTTAAGAAATTTTTCTTCCGTTGAAAATCTGATGGAAGATAAAAGAAATGTAAATGTTGTAAAACTAAAATATTTTTGTTGCAAAACTCTCGTTTCATTAAATTTTATAAAATATATGAACTTATTTTTAAAAAAATTATCGAAACTAAATTTTAATTTCTTGTGTTTTGAAATAAATTTAGCACCTCTATATTCGGAATGATACTAAAAAACTTTTATATAAAACTATAAAAATAAATTTTTCTATATGAAAAATCATCAAACGCATCTTGAACAAACAAAAATAAATGAATAATAATGTGTATATTTAGTTCTGATATCAACAAGTGTTTCTTATACAATTTCCGTATTCTTTACGTTTTTAATAGATTAATGTTTTAAGAGAATGCGTGATAATATTTAAAAATTCAACCATTCTTAAGTAAAGACACTTTAAAAAATAGTTAAAATAATTTTATGCTACTTTAACATCAACTTGTCAAAAGTGAAAGTTAATTATAAGAGCACTTAGGATATATAACTTTTGCTTATTTTATTACAACCTTTTTATAATCTGTATATTTATTCTTAACCTTTTATTCCATTCTACGGAAATCACATAGGCAACCATAAAAGAGGTGGTGTTTTAGTTTTGCACACACGCATTTGTTAATCTAATAGAACACATATAATAAATAGCTAGATATATAAATATTAATACTTTTTTACAACTACTAGAACTGCATTGGCAGTAGCTATTGTAACAACCTTCTCCGTTTCCTGCTCCCCGCTCTCTCTAAATGCAAATAAAGAAGAAATATTCTTATTCCAATTTTTATGATCACTTCGAATTAAACTATGCATAACATGCTTTTTAAAATTTGATTGTACCATTCAACTAACCCTGAGCTTTGCGGATGTCCCGGCATGGCAAATTTATGAGCAGCACCTAACCTAGTATAAAATTTTTGAATTAATTTTAATATATAATTAGTACCCTGGTCGCTTGAAATTTCTCTAGGTATTCCTGTTTTCACAAATCTCTCCAATACTGTCTCGCGCGTCATTCAAGCTGTAATAGTTCTCATTGGAGTTGCTTCAAGTCACCTAGAATGTTGGGACAACAACCTAGGTGATCCATGTTTATGCGCTGATGAAAGCACAAGTATTTCGATTATATCAATGGTCAGATGATCAAATGGAAATTTTAGTCTTGAGTTGGTTCAATAGGAATAGGACTAGTAACCAGTTCCCTAATCCTTAACAGGCTTTACACGAACGACAATATTCGACATTGTGTGCTATATTCGGCCATAAAATGACAAACCTTTTCTTCGTTCTTTTTAGTCCCTTAATGGTTTTCGAAAATAGATGCATGCACAGCGCTTAGAATTTTTTCTCTACTAGGTTTCTTACGATTAATTAACTAAATCTCTAGAAACCCTTTCCTTATGATACATTAAATTCATTAGAGTTCGTACAGATTAAATTCCAGGAGTTTTAAGGAGTTTTCCTGGAGTAAAATAAACAATTTTCAAAAAATATCGACATTCATGTTAAATAATTTTTAGTTTATTTTAAAAATTATCCTAAATCAAATATATGGATGTAGTTATATACATATGCAACATTTTTCAATTATATTTGTAAGTAAAAACCAAGAATTGCAAAAATTAAAGAGAATATTTCTAAAGCTCATTTTAGAGTTTTTAAACATCTTCCTTAAATTCCTATCTATTAATTTATTCAGTATTTCAAGATGTGTATAACACAATCTCCTTTCAAATAAATATTTAAAATAAATACAGCTATCAAATAAAGTTTCCAGGATAACTTCCCCTACCCTAATTACTGTTTAATAAAAACAATTCTAAATTTTTCTTCTGTTTACTTACAGTTTAGAACCATACAATTTCACATCCATATATAAGGAAATTTGTGGGAATATAATGTATTTCTATTTATGTGTTTTTGAAAAATTTCTAAATTTAGTATTATTAAGAATTAGGATAAGCTTGTCTTTTCAGCACATCTTCAAAACCTTTTTAGACATTATTAAAAATATTTAATTATTAGCATTTACATTTAAAAATAACATATGTATTTAAAAAGAGTCAAAGTAAAATTATTTTTACACGAAAATTTTAAAATGAGAAACTAATTTTTTTTCTTAATTGTTGATACTTGCAAAAAGAGTAAAAGTGCAGTTTAAAGAATTTTTCTAACATTTACTTTGTTTTCGCAGAGTTGTTATGATATAATGTATGTCTTTAAAATACAAGTAAAATACATATGAATAAAAAAAACTACATTAGAAATAACTTAATGCCTACTTTTAGATGGAATATGTCCCCGCCATAAGTCCAATAAAAAATTTATGTCACGGCGCCTCCGATCCACAGTTGGACGAATATGACTTATCCAAGGATCATCATCATCTATCTGGTAACTTCTGTTGTCCAATGCAAACCCATGTATTCGATCTGTTCTTTTAGTTAACTCTTCACGGCAGTTAATTTGATATCGACAGATTGGACAAATTAGTTCGCGTCTCAACCATGATCGTATGCACAGACCATGGTACACATGAGTACATGGCAATGTTACGATTCCTGTACAATATATTTTTTCAAAACATATGGAGCAATCTCCAAAGTTCTCAACACATTTTATGGTATTCCTGGATTTGAGATTTTCTTTTCTGTTTTCCTTAGAACACTTCTCGGCGGATTTATCTCTTAAAATTTTCCTTGTTACCAACTTTTTCGTTCGTTGAGGATCTGATGGAAAATAAAAGAAATGTAAATGTTGTAAAACTAAAATAATTTTGTTTCAAAACTTTCATTTCATTAAAGTTCATAAAAATATATTTACTGATTTAAAAAAAATATGGAAACTAAATTTTTATTTCTTGTGTTTTGAAATAAATTTAGCACCTCTATATTCGGAATGATACAAAAAAATTTTTATATAAAACTATAAAAATAAAATTTTCTATTTGAAAATTCATAAATCGTATCTTGAACAAAAAAATATAAACAAATAATGTATATTTAGTTCTGATATCAATAAGAATTTCTTACACAATTTCCATATTCTTTATCGTTTTTAATAGATTAATGCTTTAAGCATAAGGAATTATATTTGAAATTTCAATCATTCCTAAGTAAAGACATTTTAAAAATAGTTAAAATAATTTTATGCTACTTTAACAAGCTTTTTAAATGTGAAAGTCCAATTATAACTGCACTTAGGATATATAATTTTATCTTATTTTATCACAATCTTTTAATAATCTGTGATATTTATTGCTACTCTTTTGTTCCATTCCATGGAAATCATATTGCCAATCATAAGAGAGGCGGTGTTTTAGTTTTGCACACACACATTTGTTAATCTAATAGGAACACAAATAATAAATAGCTAGATATATAAATATTAATGCCATTTTACAGCTACTATATATATATATATATATATATATATATATATATATATATATATATATATATATATATATATATGGCGAATTTATCAGCAGCACCTAACCTAGTATAAAATTCTTCAGTTTTTTTAATATAAAATTAGTACCCTGGTCGCTTGAAATTTCTCTAGGTATTCCTGTTTTCACAAATCTCTCTAATACTGTCTCGCACGTCATTTAAGCTATAATAGTTCTCATTGGAGTTGCTTCAAGTCACCTAGAATGTTGGGACAACAATCTAGGTGATCCATGCTTATGCGCTGATGAAAGCACAAGTATTTCGATTATATCAATGGTCAGATGATCAAATGGAAATTTTGGTCTTGAGTTGGTTTAATAAGAACAGGATCAGTAACCAGTTCCCTAATCCTTAACAGGCCTTATATGAACGGCAATATTCAACATCGCATGCTATATTCGGCAATAAAATGAATGACTAATTTGTATATAATTTTTTTAAACTCTTAAATGGTTTTCGAAAATAGATGCATTCACAGCGATTAGATATTATATACAACTTATATTAAATATAAAAATTCTGTAAAAGGCAATTTACAACAGTATAATAAGTGACAACTAACAAAATCTTTCTCTATATATAGAAAAGACTTCATTTCTGCAAATAGTTATCGTAAAAAATGTAAAGAATAATTTTTGTGGACAATGTTTGATGGAGGACTGTTGATCTAAGAGAATTTGATAGTGGGAAGATTTTGATAGCCCAAAGATTGATTTTTAACTTTTAGAAGTATGTGCCTCTCCGAAACTTTTCTTTCGCTATTTTCGAGCAATTCTTATGCTAAGTGGACGAATGACGATAACATCAGTAAGAGATTTCCCGATGATGGGCATCCGTAAATCATTAAAGACACAGATGTGGTCAAAGGTAAAATAATATCCGAAGAAGTAGCGGATCAGTTGATGTACTGAGATCCACATTGTATCTGCTCTAGTCAACCTAAGCACACAACTCAATGGTCTTTTTCACTACCTGTCGTTGATTTCATTTTGCGAAAAGCCATAGCATCATCATATGTTGCTAATTATTTGTGAACATCCAATATTTGGTATTTGGCACTCGTCCCTCTGTTCTTCCCTGACTTTTCATATACATTTACAAAGACAGCATGAGCACCGGCGATGAGCCATGCAGTTCTGAAGATACTTCAAACGTCTTTAAACAATCCGCCTTCTGACAAAATAGTTTAGATCAGTAGCCTCTTCTATAAAACATGAATAATCACACTAACGATAGCTTACATTCTTCGGAATAAATTATATACTGTTTCCTTTTTGTATCACTTTTCTTCCAGGGCATCAAGATGGGTTCATAGTCAAACTGTGAAAGTATTCCCAATGTCATGGCTCCTTAAACTATAACTCATGGAGATTATATCATTTCACTGTTTCTTATCTGTTAAAATCTGCTGGGAAATATAGTAGTTAAAATAATTAATTCCTCTATTAAATTTTGGAACGCAGTGTCGCCACTGCTCTGCTGTTTTGCAGAAAGATAATTTAATAATGAAATGTGCAATATTTCTTCAATTTATTCCGTTTTAAAATGAAATTAAATCTCTGTATAACATCTTTGCTAGTAACAACCCATATGTATATTGTGTATAGTGTAGTAAAAAAAAATTACAAACATAGGAAAATAGTTTTACTAAACCTTGAAAAAACCAGTGCCAACAGGAACTATGTCAAAGTTGATCCATGACAACATCAAGATAGCGATAGTGGGAGAATTAGTTTCGTTCGTAATTCACAATTCCAATTGCGTAAATCACAAATTTAAGACATTCTTTAAAGAAAATGAAGTAAAGTTCTACTTGATTAAACGAGAACTATGTGAAATGTTGAAAGGAAATTTGTAGGAATATAAAGTATTTCTATTTATGTGTTTTTGAAAATTTTCTAAATTTAGTATTATTAAGAATTAGGATAAGCTTGTGTTTTCAGCACATCTTCAAAATCTTTTAAGACATTATTAAAAATAATTAATTATTAGCATTTACATTAAAAAAACATATATACTTAAAAACAGTCAAAGTAAAATTAATTTTACATGCAAATTTGAAAAAGAGACAAACTATTTTTTTTTAGTTGTTGATAATTGCAATAAGTAAAAGCACTGTTTAAAGCATCTTTCTAAAATTTACGTTAATTTCGCATAGTTGTTATGAAATAATGTGTGTCTTTAAAATACAAGTAAAATACATATGAATAAAAAAAATACATTACAAATGACTTAAAAATACCTACCTCTAAATGTAACATGTCCCCGCAATAAGTCCAATAAAAAATTTATGTGATTGCGTCTCTTATCTACAGTTGGACGAACAGGGCATATGCAAGGATCACAAGGATCATCATCATCTATTTGGTCACTTCTTTCGAAAATTGAAAATCCATGCCATGAAGATTCTAGTTTATCTAACTCTTCACGTAAGTCTCTAATTTGATACTGACAGATTGGACAAATTAGTTCGCATCTCAACCTGGTTCGTATGCACAGATCATGGAACACATGAGTACATGGCAATGTTATGATTTCTGGGCAATACATTTTTTCTAAACATATGGAGCAATCCCCAAGTTTCACATCACAGTCTTCGATTTTCCTGGAATCGAGATTTTCTTTCCTGTTTTCTTCAGAACATTTCTCGGCAGCTTTATCACTTGAATTTTCCATTGTTACGAAATTTTTCTTCCGTTGAAAATCTGATGGAAGATAAAAGAAATGTTAATGTTGTAAAACTAAAATACTTTTGTTGCAAAACTCTCATTTCATTAAATTTTTTAAAACTATATGAACTTATTTTTAAAAAAATTATCGAAACTAAATTTTAATTCCTTGTGTTTTGAAATAAATTTAGCACCTCTATATTCGGAATGATACAAAAAACTTTTATATAAAACTATAAAAATAAATTTTTCTATATGAAAAATCATCAATCGCATCTTGAACAAACAAAAATAAATAAATAATAATGTATATTTAGTTCTGATATCAACAAGTGTTTCCTATACAACTTCGGTATTCTTTATCGTTCTTAATGTTTTAAGAATGCGTGATTATATTTAAAATTTCAACCATATTCTTAAGTAAAGACACTTTAAAAAATATTTAAAATAATTTTATGCTACTTTAACGTAAACTTCTTAAAAAGTGAAAGTTAATTATAAGAGCACTTAAGATATATAACTTTTGCTTATTTTATTACAACCTTTTTATAATTTGTAATATTTATTCTTACCCTTTTATTCCATTCTACGGAAATCACATAGGCAACCATAAAAGAGGAGATGTTTTAGTTTTGCACACACGCATTTGTTGGTCTAATAGAACACAAATAATAAATAGCTAGATACATAAATATTAATGCTATTTTACAGCTACTAGAACTGCATTGGCGATAGCTATTGTAACAACCTTCTCCGTTTCCTTCTCCTCGCTCTCTCTGAATGCAAATAAAGAAGAAATATGCTTATTCCAATTATTATGATCACTTTGAATTAAACTATGTATAACATGCTTTTTAAAATTTGATTGTATCGTTAAACTAACCCTGAGCTTTGCGGATGTCCCGGCATGGCAAATTTAGGAGCAGCACCTATCCTAGTATAAAATTTTTGAATTAATTTTTATATATAATTAGTACCCTGGTCACTTGAAATTTCTCTAGGTATTGCTGTTTTCACAAATCTCTCCAATACTGTCTCGCGCGTCATTTAAGCTGTAATAGTTCTCATTGGAGTTGCTTCAAGTCACCTAGAATGTTGGGACAACAATCTAGGTGATCCATGTTTATGCGCTGATGAAAGCACAAGTATTTCGATTATATCAATGGTCAGATGATCAAATGGAAATTTTAGTCTTGAGTTGGTTCAATAGGAATAGGACCAGTAACCAGTTCCCTAATCCTTAACAGGCTTTACACGAACGACAATATTCGACATTGTGTGCTATATTCGGCCATAAAATGACAAACCTTTTCTTCGTTCTTTTTAGTTCCTTAATGGTTTTCGAAAATAGATGCATGCACAGCTCTACTAGGTTTCGTACGATTAATTAACTAAATCTCTAGAAACCCTTTCCTTATGATACATTAAATTCATTAGAGTTCGTACAGATTAAATTCTAGGAGTTTTAAGGAGTTTTCCTGGAGTAAAATGAACAATTTTCAAAAGGTATCGACATTCATGCTAAATAATTTTTAGTTTATTTTAAAAATTCTCCTAAATCAAATATGGATGTAGTTATATACATATGCAACATTTTTCAATTATATTTGTAAGCAAAAACAAAGAATTGCAAAAATTAAAGAGAATATTTCTAAGCTCATTTTAGAGTTTTTAAACATCTTCCTTAAATTCCTATCTATTAATTTATTCAGTATTTCAAGATGTGTATAACACAATCTCTTTTCAAATAAATATTTAAAATAAATACAGCTATCAAATAAAGTTTCCAGGATAACTTCCCCTACCCCAATTACTATTTAATAAAAACAATTCTAAATTTTTCTTCTGTTTACTTACAGTTTTAGAACTATACAACTTCACATTCATACTCTAAGCTTTTCTATTTGATTCCTTCAAAAAACTTTCACATTTTTTGTAATTATATACAAAATATTGTTGTTATAAAATGCAAACTTTTCACCACTTTCAATTCATTATTAATATACTGAGTAATTACTGTTGTTTTACTGAAGCAACACGGTAACACATTTCTATAAATGGTAATGTACTTTCCATAAATGACAATTTTGTCAATTTGAGAGTAAGTTCAAATAAAAATTATCTATTCTATTTTTAATGGGATCAAATTTTTCATCAATACAATCTTGAAATCAACGATGTTCTTACAATCAGTTGTAATGATTTAAACTGTTCCACAAAATAACGAAATTCTTTTTTCTAAATTACGCAAAAGCTATTTCGTATAGCTTGTCTAGAATCCATAGGTCATAGTGAAAAGACACTTTCTACCTGGCATATTAAATAATTTATTTCTTACTTCATTGATAGACAAATTCACACCGATTCACTGAAATTATTCATAGCTTTCACCATGGAAGACAAGGAAACTATATTTTTATTCAAAAATTTTACATTTAAATATTAATACTCAGTGAATTTTATACAATATGAAAAAAAAAATCAAGTAGAAAAACAATAAATTTGAATCTCCCGTCTGATTGCACCACATGACATCTTATTGGTGGTTACTCTCTTTAATTCATTCCACACACATAAATCTAAATACTACATCCGGTACAGGCTGAACTGAATTATCATGAAGTTATTGTGGCTGAGCTGGATCTTTATTTTAGTCAACAATTATAAATTCAAACAATCTAACATCGATCCTACCATGATCTAAGAAAAGATTGGACAGTTTCATTGAAAATTTTAAAATATCAAAACAAAAATCTCGAGAAAATTATAATATTTAGAAACAAAAAAAAAAGATATCAAAGTATGTAAAATTCTAGGAGTATTTCCGGATTTTCAAGGAATCAAGTAAAAGTTCTAAGGCCCTTAAATTGTTTTTCAAATTCCATGAGTTTCCAGGAGTTGTACGAGTCCTGATCCACAAAAAAATTATTTTCCCTACAATGCTGAGTTTCTGAAAATTTCTCGTGAACTACTGGAAAACTCTCCGGTGAAAACCTCGCTCGAAGAATTCTTCGTGAATTCACAGTGAAGAAATAATGACGTCGTTTGTCATGTGACGTCATTGTTCGATTGAACTAATGAAACTATTTACATCATATTGAATTATTTACATACATTTTGATTAATTGGCAATATCAGTTTTGTGAAATTATAACTGTTTATTTATCGAGACATCTGATATATACATACCTGCCAACTTTCAAAAAAGTATTTCAGTAAAACTTTTCAGTTTTAATCCGTGTGACTAAAGAAAAAAATTATACCTCTACCATTTCTTTTCCCCATCTATAGTTTTTCAAGCTGGAGGCCTTCTCCCCCCCCCCATAGAAAAAGGGTTTGACATGTGCATTTTCGGAGCTTCTGCAACCACACAGTCCGGGAAGTTATTTCTCTCTTCCCACTGATGGGTTGAATGGAGTGCTTAGTTCTGCTTCTCATTATGGCTAACGAGAAATGATCGCCATTATGTGCTAACATGAAAACATTTTTTTTTCTTTTTAAACTTTGTTCAGAAGAACCGAAACGCGTAAAATAATTCATGCTATCAGTAAAAGCGTAAAACCTGTGGATTTTGCGTAAAATTTACGCACGATGCGTAAAAGTTGGCAGGTCTGTATATATATATTGAAACTCAGAATGTATCATCTCTTGATATATTTATTTTGATTATTTTTTGAAAATATTGAAAATTATCCTTATTTAACAAAACTAGTGTATATTTCATAATCTAAATTTAATCAAACTCATTGAATTACAAATCCTTTTGTTTTGAATATAATATTATATTTTTAAAATAAATATTTGAGATAATTTTTTATAATAACTCTCTCTCTCTATAAATTTTTAAATAAAAATAATTATAAGTCTTTAAATAAATAGAAAGCAAATTTTCAACAATTTAAATAGTATTAAAATATTTTTCATGTAAAATTATTTTATGAAAAACAAAAATATAATGCATTCTTGAATCTTATCAAGAATCTAAACTAATTCTGTAATGATAATTAATTTTTACAGTATTATATATATATATATATATATATATATATATATATATATATATATATATATATATATATATATATCCTATGCTTTTTGCTGTATAATCAAAAATAAATGGTAGTTACACATACTGACATCAATAAATGCTTTTTAAGACTTTTAAATCAAAAAAATGTTTAAACATAGTATCTTTATATTTAAATTTAATTTGGCTCAGCAATATGTACATGAATTGTTAACAAATATTACTTTAATTCCATTTTTTTAAATTTAATATTGTATTTATTCTATTAAAGAATCTATTACACCTAAGCAACCTCAGCAATATAAAATATAAAGAAAAATTATTATTTCAGTTATATATATTAAACACAAGAATCAATGCCTTCAATAATATTAAATACAGTATATTTAAAAATGCAGAATATGTTCTGTGTGTTTTATCTAAATTAATTTAAAGATATATTTAAATATAATAAAATAAGATTTTGAATTTCAATTTAGCCTTCGCGTAAAAAAAATCCATGTTAAGTATTAATGCAAATTATAGCCCATCTCAGATTTTTTAAATGTTTAGTAAAACATTTTTTATATTTTTCTCTCAATATAAGTTCTATCTTTTGAATATCACAGTCTTCAATCCTTATAATTTCATAAAATTTATAAATTTTCTTTGTTTTATTTATTTAAAATAAATTTTATTATTGTAATAATAAAATTCATTTTAAGTAAAGAAAATAAAAAAATATTTTTTTCTTTATTTTATCGTTAAAAAGTAATTTAATTTTTAATACATAATTTAATAAAAAGTTAATATTTAATATTCAAAAAATAATTTAATGACATTTGCAAAGAATTTTCATGAATAAATCTTCATCATAAAAATATTGATAAAAGTTAATCGCAAGCATTATTTAGAATGGAGAAAAAAAAAATCAAAAGAAAAAGGTAAATAATTTGCTTGTCGCCGGTGCCCTGCCATATTTAAAGGAACGGCTATTTTGTGACGTTTTCTGGCGTCACTTGTTCGCCGAAGTTTTACTGGCGTCAGTTTTCCGGGGAATTCTTCAAGTTTACCCCTTGCCTTAAGCAACGCGCTTTCTGAACTTCGACCTGTTTTATCTAGTTTTCCACAGCTACATAGCGAACCCCCTCTCGAATTCCAGTTTCTCCGACGCCAATAAATTCTCGCCGCCCAGTTCTAAAATGCTTTTTCTCCCCTTTTCTAAAACTTTCCCTTCTCCCCCCCCTCAAAAAGACCCCTCCATTGACCTGCACCTGAAAAACATCTGTATGAGCTTCACCCCCCATTTCCCCCTCAACTGCTTCTTTGCATTCATTCGAAGTCAAAAACGGACGGGCGTAATAATGCAATTCTCAACTAACTTAACTGCGACAGTAAATAATACACCTACATCGTTACAAGATCAGTTAGAATCCTCTGGTGATAATGAAATTGGCAAAAGTTTAAAATAAGAAATAATTTTATCCCCGAAAGCAGACTTAAGTTGAATATTTGAGCTTTGATTATGAATTTTGAAGCTCATCTTCTATCCTTCGATAATTCAGATCCACCTCTTTGTCTATAAATTTAGCAACAGTTGTACTGAAAAAAGATTTAAGGTATTCGCCTACGTTGAAAAGTTAATTTTTTTACTACAAGTGTCCATTTTTTTATTTGAGTCTTGTACATAGAACCTTTCAGTTTCTGAAACAGTTTTTCATTTTACAATACATCAAATAGAAAGTATGTTACAAAAATTTTATATCCCGGTAACTTATTTTCCGGCTTTTTTGAAAAACAAAACTGGAAGCTGTATTTTCAAATCGGAAGTGACTTTCTTTAATTTATGCTTTCTATAATGTATTGATTGACAGATAAAAGTATGAGGCCATTATTTGGTTTATACATTAATGAAGATATTTGTATGAAATTGTCATACATGTTTTCAGTGCTGTTATGAAGTACATGTTTGAATATATATGAAGAGCTTACCGCTATTTTAAAATTGAATGTTTGGTAAATTTTCATAAAATACCCATTTTGCTCTACATTTTTAATCATATTTTCTTTGTCGATCAATATTTCTTTTAGATTTTGCTTCATTTTAAGAAAAACATAGTCACATAAACCTTTGCCTAAATTAAATTAAGCATTGCTATTTTCGGTAGAATGGTAGCCGTTTTGTTAAAATTTTACTTAAATTTGCCAGAAAATATTTACTTTCACAAAAAATATATATTTAATTAAAATTTCGGATAATTTTATGTTCTTAAATCATAATTTATTTAAACACAAGAGAAAAAAAAATTAGTTTTAGGGAAAAATTGAGTTTGACATAGGCGGATACCTTAACTAAATCAGTCTTTCTTATAAATATTTATTCTTTCTTATTAACTCGTTTAAAATCTAAGATTTTATGTTCTGATTCTATAATTCAAATTTCATTCCTCGGCCACACTATCACATCTTCCTTTTTTAATAAACATGATTTTGTATTTTTAATATAACACTTAAATAACAATAATTTCTCAAATTATTCTATTCTTAACAAATGTCCTTCATACAATTATTCTACTACTAATACTTTTCATCATTGATCAAACTAAAAAAAATATAAAATTCTCAAATTATTCTATTCTCTCAACGAATATTTATATAATTATTCTACGAATAATATTTTTCATCCTTCAACAAACTAAACTATATCTTTTTCATGCAGGATAGTAAAATATTCCTACCTCGATTAACCCTCTGGTTCTCAAAATGGACAGAGTGATATTTGTTGCAATTCCTTTTCGTCCTTCCTACTGCAGCAGCATCTGCAATCATAAAAGAGAGGCTTTAGTTTTGCAGACACACATTTACTAATTTAATAATACGCACATATAATAAAAAGCAAGATATATACATATAATTAATACTAACATACAACTTAAGAACTCTTGACGGGAGCTACAGCTGCGAACCTTCTTACTTGACTGTCTAAAAGCCTCTTTGCCCCTTTAAAAAAAATGCTCCAGCAAATATTCCCCAATGGGGTGTTCAACAAGTTCTGAAAGGGGATGTGGCTGTGACGCCAGGAAGAGAAAACCAGTTTTCAGGGCAAGGGGTAAAACTGGTCATTTCTCTCCCCTGAGTTTCACCAACCTGGGATGAGGAAAGAAACATTTTCTTAAAACGAGGCACTTTTATGATTTTTAAATCTTTTTCTTATTTAACTTACATGCATGATTTTCATATTGATTTCATTAGATATTTACCTTCTTTAACATCCCCAAAATTGCACTGAATAGTTCCATCCAGGCGTTAAGCCTCTAATTGTAAAGGAATTTATGATTTCAGTTATAAGCAAATCAGTATATTTAAGTTTTTAAGGAATGTTGAACTTAGTAAGAGTGCAGTATAAGTGTCTGCAATTTGATAAACAAAAACGGAAATATTTTCTCAAATTTTATGCCATATTGTCTATATTCCCACTTTTAAAATTAGATAAAAAAATTTTCAACTTATAACTAGACTGAGGGACATTTAAAATTGATTAAAATGTATGAAACTCTTTAATTATTATTATTGTAGCGTACCGAGGTGGCAAAGCAATGGAATAACAATTTCAATTTAATTTAACAATAAGGATAAATTTTAAATATACATATATAATTTTTACTTTTTACATGCATTTTAATATAACTTTCAACTTAAACATGATGTCTTTGTTGTACGTCGCCACAAGCACACTTTCATTGTGCTGTCTGAAAACACTTTCAAAACAAAAAAGTAAACAATTATAATCGGAAGGGAGGTCGGCAGAATCTAGCGCGCATGCGTTATACTAATCTTCGCCTTATAGCTCGTTACATTACGTATATTGGTATAGCAGTTACTTTTAGGTAAAAGATTTTTTTTAATATTTGTAGGTCAGGATGTAAATGTATTTTGTAATATTGAAGTATATAATACTATTTAACAGAAACGTGAGTATGGAAAACAATAAATATCTTGAATATAAAAAATCGATATTTCATGCCATTCAAATAATTTCATTTTTTGCCGCATTATAAACACTTCTGATTCATTGCAATTATTAGACTATCAAAAAAAATTTTAAATGTAATTCAAGTGTAATAAATAAAGTAATATATACGCAAAATAAAATTTAATTTAAGTAATGATTCTTTTTTCTCTCTCTCTGAAAGCAATGATTTTTAAATCATTCAATTTTCAATCAAAATCCATTTTATATTAATTTAGTAACTTTCACTGAAAATTACAATACCAAACATTATAAGTGAAGTCTAACTTTCAACTAACGTTCCAAGCTAGGCCACTCCGGCCTAGCTTGGAACGGTTCGTTTACACAATCGTACGATAGCGAATGCTATATCTACCAAACTGAAGTTTCACGATGTTTACTAAAGTGGCAAGTAAAATAAACGCTGAAACAAGTAAAATGTATTTGTCCCAAGTTCATTCAAAAATGATATTTTTAGAGCTGACAGGGCAAACATTTTGCGTGGTACACACTTTTGAATTATAAAGAAGACATGTCATATTTACGGGTCTATGATACATACACAGTGGTGCAGGCGATCTCCAGACTGTACCTTAAGGATAACGGGTTTGCAATATTTGCCTATTTTCAAGTGTCTCGTGATTTTGAATCACGGTCAGGAGGTAAGCTCTCACACCTGAGCTGGCACTCTCCACATGCACGCTACACTAGTGGAAGGACTTTGGACGTCACAGATTAACATCCCTAACACACGGAGCTCCAACAATCCAGTGAGTGAGAGATTGTGATCACCCGCTGCAAATGATTGATCAGTGATATCTTAACGAGAAGCTGCGGCTGAAATTGAACCCTGGACCTGCAGCCCTGAAGTCCGAGGTGCTACCACTAGATTACGGTGTGGCTAATGTAAGAAAATTACTAATGAGATTATTTATTCCAACATTTATGGATCTTCAAGATTTAAAAGAAATGTCCTCATGGTAAACTAATTAATAGCAATGGATTTAATTCAGTTTCATTTGATCTCCCAGACATGTAATTACAAACCCTTATAAATAAAATAAAAATACATGATCTGAGAAAATCAATCACAAATCTAACAAAATTTATTTAAATAAGATTGTAGAAAACAAAACGTACTGAAGAATATACTTATAGGGTTTTGTGACATTTGGTGTAGAGTGCATTTTGCAAAGTTTCACCAAGACCAAAAGATCTTAAACATAGTTATAAGACTTAGTTGAAAGACCAAAACCAAGACATTGAAAAATTTTTTATCCTAGTAACTTGGAATAAGAAGCACAATTAATCAGATATTGGAATAAAATTCCTTCAATTCATGGAAAACAGAATACCACCATGAAGTAAATCGCAATTTATGCGAAACAGTGTTTGCAAACAGAGCGAAAGTAATTTCCAGAATTTATTACCAAGTGATATTTCTAGGAAAGAGAAAAGAAAATTTTATTGCTTTAATAAACCCGTCTGATAATGATGCCCAACATCATACAATCTCAACTGATGAAAATACAGGCGCAATAAATGATGAAATATGAAAATGCAACTGGATCATTCGAGTTGAACTCTTGAACCCAACAATATTGAACGTTTAACTGAAATAGAAAGTTTTAGTAGCACTCTAAATAGGGAAATAGTTCTTAAAAAAGACAGTGCTGATGATTGAAAGAAGAACTTTTTCGTTGATATCGAAATGGAAGATTGCGAGGGTATAAAAAGCTTCTCTTGCACTATATGCAATTATTCTATAAACACAATTCTACAAAAAAAAATATTGTGCTTTTTAAGAGTGAAATTTTCAACAGCAAATTTAGGTGATAACATGGATAAGAATATTAGAGATAAGAGGTAAGAGAATTTTGAGATATAAATAATAGAGACAAAAAGTGTTTAGTTATAACAGCTATATATAATTAATAATAAAATTAAACATTTTTCAAACTTTGGTACAAAATTTAAAATTTTTAAAACTATACACAAGATATGATTGTACTATCTACAAGGAGAGGTTCACTTCAGTAAATTAAGTCCCAGTGGCGAAAATAAATTTCAGAATGCGCTTCTAAGTATCACACCCCCTCTCAAATCCTGCAGATGGCCTCACCATGGCGAGGGGGTGTTCCTGGGCGAAATAGGCAAGTACGTCGGGAGTGTATTCTCCTGGTAGGGCCACCCAAGGCGTGAATGCGAAGGTCACGGTGAAGGCCGTTTCACTATGCCCAGCTTATCTGCAGGTGAAGCCAGGAGCAAAGTCAGACTTCTACCACTGGTGCTCCAGATCTTGTATCTACAGAAGCTGTCCCCT
The DNA here is from genome assembly GCA_037975125.1 of Latrodectus hesperus. Taxonomy (NCBI): domain Eukaryota; kingdom Metazoa; phylum Arthropoda; class Arachnida; order Araneae; family Theridiidae; genus Latrodectus; species Latrodectus hesperus. The sequence continues at coordinate 53,346,276 of CM075853.1, read as the reverse complement.
TCCCCTTTACCTTGAGTTTGTCTACTTCCTATTCTCGATGGAGGAGCTACTTGGAGACCCCCTCCTTTTTCTTGATTTTTTTAGAGTACATGGGCTCGTGGATATCCGATATTCTGGATGGGATTTGTAACAACAACAACAGTATCATCACTTAGTGGATAAATTTTGTGTATTTATCGCTGAATGATCACTTTTCTTGCACGATATAATTAGACCAAAATCTAGTTTCAAGAAAATTCCTAACCACTACAAACATGCATGCCGAAAGTGAGATTCAAACCCACGACTTGTTAATGATCAGAGAACTAACTGTTCAATTACTATCTCCAGGTGCTCAAGTATTTAAGTATTGCAACTGTAGAGAGAAACAAATGCTTCACAAACTATCATTTTAATAGTAAAAATTCAAAAATATTTTGTAAATCAAAGTGCCTCAATAGCTTATATTGCCAAAATAAATTTGTCATTGCAGCATTCCAAGGGGGCGAAACAAATTCCAAATAAAAAGAAAAATTTCGAATACGATAAAATACTGAAGTATAGGGGCTTAATTTTGTTTTAAAAGGAACTTTCTGTAATTGAGTACTGTTGTGAAATAAATAAATTGAATCAATTTTAGAGTTGTAGTGAATTTAATATAATTGATTAAATGTATGTTTGTAGAAACTTAATTTATGGACTCAGAAAGTTTCAAAACAATATTGTCATTAATCAATACGTTTATTATCAACATACAATATATTTATAACAGATATATATGAATCTGCATACAAATTTAACTCGAAAACTAGTTTCAAACTGTAGCAAGAAAAAATTGGTGTCTCACATAAGCCTATTATTTTTAACTCTACAACGAAATTTATTATATATTAATGACACATAAAATACAATAAATTACGCAATAGACTGGCATACCTTCATTGTGTGTGGTGTGTATGTGGCATTAATTAATATTACATAAAAATGCCTACATGGTTTTAGGTAAATATGATAAATAAGGATTAGTTTGCATTATTTAGTAAAAAAATGTTAATAATAACAGATGATTTTTAATAAGGCAGGATTTATATTATTTTACATATAATGCTGTGCTTATTTAAATATTTACTTGCTTATTCAAATATTTTATAACTAAGGGAAAATATGTACAAATGAAACAAGCTTCTACACTGTAAGCTTCAGTTAATTCATGTAAATTTCTTAATACTTGGAAACGGAATAACTTTCTGTATCGAAATAACTTACTTTTATGTTAATTGTTGTTTGTAGTTCTTATTATTTTCACTTTGAAATTACTCAAATTCAATAATCGGAGATAAAGGTCAAAATCATCACTATCTCCGTCAAACGCTTAATCATTTACATGATGATTAATAAATTCCGGAATTTTACAAATTTCTGTCCTGGATAAACATGTGTAACTTCTCTGTAACCAAAAAAATAATTTTGATTTTCTTTTATCCAAGGTTTCAAAAGCATTTAGCATGAGACTTATGATAGCCGGATGGAAATATACTACGATCTGTTCTAGTTCCATTAGAGCACATGAAGCAAATATCTTGAAATGTACCACTTTCGACTTCGACGTAATGTTTTATGCGCAGTTCTTTCTTCTTTGAGGTTTCACACATTTCTTCGTTCTACAGCTCTTTTTTTATAATTTATTTTCCTATTTGAAAAAATATTAAAATGAGTAACTATTTTATTTCAGAATAGTAAAAATTAGGATATAGAAATAACAACCTTAAAAAATAAAAAATAACTTAGATTTTTGAAGTTAATAGATTTTGAAAATTAAGATGTCAGAAACAAAAAATGGGTTAAATTTTCTTATTAACATACACACACACAATCTGAAGAGAATTTTACTTATTTGAGTTTTTTTAAATTATCCTCGTTGTAATGACATCACATGAATAAAATATAAATAAGAAATGATTTCATTCGTTACTTTTGGAATAAAATAAGCAACAGATAAAAAGAAAATGCAAGCTCCATTTATAGAAATTAAAATTAATTGAATGAAGGATTTTGATTGCTGTTCATTGGCTATTTTGAAAAACTGAGGGCTGATGATTACCGATTAAAGCCCATTCAAAACTAGTAAAAACTTTCATTAAAAGTGATAGTTAAGCTTCCTAACTGCTGAAATGAATGCAAGAGAACTAACAATTCAGTTGCACTAAAAAAACACAAAATTCATTGTTAAAAATTAGATCATAATAGTTAAAACTTGAAAGTATTTGAATTAAAAAAATTAAAAAGTAGTGTTTTTTTTTTATTAAATGTCTTAAACCAAAATATATTTAATGGTTGCAATGTTGATTAGGTTTTCTGGTGCAAAGATCATAAAGGAAAGCTGCACCATAAATGTTAATTCTTGCAAAATACACCTATAAAAATAAAATTATATCTATATGTCGAAGTTTTGTGTAGAGATGAATGAAAAATGTATGGAATGCAATAAAATTCAAATATCTGGATTTCAATCTCCGACAGGATCTCAGAAGTTTCAAACCGCAAAGTAATAAGTACTATACTCTGGAATATACCATAGATGCTATGGGATCTTTGGTACATTTCCACGGGGTATAACTTAAAAAAAATAATATGTTTACGACTTTTTTCTATTTTTGAAAAATCATTTTTGCTATAGTTTTTATTTTCTCCAGTGAATATTTGCCTTTCCCAATGTCTTCTTTCCGAAATGAATTGGAATGTGAAATGAAGAGCTGGAATTTCAGTATCTAAATTTTTTTTTAACTAAAAAAGAATTAGCACTAGACGCATCATTTGATTTGTTATTTGTTATCTATACATCTGAATCCATTTTGTAATGAATGAAGAACTTCCATGAAACTTTTCATATACTGGAATTCGGTAAATGAAAAGTCTAACGCAAGATCCATTTTGTTTTTCTTGAATTAATTTATAATATTTGTCTTTCAGATGCTAACTAGATGGATCCGTGAAGAATTGTTTTCCACTGATAAATGCTGAAGTAAGGTCATGCGTTAAGTATCAATTCAATGAACCAGATGTAAAAGTATTCAAAAGATCACAGTGAAGCTGATATATACAACTAGTTATATATATGTACAAAACACTGTCGCAATAAATAACGTCATTTAAAAAAACTCTAAATTTCCTATGAAAGAATATTTAATATTTATATATTAACATTTTTCAAAATTTTGTAATAGAAATAAATTTTAGAATCTATGAGATTGCTACTTTTTCACTTTAGTGAATCATATTTAACTAAAATAGCAAAAGACCAATAATATTGAATTTTATATAAAAAAAATTATAAACCTATTTCAAGATTTACTAAACAACAAAAATTCCTATTTACAAATATTTGAAATTTTAGTCTGACTTGTTTTTTGAAGACTTAAGTTTAAATATATTGATGCCAAAACTAAGTAGAATTCAAATATATATATTACGTTATATATTTGAGGATGATATGTACAAAAATTATTTCTTCTGCTGTAACAATTGACATTTAAAACACATAATTCATGTTAGATTACAGAAATCTAATTACAATTACATAAAAGGGCTTTAAAGTCAAATTTTTAAGAATGCAGTTTGAAAAAGACGAAATAACTTACTGTAACTTCACTTGTGTTCAGTTGCTCTAATTGGTTCCACTTAACTCCTCATCTTCAATAACCGGAGTCTTGGATCATTGCTATTCATCTGATTCTGGAGTGATTGTCCTATTTTGAACTTTGCACTATAAAATCAAACCAGCCAACCACTATGAGACCCTCATTATCATCTTGTAAAGAGTCTAGGATCATCATCATGTAAAGAGTTTAGGATCATCATCATGTAAAGAGTTTAGGATCATCATCATCTTATAAAGAGTCTAGAATCTTCTTGTAGAGAGTTGAGGATCATCATCACCTTGTAGAGAGTCTAGGTTCATCATCATCTTAAAGAGAGTCTAGGTTCATTATTATCTTATTGAGAGTCGAGGATCATCATCTTGTAGAGAGTCGAGGATCGTCATCTTGTAGAGTCGAAGATCATCATCTTGTAGAGAGTCTAGGTTCATCATCATCTTGTAGAGAGTCTAGGTTCATCATCATCTTGTAGAGAGTTTAGATTCTTCATCATCTTGTAGAGAGTCTAGATTCATCATCATCTTGTAGAGAGTCTAGATTCTTCATCATCTTGTAGAGAGTCTAGATTCATCATCATCTTGTAGAGAGTCTAGATTCATCATCATCTTGTAAAAAATCTAAAATCATCTTCTAAATTTGGAAATTTTTAAATAATGTTTTACTTATAAATTATGTTTCCAGTCAAACGTAAACAAATACTGATGAAGGCACTCAAAACAGAAATTTCTATTCAAAAAACAAAAAAAGAAGTTAAATTTAAAATTGTTAAAATTCAAACTTATAATTAAAAAATTTTTTTACCTATGTAGCAGCATATTCGAATTCATATTTATAGAAGAAAGGTATATTTTAATGTAATTTACTAAGATTTTTTAAGAAACACTGAAGTTTGAAAAATAATTTTACATAAAAATTTAATTTAGGTGTACAGGAATGAAACTATAAAATTTTAAAAATCTTCATTTTGTAGTGTTAATTAGTCAATCTGTATTTTCCTACACACATTAATAGTAATTAAAAAAAAAGAAATTTTCCAAAGAAAACAATATTTACAATTAAAACAGAAAAATGAATATCGAAAAAGCACCAATATGGAGACATTCATAAATAACAAAATTATTTAAACAGAAAAAACCTCAGACAACTTTCCCTAAGATAAATGTCGTGAATTATCATTAACAAAAAGTGAGAAAGGCTATCTTGTTAGAAAGGTTTTTGTAACAAAAAAGTATAATCAGTTTCATTCAACGATACTCAACAATATGAATTTCACATTTTTGTGTATCCATAGGACGCTAATTCACTTTCCGGTCTACTGACCAAAATGGTAGGACTTAAATACATATCCGTTGAAAGCAATAACAATATTTATTTGAGGTCCATTTGCTCAACGCTGAGATGACTATACCGATGCAATTACAATTCTGAATCAAAATTTTCAGAGTGAAACAAGAGTGTAGGAGGTTGCCATAATTGGCACACTTCATCTCCAGACGAACAGTTTTTCAAAGCGGCAATAATGTTGAATTCTAGCGAAAATAATCAATATTCTAGATATTTGGCACAAAACTCAATCCCAGTTTTTGGCTTCAAAGAAAAGACATAAGTTCGAGTTAAGGCCTATCAATTAATGCAACTATTAGGAAGGAAGTTTAATTGGTTTCTGCTATGAGCAATAATACGCTTTTATTGTGAAATTCTTCACCGTACTTATGTCAAACAGAAAAATTCTGACGGATTTCCTGCATCCCTGGGCACTAACTGAACAATGACTGATATGTTGTTTGTAAGCGTTCAGTAGATTAAAAGATTCCATAACCACACACACACTACAAAATACCCAAGCCTGATGACGAAATTTGAACCTATGAACTACTGAATTGAAAGTCATAGTACTAATCATTTGGTTGTCAGTTCAAATCTCTCGTTGGGAGAATTGAATCCGTGAATTACTGAACCAAAGGCCATAATGCTAACTATTAAATTGCCAGTTTACAACAAATTCTGCCAAGAAAGATAGTGCTAGTTTGTATACTTTGTGGACCCACAAAGAGAGAAATAAAGAACACAAGAACACTTTATATAGTATACACTTGTACAACTTCTAAAAGAATCAAGTATTTTCTCGATATAAATATTTGAAAAACATTTTATTTTTTAAAATTGTCACTAACTTTCTGCTTTATCGATAAAAATGCGTAAAGTATTCCATGTTATCAATAAAAACCTACGAGAAAACGATATTGAATAAAAATTAATAACTATTTGACGCAGATAAAAGTGCATCAAATAGTAACCAAGTTTTGCATCACGCATGTATCAATTAATGCAATCCTGCAATGAATTGCTCTAACATTCATTGAAAAGCCTTTATTCCTAAATTTATAAATTATTCAATATATAATAAAATTTAATAACACACTTGCATATTTCATAAAGTAGAATAATTAAAAAATTATTCCAGGTTTTGAAAAACACAAAGATGTCAATGAATGATAATTGTCGATTTCTTAAGCAGTCAGATTTTTTATCATTGGTTTTAGGACCACGATTTATTATGACAAAGCTTTTAGTGCAATGACAACCCTTCTTAATACAAATTAAAATTTTCAATAAATAAATAAAAGGAGAACATATGAAATAAAAATAACATTGAATAAAAAATTCAATTTTTAAATGTTAAATATTTTAATTTTACATGAATAATCAATTCAATGAATAATTTTATCAATTCAAAAATATTATCAAAACAAATTTTTAAAATATAAAATACGAATTCGAGTCAGAAATATAACTTCAATAGATAATCATTTGATCAGATTCATTATTGTTATAGCATAATTCATAATAAAGCAAAATTTAGTAACACATAAATAAATTATATATATCATGAAATGATTAGATAAACATATATATATATATATTTGAGGCAGGAAACACGTACTGCAGTATTATTACACAGCATAATATACATGGGGCATTAAATATTTTCAAATACCTGTAATTTTGGCTATGATGCCATTAGACCCGGTCGTTTGGCAACAACGGCATAACGTGTATACCAAATCAGCTAGAAAGTGGTCTATCGTAGTCTTGAAAGAGGATAGGAATTCGTTGCTACCTCAAGAAGCATCATATCACTTGGAGGACATCGCTACTACGACATTTTACATACCTCAGCCACCACATTAGCAAACACGAAATGTTTTTAGCTGACTCTGTACATAACCATTTATATACCGTTTGGGAGCTTTCCTTGCCAAACACCACCGCCGTCTACTGTATATAATATAAATAAAAACTTTAAATAAGAAAAGAAGAAAGTAAATTAGAATGACACATTTTAAGCGAAAATTTAAAAGTTTTTATTAGTGTATGCCGATAAGTCATCAGCAATTTTTTTCTAAAATTGATTCATGGAAGAAATACAAAATTTTTATCTATGAAAGTAACAGTTGATATTCAACAACAGCTTTCGAAAGACAAGTTATTATACCATCCAAGATAACACATAAATACAGTGCAGTTAAAAATATACGATACAATGAAAGCTGCTCACAAAAAAATTTATATATTCACTTCCAATGCGCAAATTTATACAGACACTTACCACTGAGAAATAAAATTTAGTGGAGAGTAAAATGACTTTTCATTCAGTAATTTACTACCTGATTTATCTTTAACTTTAATAGGACAAATTGCGACAAAAAGTTGCTTACTTTTGCGCAGTTTACGCAGGAGTGTTTTGGACCTTGCGCGGCATAAAACCCACCCAACCAACCAATCAGCCATACAGCATGTAGATGACAATGTACTGAAATGAAAGATATATATACTTACAATTAAATTTATTAATAATCTGAAAATATTATTTCTAAGTAATTTTTAAATATTACTATACTTTTAAATAATACTTAATAATATTTTTTATAAAAATATAATTTGGTAGATGCATATACCATACATATAAAAAATATTGCTTAAAAATCCAAAATGAAATGGAATAGAATTTTTTTGGGAGGAAAGTTGTCCAAAAGCACTTTTCTACGAATCATTAATGAATTTGCCATGAAGCACTTAAGAATACAAAGTTTTTTTGAATATTACAGGATAATTTGGTTTTTCACATGATATTGTGCAAAAGCATGAGTCAATATTGAATAATTATCAACAAACTATTTAATCTTTGCAATTTATTTATTTATTTATTATTATTATTATTTTTTTTTTTTAATTTGATGTCAATCCGTGTCATTTTGATTAGGAAGTATCATTTTATAAATACTCTAATGTCAAAAAAATAAATTAATAAATAGTTAAAGTAATTATTCATATTTTTATAAGAAAATGAATTTATATTTTCATCACGAAATATATATTTTTAATTTCAAAGACTGAAATAAAACTTAAAAATTTCATGCACATGAATAAAATTTTCTGTCTTAGACAGGTTTAAATTTCTTTTTCTTTAAAGAGGTCTTGTGTTTTTGTATTTACAACAAGTATAAAAAAATTAAAACTGTACTTAGCTTTTTTACAAAAATGTATATTTTTCACTTGGTTTAATTTTTTTAGGTAAATATGGTAAGAATTCTGTGTCATTTCTTGATAGAAAAATGAAGCAAAGACTATCAAAATGAAAATAAGTAATATTTTTAATGGTAAATAACCAATCTTTGACTCATTTGATATATAACAATATTTTAAATAATATAAAAATAGCTTAATACCACAATGAAAATATTAAAATTCCTTAAATTTTTAAAAATATTTTAATTAATTTCGTTGTTTATTTCTGGTGATACGCACTATTTTTAACAATTGGTTTAACTTGAGTTCGCATCTTTCCAGCATAGATAAACCGAAATTAAATTCAAGTCTCATCAAAATATTTAAAATATATGATTATTTTTCTTGGTTTAATGATTCATTAAAATATTAATGAAGATATCCGCAGTGACGAATAGTCTACATTAAATGAGTTCATTCAACGCATGTTATATAAGAGTACTCAAACATTTAAGGAAATTCAGAAATTGTTTGCTTTTTGGCTATCATTTTTTTTTCTTTCTTTTCTAACAATTCCGGAATTATGTACTGCTTTAAGTAAAATTACTTAAATGAATAATTAAGACTAAGCGTATACTTTTTTCAGTTATTATTTGCATTTGTTTAATTAAGATTATTTGTATATTGTTATAGCATTTTTCGATATTTCATAAAAATAAAAGTAATCAATAATTATGGATCAAATATAACATTATTCTACAATAACAAAAATTCCTTTATTTAAAATTCATGTACTTAAATATGACTAAACCAAATAGAGGGTTAAGGAAAAACTTTTCATCGATAGTTATATGTATTAACATCTCAAAGAGGAAGAACTCCATTAAACATGTAATCATTCACATTGACATAAATGTTGGGATTGAAGGACAATACTCATTTCCATTTGCTCAACAGTGGCTGATATCGAATCTGGAACCTTTCAATGCGAAAACCTTCGTTTTGCCTCTAAGCCATGTTTAACTTTAGAGTATATAAGTATACATGTTAAAGTATGCAAATTTATTTATATTTTTTACCGTAATGTGGTTGTTTCCTTCGTTATAGTTGAGATCATTGCTAAATCACGTTATTTCATTTTTTTCCCACTTAACAAACAAAGTCTTGGAAAAAATTCGTTTTTTTTTTTTCTACTAAAAGAATGTCATTTTTATTTCATATATTCTACTACGTCTGTCAATAGTGTATGAATCAAACAAACAATTTCCTGGGTGCAAGATCAATCTACAATCTCAATATCTTTTAATTGTTTTGAGGAGAAAATATTCCTGTGAAAGACTGAAATCTGGGTAATTTTGGCATCTAACTAATGTATGTCAACAACCACCAACACTTTTGGCGTGTCACCGAAATATTTGCTAAATATCCTTATTTCTGATTTATATCACAAATAATGAATCTTAAGTACATCGGAGATTGGCATTTTATTTTCATATTTCATACTTTGTAAAAACATTATAAAGGGGACAATTTTTTCGCTTCTCGTACTAAAAAGATTGACCAATAGCTGTGAAAAGAGGTGCTGTTCCTATTCTAGTTCAATTTCCACTGCGAGATTAACTCCAGGAAATTTAATTAAGCAGTAGATTTAAAAAGCAAATCTGTATTGATGTTATTGGATATTCTGCCATTACATTCCAGAGTGAATAAAGGAATGTTTGATTTTAATTGCCTTTTTTATAAGGATAACAATTGCAATTAAGTTAATCATTAAAAATTTAGGTTTAATTTTAGCCAATACTGAAATAGGTTTTCTGCCTCAGTTGACTTTTTTTCTTTAACCACATCCCTAGAAACACCCATGACGGACTCAAAAATATTTTTGCTGCGTTTCCAAGCCATTACATTTTATTCAGAGGATCTGAAATACAAACATCTACATTTTAGAAAAATAATACTGAAACAATATTGAAACATTCGTTTGTGATTCGCATTAGTTAAATAAATTTCACATATTTTTTTAACTTAAATTTGACATACCAGTATGACTGCAGATTTGTTAGAACAGTTTCATCTTTTGTTTTAACGTACAACTGACCATTGGTCTCATAATAATTTCTTCCTTAGAAAAGCTATGCATACCGTTATATTAATATAAATACCACTTCAGAAACTCATACGCAATAGTTTTTACATTTAATTGGCAAATATTTAAATACTTTTTTTCCTCCTATGAAGTTATAACAAGTGTAGATCTTAAAATATTATTCATCCTCCCTGGCCTTTTTTAGAGGAATGTTTCATATAAGAAACGAAACATTTGTTTATTGGTAACTTAACACTGCACATTTTTTTTCTGGTTTTTCTTGAAAAATTCATTTCATTTAATAAATAATTTTTAAAACATCAAGGATTTTAAATCTTTGTACGAGTGTTATGATATGGATTTGAATGTCCAATGAATGACTTAACAAAACCATTTTTTTTTGTTGCAGCAAAAGCTAAAATCTGTACTAAATATTATCACAGAATAAAATTTTCAACCATGTGATCAAGGGAAGTAAATGCTCAATGATTTTTCATCAAAATTCTACATGTCGCACTACACTATAAAATTAACTAAAAAGTGTCTGAAAAATTAAAAAAGAATTCCTACAGAAAAATAATTGCTATCTTCTTCTGACAGTGTTATCATGACAATTATTTTTATGGGGATATTTAAGATACAATTAAATAGATATCAAGTAAGAACACTTCAAAAGCTTCAAAAATCAATCAAAAAGAAATTGGAAAAGTATCCCTAAAATATTTGAAAAAGATTATTTGTGGCGTAAACCAAACTCCACAAATCATTAAATCTTAGCCAAAATCCGTTATTCATTACGCATGCGCTATGATTCGACTTTCGTGATTAACTTAAGACTCTGGCTCAGAGTAAACACATCTCGATTGCTATCACATACGTTCGAAGTTAACACTTTGCTGTTAAGTTTATGTTGACAGTTGTCTCGTTATTTTTAATGCTCAGTATTAGTTCTGCTGTGTTACTTTTAACGTGCTTTTTATTCTGCGCAGATTTCTTTTAAACAAGTAAGTTATTTTTCTTTTAAAATATTTTGTTGTAAGTATTGTATTGAACAGTGTAGGTTCAATAAAAAATTCACTGGCATTTCTTCTTTTTTAGTAATTTCCAAGACAAAAATGTTTGAAATATTTAAATTCACGTTATAATTTATTGATTAAAATATCGAATTAAAAATTAACACTTGTTCATTTTTATTCAACAAAATTTAAATGTAAAATTTAAAAATATGTTGAAATATCATGAATACACAAAACTTACGTTTCTGTAAAATGTATGCCTACAATAAAGTTTAATTAAAAATGTTCAAATATATATTGCATAAAATTAAACATATTCTTTTTAAATTATGGTTTAGCATAAAGTATCTACAAGGATATTATTAGAAGTAATGAATGAATATGCTATAACTTCTAGAAGGAAAGTTGTGATTCTGTTTTATTTTGTGAAAGGGGTTAGAAGTGTTTATAGAAATCTGTGAATGTCTCATTAATGGCATCAAAATTCACAAAACCTGAAATCATTTTGTCATGCAAAGATTGAAAAGTCTGAATTAATTTGCACTTAGGTTCTACTTTAAATTAAATTAAGTTTTTTGCAGTTATTTAATTAAAAAAGTAAAGAATTATATTTCATATATCACAAGTATAATTTTTTATAATTGTAGTGGACAAAAGTAAAATTTTAAATTTCATTCAGTTTAAAATGTGATTGTAGTACTCTTAAACACAGTATAAATATTCTATATGAAAATTTTTAAATGATGTGATAGATAAATACATACATCTTTAAAGTTAAGTGTATTTTTTTCAATGTTTATCGGGTATGACTTTTTTTTCTTACATTTTCATTTATTTTGTGTTATAAGAGATCAAATTCAGAATTGTGCAATAATCTTGACTGTTACAGCATTTGCAAGACTGTTTCTTGCTGTGTTTTTTAACTAAAATGAAACATTTTCCATCCACTAATTACAGGAGAGGAATTTTATGGATATTCCATAACTTCCAGCGTATTTTAGTGAATGCTAAGCATTTTGAAATTTCCCATTTAAATTCAACTTAAAATTACTCTTTTCAGATGTTTTAAATAGGTTTTTCAAAAAAGTTTCAAATCGTGTAGCGAACTTTTATAAGTTAACATTCTTTGTGAATGTTATGTATAATTAAATAAAGAGTTTCATTATGTGGATTTTGATCGTATATAATTTCCTTTTGAAATTCAAATATTATCATGGGCAATTTAAGAATCCTATTTTGATGCAGTATCAATTTTCAGCAATGCATATAACAATGATTTTATTTTGATTATGTGCAATAGAACAATAACATTGCAAACGTGCCAATTAATGCCTTCCATTTTTATCTTCGAAGCCGACTTCATATACCAGTTCAACAGCTCATGGGCTCGGATTCCACGTTGGGTATGGATATTTGTACTGCTTTGGAATCCAGTTTAAACTGCAAGTCTTATTCAAAATAACACTCGCGTGAAAAAAAAAAAAGTTACAAATCAAACCACTAATCCAATATTTTAAAAATCTAAACTGCGTTATTTGTTACTTTCCTGTTTGTATGTAGATATAATTTTCAACAAAAATATATGAATTGTTTTTATTCATGTGCCATTGTTGAACTGTTAAAACTTCAACATTTTCATTTTTCTTCTCACTGAACTCGCTGCTAAATGGGTAATTCTTGAATTTCCTGTATTTATGGTCCATTCAATTCCCACTTCGGTTTGGTTTGTTTGTCGCTCTACAGTCATTTTTTGCACATGAGGGCTAATTAGACCGGGATCTACGGTATAAAGTGGATTCTGAACCACTACAAACATCCATGCCCGAGTTGGGATTCGAACCCACGAACTGTTGAACCGAAGGCAAGAGCGCTAACCATTCGGCTGCCAGCTCGGCATTCCCACTTCGGATTCAATGATTGTTGTGAGTCGGAATCAATTTTAAATTTGTACTGCCTTTATAACTAGCCTTCATATTCAAAACATGTCCATTGAAGAAAAATCAAATTTTTTTCCTCAATGAACGTGTTTCGTTAAGACTTGATTTACCTTTTTTTTCTTCATTATTGCATGCTAGATTCACGAATAAGAAAATACAAAATATTAAATTTAACTCTTTTCGTATGCAATATTATCATTCGTATTTCATGATTAGTTTTATTATATTATGTGTAATATTAAAAGACGCAACACCAATTTAAAAGCCCAAAAAAATAAAATTCATGATTAGTCATCACTTATTCAAGTGATGACTAAGGAATTTTACTTAAGAGTGATTAATTATGGTAGAATCGTTAAAATAAAACGGTCACAAAAGCAAAGAATTTCTGAATTTTTCAAGGTGTATAATTGCAAAGCTGTTTCAGGATTTCAAGTGCGGGTCACTTACTCCTATAACATGCTTTGAGTCGAGAGGAAATTTATTTAATCAATCCAGATATCTTCATTAATATTTTAATAAATCATTTAACTAGAAGAATATAAGTATATACTTTCTAAAATATAAGTATATATTTTAAAATTTATATTTTATTTAATATTTTTATATATTATACATTTTAAAAATTTTTACTTTTGGATACTCAATTAGTGTTTCTATCAATTCTGAAAGGATAAAAGTAACTAAAGTTCTTATTATATAACATGAATATTTTGATTTGCTCAAAAGGTGCGAAAGATCACTAAATATTCTGAAAGTGCTCTAATACTTGGTGTGCAGTTCGTAAAGTCGAGTGTATCTGTCAGTTATTCTATCTCGAATTGACTATAGTAGCTTAATTTATGGATCAACCAGATCCTCGGTATTGCGAAAATTAGACCCCGTACACCACTCAGCTTTACGAATCTGTTCTGGAACATTCTGGACTTCTCCTGTTCAGAGCCCTTATATAATTTGCAAACAGTTACCTCTTGATCTGAGACTTAAGCAACTCTCTACATTATTCTAGGCCGAGCTGGCAGCCGAATGGTTAGCGCTCTTGGCTTCGGTTCAACAGTTCGTGGGTTCGAATCCCACCTTGGGCATGGATGGTTATAGTGGTTCGGAATCCACTTTAAACCGTGGGTCTCGATCTAATTAGCTCTCGGGTGCAAGTGATGTCATTACAACGGAATGATTTCAAGAAACTGCAATCTTCAGTAAGACTTTTTGGGTTACTCTGATCCCTCATGGGACTCACATTCTTAAGGTGAGTACGGGTGTCTCAATCCCGAGGTACCCAGGGATCTATATTCTGTTTTTCCTCCCTCTTTTTAATCTTTTTCTTATTTCCATTCCTCAAGGGCAAGCGAGAGCTCTCCATGAGTAGCAGGAGCCGCTGTGTTTGCTTCTTATGGACAGTCAAGATCCCTATGTGTTGGCCATGCGGTAACCCTTTGGATTGTTGGTGCACTGGGGACCACAGTGTAATCAATGGGCTGGAATCTTGCTACAGTCGTGGCTAATCTGCTACGGATCAAGCGAAGGGTTCACATGCTTTGGCTTGGAATTAAGGGTGGTCGCTGCCCCCGGGGGTGACCTTTAGCGTATGTGTTTTGGCAAGCACTATGGTAAGCGCTGAGGCTGGAAATGTCCAGAGGAGCCTGAACCTATGTATATAATGTGGCTTCTAATTCTTTAATTATTGAAAATCAATATACTTGTTATATGTTGATAAAAAATAAGTGTATATCACTTTACCAAAGCGGTTTTCGTAGGGGAAAGTCAACACTTGATAACATAGTGCACTGGAAACACAAATACGCAATGCTTTAGTCAAAATTTTGTTTCCATCTTGTTTATTTCTTTTTTGATGTAGAAAAGGCGTATGACCCTACTTGGCGGGAAGGTATTTTCCATACAATATTTAACTTTGGCTTAAGAGGTAACCTTTCCATCTTCATTAAAAACTTTTTACAGCTGCTTACTTTTATGATCCGCATAGGATCAGTTTTATCCAATCTCTTTGTTCAATCTGAGGGAGTTCCCCAGGGAAGCATTTTGATCGTAATACTTTTCAATTTACATATTAGTGACATTCTCCATCAACTTCCAGCTACATGGTAACATATATGTTGATTTACAAATATCATGCAAAGGATCGAATGTTATCTTATAGAACGTCAATCAAAGAGGTCATTAACTGTTTTCTGTAACTGATGTGATAGAAATGGCCATACATCATCAAGCAAGAGTAGATGTGTGCATTTTGGCAGGAAAACTAGCTTATACCTAGACCCTGATGTCAAGATGGCCGATGTGTCAATTCCCATAGTTAATCGGGTACGATTTCTTGGAGTAATCTTCAGCAAAAATTAACATTTCTCCCACATATTTTACATCTACGAAAAAGTTGCGAGCGATCACTTAATATTCTCAAGGTTCTGTCTAATACTTCCTGGGGAGCAAATCGTACGTCATTACTTAGAGTATATCAAGCAATTATACTCTCACAAAGTGATTATGGTTCTATTGTTTATGGAACTGCTAGATCGTCTGTCTTACGTAGACTGGACACAATCTATCATTCTACCTAATGGATATGTACAGGAGCATTTTGTACTTCACCTGTAGAAAGTTTATATGTCACTTGTCATCAATTACCACTTAATTTAAGACGTTAACTGTCTATATAAATTGTTATTTTAAAATCATGTCTATACCAAATCATCCTTTGCGATCTAAGAACACTTCTCGTGCTCTAATGGGCCGAGCTGGCAGCCGAATGGTTAGCGCTCTTGCCTTCAGTTCAACAGTTCGTGGGTTCAAATCCCACCTTGGGCATGGATATTTGTAGTGGTTCGGAATCCACTTTAAACCGTAGGTCCCGGTCTAATTAGCCCTTGTGTGCAAAAAATGACCGTTGAGCGACAAACAAACCAAACATGCTCTAATGAGACTTTACCGTGCTCGACCTTTTAACATCCCCTCCTTTCTAGTTCGAGTCAAAACATCTCTAAATCTCTCTGTGAGATTCATAATATAGGGATCCATATCATTGACTATTGTAAAAATTTTTTTATGGAATATCCCTACAGCAAACTATATTAACCCATTCCTTTATTTTTAAAAGACAAATATAAAACCAGTTTTACAACTTTTTCTCGCTCATCGAGATCAGTATTCTTAATACATTCCTCTTTTTACAGACGATTCCAAAATAGTTGATTAGGTTGGATGTGGTCTCTACGAGAGAAGTTTTCAAAATGTAGTTACGGCCTTAAAATATTTGTTCAATATATACCGTGGAAGCTATGACAATTTATTATGCACTAAAGCTTTTATGTGACCACGAACATCGTAAATTTTGCATTTATACTGACAACATGAGCGTCTTGGAAGCAATAAAAAAATGCTGAAATACCTTATAATCCTGTAATTTTTCGAATATATACCATCTTGGAAACTCTATGAAACCGAGATTATGAAATTATCTTTTGTTGGATACATAGCCATATAGTTATAACTGGAAGTAATAAAGCAGATGAAGTGGCAAAAAATATATGCCCGTACTTACAACAAGGTGTACCTCTGTCCGATAAAAAAAATTCTTCCAAAAAATTTATCCGTTCTCAATGGCAGGAACTATGGGATTTACAAACTATGAACAAATTATATTTTATCACTCCTAATAAAATCCCATTATCAGTTTTACAGCAGCGTACAACTGATGTAAAATTCACTCGTTTACGTATTGGGCCGACTCGTTTTACTCATAAGCACTTGTTTTGAAGTGACCCTAAGCCTTATTGTGCTACATGTAATGTTAATCGTACATTTTCAGCATATTTTAATTGACTGCCCTAATTTTAATCACTATCGTATTGCATGTTTTAATTCCTACCTCTTTAACGTTACAAGAGCTTATTGGACAAAATCCTCACTGTAACCTCTTCACCTTTTAACGTTCTATTAAATTCCTACATTGTATATAATCATTTTACTTTTACCATTTATTTTATAAGATCTTACAACAATACTTTTTGAATAGTATACCATATGCTTGGCGCAGTTTGTCCTAGACAGGACCTTGTGTCATTAAACTTGAAATAATCAATAGGGTTATTATACTTAATCAAATTTTACTTTATGCAACATATTTTTCAAAATCTATGAACTTCTAAATTATGAGAATTATTTTCAATGATTCTTATTTCTACATTATTGTTTCCATAATTCTGAAATAAAACAGTAGCTCATTATGTTCCTTTTTTTAGGTAGAAAAATCTATGAAAAGAGCTGTCGAACAAAATTTCTATGAGATTAAACATGTTGTTCAATAAGCCTGTTAAAATTACCTGTCCAATCTGCTTATCATCTGTCATAAAAGAAGCTAGTGCATTTCTATCCTGCGCTCATATGTTCCATGCCAAATGCATGAGACGTTGGTTAAAAGAAAAGGGGAATTGTCCTCTTTGTCGCAAAGAATTTTGCTATATTTTGGTAGTTAGGAAAATTTTTCATGTTTCTGACTTTATCCATGATTCGTTTGAGGAATCATCAGACGAAGAAGATGGTGACCTTATAAGGTAGTGAGCCTTGACTTTTAACAAGATGATGAGCTTTGACTTCCAACGTGCCTAGACTCTTTACTTTTTGTCTTTACAAGCTTACTTAATTCATATAATTGGAGATGGCTGTATATCCACCTAAGAATTTTACTTAAGAATTTTTAAACTCTTCTGTGCATTTGTAATCAAACTTCACTAGCATTACCTGTATGTGTTGTAAATATCAACTTTTACAGTCAAGCAAAATATTTTTATACATATCATCATCACATATGGGTTAAATAGATTGGAATCATTTTTACTGAAGTGCTAAACATACCGGTGCTCAAAACTAATTCTTAAAAAAACCAGTCAGCCTGAAGTTTCAGGAAATACTTGTAAATATTAATTTTTACTTTACAGTCACTCTTGAAAATAAAGAATTTTATACATAATTCAATATTGCCTTTTATATTTTATTTAAATATAATACCATAAGGTTAAAAAAATTATATTTAAAATGCATGATTAATTATATCTATAATACAGAAATTTTGGAAAAAGGTTATTTTATAAATATTCTTTCAAATGTAATTTATATAGGACTTGATTTGATATTTAAAGTAGTGCCTTGTGTGTAACTAGTTGAATATAATCGCTTCGCTGTAATCAATTTTCACAATTAGATTTGATACTTTACGTTGATTCAATGAATAATTTTACATTTTACTCATTGAATTTATATTCAACTTGTGCTTCATTTATATTACGAATTTATATTTAACTACTTACAGCATGCTTTCTTAGTTTGGAATTTATCGGAGGAAAACATGTTTAATCCAACTTGTTATGATCTGGAAAGACAAATATTAAATTAATGCAACGAAAACTCTGGACATATATTAAGTTTTTGATATACGAAATAAAAAAATAATAAAATAAAAAAACAGAATAAAAAAATCGTTTCTGATTGAATTGCAATTGAAATGTGAAAACAAAATTTTCCACGGTTAAGCAGGAAAGTTTAAGAAATAGCAATTGGAAACACAATGCAAAGAAAAGTGTATACGTCACAAAATAATTCGAGTAGTTTCTCCATATGATTTCATTACAAAATGAAGTTCATGGAAAAAATAACAAATGTGTATAGTGCTTGGTAACTCTTTTTAATTCCAAGGTTTTTAAATATTGAAGTTCGAAATCTTTTCTCATTCCGATCCTTTTCAGACGGATGGCATTGGCAAAGGCTAGAAGGTATTCTCTAGAGAACAATGATTTTTTAAACATCGAAGGAACTAGCAAATATAGTTTTTTTATTACACAATGTAAATTTAAGAGATTCCACAACATCTGTTATACCACAGAGAACTGAAACATCTCTATCACACATCCAAGTTGTTTCAAACTAATAACGTCCAGCTAGAATCTTTCATTTCGGTATCTCAATGAAAGATTTTTTCTTTCAGTCATAGGTATTACCATTATAAAGAATGTTCCTATTTAGTGCTATTAAGTTTCATTTCTATTTCAATTAAATTCACAATAATTGCTACCCTTAAAAATAGTGTTTTTTTACCATTCGAATTAAACAGATAATTTGCAGTCCTGAAGGATCTTGCAATTAAGTACAAAAAAAATTTATTTCTACAATTTCTAAAATTAGTTTCACTATCGTCACTATGAAAATTGGAGTTAATTTCACTTTTTTAAGATTACAACTGACAGAAAATGAAATGGGCTCTGATTAATTAAAATCTTTACGTGATTTTCTAGTTTAATTTCTAAAAATTGGTAGAGAAACTTTCGAACTTTTTATAAAAAGGAAATTTTTACTTTTGTTTCGATTGGTGTAAAAGGATGATGAAAGCTTTTTGGTTGGCCATGATTTCTTATAACGTACCGTCTCCGCATTAACTGCGATAATATTCCACTAGCCTCAAGACATTCTTGATTGCCCTACCATTTTAAGATATTTGACTCATTGGTTGGCCATGATTTCTTATAACGTACCGTCTCCGCATTAACTGCGATAATATTCCACTAGCCTCAAGACATTCTTGATTGCCCTACCATTTTAAGATATTTGACTCATTGGTTGGCCATGATTTCTTATAACGTACCGTCTCCGCATTAACTGCGATAATATTCCACTAGCCTCAAGACATTCTTGATTGCCCTACCATTTTAAGATATTTGACTCATTGGTTGGCCATGATTTCTTATAACGTACCGTCTCTGCATTAATATTCCGCTAACCTCAAGACATTCTTGATTGCCCTACCATTTTAAGATCTTTGACTCATCTCGGGGAATTCCCCCTACTCGACCTCGAAAAGAGTCTACTCCGAAAACACCAAGGAGACAGCCAGGTGTGTTCTGCACACTCATGGTCATCTATAGTTGTCCCTATGGACACGACACCAACCCAACCCCTATTTCTTATAATTAAGTAAATCAGAATATATCTACAGTAATGTTTTCATTATTGTATGAACTTTTAAATATAATCCACATACTCATTAATGTTTTGTTTTTAACGTTAATAGCAGCAAGTTCCTCAGATTAAAGGGAATTTTTTTTTTTAAGTTGTAATATAAGAATGTGCAAACAATAATCTGTAGAATATTATCATACAATTTATATATATTTTTCTTTAAATATTGTTGAAATTACATTGACTTTTATTTAGTTTCTCATTGAAAACGAAAATAATTTTCAGATAAAATAAAAAGGAATTATCTATATTAGAAATCACTATAAATTTGTCTTTTAGAGTTTGCAGATAAAAAAATTTTTAATAAGAAAAGAGTTTATAGAATATGTATTACTTTAAAAATGAGGAAATAATTTATTCAAAATATATTTCTTTGCTTCCAATTTAAATATTCTGCATTGGGTACGCGTTAAATTATGCATTTCATTAAAAAATAATATATATTAAAAAAACGTGCTTCTTAATATTCAAATAGTAATTATGAAGTAGATTGCAAAATATATATATTTTCAAATGAAATAAAGAAGCTAAAATTTAATAAAATAGTATCATTTATTTCTCGAGGCATTTTTGGTTGAATCTCCTGTCGAGCAGCCCGCTCTTGCCTTCGGTTCAACAGTTCGTGGGTTCGAATCCCACCTTGGGCATGGATGTTTGTAGTGGTTTGGAATCCACTTTAAGCCGTAAGTCCCGGTCTAATTAGCCCTCGTGTGCAAAAAATGACCGTTGAGCGACAAACAAACCAAACCAAACCTGTCGAGCAGCCGTGATACAGGAGCTATGGTAGTACTTCACACAAAGAAATTGTTCCTGTAATAAAACTTATTTTTGAAAATCTCGCTATTCAATAACCCTTAATTTCACCAAAATAAAAAGGTAACTATGAAATACATTATATATAAAGAATAATTAATGAATTAATACTTTTAACAGATTTGTGATACGTTTTGAGTTTTAAAATTATGGATACTATCTTTTTACAGAATGGGTATTAATTTTTCTACAAGAAAATGATTGAAGTCTACAAAAGATAGAATTTTCTATCATCGTGTGTGTGTAGATGTGTAAAGAGAGTTCAAATTCCATCAAATGTTAAAATTTATTTTAAAGATATTTTCTATTTTTCTTTGTAAACTTACAAAATAAACATTTTTATTCTTTTCAGCAAAAAATATGTTTATTAAAGTTTCGATACTATTTTATATTAAAAATCAAACACACTCTTATTTCTGAATACCAAGCTCTACACAACGCCACCTATGAAACCCAAAACATTTTAACGTCGAATTTGGCTGATTTCCGTATTCACCATTAACCGGAAGTTCAAACACCATAAGGTAGAAGGTTACAATTAAATTTTATGTATATTTTTCTATTAAATTAATTGCTATGAGTTATTTTACTATATTTTTATAACCATTAAATTTTTCTACTGGTAATAATTTTGCATACCAAATACTTTGTATTATTCTTGCTTAAATAAACAATAA
Organism: Latrodectus hesperus; assembly: GCA_037975125.1. Taxonomy (NCBI): domain Eukaryota; kingdom Metazoa; phylum Arthropoda; class Arachnida; order Araneae; family Theridiidae; genus Latrodectus; species Latrodectus hesperus. The sequence continues at coordinate 53,324,580 of CM075853.1, read as the reverse complement.
AATACAGTATCCTTTAAAACTTCATGTAGGTCTTAGATGTAACTTAAGAATAGTTTGTAATGCAATAAATCAAATTCAATAAACACTATTACCCAAAAATCATGAATAAATCTAAATTTGCATATATTATAACCATATAAAATTCAATTAAAACTGTTTTTTCAATCATTTAAAATAGTACAAAAAGTATCATTTTTTTAAAAGGCAAAACTTGTAATTTAAATTAATCTTTGCTCCATCTTTTATGAATAACAAAACCAAATACCCTACTTCACAGAATCACTTTAAAAATGTATAACAGCAACTCAAGCAAAATAAGGCATTTAGTTAAATGAGAAGTTATCTCTGATATATCTAATAAAACTCTTAAAATATTCATTATTGTATTATGTATATATCTGTTAATATTAAAATAAATATAGAAAAGGAATAATTTCATTATCTGTTTAGTATGATATATGAAGTAGCAAGAGTAATTTCAATATACACAAAATAGAAAAATATATATATATGTAGATGTTAAATTCAATATTCAAAAGTAAATCTCACTAAATAAAAACACGGAAATAAAAAATTTAATTCTTAAAAAGGTCAAGAATTGTTTGGTGTAGTTAAAATTATGTAATAATTATAGAGGTGAGGAATACAATAGCATATTAATTAGTATATGTTAAAAAAAATTGTATACGCGGTATCTACAAAAATGAAATACATTACATATTCCTAAATTCTCATAGCACTTTGACAAAGAAAACCTGGAATTATTGAAATATTAGTTTTCTTAAAAATGTATGATGAAAGCATTTTTAAAATATCTTTGTAAATTTTTACGATGTTATATGTTTATAAAAAGTGAAAATTTTGGCAACTCTTTCAAATAAAGAATACTACATTTAAGTAATCAAATAGAAAATAAATTTTTTTAAGTATGTATGATTCTAAAAATACTATAAAACACAATTTATAATTAAATCACTAGCTTTTTTTAAAAAATAGCCAATTAATTAACAAAATATAATTTTTATATTTTGTTTATGCATGGACAATTTTTCTTAACATATAACAAGAAATTGTTAATGTCAAAATTTTTTAAGCAAAGTTTCATTACCATCTCAACATAACAATAACATATATATATATCTGTGAATAGAAAAAATACTGCTTTGATATGAAAAGTGGACCTCACGAGTTCACGACAAATGTTTCATCAAATAAAAAAATTATAATGTAATGTGAATCATATTTGACACAATGAAATACTACAATTTAGTGTAAGATTTAGAATGTCTTAGATTTATAATTCTTATTTTCAGTTTTAAATTTGTGGTTAATGTATAAAATTCATTTTGTAATATTTGATTCCATTGTACATTATTACACATTGGAATTGTGATGAAATCAAAAAAATATGGTTAGTAATTTTATTTGTTTATATTTTGTTACAACTGCTCATTTAAAAACATTGCTATTTTTTCAACATTTATGTATCATCCTGTAGACCATACTTGTGAAAAAATTTATGTCGTTTAATGATGTAATTTAGCACCCTATAAAATGCAAATAAAATTTTTATCTATTTGTTAAAATGAAAATATTAGCAAGCTATTTGGTATTTCCTTCAAATTCTAAAAAAATATATTAATATTTGTATAACTATTAATATTTGTATTTAAAATGAAAATATTAGCAAGCTATTTGGTATTTCCTTCAAATTCTGAAAAAATATATTAATATTTGTATAACTCCTTGACATATTTTTATGAGGGAAAACGGTCTACAGAATAATATGTAAGTAACCATTTTTCCTGTTTGTTACCATTCCGAAAGAACTAATTTACACTGGTACTATGTAGAATGAGATACCCCTTGATTTGAAGATGAAATTTAATTCATCTTAGTTTCTTTTTTCTTTTTTATCTTTTTTATAGCGGCCATATTGCTAGTCACATCTTGGCATCAAAATATTAAGGAGTGCCTGATGTAAACTTCTATCAACACAAATTAGGGTTGTGGACTAAATTCTAATCTTAATTCATCAATTTGACAAGGAAAATTTTCCAAATATTGACAATTACAGTAATAATCAGGTTTGTAAATTTTTTTCCATAATTCTAAGTTTATAAATTGTATTTAGTATAGTAAAGAAGTCAATAAAAAGCATTACATTGCAACATTCTGTAACCTAAGTCTAAAATTAATGTACACTACTGGCCACTAAAATTGCTACACCAAGAAGGAATGCAAATAACAGAACGATATTTATTGGACACATACATTATAGTGGAAAGAACAAGTGATTAGATTTATAGGATGTATAGATCTTGAGAAATCAGTACCCAGAGCAGCCACCTCCGGCTGCAATAACAGCATTTATCCGCCTAGGCATGGAGTCAAACAGATTGTATGGGATGTACGGGGATCTCAGGCCATGCAGCTTCAACACTATGCCACAGTTCATCGACAGTAGTGGATGGTGAGTGATGGCGTGCCAATCGCTCGGCAACCATTGACCACACGTTCTCAATTGGTGACAAATCAGGAGAACGTGCTGGCCAGGGTAACAGTCGAACCTGTTCTGTAACAAGGAAGTTCAGAACAGTACGGGCAACATGCAGTCGTGCATTATCCTGTTGAAACAAAGCATTAGGGAGGCCTCGAAGATAGGGCAGAGCCACGGGCCTTAACACATCGGAAATGTAACGGTTGCTGTTCAAAGTGCCGGTAATGCGAACAAGAGGTGATCGAGACGAGTATCCAATGGCACCCCATACCATCACTTCAGCAGATGGGCCAGTATGGCGATGTTCAATGCAAGCTGGCAATGCGCGTTCTCCACGATGCCTCCAAACACGGATGCGGCCATCATGGTCCTGCATACAGAACCGAGATTCATCTGTAAAGATGACGTGATGCCATTCCCGCGTCCAGGTTCGTCGCTGATCACACCATTGAAGGCGCTCCTGTCTGTGACGCAGCGTCAATGGTAGCCGAAGCCATGGTCGCCGTGCAGACAATCCATGCTGCTGCAAACGTCGTCGAACTGTTCGAGCAGAAACTTGTTGCCTAGCAAATGACTCCATTTCTTGACTCAGGGTTCGTGACGTGGCTGTACGATCCCTTGTGACCATGCGGATAAGATGTCTGTCTTCTCTGCTGTTAGTGATGGGGGTCGCTGAGATCCTGCATGACTTTCCGTATGATTGTCCTGAACCCATCGATTCCATATTCTGCTAACGGTCATGGGGTCTCGACCGACGCGAGCAGCAATATTGCGGTACGATAAACCGTAATCCCGGTAGGCTATAATCCTTCCTCGATCAAAGTCAGACATGTGCTGATAAGATTTCTTCTTCTTACACGAGGCATTACAGTAACTTTCTATGCCGAAAACAACGTTGAAACGGAAATTGAGTATGAGAAAACTGCTGTCAAATCTCTGGTTTTATACACATTGTAGATGTCGCTACTGTCGCCTGCTTTGTATGAATGTGCTGAAAATCTAATCATTTGCATATCACAGCAAGTTCTACCTGTCATGCAAATTTCCCGTGTGTGGTGTGCCGCTTTCCTGGTGTAGCAATTTTAATGGCCAGTAGTGTATTAACAGGCATATAAAATACACAAATCAAAATATTATTCTGCTAAAAAAAGAATTTCTTATCTTTATAGAAGAGTTGAAAATATTCAAATTAACTGTACGATTAAGAAATGGTATTAAAATTTGTTTTAATTCAATAAGTGATTAATGTTGATTCTTTTATACTGCAAAATTATTATCAATTAGACAATAATAGTGCTACTTAATGGAAGTAGTAAATTTGCTTTAACTGTTTCACAGTCAAGCCTAATTTTTTATAATAATATTTGAAAACATCATTTACTGATGTGATTGAAAAATATTACACATAATTATAGATACATAACACATAATTATAGGTACATAGAAAATCAAAACTTATTCATTATGTTACTAGACACAACATGGAAGAATTTATTACGGCTCCTGAAAAATTTGTGGAATTTATTTCTTGATAACATGAGAATTAAAAACTCGCCTTAATTCTTGCAATGTGGGCTAATTTACAGAAGTAAGTATATATGGCTTACAGAGATAGTTACTGTCACCCAAGGGATGGTACCTGCTGCACATAGTGCATTGCATCACTTCAATAAAATCATACCCCATTCTTTAGAACAGTATTATTATGGATACTTACAAGAAACTTTAACACAATATTCTGCATAGCTAATAAGTCTGCCGATGCAATGATTGCACACAATTTGAAAATATACCTTTTCTGTTACGGAACCTTTCTGCATCTATTCCCCCAAGGGTGAGAGGATTGGTATACATGTACAATCAATGCTTCCAATCACACTGGGAAACTGGACTAAGTGTAAGAATTTTTCATTGATCTGCAAAGAAATGTAATAGTTATATCTATAAAAAATTGCTAAAAACTTAATTTAATTTTAATAAGTTCTGAGAGAATTAAATATGAATTAACTGTACTAACATATATATATTATCCAGATACATAATTATATTTGATAAAAATGTGCTGTTGAATAATACCAGTTATAATCATTTTTTCAACATTTGAGTGAGGAAAGAGGTGTTATAATTTATAGCTTCATAAATAAATAATTGAAGAATTTTTTTAAAATAAAATTTCCAAGTTTTAATCATAAATTTAAAGTTTGCAGTCATTAAAAATGAAGCTGTAAAATGAAGTTTAAATAAATGTATATAGTCACTAAGCTACAAAATTCAAGGATTTTTTTACAGAAATGGTTGACAGGATAATGCGTAAGTAACAAATTTTAAAATAAAATTAAACACCCACATATATTTTCATGTTAATTTCTATCTATTAACTAGAATATAAAAACCATGCTCTTCCCTTAATTTTTACTCTTTTATCTATTACATCATTTTTAGACTTACATATATTTATCCAAAAGGACCAGGAATATTTTTGCAAATTAAACATTTCTTTTATCAAACATCTTAACAATAGAAGACAATGGAGTGAAGACAATGCTATCAGTAAAATTTTAATATAATGTGGTTGCAAAAATGCAATAGCTTTGCTTACTTTGGAGATAACTTTTGAAATTGTTGAGTCGCTTACTTCTGCTATATCACCAATTACAAGCTAGAGAGAAGTGGCGACAGATTTGTCCGTACACCTCTAGAAGAATATCCCCATTTGAAACAACAGTTTTGTTCTAAATCTTGGGGATATTTTTATATCCAGATCTGGCCAAGATTTTCGTCAAGAGATATCCCATGTGGATTTCCATTTCATCCTCTTTCAGGTTTCTTCTTAGGTCTAATGTTCCATTTACAACGTTCTAGTTCTCAAGAATGTTGCTGCAGAAGAAAGTGCTGCACATTATAATATAAATAAAATAATTATCGTTAAATTACGCCACATTTGAAATTTGTTTCGCAAATAGTAAACATTAAAAAGTACACAAGAGTTGAAAAGAAATGCGCATGGTCACTTATTGCATATATAAATTGGACATGCGCAGTCAGGTTTAACCTTGATTTATAGCAATGTTTCTCAAACTTATTTCTTCTACCGCCCCCTTTGAAAATTATTTTTCATCGCCCGCCCCCCATTTTTTATACACTCCTAAAACTTAAAAACCACAATTTCATTACTTTAATTAGTTTAGTTATAGTGTACTATATTAGTCGGTTCTGGTGTTTTACATTCTAAACTAGAAAATTTTACCAGTGAGAGCAATTAAAACGCAACTTTATAATATATTAATAATATTTTTTAATCAAATTAAAAGAAACAATATAGATAGGTAACCAATTTTAGTTTTTAAACTAATCTAATGGGATGGATGAATTTGATGATTTTTAACAAGTTTGTTGATATCAGGTTCGATTTTACTCAAAAACAGTCGTAAGTCGCCGCATTTGGTAACTTGCAAATAATTTCTCTCTTTAGTAAGCAGCGTTGTTACAGCGCTAAATCCACGTTCACACAAATATGACGATGGAAATGATATGATGGGATGTCAAATAGATTGTGAAAACGAGTCAGACACTTTCCTTTGGATAGCCAACGCACTTCTGTGTGAAAGATCAATCTGTGGAAATCTTCATCATTAGCAACACAAAGCTGATTAAATAATCTGTCATTTAAAGAGTTGTTTCGGATTTTATTGACTACTCTGATGACATGTTGCAATGATTGGAACAGTCATTCACTTAAATTTCTAGCAACTAAATGCTGCTTGCGATGTAAAACGCAATCTACAGCTATCACATCAGGAATTTTGTTTTTTAAGTACGACATGAAGCCATTTTGACACCCTCTCATAACTGGAGTATCATCTGTAGCAGCTGATATGATATTCTTCAAGGGAATTCCTTTTTCATCACAAAACTTTTCCAGTGTTTTAAATATGGTTTCTCCTTTTGTGTCTGTCTCTAAATTTCTATCAAATAAAAGTTCTTGACATATTTTTTCATCTTTAATGAACCTCACGTAAGACAACAACAATGCTTCATTAGTTGGTAAAATAGACTCATACAACTGAATTGAAAATTGACTAGTCTTCAGATGATTGCACAATGACTGTTCAATGTTTTCAGCCATTTCATCAATTCGTCTTCGCACAGAATTATTACTCAAAGAAATTTTTCGAATTGTATCTGCTTCCCGGCTTATGGAGCAGAGTAGTTGTAATTCCTTTTATCGCCGGCAAAATTAACGTTTCTCCGATGGTGTGTGGTTTACCTGTTTGAGCAATAAACAGAGAGATATTGTATGAAGCTCGAAGTCCGTCATCGTCTTGCTTAGCAGCCATTGAAAAAAGTTTCGATACGTTTGGCTGAGCATTATGCTTCTTTTCCAGATCTTGAAAATAGGCTACATTTTTGTCCTTATCTGGATGCATTTTTTTAAATGATCTTCAAGGCTTCATCGCTTCGTTTGAAAATATTTTTGAACAAAGAAAGCACAAAGGCAAAGATGGGTTTGTCGAATTTTCTATGAATCCATATTTAATATATTCTGCACTGCATTGCCATTTCTTCTTTTTTGCTTGCGACATGGCTTTTATTTTCAAAAATATCTAAATAAAGTGTTGAACTTAAATACTCGTTTAAAGATAGCGCGCGAAACCACTAATGAAAATATAAGAAAAATTATCAGCTTTTAAATAGGATTTAAATACAGCAATCACCGACAGGAATAAGACAAACACGCACAAACTCGTTTATCTTTTTCGACGTTCAATCGTACTGAGCAAGTTAGGACAAGTATCGATGAACAAGCCGATTGCTACCACGTGTAGTCCGTTTTCGTATTGCAAAACCGCCAAATGTCAACGAATCTATTCTGAAAGGGGGCGATACGCTGAGATGGACTTTTTCCTCAGGCCGGTTTTTCAGAAGCACGCATGTAAAGTAAACATTTCTCTTTTGTCTCAACCCTATTTTAATGAACTGGAAGCAGACCTGAGGCATGCGTAAAAGCGCTGAAGGTTTCTACAAACGCAAACGGACAGTACGCCTACGGAGCACAACACCATAAGTGCACCGGCTCCCACAGTTAGTCTTTTCCCCGGAATGTTTACCATATTTGGCGATTCATGCATTTACACAGCTGTATGCTTTTCGTCATTTTACAACGTACGCGCATACGGCGTGCGGGCTATCCTACAAAATCTATGTTAAGTATTTTAAGTTTTTATACCATGATACAGGGTAGAAATATAAACTAAGTAAGTATTCGTTATTGTGTAGTAGGTAGGTTTTAATTCTATTGGAATTTATAAAATATAAAGTAAATCAAATTACAAATCTACCATCGCCCCCTAACCCACGTCAACGCCCCCCGTTTTTTCTGGGTCCCTTAACGCCCCCCTCTAGGTTTTAAACGCCCACAAGGGGGCGTTATCGCCCACTTTGGGAAAGCCTGATTTATAGGAAGGTACGGTTCTTGAACGTAGAGCCAGATTTCTCATCTTGAATCTGGGGAAAACTTCTACCCCATAAAATTCCCGCTGTTTTATGATGTGGTGGGGGACAATTTTCTTTCGTCGACCGCGAGGGATTAGATATTTTCACTCAAGGGTATATAAGAGAAAAGATATCTGTCAATAATGCATGCTAGATTCTTGCTTATTATCGTTGAAAAGTTACATGTACTTTTACCTTTAGTTTATTTTAATTTAAAGAAGGGGTTAAGATTAAAATAATTGAGCAATTTATAATATTTCATATACTTTGATTTAGAAAAAGACTTCCAATCCATTTAAAGTTAGAGAAAATGAATATCTTTTATTATAAAAAAAATCTAATAACAGGAAAGCATGTTTTTCAGAGAATTACTGTATTTTGAGACATATGTTTATCTTACTTAAAAACATCTTGCAAAGACAGTGAGTTTTCGTTCAAGCATTAAAGAAAGTTTCACAATTCTAACTTCATTGAAGAAAATATAAATACACAATCAGTTGAAATACGACCAATATAAGATACAATATTGGTAGCTTTATAAATATTTTAATTTTATAAATATTCTAAAACAGAATTTTTTTTATACAATATTGCTTCTTATAAGAATTTTAAGATGTCAGTTTTAAGAAAATACTTTAAAGAATTTTGACTTGCAAAAGTTCAGTAGGAAACATGAAAACGCAATTCAATAATAAGACAAATATTGTTATTAGCAGTATGGATACCAAAGTTATAGATCTTATACGACTGAAAACGTGCTTAGGTGAATCACATGTACATGAATTTTATCTAAGAAAATTGCCTAGCACAACGCAGCTGCCCTTACAATTGATAAGAGAATGGTTTGACAGTAAAATATTAAAAGAATGAGCAAACATTAGATGAGATTCAGGCGTTATAAAAATGTAATCAAAGCGTATGTGATGCGAGATGATGTGCCTTTATTCGAAACTATTGTACTGGACATAATAAACAAGCCTTTGTTACGTGGAAATTTAGATATAGAAACTTACGCGCGTTCTATGAAATTAATTTTTGATTATTATTTATTTTGTTTTATTCACATTTATTAACGTGCAAAAAACTGAAAAAATTAAGAAATCGAAAACGGAAAATATAATTAGTAATTTTTTTTTCTCACCCAAGAAGAATCAAAGTAATAACTTAGGAACAAATTAGAACGAGAGATTGTTACGAAACAAATATGCTGAAGAATAACGTTAAGGAAATTGAGTATCAATAAAACATTTTTTTTTCCAATTCCGGGACTCGTATAGGAATAGTATGATTACACAAACAAAATTTTTAACATTGTACATCTATTTTGGTATGGATCTTTATGCATCAAATAAAAATTGTATTTCAGGCATTTCATTTTGCATATGCTAAGTAGATTTCATTTTTATAAAAAAAAGCTTAGTGTAGTATACATCAGTTCCGTCATAAATACACGATCTTTGTCTATACTTATCAGCCAGTAGGGAGGTACATTATTAAGCATGCATGGCTAGGTAATGCATACACTCTTAAAAAAAAGTGGATTCCACACACACTCAGAAGGTGTGAAATTTCATTCTTTCATTTTTTCAGCTAATCTTTAATATGGAAATCCACTCTTTTGAAAGATGCTAATGAAACTGCTATTTTAAGAAGAGTAACAACAAATCAATTAAAGTGATAATTAAATAAAAAAAAGTGTGAATTCTAAGCAAAAGAATTGCTTGTTTTAGACAGTAAAATTAGAGCAGAAAATATTGTTTTGAATTAGTAATTTTAGAAGGCTATTTACTGTACTATACATGTAAAAATAGGTATAAGAATATAGTTGTATAATTTTATATAAGAAATTTTAACATTATGATAGATTAGCTAATTTTTTTCTAATTGTAATGGATGTTAAAGTATATTTAATAACATTTTTTAGTTATTTGTAAATTAGCATATAAAACTTTTATTATATATTAATTGCTATGTATTAATATTATGTGAGAGTAGCGTGTTCTAAACTATTTATTCAATTTCTAAACACTCTAACATAAAGCAAATTGGGTTTTCAGTTTAATTCACAATGCTAAACATAAAAATTACCAAATCAATAAACAGAGAGGAAATCAAACAAGAGATAAATTATGATAAATATAACTTGAATTTTTTGATATTTGTAATCACTATGTATTGAAGGAATCATTAAACTATTTATTTTGAAGCTACAAGAAGAGTTATTTTTATGGACTATTCTCTTGAGTAAAACTAGATTATAAATGTTTCGGGAAATAAACTTTGCTTTTATAATATATTTTGTTATTAAATGTTAAACTATGAATGTGTACAGAAACCATTTCAAAGAAAGGAAAAGTGAAATCGATAAATAAAATTAAAAATTAAACATAAAAACCTTTTATTCTGTTTTATTAGAGAAAAAAATAATATATGGTATACATTTCTATGCATTATTATTTCTTAAAATTTTCTTACCGTTTGTTCATAATAAAATATGGATAATTTTGAAGGTCTCAGCTATACACTAGTCGCAGTTCACCAGTGCGAACCATTTATGGTTGAAATTTGAATGCAATGTACCTCTCTGAATGGGTTAAGTTTTCTTAAGCACTTTTGGTTGAGCTCTCCTACCGTTAGAAGTTGTACAGATAGCTTCACACTATAAATTTGCTCTTGTAATAAGATTTACTTTTAAAAATCTGCCTCTTCGATAATGCCTCTTAATAACACTTTCGCCAAAGCAAGGAAGTAACCTACTTTTGCATATATATGTTAACATTTTTATACGAGGTATTTATAAACATGCTTTGCTTCGAATTTTAAAAGAAGTTGGCTGAAAACATATAATACAATGCTGTCACAGATGACAAAATTTAGGCAATGATAGAAACGAAAGAAAATATTCAGAATGTTGAATATTTTCAAATTCAGTATTTCAAAATTCAGAATCATGAATTTTAATTATATCCAGCAAATATTTTCAAATCTGACATTTCTGGCCGGACTTTCAAGCATAAATTTATAAGGAAGACATCTTAACAAAAGATTTTATATGCATGTCTGAAATATATTAAATTACTGAGTATATTAAAAACCATAATAGAAATTATTGAATGTGCATTAATTTCTGTGAGTTAATAGTTTTAATTTAGAAAAACTAATTACAAATTTTTCTAGAAATTATAAAATATTTCAGTCCTTATAATATATTTCAAGTTTTATGTATTTTTCATCATTTGATTTCAATATGTTAAGTCTTATAAGTAATAAGTGTTTATGAAATCTTCCAATAAATGTTTTTTACAATGCTTAACAAAAAAATTGATTTTACTTCTAAAATTTTAAATAATTTTGAAAATGAAATCTCTCTAGAGTAAGAATTTGATAATATTTTTAAGAAAAACATTTTCATTTCAGTATTCTTTCATTTAACAAGTTGAAGTTGTTTAAAACTAGATTCAAAATTACATTTTCTGTCTGAAAGATTAAGAAATGATGTAATTTTAATTTAAACAATTTTATTTAAGATTATAAAATTTGAAAATTATATTGTATTATATAAGAATTTGTGTGTACATACATGCATACAGCAGAAATTAAGATTTGGAATAGTAAATAAACTTTATTTTTCAATATTTAAAGTATTAATGTTAGATGAATATTTATTTTTGGCATTAATCATGCACCTGCAGCTAAAATGATAACTGAACATCTATTATAAGCTATGTGAACTGTCAAACAGCTTCATTTAGCCTATCTTAAGATTGAAAGGACTGTCTATACAAATTTTAAGTGACAGGCTTGATTTATTTTTTTATTAAAAATTACTTACTTTGATTATAGTTAAGTACTCTTTTAACAAAAAATAAAATCCGTTTTGATAAAAGTTAAACACATAAATTAATCCTTGCTTTCCTTTCGATTTATTAAGTCGCCTTAACACAAAAGACCATAACTTTAAAAAAAATTCTCTCCAGTCCAGGTCATTTTTCTATCCAGTTTCCAGCTAGTCCATCCAAATTTTTCCTTTCATTTATGATAAGGCACCTAAAAGTTATTTCAGGTCAGTCTCTATTAAAAAACCCTGCAAATTATATTCTTGTGGGATCATTTGTTTAATTCTGAGAATTAATTGACATTTAGTTAATGATTATTGCAAAGTGATTCAAGAAATAATATATGCTGAATCATAGAAAGATGTTCAATATTTATTTGAAATAATTCAAGATATTCTTATCAGACATCATCTTATTTATAAAAAAATTTATTAATAATTTTCATTATAAAATGTTTAGTGCCCAGTAAACTCGTACAAAGGTTTTTAGACAAGTTTTTAATACAAGTAAAAATCTAAAAAATATTGAATTTTTTTACTTTTATAATGTAATAATTTGTAAAAGGATAAAAAAATTATAATTTTTTTTAATCTTCTTACATTAAACATATAAGATACAAATTAAAATGCATATTTCAGTTTGTCCCTCAACAGCCACTTTTTGCACAGGAATGATTATTAGACTGGTATCTTCACTATTTGATATAGTTTTTTTTTTTTTTATGTAATTTGTACTTTGAGATTCTTAAATGGCGATATCTAACTTTACAAATATGTTTAATAAAAAGAATGAAATTACTGAATAATGTTTTAAAATCATCTCATAGTGTCAATGTAAATTCCTACATTTACCAAATTTTTGGAATTTTGGTGAATTAGATCCCTATACTAATTTTCTATCAAAATATATTTCAACCTTTAGTAGCTCTCTAACTTTTTTCTTGCGGAAAATTTTGAAAAATGAGATTGTTACAGTTACATAAAATCTGAAAGAAGTTTAGTGCTGCCATCTATTGAAAGTTTTAGCGTTCATATTTATTCTGTGGTATTTTAACTTTAGTGAGATAGATGTAATCCACTTGGATATAATAGCAATCACATTTTCTTTTAATCTTTATTTTTCTTTTCAGTTTAATTTCTTAACACAGAAGATAAATATCTTATTATTTGTTTCACAATGTAAAACTACCATTTTCTCCCTCACTTTAAATTAATATTTGTAAAGAAATCTATAAAATAGCGTTATCGTCCTTAGGCGGCTGCGATTTCATACGCTGAAAAACATTAGAAATCAAAAACGGATATCACTTCTGTCACTGATTTAGATATGCATTATAATTTACAAAATAAACTAATAATTTTGTTAAGCCTCTAAAAAATGATTACAAATATTTTTTTAAAAAAATATTCCACAAATATTTTAACAATAATTTTTCAACCATGATGATCAATTCATAAATTATTAAGGAAATGATAACATAAATCTGATTGTTTAAATTCATTAAATTAAAATCTATGAAATAATAAAATAAAAATCATACTTTAAGCACTTATATTACTTTATTTTGTACAACTGAAAATACTCTTTATATAAATTTATTTCTCCAAATGATATTAATATATAATATTTATATAATAATATTTTAATGAAATTTAAGAATAAATGATAAGATAATTTTATTTGATTTCTTTATTTCATATAAATATTTTCAATGATGTTTAGGGCTGCTAAAATATAAGCAATTACCACTAAAACTTAATCTTGTTCTATTTTTTTCGCAACTATCTATTAGTGTAAATTATATATAAGTGAACCAAATTATATAATAAAGAGTAGCGGTATTTAAATAGATGTGATTTAATACAATCTTTGCAGATGACGATCTCACAGTACTGGCGACAACTTTGTTCGCAAGCAAAATATAAAAATAATAATAAATGCATATTTTTTTTAGGTAAAAGAATTAAAAAAAAAAACGCAAAACGAAAAGATGCTTGTAGGTCAAGTACGTGATTCCTATGACTAATAGGAAGAACGCGCCTAACATTTGTAACAGCAAGAAAGATGAACAAAATAAAACGCACCGCGAAGGCCCGGTTCGCAAAGAATGGGACCATGACGTCGCCTTGTTCAGTAGCAAGTTGCCGATGACAGATTTTCAGATTGAAAAGATTAGACACGGTGTTCAGAGACACCTTGATTATTTGCGAATCTGTACTCAGATAAGGCTTATTGAGTAGTGTTTATTTTTTCTGCACAATCATATTCTTTTTTTTAAAAAAAGTGTGTTGATGTTATCGATGCAATATAATCATAAAAAATATATCAATTTTGTTTGAAAAATTCTAATTTTAATATTATGAGCTACTTTTATACCTTGAGATCACAATCCTATGCTGTGTATTTAAGGTATTAAAATATATTATTTAGAAATTTCATTTGAAATTTCTTTACACAATTGCCAAAGATACCAAAAAATGCCATAAATAGAAAGTTACCATGATTTAATGTCACTTCTCTATAATACAAAATGCATTTTTCTCTAGAAGAATATGACGTTCACAATGATGAATAAAATAAAACCTTTTGAAGAGTATTTAGGAATAATGAAGGAATGTCTAAAAGACATAATGCTAAAATGTATTAAAAAAATGTGTAAACTTAAAGATTTAAAGAGCAAATATGCTGCATTTAGTAATAAAAAAACTTATTTTTGTCTGAAACAACCAACTATAAAAACTCAGTTTAAGCCGATCTTATAAGTTACCTTGAATTTTAACAAGATACAACAAAATAGATCTGGGGCTCTATGTTGGAAACAAAATTAGCCTTTTGTTTCCTGAAAAGCAAATTAAAGTGTGAATTTGTGAAGGATGATTTATTTATCGGCTTTGCTTGTCGTTCTTGTTCTTATGAGCACTGTTTGCCTTAGACCGGTATCTAAAACTTATTGTAGATTTTGAACTATTTCAAACAACCATATTCAACGTGGTTTTTGAACCAATCAAATTTTGGACAGAAGCCCAGAGTTTAAATCGTTCAACTGCCAGTTTAGTATTTGCCTTAGCCGTAATTTATCAAACTGAAGAAGTAATTAAGATATTTTACTCTGTTTAGTAATAGCTTGCGACTGTTTTTATGACAACCGTGTAATTTGCCTTCAAAGAAACCTATTCATAGATAGGGGGTCGTATTCACGTGTCAAAAGGGAAGAACCCTGAAAACTCTCAATCATACACCTAGACAGGTGAGCATAAAGAAAATAGAAACACAAGTCTTCTGTGTTGTTCAACACAATGACTGAAATCGAAACTGGGAAGTTACACTCGGAAATTAAGATATTTATATAAAAAAAGTTTTGAAAAGTAATGTTCGAAGATTCATTGACTTCTGATTCTGAACGCACAATCATACTCTGATTCTTTTATAAAGAAATATAAAAATATAATAAAAATATAACTCTGTTTCTGATTTACTTACTGCCCGTTATTCTAAAGTACATTATAATCCATCAAAAGTTGTGAATCCTCCAAAAGTTCCAGCTTTGCATCCTATGAAACAGTTTTCTGATAAATTGAGAGTATAAGAAATTGCTGAATAACCAGTAAGTAATTACCAGCAAACTTTAAAATTAGTTATATTTGATATCAAAATAAATTTATAAATTCATTTTATAATATAAATGCAAAATTATTAAGAAAGATTATCTAAAATACAAGTTATAATTATTTTATTAATGTTCATTTGTTTATTTTTGGCATGCGTGGAAATTATAGTCAGGCTAAAAATATCATACACATTCTTCGGACATTAATTAAGTAAAATTATATTTTATTCCTGAAAAAAAATCATTTATCATATTAATTTACAATATATAAAAATCTATAAGCTGAATATACTGTAAAATAAAAATCTTGTACAACACTCATAAGAATTTATTGTGCTTTTTCTCAGTTATACCCTCAAAATAACAAAAGTATATTTCAAATAAAATTATTTAATTGTAATGATTGCGCATTGACGTTATTCAATGGTAAAAAGCAGCGATTCTCCACCATTGTGTCACAGTAATTATATGTGATGGTAAATTATTAAAGTATATCGCCAAATTTTAGAAATGTATATAGTAAAAATTATTATGGTTTTTTTATTACTATTTTAGTAATAAACTTACTGTTGTTTTTGTAAAGCTTATTATTTTATTTTACATTCAAAATTATTATCATAAACTGTGAATTATCAGTGTATTATATCCAACTAAATAACTTTTAAACTTTCTTTTTTAAAATGTGCCTCGACAAAAAAAGTAGTTGAGAATCACTTCTTTTTTTGTGACAACAGTGAAAGAAACGCGAGCAGTGAAAATAAAAAAATCACCTAAAATAGAATAGATAGAAAACCTCATAGAGTAGAATATTTTAGAAATGATTGAAAATTTGCAATACTAATCAAATTCAATAAATTTGTTTTGTTGTTTATAGCTAAATAGGTATGGGAAAAAGTAAATTCTCGTTATTCTTAAGCAGCACACAATTAAAAAAATCAACAATTCACACATACAAGCTTTTAAATTTTAGCATCATCTCAAAATGTTAAAAAAACATTTATTTAAAATTCTGGTAAGGATACATATGAAACTTTTTTCTAGAAAATATTTTTATAAGTTTGCACCACGCAGCCTATGAAGCATTTTTAGTGCCCTTAAATGAAGGTTAATATAATAAATTTCATAAACTTTCTATAAAATATGAGAATACTGTAGCTCTAACCACCTGTCAGGCCTTGAAAATAGGTGAATAACACTTAATATTCCCTCACTGCTGACCCTGACATTCAAAGTGAATAGAAGAATTGCTTTTCAAACATGATATTTATATAGGATATCACCACCTGTTCCAAAGAAAGCATCACGATTACTTCTAAAGATTGCATTTCACCGTTCATTTTCAAGTTCTTCGAAAGACAAGTAATTAAAAGTGATGAAATATTTTGAGATTAATTTCATTTCTATCATTCAACCATATAAATTAGTTTATTGCGGTTTTGGCAGCTGCAGATTTAAATACTGAAAAACACAATTTAAGGATTAATAATACGGAATGTATTTTCAAAACTCTTTATAGAATAATTAGAAGTTATGAGATAATTAATGTTTATTTTAAGTGTTTCACAGTGTGTGTGTGTAAAATTCTGTTGCCTTTATGCCAAATCAAAATTTAAAATAAATATTTTTATTAAATAATAATCTCCCATTTGTGTAGACTTATAAATACACCTTATCTCATAAATTTATAATCCGCAATAGTAAATTTATGAATACACCCTAATTTGAATGTCAAAAACATTCAAAATAGGTTTCGTTCTATTTCATTCTATAGATATTCAAAATTCCATTTTATTCCTATACTGAAGTTAATTGCTGCGTTCTCTTGTACAAGCGAATTCTTAAGACATTTTTATGTTTCGAGAAATCGCGGGCAGTACTCTCTATATAAAGAATATTCAATACGAAATACAGAGGACAAGACTTCCAATCAAATTTTAATCCATAACTATGCTACAATTCGTTAAATATAGTCTATTTTAAAAAATTGTTAAATACAATTATATTTTGTGAATGATGATTGATAGGCTATAAATTTGTCAGGTAAAATAATTTGCGTTTTTTTTTTTTAAAGCTAATTTTGTTTGGACCGTCAGACCATAAGTATCATCGCAAGATCTGAAATAAGAGATAAAATGAAAGGACTCTATTTTTATATAAGAATGATCATGTGATTCTGTAACGCTTGATGATAGAAATATCGGAAGTGCCTAAAACATACCTTGAAAACAAGAAAAACTTCAGTTCTATAAGTCTCTGCAAATGATACGACATCTCTGAATTTATATATATTACTAAAACTTAACTCTGCGGCACGACAGTCCATGTGGCCCACGGTCTACAGTCCCCATCTCTGTTTTCTTGACCTAGAGGCCCTGGGATGCGAGGCATATGTCCCGATTAGGTGGTCAGCCTAACACGCAACCCCCAGTGTTTAGTTCACAAGCATGCTTGGAACTCAGTTTATCGACCTACTGGATGAAAGGCTGAGTCAATCGTACCTCGGATATATATATATATATATATATATATATATATATATATATATATATATATATATATATATATATATATATATATATATATATATATATATGTGTGTGTGTGTGCGTGCGTGTAAGTGAGTGAGTAATTCCGTGCTCACTTGTTACTATATTGTATTGTAAATTACTGGATTCAAAATGAATATCATATGCATGCATTCCCTCAGACATTGTAATTTTTTTTACAAAATCTAGTAAAAATAAGATTGAAACTTACTACACAATATTAATAGAAATATAATGCGCAATTTTTTTAATCAATGATTTCTGTATTATTCATCGTAAAATTTTGCTTTCTAAATTAAAATACACATTACTATTATATTTATTACAAAGAGCTTATCTTTCAAACTGGATCAGATAATCATTTCGACACCAACATACTAGTTTATATACTGTGTTCAAAAATAGTTTTTCAATGTTATTTGGTCTAGCTTTTACGTCTTTAATATGTGGGATCAGCAATTTTAATACCAAGGAATCAACAATAGTTGCTTTTTTTATTTTTACGACCACTTTTAATTTTCACAGTAGATTATTCACAAGTCACATTGGACTATTCGCAATAAAATAAATTCAGAAAGCTTATACATTTACACATTAAAAGATATTTTAGCATGCAAAATAGAAATACAATCATTTGTCATCAGTGATGAAGTATTTGATATTTCAGTAAAACCTTGCTCCAAAGGCTATTTTGGCATTGTTAATATACATATTAGGATTTGTATAGAAGTACTTTTAGTTAACATATTTTGTTTTATTACTTCTAACATTATTTTTTCAAATTAATTTTATATCATCAATTACAAATTGGAAATTGTCAAACCAAAGACAGAAGTATAAATTTCAGTTGTTCACCGCTCTGGCAGCAGCTGCTAATCTGCCCTTGACTCTGAAAGAGAATCTTGAATTCTCCCTCCATTGAGAAGACAACTTAATCAGCTACTGGGCGTCGGAAGATGAGAATACTAAACACTCGAAAAATAACACATTAGCGTTGACTAATCAAGACACGCGCGGGCAGTTTGGCACCAGGGGTCGTAATTTTTGGTCTTGCGACTTCTATAAAGGACAGTTTTTCCTTATATCGCTTGGTCTTCCTAAGATTTCTTTTCTGTCAAGTGGCGATGTCAGTTAATGAATCATTTGACAACAGAGTCCCAATTAACGGATAATATCTTGTTTTTTTTTGTGGGAATAAAATTTCTTAGGTTCTTCTATTAATATTCATTTGATTTCAGATAAAGATCTCCTGCCTCGCTTTTAGAATAATGTTTTCTTACTGTCTTAAGAATAAGCGTTGCATTAAATATCAACTAGATATTTGTCCTTCGAAGCAAGTGAAATAAGAATTATATATATACGACTGAAATAAATAAATTAATTAAAAAAATAAACTCTTTAAAATTAAATGTAAAATTTAAAATATTGGAAGTATTCATATTTTAAATGCTACTTCTTATACTGTGAAGCCTTCTCATAGTGTTATATGCCATTCATGAGATCAATATTGAAGAAAGTAAGTAATCGAAAACAAATGGAACACACACACACAAATAAGATTACAATAATCCAACCCAACAATAACATTCACTTCCTCCATCTAATTTGACTCTCAATTTTTTTTTAAAATAATGTTATTGATATTAGTTTTCAAAATGAACCTGTTTTAAAAAAAATGGAGAAAAAAGTTTTTTAAGTATTTTTTTTAAATAAATATTTGGTGCTCATATTAAAACATCTTGAATTTATAATACGTTAAAAAAAATTGCAACACAGAAATAGTTTTATAACTGGAGCTTTTTGAAATTTATTACTGCCATGCAATTTACTTTGATGTGAAGATATTTTCGTAAGAAATGTAGCTCTGAAGAAATACAGGTATTTTATTCTTCTATTAGTTTCAAGAAATTGAGTAATCAAACTCAAAAAATATAATTACATGTTATTTTATCAGAAAATACCAAACATTACTTTCAATAGAATTCGAAATACTTATGGGTTAATCATTTGGCAATTGAGACTAAAGAAAAACGAGTGTGTTAAGTATTAAACTTTTGTTGACGTTTTACGAATATCATTATATTCCTTGTTAAAACTGTGTATCATTCAGTATAATTAGAGCTTAAAATATCAATTAGAGTAATTTGTTTGCATAATTAATTTTAAAGATTCGTTATTGCCAAACTGTTTTATTTGGTAAGAGTGTGGAATTACTGTTTAACAAATATTTTTTAAGTGCTTACAAATTTCTTAATCATATTTAAATAAAGAAGTAATTAGTGACACCTAAATTTTCCTTATATTTGGAATTCATGAGCAATTGCTTTTAACCAATCTTTAGTGTTGCATCTTTATTGTTTTTCCATTTTTCTTAATTGAATCCCAAACGTTTCCTACATTCGAATCCTAATCAATAATAAGCAAATTGATATGATCTGAATCAGAGAAACCAACAATAGCAATGGTTTTACTTTTTAAATATAATTTGAGAGATTGTCGTTGTTACATAAACAGATAACTAAAAATCAACTTTAAATTTTTATGAAATAATTTACTTATAAAACTATCTGGAGTGCATAGCTAAGTTAAATTCTATAATAACGAAAATTTTTAACATTATCTTTTTAACGTATAATATTTTAACAGACTACAATTCATCATTATTATCCAAAGCTCAGATTTCTAAACCCAACCTAATCACATAATCATCGACGTTTCTTATCACGACGTAAATTATAAAGCATTGATGATGATAATATTAATGAACCAACGTTTCATCAGCAATCTTTTATAAAGATGTTTTTTAATCTATAACAACCTATCAAAACAAACAAGATTTCGATTGCAAAGATGGGGAATGTCTTATCAGCAAAAATTCTTTCACAAATATACTTGCAAGAATCAATAGAAGACAAAAAGAAACAAATAAGGTATTTTCCCCTCATTTAGTCAGTTACAAAAATCGTTATACGCAGTAAAAATTACTCAAATGTCATCATTAGAGAAGACGCCCATCTTCCTGTCCGTTCGTCTTATGTGCGAACTTCTGCTGAATACGCCCTCTAGCGACCCCCACCCCTCTCAACTGCAAAAGAAAGATAGTATCTACTGGAAGTAATTCAATAATTTGTAGAAAGTAGAAACGCAGTGAACCTCCCAAATATACAATAATATAATAACAACAAAAGCACTTTAATTGCTTTTCTCGACACTTATTATGGCACTTGTGCCAATTCTGCATTTATCTTTAGTAATTTTTTGGAAATAAGAATTTTTTTGAATTCACGCCCCCATCTAGAACATATTGGACAGTATCTTGACCAAAATGTTTTAGATGACAGCCCATAATATAAGTTATTATCAGCAAACTATTCATTAAAATAATAAAATATTAGTGTTTTTATTCAATATAACGTTCAATAAACATATTACTTTGAAGAGAATTAGTGATATTTTAATCCACTTATTACTTTATTAATACATGAGCTCTATGTTATTGCCAGGATATAAAATCGCTTAATCAAGCTAAACAAAGAAAAAAATGTAACATCTTTATCATTGATTTTGTAAAGTCGATGATAAAGCAGGGTTAAATTTTAATAATATTCCTTATCGTAATCAATTGTCCACTTTACAACGCTGAAAAGCTTAAATTTGCATTCTGCTTTATAGTTTTACGATGTATAATGGATTTTCGGAGGAAGAAAGCAGATATATATATATATATATATATATATATATATATATATATATATATATATATATATATATATATATATATATATATATATATATATCAACCATATTATCCTTTGATGTTCACAAAATAATCATAGAGCAATAATCTAATAACCTAGTCTGCTTTCCTCCGAAAATCCATTATAATATATATATATACATATATATATATATGCCGTGTGTGTGTATAATTCGGAGCTATAATATATAATACTGTGATAGATTTTTTACATTATAATATAGCATTTATAATATTATATCATAATGTAAAAGCCTAGAATCGTAAAAAAAAAATTGCACATTTTTTTGAAGCGTAAGCTGGAAAGGGGATGCCATCGCATATAATATTACTTAGTGGAAAGTGTAAAAAATAACATTTTTTACTAAATACCTATTTAAATTCAAGTAAATATTTATATCATGAATTTTAAGTTAATTATAGATTGAAACAATGAAAATATTCAAAAACAGAGAATTATGATAATTTGGAAATTTAAATCTTAGCGCTAATGAATTAATGTTTTAATTAATTATTTCAAAATAGTTTGATTTATAAAAATCTTTTGACTCCTTCATTAGAAGTGTGGTAACATTTTAATTAAAAAAATTGATACCATGGTTTCATTATTATTGAATAAAATTTCACAGTAAATGTTAACATGTATGTGTAAAAAGATTTGAGGAGAAATGAAATAATTTTTTTATAAACGAAAATGACTCAATGTCGTCGAGTAGATTAATCTAATAAAATGATACGTTAAAAATAAATCTTTACGGGTAAAAATGATTTGAAAAAGATTAAATAATGCTATTTAAAAAAATGCCGTGGTCACGTTCAGAATGTTTAAAAAATTATTTATTTTATCTGACCTTATTTTCCGAAGAAAAAAATATCCTGTAATTGTTTTGGAAACATGTTTTTTTCTGTTATCGCCATAATTTGCTGTGCGTCAAATAAATCAACAACGAATGCCAAAAAGCAAACAGCATACACCCATTTGACGAAGAAAAATAAACAAACTTCAAGCGTTATATTTTCGAAACTTTTAGGATTAAGTGAGAAAGCTGCCTCTTTCGACAGCTCACTCCCATTATCCAATTAGCCGAAAAGCTTTTTTTATATTTTTCGTGAAAAATTGTTGACTCAATGATGGTAAGATACAAACTTTTCGTTAAGTATAACCTCAAGTACAAGATGATATTTCATTCTTTTATTGGATTTATTCGGACACAAGATATATTTATCATTTTAGAGCTGCAGTAACGCCATCTTGTGTTAACTATTATCTGAAAAAGTTATTTTTACCAACTTCATTCACGATGAAAATAATTAAAAATATCGAAAATTAAAACAATTAGTTGAACATGACTAGTGAAATAACTTCTTTTCTAGACCTAAACCACTCTACATATAATTCAGATGGAAAATTACAGTTAATTTGTATGAACACTTTGAATTTTTTTAATTAACTGTTTTTCTCATGTTTTTCAGCATTCCATGATAATTAGAATTTCCTAATACAATTAGGATCTTAAATAAATCATTTTTTGGTATTTAATTTAAGCAAAAATAATTAATTACGATTAGATCACATTTACAAAGAGTTAATTTTATTCGTTTAAGATTGAATGAGATTTAAAAAGTAAAAGAACGTGTATTTACTAAGTTTGAGTAGAATACCTGTCGATATTTTTATACTGTAAATCAACTCATTGAGCTAATCGTTATTCATTTTACAAATAATTTTTTTAAAGATTTTTTAAGAAAATTTTTTTATTCGTTAGATACATTTGAATTCCATTTGCAGCCGTTTATATAAGAGTTACTTTATATTAGAAGTTTTTTATAGATTAACCACATGATATTTGTTCATTAAATTGAAAAACTATCCAAAGATAATACATATTTATCTAGTTTCATAAAAAGTATCTTTTTAACTGAAAAAGTGAATAATTTCAACAATAAAATTAATCACAAAGTTTTTATGGTACAGTTATTATTTGATCTTTTATTTTCCTTGTTGTTACACACTTTCCTTAAAAATAAAATTTTGTAACAAGCAAAAATTAATCAAACTTTAGCATTTAATTTGAGCCTTGGCTTTTAACATAATGTCGTAATTTTAATGTAAGAATAAAAGTTTACAGATTCATGGAGTAATTTTTTTATTTTATTTATTTATAATTTTATTTTTTTTGCTAAATATTAAAAAAATGTCTTCGAAAGTGTAATAAAGTATATATCGCGTAAATATTTATGCAATTTCTACAGTTTTATGTACAATTAATGTGAATATAAAAATACTGTGAAGAATCCCAGGAAGGAGACTATTAACATAACACTCACCAAAAATTTTCACAAAGAAAATTCCATATGAAAAGGAATGTTTAAACTTATAAAGTAATCCGTAACAAAAGTGCTATAAATAATTTTTTAAAAATTGTCTTCAGCTTAATTATATAAATTTTTTTAAATATTTGTTCATCTGTCACTATAATAATATAAATAAATCACTAAGAATAAGGACTTAAAATATTTCTTATATTTCTAATGAAGTCTATTTTGATAAAATGTGGCATTCATGCACTTAATTCAACGATAGGAAAATTTCAAATAAGTAACGAAAACTAAGAATGCTGAATTTTAAAAGCAAGTTAATATTAGATTCTGATTTCATAAAATTTAGTCTTAAGTACTCAGAAGTGAAAAAAAATTTTTTTTTTAATTTTCATACTATTATCTGGCAATACAAATCTAAAATTATTTTTTATAATGACCGGCAGCTCTTAGGATATACCTATTCAGAGCAATAATGGGCGAAGTTGAAGGCATATTATATAGCGGGGTACCCAGTGGGTTTGCCATCTTTGCCCTGAAAATGAAGGAGGGATAAAGGGAGACAAACACAGAGCGAGAAAGAAACACCCATGCTCTCACCAAGATTCGAATTTGGAACCTACTGCTTCGAAGTTAGGGGGGGGGCTAACTTCTCCACCACCGGTTGGCTCAGTATATAAGTCTTCAAAATTTTCGTTTTAGTTACCGATTGTAGCGTTCATCAAGAAGATAAGATATTAAAAAAAGAGCCTCATTTTAATTTACTAAAGAACTTCTCAAAATCCAATATTTTGTAAGAAACTATTATAGAGCAAGTTCATTCTTATAGTTTTTAATGATATGTATTTTGATATTATTAGGCTTATTTCTTGTTTAGTTTTATATGATTTTTAATTGATCTCTTGGAAAAGTGGAGTTGTGATAAACTTGTACCTGTTAGAATTACGCGACGACTTTCGAGATGGTGGTAAATTTGTTTGATTTTTTTCTGCTAAAAATTAAGAATTTCATCCCACTGAAATCATATATCTTGAAAACATGACCATTGTAGGTATCAAGAGTGGTCTTTCCTATCAGCAATTTGATTAAATATTAATTCCTCAAGTGCTTTTGGAAAATCAAGATTTTATATATCAACGTAAGTAAACTACATACCCACTTATATACTGCCCTTACAATAATTTTGGTGATACATTTTTCAAATCTAAAGAGGCTATCTTTAGTACAACATTCTCTGAGAAACACTTTTTTTATATTCATTCTCATTAATAAATCTTACTGCTTTGCAATAAGAATTTAAAAAATAGCAACTTAATATTCATTATAAAGGGAAAGTACAGCAACTTTCACGAATTGTTATAGCACCCGAAACTTTTTTAAGTATGAAAAAGAAAATTGCTAATGGAAGAATTTTGAATTGTTTAATAGTTTGCACTCACAGTTTTACAATGTATATTTACTATACCATACAAAAACATTTGTCAAAATTTAAATTTTTTGACGTATTATATTGAAATTTTTAAATATTTTATCTATATTTTTTTCTACACAATATATTTTCAAAATATCCTTACTTTCAAATGATGATTTATAATTAGAGATAAGTCTCATGTCTATGTTGTTGAAATTCTGAAGCCAAACCCAGTTTATTTCCTTCCGATGCCAATTCAAAAACACATTCCGAATTCTCAGCTACCGTTCATTAGACGGAACTTATCTTTGATGACCATCTGAACACACGTGTGGCGTTGAAAATACAGAGGAGTTCAAACGATTCCGCTGCGACAAATTCTTTGCTGAATCTTAGATTGTGTGGACCGCATCTTTTCGCAACAGGAGGAAAAAAAATGGAAAGGAGGGGGTGCGGTGGGATGTTTGATGTTATTGCATTAGTGATCTTGTTATTAGCAGCGAACTGAGATGATTATATCCGTTGCGTAATTTGAGATTAGGGAGCGTTAAAATTGACGGGTCCGAGAGTTTTTTCGGAATGTTTATTCATTATCACGGAAGTAGAAGGCGCTGCGGTGGGGTGTGACGTTGTTTGTTTAAAACGCGTGCACGGCCCCTCATAAAATTCATATCCAGTGTGATAACAGGTATTTATGGAGTCGGCTACTGATAAAGTGTCCATCATTTATGGATTATGGGGTGGAGTGATGCCGGTAAGACCTGTCGGTATACGAATTCAGCTACTGTTCTCGCTTTCTAGTTAGAGGTGTTGATATTAGTTGTGCAGTTTACTAAGTGCTATTATTATTGTTTTAATAATAGTTTCGATATAATTATTTTGCTTGTTTATTAATGGAGTCTTTCGAACAATTAAATATAATTAAAGAATAAAAAAAGTTTTTCTTCATTTTATAATGATGTACTTATTTTCATAATTGTTTTTGAAAGTAAAAATCAAAATTATATATAATGCATTTAAGTATTTTTTTTTATATCAAAGTATATATTCAAAGGGATAGACTAAAAATATTGCTATATTTTTGATTGCCGAAGAATTTCATAAACAGTTTTGATTTGAAAAACATTTCATGATCTTTATATTATCGACGAAATAAGTTTGTAAAGAGCTCTGTTTATCTGTCTAGAAGAAAATGCTTGAAAATATCTGATAACAATTGCTAGATAAATCTAAAAAAAGTGCCATGCTGATCAACACCATGTTTTGGATTAGAAGTCTAGCGCAAATGAAATAGTTTGTGTGTTTGGCTCTCTTCGTTAAATGCTTGCACACGATATCGTTACCTACAACTGGTAATCAAATTCTTTAATTGAACGCTACTTCTTCTCGAATATTCTCCCAGTGGTGGGAATCGAAACCATAAGCCGACAGACTGGAGACTTGAGACAGACAACTCATTTATCAGTTCAGCTATCCTGTGAAGAGACAATAAACGCTGATTACAATGTTTCACAGAAAAAAGAACTGTTTGAAGCAAATGTTAGCAAATCTTTGCAGTAAAATGACTAGTACAAAAAGCAAATGTAATAATGATATTCTCACATGCACATATTAATCACTTTTAACATATGCCTGATTATTTTTAAAGTAAAAGAGTATAAAATGGATAAAATAACAAAGGTTGAAGATACAATGATAAAGCTTAAATACAATGCTGGAATTTAACATACGTAGAAGGTGATTTAATATATGTGGAGGCTGACTTTAAAAGCTTCAAAATGTAACTTTAAAAGCATGCAAAATTTCTAAAGTATATAAGTCAAATAAAAATCCAAAATTTTTAAATACTGAAAAAAAAAATTCAGGAACATTCACTTCATTCTATAAAATCTCTTCTACATTTTTAATTAGAGATAAATGCTACAAAATGTTTTAAAAGAATATCTGTAAGCAATGTTTAACAAGTAGTATTTACAATACACATGACAAATGTTGTATGAAATAAGAAAATATATTGATGCTTAGAAATGTGCTTACATAAAATCATGGACAAATAATTTAGGAATCAAAAGTATTATGCCTGTTGTTGCAACGTTTTCAGCGAAAGAAAGTTCATAAACAGTAATACGTTACTATCAAAAATTCCATACTCTCATTAGATCTAAAATAAATAAATAAATAAAAATTAGTTTTTTAATGATGTAAACTTTTATAAATTATTTACACTCGGTGTTATTGATAATCTTCCCTAATATTAATAACGGTATCATTAATTCTCTATTATAATTAATAACTCTTTTCTATACAAAATTATAAATGTGTCATTGTAATGAATCATGTACAAATCATTGATGTAAGCATGATTTTTTTTAAAGTTTATCATTTTTCAATTATTTATGAATAGTCAAAAATTCTCTAAAACTATTTGTGTGTCTCAAGTGATTTTTTCTTCATTTTTATAAGAATGTAATTTTATTTATTATAAACCCTGAAGTTTTCTCTTATTCTATATATTTCCATCATATTTTACAGAATATATATGATAAGAATGAAATTTATAGATAACTTGAAAGTACATTCTCAATACAGATTTTATATGTTGGATCTCTTATTCTTATCTATTCAAGATTTGAACTACCGAGAAAGCAATGTTTATTTAATGCCATGGATGAAAGTAAGCTTCACATCTGCACCAAAAACTATCAGATTAATAATTTTGATATTATTAGCTAATTTCTATTTTGTTATCGGTCGTGGAATACAGGAAATAAAAGAGGTAAGGTGGGGGTGTGTACAGGAGAGAGATAGATGCTGATCTTCTTCAACATCTGTCCTACCAGCATAGCCGCTTCCTCTCCATTATTTTCTTTATATGCAAACTGCACTCTTTGCCTCACTATTTAATGGCAACACCGCTCCCTCTGCTTTCTTATAGTTTAAAAAAAATTGCTACGTCAATTTGCTTTAAAATCATCCGCACATGCAGAAACTTGGGAAAAAATCTCTGCTTATATTTCAGAGAAAAAGTTATGCAAATAAATGAATAAAAATATAAATAGGGACATGAGTACATTATGCACATATTATACCGATAAGAGTATATTTAAAATTTATTATAAGATTTTTCTATTTTATGTAAAATTTCAAGAAATGCGATTCTCTAACTTAAAATTATTTATTATAATTAGCACAAATTATTTATCTGAATAAGGAGCGTGAAGTTTTTTTAATTATATCTTACTTTTCTAGTGTTTTAAAATGTTTTTTAAATTCCTTGAAATTTAATTGTAAATTCAATTAAGTATAAAATTATGATAAATTTAATTACTTTGATTGTAAAATTATGATAAAATTATACGAAATTTAGCTAAATTATCATTTTATTGACACGAAAATCACTGAAGTAATCACTCAAAGCTATAAAGACCGCAAAAACTAAAAGTGAAAAGGAAAATTTAGCTAAATTATCATTTTATTGACACGAAAATCACTGAAATAATCACTCAAAGCTATAAAGACCGCAAAAATTAAAAGTGAAAAAGGATTTAACACACACAAACGTTAAGTTATTTTCAAAGTAAAAATTTTAAAATTAAAGATTTTTTTAAAATTTTAATGGATTATAATGATTGAAATGGTAATTGAAAATATTTCTGGAAACGCTAAATTACTAATAGATTCAAATAATATTTTAAATCAGTGTATTTTCATTTTGATTTCTAAATATAAGATCGTGCTAATTTTTAAAAATTCTATAGAACATATTTTCATAAGAAATATATTTGATAATCATTTGACATCCAGAAAAATTTTTCTGTAAGAATAATTTCCTAAAATTGAATTTTTTAAAGGTGGAAAAAAGTATTATGAGTCGTAAGTAAGATTCAATGTTCAGAATTTTAATGAACATTTTACAGTCACTGTAATTTTTAAAACAAAAATTTAAGCACACGAATATATATATAAATGTTCTATGCATGATTTTTTAACGCTAATATTAAAAATAATTATTTTTATATCAGAGTATTAAAAAGCTTCGGAATTTTTTAATTTAAAAAATATACTATGTTACCGAAAATATTATTAAAAACACTTATTTTTTCTTCTGTTACAGTATACAATTCCTATTAATGTTTATTTTAGTTGATTAATAGTATTATCATTATATAATTAAAAATAAAGGGCATTGCTTCAAAGAAATTAGTAAAATTTATTTGAGAATAATAAATATCTATGATAAATTAATTTATTACAGTTCTAAAATTTACTTTTTTATTCACTCTAATAAAACTTTAAACATTAGTCAGTAAAAAGAAAATATGATTAACTTGAATGATTGTAATATGTCATAAATTATTTGATTTCAAGTGTAAGAATTGGGTAAAATCTTAATATTCTAGATTGTAATTATTTTCTGTTTTTTTATTCCTTTAAATATCTCTCAATCAAACTATAATTCAATCAATCAATCTGTGTATATATATATATATATATATATATATATATATATATATATATATATATATATATATATATATCTTTTTTTTACGGTGCATGTATCACATATTACAATACAGTGATGCATTTGTTTTAAGTCAATTTCTTTCATTAAATCATAATGAAAATTAGTGTAAATGCGAGAAGGAAAAAAACTTGTTTTACTATTTTTACCAAATATTCTGGGTTTGAGGTCACTAGATCCTAAAATGTTAACATTCACGTGACTATCCTCTAAGTGGATCATAATTTTTCTCTATAGCGTGAACGTAAACAAGTAATTACACTTCTAATTACCCAGAATGGGGATTCGATAGATTGTATCGCTATAACTAATGCTTGAGGAGAAAATAGGAGCTAGGAGGTCCTTAGACCACCCTGTCCCGGCGGAATAATTAGAGAGGAATTTAAAATATTGATTCTGTATCTAAAATCAATAACTGTCAAAACACATTTAGCTGTTGAAAGACCTTTCGTTAAATTAGAAAACTTGCTTTAAAGAAAAAAAAATTAATGCCATTATTTTGTTTACTTTAACTATCTTCTTATTCTTAATAGCGTATAATTTAGAGCGTGTACATTTGAATATTTTAAAAAGAAAATTGTAATTCCTTAAAATTCTATTGAGCTGTCGTATTTTATTTATTTTACAAAGTTCATCCAAACCATGTAAAAAAATCAAAAATCATTGAACATTGAATCAAAACACAGTTTTTATTAACATTTAAATTTGACTTAAAATTAAAGGTTGAGTATATCGATCAAAATCATTGGTGAGTTATAAAAGTGACATAAGCATTTATACGAGTGCAGCATTATATGTGTTTATACAAATAGCATAAAAATGCATACCATTTGTTTGATATATTCCTGTAAATTTATATATTTTGACAGTCATTATATTTAAACTATATTTCTTCAATGTATTTTATTTATTTTTTTTATTTTATGCAATCTTATGATTTTTCATTTTTTATTATTTAAAATCATAAGAACTCACTTGATAAGAGAGAGAGATCAAAGTGTAAAGATTAAATAAAGCTGATGTGATAGAATGCCTTACTATGCAGATTCTATCATTTAAACACTGAAACAAAATGTGTGAAATCGGAAAAATAAGCTTAATCTTGCTGTTCAGAAAGAGTTTTGTTCAACAAAACTGAGACCGTTCAGATAGCTCATTCAGTTTGAATCTAGGAGTGTATGTAGCTGATAACAAATTGAAGATAACAAAAAAATTACCTTAGGATTAAAAAAGGGGGTATGTGGATGTGGGAGGTTTGAATTAAAAGCATTAATTTATTCTTAAAAAGGTGAAAAGAAAACTGGAAAGTGTTGGCTGGAAAATAAGAAATTGTAATGGATCATATAAATTTAAGAACTGTAGAACAAGTAATATTCTGTACCAAAGGAAATTATAATCTGAAGAGTTATAATTTCTTATAAATCTAATTTTAGATTTGTTAATATCCATCGTCCATATCTTACACAGTAATTTAAGACAGCCTTTCATATGGATAATTATCGCTGTGGAAAGAGCTAATAAAACATAGTATTGTATGTAAGCAAATTGATGCGCGATTAATAAAACATAAAATAATATTACTGAATTTAATTTATGCTTTTCTATTAAACTTTGCAAATTACTAGAAGGATAAAAGATTAAGTCATAAAGAGATGAAATTGAACAAAAAAATTAATTAAATGAAAAGGAATTATTTTTTACCGTTAATTTTTCGTCATCAGTTAAAATATTATGTTATGAATACGTAGAAACTGAGGTTACAGTAAATGTTTATAGTTCCCTTTGAGTTAATTCTCTCATGCAAATTGTTTTTATGTTTTCTGAATTTTAGTTTTAAAAATATTTTGCTTTTTATTTTTTAAGATGAATACTTTTTTGGAAATAATCCTGCTGACGCACAATGTTTCTTCTTATTGAATAGAAGCGTCTTAAAAAATGCTTTTTTTTGTCCCCAATATTCCAACAATTTTTAAAAGTTTAATTGGGAAGATTCTATTAATATTTTTTAAAAACGTAAAATGATATTATTTTATAAATTTTTATATTTATGTTATAGTTAAACAATTTTATCGATATTTTACGCCATGAGTTAATTGTATGTACTTTAAATCACATGGTGTTTTCCTCGTTTTCTTTTGACTATAGTCTTGCACTTAATGGACAATATAACTTAAATTAATCATGATATATTTAAAATTATTTTTAAGATTTAATTTACAATAGAAAATTAATATTCTTCTAATGTGAGATAGATTAATTTGGTTCCAGATCAAAGAAACTGGAATCAAAGGCGAAGAGTATTTTTAAAAATAATTTATTTTCTTCAAACTATATACCTATTGAAATTCAGAAAAAGAAGTTATATGGTAAAGGTATATTAAATAAATATTTTTATGATAATTGAATTAATATTTACGATAATGAAACAAAATTTTAATATAAATTTTTCTCTTCAAGTTTTCATTCATGTACGACGTATTTGATATAGTTAATTCACATACACAGTAAGTACAAATTCAAAATCCAATAATAAATTTCTATTATTGTTTTATTTTTCAAGCATGTTACACCTCTCATAACATCTTGTTAATTAAATAAAAGTAATTTTATGCTCTCTCTCTCTCTCAATATTCGTACCTCTTATAATCTTTCATTCATGTGTGTGAACTCAATGAATTGAAACATTATAATTCGAAACAACTCTATGGCATTTTCTGAAATTGTTGACTCATGCTGCCATCTAGTACTAAAAAAGTATATGAATACATTTAATTATATTAAAATATTATGTAATAAAAGATTTTTCAAGAAAAAACGACGTTATACAAATATGTTTAACTAATCCTCTTATTTCCGCCCGAATATAGGAAAGGTATAACTTATGTAATATTTTACATCTCTTCGTATAAAGACTTATTTTTTTAAACGTTCATGTTATAGTACTAAAATGGCTTCCGTAAAATTATTTGTAATTTTTGTCATTTGTAATCTGCGTATTTATTTATATTTATAATTCTGAAGGTTGACTATTGAATTAACTTGATCATATTCATGATGTTGATTAAAATAGAAATAAGAAATCTATTAAATAATCCATGAACAGGTTTAAATCTAAATTTCGTTTGTCAGATTTTGAAATGTTCATCTTGTGATACTGAATATGGTGTTCTAATCTTTGCTATATAGAAGTTTCGTCTTTTTATATTTCTTTTTTACTCTGAAAAAAATTAAAAAATGCATGTTCTATAAACATTTAAAATGTTATTTTGGAATTTTTAAAAATAATAATTATTTTTAACAATACTAATCCTATTAATTATTAAATGTAATAATAGAAAGCAAAATAAATATATTTTCAAAATAAATATATGTTTGAATTTTTACTTATTTCTTTTTGTCACAAGCTTTTTAAAAAAACCTCAGAAAAAATTCCGTTATGCTTTCCCCTTTTCTTCCCACAAAATTGGAAAATAATTATAGAATATTATGACTGTTTACTGAAGCTCTCAATAAAAGCTATATTTTAAGTATGTTATTTTTCATACATCATTTATAAAGAAATTTAAAAAATATTACCACTGCCTGTTAAAATTGGTGCGTTAGAATTTAGTACTAATTTTTTCTCAAGATGGCAGCACTAGCTAATATTATATTTTGAAAATATTTATTTAAGCAATTAATTGCAAAGGTAATTAAAAAATAACTTTTGTTTTTCTTCCTGAAATTGAAAATGAATTACAATGAGTCCTTTTGCATTATCATATGAGAAAATAATAATTTTTGGCACTGTTATTAACGTATAATATAGTTATGTTAATAAAGACTTTATTTAAGCGATATAAGTATGTATGAATAGTGTTCAAATAAAATTATTATTATTTTCATTTGTTAAATTATTGATTAATATTAAATCAAATGCAGGCAAAAGGAATCACAAACATGAAATTGATATACCGTCAAGAGTTTATTTACTCCTTTTATTAATAGATTTATTTAGATGTAAATTTTTACAAATTAATCATAAAATTTATTTTTCAATATTAATTAAATTGATTTGTGAAAGAAGAAAACGAAATTCATTCCTACCAATTAACAAATGTACTTTTATTTAACTTTGTTTTAATTCAAATACAATAACAGTAAATAAAGTGAAAGACTGCTTAAATATAGCCAGAAGTAAACAGAGGCCAAAATATAGAAGCATAAATGAATCGTATCTGCAATATTTTTTAATTAAAAGGCAAAGAAAATCAAAAGCTGCTAACCATTTATTATGGATATTAATTGCAATGGACTCAGAATTATTACTATTATTATATATACACATGTCTTGGGTAATGGAAACCTTAAAATTTCAATAACCTGATGAAGACGATATTCTCAATGCAATTTATTCTAAGATTCTCATAGTTAAATCTCCACATTTGCGTTTATATTTCGTTTCGAATCATTTCAAATATTTAAAACTTACAAAATTTATTGATATATAATAATTTAAAATTTACAGATTTAATTATTAAGATTCAGGCTCTTGAAGTTTCATTTACATCTGGATTTAATTTCATGAATACATTTTTGAATTGTTAAGATATTTCACTTAATACTGAGCCAAGATAACAGTGATGTGGTTTTTCAGTATAACACTTCGTGTGCTCATTAACCACCTCGCTTTAAAATCTTTTTAGTTATTTTGAAATCACTTTATGTTACAAGTCCTATTCGAATCAGTCCTTGTGTTTAAAAGGTGACCATACAGCAACAAGCAAAAGAAAATTTTCATAATGGATATTCAATAAGACTGATTTATTTTAATAATAAGCGACAAAGAATGTAACGTTCATTAAATCACACAAACGCGTATATATTTAACCTCAATCACTGATAGACATAACCTAAATTGAGTTCTAACTTGTAATGAAATTAAATTTAATTTAATATGTGCATAGCTTTAATTACATTTTCGATAAAGGAATTCTATTTTGATATGCATTCAGTTTTTCGTTTAAACTTTTCTAATTATCTCATTAAATTACATGCATATATTTACAAGCTACGTATAAGTTTTATAGGAATGAAATACTGCTAATCAAAACAATTTAACTGACACCCTCTGATGGATACCATAACAGGCTGGAAAAGCTGTTCTCAAAACATTACATTTTTAAGACATTTTTAACAACCACGACACTTTTATATTTGGAAAGGTTTTGGTGAAAAGATTTGGAGGAATCATTTATCTTCGTAATCGATTTAGACATAGTTAACATCTTTTAAGAACAATATTTGAAAAACTTGTTCTATTGTGACAGGCATTTATCTTATTCTTCGAGGAAAATGGTCTTTACACTAAGCCACTATGAATTTATTTTCCCCATTTACTTGACAATCTCACTCACTCCGACCGATGAATATGCAGAAATAGTGAATTGTAGTGTCCATCTTCTATTATACAGTGGTTTGAAACCAAACCAAACCTTCTACTTCCAGAGCTGTTTCTAATCCTCTAGTCTAATATATATTTATTTAAGAATATCTAATTGTAAGTTAATATTTTCGTTACTTATACGACCTTTTCACATCATAAATTTATTTTTTCTTAGAAATAGGGAATATAAGGCTGATGTAATTGGGATCTTACAAGTTTCAGAATTTTTCTCAAATGGTAATGAAGAAAAAATTGATACAATAAATGTTCTGCAAATGTTAAGGCATCAGAGTTTTTTTTTTTTTTTTGACGAAGTTAGACAAGGTTTATCAAACCGTTAATCCTAAGGAAATCGGGGACCAGAAGAGGGGATGAGTATATATCCTCTCTGGAAAGTCCCAAACAGTCCAAGATGTGATTAAGATGAACCCTGCTCAGTTTTACATTTAGAGCAGATCTCAAAGATTTTCCGGCCTTCGAAATATGTAAGACCCCTAGCGTGACCGCTTGCTAGTCTGGAAAATGCGGTTCTAGAGGCTCTGTCACAATTGGGGGCGAATGAAGAGCCAGGCTCTTTGCCGCGTACCAGTGATGGCAGGGAGGAATCCTCCACCCTTTCGAAATTTCAGAATTAACTGTGGACTGATGTTTTAAAAAGGTAGGTAAGTGTTGAAGAGGAAGGATTATTGTGGTAACAGCCCTCCTTGGTCAGTCTATCCACCTGCTCATTGCCGTATATGTCTACATGAGAAGGAATCCATTGAAAATTAACTTCATGAGACTCCGCAATGAGCTTGAGAAGGATAGAACTGCTAATTTGACCTCCAATTGCAATCCAGTTGTGGAGGTGCTGAAGAGAGCTTCGATTGTCCGAAAGGATCCACAGGTCCCCAAAATCACTTTCATTAAGAATAACTTGTTGATTGCCTTGTTTAACTGCCATTAATTCACTTTTGAAGACCGAGGGTGAACCAGGGTTGCGAAGGACAATCGATAATTTTTCTCCCGGTTTCTCAATGCAGATACAACTACCAGCGTGGACATTCCCGAGCCAAGACAGACTTCTAGTTTAAGGTGCTCAGATCCCCGGATCAACAGAAGCTGCATCTCATCTCCTCCTTATGACTTCGTTGACCCAGAATAATCAAATTATTGTACCTTTTAATTAAAAAGTCTTTTTTCTTCAGCAGCTTATATATGAAAAACAATTTATTACAATTAATCTATCTTCTCCACCAAATACATGATGCCTTTCGTTAACATTCTCGCCGAAGAACAGCAACTCATATTTATTTTTATTTTATATTTTATTCATTTTATAAATTTTTAATATTTTTTTCCATTTATATTTGTTTTGAAAATAAGATGTATTTTGTAAAGATGAAAAAACGTGACATTTATCTTTTTTTGTTCAATTGCGGCTAGGATAGGAATCAGATCGTTTCATACGAAGAAAAGGAGGCGCATAACATTAAGTTATAAAAATTGCTTTGAAGTTAGACTATAAATTTTAAAATTTTCTTATTAAAAATGAAATTTTTTCTTTCTAAACTTTCACTCATGGTACATTTTACCTCTGGCTTTCATTTTTCAGAAGTCTTGAAAAATGTTTGTTTAAAATAGTATGCCACAAATTACAAAGCATTATTTATACAGAATCTGAAGCCATTAGTACAAAATATTTTATTAAAAAATCTGTAGAATATTTAGGATACTTAGATCTTATGTAATTAATATAATTTAGAAATTATAATTTAAAAATCAGAATTTAAATAATTTTTTGTATTTTGCAACCAATAGTAATAGCATTTATTTGATGTTTCAAAAATATATTTGATCATATATATCATATCAAATCATACCATAAGAAACTGTATGAAATAAAAATCGCATTAAAAATACAAATATGGACAAGCAGTTTAGGACAACTTATAAGATAAAATAATGGCAGAACGATCTTTTTCTATCTTCATTCTTTTGTTGGTTTCTTTGTTGGTCCACTTTTATAATTTTGTTTTCTTACATGTTTGGATAATGTATTGTATCAAATGCATTTGGAATGTTATATTTATTGTGCCTTAGAAATTGTTTGTAATTTAGAATAATAAATACACAGGAAGTACATGAAATCGTTATTTTTGCCATATGTAAAAATAAAAATCGATATAATGAAAATTTGGCCCTTCTTAAGAGTATTACATGTAATTATTGATCCAGTCTTCAAAATAAATACAGTTTCATTTCATAAAATCATTTAATATCTCCATCGGTATCACTGATATCATACTGTTTGAGCGTCACATGTCAGATAAAGACAAATATTGTTGATTGACGACTGTTGTCTATTTATGCTAGTAGTTTCTATTGAATACTATGTCTGAGTCTTGACTGAAAAAAATTATATAATACTTGATAAGATATATATGCGAGTTTATATTCAAGCATGATCAGTAACGTACCTAATGTAAACGTACCAAATGGGAATAATTTTGCTTGTATAAAATGTCAAAAAATTAACAACATATATAAAGCAATTATTTAGCACATGTTATTAACAATTACTATTAATAATAGCTATTACTGACAAATTATATTTATCCAAAATTAAATTATTATTACATTGATTGACCTTTCAATATAGTTCAGAATTAAGAAAATGCGTCAACAGAATATTTCAAGGTAAATAATCAATAGAATTTTTAATTATAGGCCCATTGCAAACAGATCTAGGGGTCGGCCCAAACTTAGATGGACTGATTGTGTAGAGGAGTGACTTTAAACTGTGCTGAAAGTGACAAACTTTAGAACTGTCGCCTCCCGGAGAACACAATGGAGGAGTGTTCTGAGGAGAAGCCTTGGCCCACCCCAAGCTATCGTGCTGAAGAAGAAGAAGAAGAAATAATCAATTATTGTAGTGTGCAGAATAACTGTGTGATATAAGTTATAGTAAAAATATTATACACATATCTAACATAATGATGATAATACATGCGTCCCGAAATCTTCGCTAAGCAAATTCAAACAATGAGTATTTAAAGAGTGTGTCGGAAATCAATATCACGAGTACCAAATATGACACACGGTACAATTTTCAGTGGTACTCTCTCTCTCTCGCTATATATATATATATATATATATATATATATATATATATATATATATCACTTAACACAGTAAAATATCCTTAATATAATGTACAATTAACAAATAACTTTAAATTGTGCATAGTTAATATATAATAAAGTTTTAAATTATTCCATCACCGCTTGATTAACTGAATTACTTAAAATGTTTCCGAGCACTTCGCAGTATCATCATATTTCTCATATATCAGTGAAAAGCAATTTCAGTATTCATTTTCCATGTAATTATCAAGTGCTTTTGCTTTATTAACAGTTTCAATTTTATTTTCCTTATGTGATGAATAAGTTCATGCAATTGCTGTCACGCGCTGTTACAAGAAACATTATAAAACATATTTAAAACTGTAATATGCTTATACATTTCAACTCTAATCTTCTTTAAGAGAAATATATTTTGTAAGTAAAAAATAAATGACAAAGTTATTTTTCAATTTTCTTTCTTCTCTATTGAAACAAAAACTTTGTAATAACAATTATAAATACAAGTTCAAAATTTTGATGAATCTTTTTATTAAGTTTTATTGTAAACAACGACAGATAATAAAATGTAAAATACATATTTCTAAGTGAAACATCATAAGCTTTTTTACTTAGCATTGCTTCACAAAGTCATTCAAACATAATTTAGATTATCACATTTCATGTTTTCCAACATTATCGTGAAACAAAAAAATCATTTTCTTTAACAGCTTTTAAAACATCAGTAACATTTTTCTGTGGGTATCCTAATGATAAAAATCATTAACATTCATAATAAATATAAAAAAGGATCGTATACAACATGAAATTCTGCAGATATAAATTCAATCATTTGGCAATCAATATAAGTTTGGCAAAATTGTATTTTGAAATCTCAAGTTGAGAATGTGTGTGATTTTCTCTCTCTCTCTATTTCATATTAAAATATTTGCACTTATATACTAAAAAATACAACATGACGAGAATAGTACGAACTACCGAAAATTTTATAATATATTTAATTAGCACTGAAATCTACAAAGAATATACAACATTAATTGCTTCACTACTTTTACGAATCACGAGGATAATGAATTATGAATAAAGAGTATAATCTGGGATGCAAAGAATGAAGAAGAAAATAATGCAGGAAATGGAAACATGACTTGAAACAATGAATCAATTATAAAAGTAAGAATTCAAAGCAAGTTTAAATATTATTGTGTTTTCTTGTATTGTGTGTGTGTTTTATTTATTTGTGTACAGTCTTAAAAAGAGATCAATAAACCCATGTGATATTGTATTGATTTCTGACAAAATATTTTGGTACATTTTGAGTTTATGTTACGAGGGAAAAACATTTTAGTAGTAATAATTCTTAAGACCAAGAACCAGATGGATGGATAGAATGGAGAGATGGTTATTGGACTTGGGAGTAAATCGTTGAAGGAACTTGGCGTCTAGTAGATCTAGATGGAAGTAGCTGACAGAGACAGCCTTGGCCGGTAACCGGCTATAGAGCTTATGAAGAAGAGGTAACAGTTCTTATAATTAAATGTCATTAATTAAATAAGGATTTTAGC
Organism: Latrodectus hesperus; assembly: GCA_037975125.1. NCBI lineage: Eukaryota > Metazoa > Arthropoda > Arachnida > Araneae > Theridiidae > Latrodectus > Latrodectus hesperus. The sequence goes on along the minus strand of CM075853.1, from coordinate 53,284,480 downwards.
CTTTTTTAGAGTCGTTCTCAGATTGATTAGCTCTTTTCTCCTTAAAATGAAGTATATATTTGGCTTCTTCAAGATTTGTATATGTTTTCCCACCAAAACTTATGGCACTTTAGAATGAATTTTTGGCACAGAAAGAAGATCTAATAGGACTAAGAACTACATTTTGGTGCAGTTGATTTCAACATCTTTCTTAGGCTTTTCTTCGTCATCAAGATTTATAAAAGGCCTGTACCAGAATTTGAACTGCATTAGAGGTATATCGTTTACTTCTCTGTAGAAAGGCAATTCTGTTTTCAATCTCTTGAGCCAAGCAGAAATGTTATGAAAAACTCGAAAATTGTAGTCATATATCTGCAAGAAAGATCATTCTAATGAAAAAAACTGCTTTATTTTGAACTTTTTTATTGAAAGTACATATAAAATAGCTTTTTTTATTAAAGGACACATACTACAAGAAATTTGCTTTTTATAGATGTAAAAATTAAATCTAAAAATTCTAATGTCCCTTTAAGCTTAAAAAAGGATTTTAAGTCAGAAAATTTTGAATCGTATAATGACTTTTTACTGAAACTGACTTTTCCTTATCCTAATATAAATTATCATTAAATATCTAATTTAAAAAAAACCTAAACTATTATCTTATATCATGCAAAATTTTTCGTAAATTGCAGCGTTTTAGTTCAGTAAAAATAAAATTCATAAAGTATGTTAGCAATCTTTTTTTATTTCATTTATAGTGTTTGGTTGTAATTTGCTACTAAATAAATTAATTCATACCTCGAGTTGGGCTCGAATTTTTTTTAAATAGATAACTATGATTACCTGTTAAAAAGTTCTTTCGAATTGATGTCAAACAAAAAATTTCAAATTAACTTTTCAATTATATTTTGATTATTTCTACACTTTAATAAGAAATAAAAAAATAGAAAAAGAAACTGGAGTACAATACAATTTTATATTGGTTTTTTTTCAAAATTGAAATATGAGTTGGAATTGAAATATCTATTTTAAATGAAATAAATTTATTTGGTTTACAAAGAAATATAAGAATATTATTTTATTTGCTAATATTATAACTAATCTTTTTATTTGATTTCTAATCAAGAATCAGATTTTTGAATGTTAATATATACACCAAATAGTTTTATGTATTTCAATTTCTAACTAAGTCCGTTCCAATGTTTGTATTTTTCATCTCTATCAGAATTCAGAAACATAAATTTTGACAAATAGCACTAGAAGTTTATCATTTAAAGCGTTTTATGTTTTTCTCATTATTATGTCATTATGTTTATCACATGTTAATGTTTGTGTTTTACGTTTGTATGTACAGGCGGTGATCAAAATAGAGAAACACCTTAGTTTTATAAAGTACCTTTATCCACATGATGTAAGACCACCTGTGCCATGTAATAGAGCTTATATTTGCTTGGGAAATCGATTGAATACTGTTTAGAGTATACTGTACCATTCTTCATGGAGATGTGAAAGTTTTGGGAGAGATGTCAGTAGAGGATATAGATTTTGTATTGAAATGCTTTAAAATGGACTTAACTATTCAATTATATTAAGGTCAGGTGACTGTGCGGGTCAAGGTAGGTGTTTAATTTCCTTTTTGTGTTCATCAAATCGTGATAGGATAAGTCTTTATGCATGGATAGGTACATTATCGTTTCTAAAAATCCATCTCTTGTAGAAAACGAAGTTTGCATCTTAAGATGGAACTGTCTGCTAAAATTTCTCTATATTACTCTCCAGATATATTTCCTTTCAGGGTTACGACTGGCTCAACAGAAAGCTCGATATGGTTGACTATATTACACCTTCCTATTGGAAAAAGAAGATCACGATCATATGTTTGAGCGAGTGTCCAAGTGAGCAAACTCCGTCTTGTTGTAGGGAAAGTCAGTTTGTCAGACCATATTACTTTCTTCTACTTATCCTCTTCTAGGGCTTATAAGGGACACCCCTATAAATGACATATTGACATCAACATCTGTGGTAAAGTGCTTGGAACCGCTGCTCTGCAGTAAATATTCTGTTTATGAAGGTACTTTTAAAATGTAATCATTGATAATTGGAAAAATCAAGGTGCAGATTGAGCTTTGCTTTCACTTTTGATGTAATTGTTAGCTTTTTAGATGTTACAATTTGCTTCGATCCCCGTCGGTTTCTGTCTGTTTCATTTTCTCTTTTCGTCCCTTATTTTGCTTTGTCAAATTTGTCTTACCGCTCTGTATGCTAGATTGTCTTGATTCTAAATTATCATGATTTTAGACTTGGTGCTTCTAGAAATGCTTAAAAGTTGGAATGTTTCGGTGACACTTGTTCCAACTAAAAGGACACCTACAATTTTTCCTCTCTGAAAATTTGAGATGACCTATATTTTATGATTTTGAAAAAATTTAAGACTTACAGATCTTCAACAAAGCTATCACATACTAACAGAATATATACGTCTCTAACTATAATAAAATGCGAGCTATTATTATATTTTACTGCCTACGAAATCTATCAAAAATGCCACTTTTATTCACAGATGTTTTCATTATTTTGATAACCACCTGTAAATATGTGTATGTATATTAACATATATATGAATATGTTCGAATAATCAAACTAATTAAAAAAATTATACGAAAAAAGCTCTCTTTATTAGTATCAAAATTTCATTCGATAACATTATTTGGAAACATAATTGCCATTCCAAAAATTTAAAATAGGTTCAATATTTTTAAAAATTGTTAGAATAAATAAAAAGAAAGAACTTAAGTTTCTTGCACAAACTTTAATATGTTTGATTCCCCATTTTCATATAAAAATATGGACGCTCAGCTACATACTTATCATGAATTTACAGTACGCAGAATATTATTTTCTCATGCGTTAACATAAATGTTTGTACTATATTTGTAAAAAAGATAAATATTACTTACAATTATTTCAGCTGAAATCTAAACTTTTTTCAATGGTTTTCAAGTTTAAGAAGAGAAAAATTTTCATTATTTTTTGCTAAAATATTGCTCATAGGCAGAGTTTTTTTTTCAAATAAGCAAAAATAAATATATATTTATAAAAACTAACGTGACTCATTTCTATTTCGTTTAAAATATATTTTTATTTTACATATATACTCTGTAACACATATTTCCTATGTTGCATTTTTTTGTTGATGGACTTATGATCAAGCAAAAAAATGAAAGAAGAAATATTTTTGTCTTTACTTTTTTATTAAGTGAAAAATTATAGAAAGAAAGAATTATAAAACTTCATTCTCTAAAGTATAAAAAACTGAATGCTAGGGAATATGATTTACAATTTAATTTATGACCTTTTTTCAGAAATAGATAGAACTCACATTTTTTGCAAGGATCTTTGAGAGTATAAATGGCTTTAGAGCGCTATATTTGATGGCACAAATGGCTCTGAAGTGTTTAGACTGTACAAAGATACTTCAAAAATTTTTAAGCAATTTCAAATTTTTTTATTAATATTTTAAATCAATTTTATATAATGAATTAAATTTTTAATAATAAATGATTCGTTTAGTTCAATCCTTAAAAAACAATATGTAAATCATAGAAGTGAACTGGGTATGAGACAAACAAAGAAAATGACTTTACAAAATTGCCTCAAAGTAGCTATACAAGCGGCGATTTGAGAATTTATGTCTCTCTGAGAAAAAATAAGTTCTCGTTCTAAATTATGATTTCTTTATTTCATTCTAAATTTCTGTTTTATTTAGCCAAAATATTCTTAGAAATTACCGAAAGCCAATAATTACATTGAAATTTGAGAATAAAATTATGGACATGTAGCATTATCACGATACATTCATCCAAAAGTATTCTTTATCAATCAAAACATATATTCCTATTCTTATTTGAAATTACCTCTGCTAGTGAGATGCTGGCCACAATGGACAGATCAGCTAAAGTGAGGTGTTTCCCAGCTACGTAGGGATGTTTCTCCAATGAATGCTCTAAGTAAATTAAAGAATTTTTATAGCTCTCTTCTTTAGCAGCATTGGGTGGTTCACCGCGGAAAATCAACGGGTACTGAAAAAAATGATGAAATACAATAAAAAAACATAAACTATAGAAGGATGAATTTTAAAAACTAATTAATGATTAATTTATATATATCTATATCTATATCCATATATATATATATATATATATATATATATATATATATATATATATATATATATATATATATATATATATATATATATATATAATACGATTCAAGCATTAAAAAGAAAAATATCAATATGAGTACAAAATATAAGGTAGTATTATTATATCATTTCCTAAAATTTACAAACATTTACGATTAAAATTAGTTCTATTTTATTAATATGCTTAAAAATATATAAATTATGCAAAAATGGAAGAAAGAAACATTGAATTTTAACTGTTGAATGAGCGAGGAAAAAGGTGTAAATTAGGAGAAATGCCATGGATGGTGAATAAAGCCATGACTTGGAAAATACATAAATGTTTTTTCACAATAAATAACTTTGACATAACATTTTTTTAAAAAATTAGGCGCAAGAGATCGAAAATTGTTAACAATGGTTTCTTTATTTCATCAATTTTCTTTGACTTAATTGACATATTTGTTGGCGAATTTCTGTGATATGAAAAAGAATCCACTGAAAAAAGACAGGAAAACAATGCATCTTTATAGGTCACAAGGAAAATAATGTCTATTATGTCGTAATATATTTTACTCCATACTGCAAGTTCCCGATTATCCTCAGTATTGAATAGCGCGCGCGCGCATGCACGGACGCACGCACGCACACATACACACACACACACATACATACATACATATATATATATATATATATATATATATATATATATATATATATATATATATATATATATATATATATTTATAAGATAATTCACAAAATTATGAAAAAAGTGAATAAATCAATGTAAATATGCGTATGAGTTATTTAGATAATCAGTAAGTGTCCTAAGTATTCTTATTTCTTAAGAAATAATAAAATTATTTACTATTTGCAAATTTGTAAGTTTAGCTCTTTAAAAAATCAACCAAAAAATGAGCAAAAAAAATTTTTTTAAGTTAAACATTGCAGATACATACATAACTCGTGTGAAGAGACCCTGGACTGTACCTTAAGGTTAACGGGTACCGTCTCCCCAACACCTAGTGTGCTCCACACCTCTACGAGGTCCGTGAGGGCGCCACCATCGTGGCATTTATAAAGGATATCAAATCGTGTTTACGAAATGGTATCAAGAAGTTACAATACATTTTAAGGGTCTTTAGCCCTGTTAAACATCAGGCAACAGCATTAAATATTTTCTCTGAGTTAAAAACTAAATTTGACATGATGGCACATATAACAATCAATGAAGAAACAATTTACAATCAATGAAAAGACAATTAACTATTTGTAGAGTAGTTATGACATTATATACATTGAGGGCAATTTTATAGATAATATGAACACTTAAATATGAAAAGGAAAAAAATGGCAATGATAAGAAAGATGATAACTATATACAGGCGAGGAATTTATATAAGTTTAATAAACACCTTAACTTTTAAAAACATTTTAGGTTCAAACATTTTAAAAGGTTTCTAAGATTCTAAAATTGTATAGGATTCAAAAAGTTTTTAAAGTTCAAAAGCAGGCTCATAATGTTTGAGAAGTTCATACAATTCTAAACATGTTGTTCATAAATTTCAATAAGTTCATAGAAAAAATTTAAACACCATTACTAGTTGTGGAAAAGAGTAAATTTTAAGAGTAGTTTTCTGATTCTTCTGTGGAAAGGCAGATTTCTCCTGAATAATCTGCTCTGGATGTGCTCATGAATAATCTGAAATTGACTGTGTTTGCATTCTGTAATATTCACCCCCAACCTGTATGATAGTCATGACCCTCGGCTCTCACTGAGTGGAAGTGAGTTCGAATCCCGAATGAGGAGGCACAGATGTAAAACTGGCGGACTTTCTGACTATAATAAATCGCCGTTTCGGAAATTGCCTCCTTCTGTTCCAGTCTGGAGTCATTGTCCTACTACTGCTTATTTGATCTTTCCAATGCACACTAGATGGGGACACACGACCACAAAAAAACTATTATTTAGAAATGAACCATTATTATGTCATAATCTGAGAATGACCATAGATCATTCTCAGATTATGTTTCCAGTTCCTATGAATTCATTTAGAAGTCACAAGAAAAAAAGTAATTAGTCTCAAATTCAAATATTCAAGAAGATAAATTCTTCAAAATTGTCAATTATATCCGAAGAATTTCTGATCCATTGGGACAATAAATCAGGTATTTATCTCCAAATTTGATTAACTTTTAAGAATCGATTTCATTAATTCAAGAATTGTCATATTACATGCATTTTTTATGCTCATATTTTTTATATGTTAATGTAGTAAATGTTTTACTTACATATGTAACTGAACAGTCCATTTATTTTAATTTAAAAAATGTAGTTTCTACATTGTATAAAATGAAATTTATGATAAAAACGTATGCATTTTATAGCTATATTTTGAAAGTCAGCACTCGAGCTTCTTCGAAATATCTCTGAATCTAGGGCTAGTAATAGTATTCTGATCAGTAATTCCGTTACAATTGAATAAAAAAATTTACATACATTTTTGCGAATGTATTAAATGCATATAAGTATATTTTAATACTTTTTAATATAAAGATACATATATTACACTTAAGAGAAGAAATTTGATGCTTTAAGGAAACAAATTTCTAAAGCAATAGATAAAAAATCCTATATTTTTGTTTTATCACCATAATAAGAATTGAGTAAACAATCCTTTATTAAATACATAAAAAGTGTAGAGAATTGAGTTTGTCTGGAAATTCTTCCCATGGATTTGGTAAGATTGATAAACAGTCACAATACTTTTGCAAAGTACATGCCTTAAAAATGTAATTTATAACACTTCTATATCGCAGAAACGATAAAGAAAACTATAAATTTATTTTGTAAAATTTTCAACTTAGATATTATTTTTTAAGAAAGCTCGATTGGTAATGAGTGATTTCCAGAGGAAAGACAACATCGATGTGAACGCCACTCTTGAAATTTGCTCTGAAACTCCCCAGTAAGTAAAATTGAAAATAGTATTGCCGTGCTGAATAATATCTCTGCCTTACTTAAGAGGCATAGATTAAGAAAAATCCATAAGCGGAAAATAATAATTCAAAGATATATTCACAGAAGTTGGGCGAAGTTTAAAATATACTTAAATATCGAATGTGTTCACTTTTATTCATTTAATGAATTCAATAAGTATGTTATTCATGAGTTACAAAGGAATATCGCAATAACAACATATTGCAGGAAAACGAGAATTTTTGATTTTGTTAACAAAACTAATTACAATAAATTATACTTTGAACACGGATTTCTCACTGTATGAATTAAAATGACTCAAAAATCTTGAACTAAATTACAAGCTAAATAATCAGTTTATTAGGCTCTTTTGATATGAATATAAATACTCTTTTTGATTTGATGATTATTAAATTCATATAATCAATATATTTAGAATTCTTAAACTATTCAAAATCAACTTTCATAGCTACTGCACTGCAGTTAGCTTTTACGGAAAGGAAATTTATAAGCCCTTCATAAATGATGATACTGTTTATTTGAAAAGAATTCACGACATGTGCTCCTTAGATAAACGGAAGCCATTCTGCATCACGCAAGATATTATTCATAAAGATAAGATGATTTATTAGAGAAAACACTTTTATCTTTGCTCGTCATATTTTTAAAGAATGAGCACAGAAAAATTTACAATAAAGCAAAAATTATCTACCTCATGAGGCTAAAATTAGCAAATTGTTTTTAAGCTGTTTCACTAATTGGTGATAATTAAGTCAGCATTCTTATATTTTTACTTACATATTTATAAAACTAAATTGATTGTATACTATTCAGTTTTATAAACATAGTACCCTGAAGATGTTTATTATTTTACTAATGAAGTTGAAATTATTAATAAACTGTTTAATAATTAAGTCATTTACTGTTACTATACATATATATATTTTGGAGTTATATATATATATATATATATATATATATATATATATATATATATATATATATATATATATATATATATATATATATATATATATATATAATAAAAATGTGTTGGCCCGAAATCAAGTATTTTCCATATTGCACAGATCGTCAGCTATTCGGGAGATATAGCTGAGAATATTTATTTCAAGTAAGCAAATGACGTTGTAATAGATGCCACTTTGTTGAGCATTCACACATCATTAGCGACACAGGATATCGGCGATCTTGTTAATAAAGAGATTGGTGGTAGATTGTAAAAAACAGTGCTAAATCGTGTTTTTAGGAACACTTCTATTTTGGTTTGCATTGTATTCGGTGGTCAATAGAACCGCACCGCTGTTTGCACACTCTACTGTCCGAGCGGAACAGTCTCTAACACCTTGACGTTAATTATGTCTGGACGTCTAACTAAGCGGGTTTTACTACTAGTCTCTCTGTCATCCGTCCATTTCAGATTGAACAGCGTAATTCCAGAGATACTTGTTTTGAGTCTTCTGGTAATCAAGCTTACGCTCAGTTGATATTTCTGAAATCAGCAGATTTCCCAGTGAAACACGCACATAATCACAAAAAACAGCGCTTTACATTTTTTGCATAATTATATATCATTTTCCTTGGATCGCATACTTTCATATACCTTCTAAAAGTTGAGGTGATATCATACAATGGCGAGACTCATATTATGCTAATTCTTCGGCGATTGTATATATAAGATTAGTGGTCCCCAACTCCCGGTCCTCTCACCGCTATATCGACCCCTAGATCATATGGTATCAGGACTCCAAGGATTATTAAATCATTTCTATTTCATTTATTTTCTTGAATAGAAGCATTTTGGACATGTTTTCAGACATTAGGGGGTTATTTTAGTCGAGACTGAGCCTGAACATTCCTTCTCCCAAATGGTTCAAGATCATCAGTTTTTGCTTTTAAAAGAGTTCAAGCTTTGTAGTCCAACTACGAAAAATGCAAAAGTTGGTAAGGAATGAATTCCTGTCTCATTTGCCAACAAATTAGATAATTATAGCGTATGTAGGCAAGAAGATCAACTGTTGGAGATTGCAATGATGGTAACCTTGTTCGAAGCCACAACTCTTCCGGCGTTCTAGATTAAATCATTGCAGAATATCATAAGATTACGCATCACTTAAATCTTTGTTGTCATTTTAGATATTCAATTGTTTGAAGCAAGACTGTAGGAACAACAAACAAAAAAGAATACGGTATAAACTGTTCATAATGAATACACTTCGGTTTTCATTGCCCTCTCAATGATTTAGCGCTTTGACAGGTAAAGATGCTTGAAGTCACTTTACATTCATTTTTTTGGTGTGCGTATTTTTTATGTTATGGGCATGTTTAATTACTATTAAAAAGATTTTTGATTCAAAACAGTTAAAAATGAGCTATCAATGTCCTTTCTTAGAGGACTGCGGTAAAAATTTCAAGCGTTGGCCGGTCCATGGCGTAAGAATGTTGGAAAGCACTGAATTGGATATAATATGATATGATATGTATATAATGTGTGTATATAAAATTACAATAGCAAATAAATAAAAATATTCAAAAAAATTATCTGTTCATAAATCTTAAAATCCTTTTTTTTTAAAGTTTTATACATAGTAAGCAAGTGCTCTTAATCTACAACTTTTGTATTTTTAAAGGTTATAAAAGAACAAGCATATAGCACATTTTAATTTCTCAATTGGATATGCAAGCTTTTTAAATATTTTGACTGGATAACGAAGTGTGTTAATATAAGGATTTTTTTATAACGCAATGACTATTTGAAAGAAAATATTATCGAATATTAAAATATTCTTGAAAAGTATAAAATGTTATGAATATCCGCCGTTCTTTTCCGCGTCGATGAAAGTGAATCTGTCACATGACGTCCTTGGGCTATTTTCAACTGACTTATTCTGAAAGAGTTCGGTTCAGACTGGATAAATTCAATGACAAACGATATTTACTTTCATCGTACATTTCATTTAATGAATAATAAATCAAGAAAATATTCTCTTCACTCTTATAAAAAAAGGTTTTGTCTTTTTTATGACTTTCAATTCATTAACATGGGTGGCACATGTATGTAATGCAATTAAACAAATCATTTATCATATGCAAATATTTAAAAAATATTCTTTTCTTTATAAATTATTCTATTATAATCTTCATGAATATTTATTTTAAATACAAAATGAATAATTATGAGGCATTTATAAAAATATATTTGAATCATAGGAATTATAAATCAATGCCATCAGTTACAAAATAACTCAAGAAATATTGTGTGTAAAAAAAGTTTTTTATTTTTTTTAATTTTTGTGAGAAATAAATAACTGCCCTGAAATTTCAAAAATTCCAGTTTTACCATTTGAAGTTTGATTTATTAATTATGTGGATACTTTCTACGCCGGAGAATCTTTATTTGATTTATTTGTACTAATTTAGTATCATATATTATGTATAGCTTTATAACATACTACATTACACGCAATAAAATAAAGTGTTCATCTCTGTAAAAAATACTACTCGTAAGGAACAGCTAATAGTAAGTAATATATATTCGTTAAACTTAAACTTAGAATAAAGATTTATTACTTTTAGATACACATTTTCTAGTTTCTAAAAAGTACTTCTGATTTCTAAAGAAAATATTGTTCTCATTGCTGTAGAAAATTCATGCACCATTAAACGTACCAAAAGTGATTTTCAAGACGAAAAATGGAAAATTAATATTTCATTAAAGTTGTATTTTGAAATGACATAAATATATACCAAGCATATGAGTACAGATGTCATAATTTAATCTCAATAACAAATTAAAACAAAACGCAAAACTGCATGCGAAATAAAATGTTAAAGTTATTACACATACAAATGGATTTGTTCTATACTTTTCTTAAAAGGTTACCTTATGGTTCATAGTATAATAGCAGGTTTGGTCACACATTGCATTTATGTGAGACATTTTATGAAGAAATCCATGGAATTGCAAATGCAAACATATAAAGAACCAAAAGACATGGAAATGCCTATATATTCGGATGTATAGATTTATAAAGAAAGGAAACTGGATTTATATATGAATTTATTAAAAACAGAAAGTTTATAAAATAACTGTCATAAGAATTAATGTTTAAAAATTAAATTTTTGTGTCAAAAACATTTTTAAACAATAAAAAGTAAACGATACGTAACAGATTAAAGTATTGGAACGCAAAGAGTATATCGAACGCAAATTTTTCTGAACGTATCTTTTATTTTTTATTTTTTAGTACTACCTCGAAATAAAATATAAATAGTACAGATTGCTATAATAGTATAATATAGTTGGATAATATCCAAAGTATAGATGGATAAATATAAATAATATAGATTATTAAATTAGGAAGCCCGGTGGTTCAGTGTTAGCATTTCACGCTCCCATGACACAGGTCCGAGGTTCGATCCTTGGGCTGGGCAAGGTATACTCAGCCTTTCATCCTTTCAGTGGGTTGATTAACTGAGTACCAAGCATGCTTGGGAACTAAACGCTGGAGTTTAGTTTAGTTAGATTATTAAATTGTATAAAAATAATATTTTAATTTAAAATGTTACTAACTGAATCAGCAACTTCAATAAAATCTAACGCGTGAAATGTGATATTAAATAGACTTCAATAACATTTTAACTACCTGTTTCATGCTCGAAAACCAGCAGTCTTTTAGAGCAAAATATCCTTAAAACTGAACTATTAAGCAATTTTTCGTATTTCTTTACATTTATAATCGTTAGTACATATTCTCAAGTATAAGTTTTTTACTGAAAACTTATTTTCTTAAGCAATTTAAAACTATTTTATTTGTCAGAATTTTCATTAAGTAGATGTCTTATAATGAATATTGTTTAATAGTATAAAATGACATATACTACTATCATTTTACGACAGTTCTATGACAATTTAAAATGAAAAAATAAATTCAAAATTATTTCATTTTCAATCAAATAGAGATATATCTGTATGAAAAATATTCCGGAAATAAAATCTTGAAATTAGTCATAGTGATTAGCTTCATTTTTCAAAATTGTTTATCTTACTTCAAATTTAAAGTGAAACGCATGCATATTTATTGTCATCAATGGCTGGTTTATGTTTAAGTATTCTGAAGCATGAAATTATGCAATACTGAAAATGTAATTCAATAAACTCATGCGCAGAAAGTGTCTAAAATTGGCTGAAGGACGCTTCTAGAGACCATAAATGACGTTTCTCATAATATGAGGTATTTATAGAAAAGAGCAACTTCAAAGTAATATCATGAGTTGTAGAACTAATTTCGGTATAGCGATATAAACATCAGCACATCTACATACATACGCAATAAGCGTAATAATTGTCTTAGAAACAACAGATGCCCAATTCTTTTAATCATTTGCTACAATTCTTTTTTGGAATGTGATAGTGATTATGAAATCAAGTTACACTGAATCCTGTCGCAAAACAAATACAGTGGATGAAAGATTCGGTTGCCATGGAAATACCTGGTTAATTTACAAAGTATACTCTTTACGAGGAGTTGAATAATGCCATTTACTTATTAGATAACTTCAAAATGATTGGAACATTAATGCCGTTTACTAATCGTTTTGAAATTATCTATTAATATTCTATAATCATTTGAAGTAATTCAGTAACGCATATAGAAAAGTAGAATCATTGAATGATGATAACCATTTATGAATCACACTAAGCCGTAAAATTGTTAACAATATGTATAAATGATCTGATATAACAATATTTACTTCTATCTTAAAAAGTAGAAACACAAAAATTTGACGGAGCATTGTAATGCAATATGGAGTTTTATAAAAGTTGCAAGATTAAATTTGACAGCAAGTCGCGGCCAGTTAACTTTAGCTACCACTGCTTAAATGAAATCTTATTTAAAAAGATCCAAACATTAAAGTTGATATGCCTTTATTTCAATATCATTGTAAAAGGAACGCCTTTTTCTTTAGCCGTTGTAGTATAAACTCAATGACATCCTTCAATGGTCATTGACTAACGACCATAGTCAAAATACTTGGTACGATGAAAATCAAGTATCCTACTGTGCTGTATAATGCTGCGAAGTACTACTAGTAGCACCTCAACCATATGAACGAGTTATAATACTTTCTAATCATCATTGTTATAGTCTATAAGCCAAAGACGTGAGCCCATCGCAATTTATGCTTGAACTAACCTGCTCTTCTCATCATTGTAGTTTTGCTGTACTCGTCTGTCAGCTAATAGTATCCCGATTATCATCTCATGACCTTCTGTGTATCAATTGGCAAAACATGACTTTACCAGACAGAGCAGCTCAACTATTATCGAGTTTATCAATGTAACAAAATTTGGAAAAAGATTTTTTACAATTACATCGACAATCATGTAAATTTCTTGTACTTGATACATCTAACGTCTTATTTACTATTTAGCTCTAAAAGGATCAAAGTGTAAGGAGTTTAATGACAAAAATAACAGGACTAACGCTTGGAAGGGATTGCCAAGCAAATTATAATTCAATATAAATAGCAGTCAGAATATCTCAAACAATATGAAATCAGTAGGAACATTTAATTTAAATGAAAATACTTTTATTACTAATAGAGTTAGAACAATGGGTATTATGTAAAAATGCCATACCTTATTAAAAAGATGAGGTTTTGAAAGTAATGAATCTTATACGTATATGCAAAATTATTGATGAATGATGCTATTAATTTTAAAGGCATATTTTCCTGAAAGATAAGATTAGAGGAAGAATAATGGCTTGAACTTTAAAGTTAGAATACTGAATATTTTGCTTGATTTACAAATTTTGTTCAGTCTATTTTCCTCGGTTATAATGGGTTTCATTAGTGTAAGTTTAAGTAAATATTACTTAATGAATTTAACATAAATTGGTAAGATCATTCATTATTTATTTTATTTCTAGACAAAACATTAAAATAAGCACTTCGCTCATACCTTATTTTTAAACTTTGATTATAATTTTTGTTGAGAACATCATGTCTACTACGAAGTAAAACAGTTATTACTACCACGTGTATTTGATCTTATTTATTTCATAGACAGAATTCCTTGTTTCTATTTTTTCTATATTCCAATTGATTTGTAGCCATATTTGTGTGTTATGGCAAATGTTCTAGCTTATAGGAAAAAAATGAACAAATCTTGTAATTGCTGCACTGACTTAATACAAAAAATTCGATTACCTTTATAGGTAGGTATAATTCGATTTCCTATATAGGTAAAATTTCAATTTCATTCCTAGTATTGATTACATATTATTTATTCCTTGTATTGACTAGATGTATTGATACATAATATCAATCATATTTTTTCTTCGAAAAATAAAGTATGCATAAAAAACAAGAAGGAAAAAAAAAACATTTTACACCAAAAAGACCTAAAAACAAATTTATGTACTTATTTAATTAAAGACATTCAGTAAATTTACCTTTGTTTTACAATTGAATTTAAGTGTCTAAATATGAAAATCTAATCTTAATTTCTATATTTAAATACCTAAATTAAAAACAGATTGACTATCATCAAATAGAATGCAGATATATTGAAACACTTCATTATTATCTTTTTCCTATTCTGAAGTTATAGTTTTGAAATTCGAAATAAAAGTACTTATTATTTCCTACCATTAGGAAATAAAGAAAGTATTTTAACAAAAAGTTAATGGCTAGTAAATATGTTTGTTATAAATCAATCCTGTTTCCCACATCATAAGTAAATTTTGACATGTGATAGAAAAGCTGTGGTACCCAGTTTCACATATGAAATAACTCTCTTACATCTATAATTTCTGGAGATGAAATCACGTTAAGGAAAAGTGAGAGGAAAATGAGCTTTGATTACCAAATATTCAACTTGAGATCTGTATAAGGATCCCTGATCGAAATTTAGCATCATGTCAACCACGGCTCGTTTCTTTGCATCCTTTGGGTACAGCGAGCAGGAGGGAGCGTATTTGTTGACCAAGTAGGTCATAATAGCACGGCTGAAAGAAAACAGAAGCACTATTAAACAATGTGTTTATCAAAAAAGTGATTTAAGTAAAATTATCTAAATAAGAATACTTCAAAATTTTAACTTCTTAAAGAAAAATTCTTATAATTAAATTTTTTGTCAAACATTTTACTTCTATCAATTATTTCAATTTAGTTTACTTTATGCATGTATTTTTTAAATGATTTGTCAGGAATTATTTTGGAAAACCAGCAATTCCTCAGCAAAAAATACGAATGAGTTTATTCTGAGTGTTGCTAAAAGCGTAAGCACGTTGAGGGAAAAGATTTTGTTGGCATTATCAAATTATGTAAATATAGTCAACTCTCATTTCTATTACTCATGCAAATAATAGCTTTCATTAAGAAGAAGCAATTATTTAGAACTATTTAATTTGCTTTAATCTTTCAAATATTTTCACAAAAATTTAGTGATAAAATAGTTTCTAAAATGTTGTATTTTACTTAAAAAATGTTTCTTCAGTTTTATAAAAGAAATAAAATTCTTTCTTTTTATTTTATCTTTTAATTTTTTTCACAAAATGTAATTAATTTTTTCCATTATTATTCGATGTGTGATATCCATTAAATGATGATACTTTTAACATTTTTATTGCTCAGTATATGTGAATCTAGATTACAGGTGAATGGTTAACGCTTAAGCTCAATAGCTTATAGATTCGACTTTCACCTTAAACGTAGATATTTATAATTTTTGTTCCACGCAAATATTTTTTCTTTTTCACTGTATTTTTTACACCATAATTTCTTTATATTACTTTTTATAAGAGTTTGAAATGTTTTTTTTTTTATGGGGAAAATATATTTTCTAAAACTCAGCAGTGATAGAGAATCTCTACTGACCTTTCACACAGGTAAAATCCATCGTCATCAATGGTAGGAACGCATGACCTCGGATTAATCTAAGACAAAAAAATAATTAATAGAGCTAAAGCAATATTAATTAACATAAAATAAAAATAACGGTAGTTATATTTTTAAAAATTATCACACAGACTAAAGTTTGTATAAATTAATTTTGTATCAATGTTTTTTAATATCCAACTGAAGCTTGAGATACCTTGGTTAAGTTTCAGTGGGTGGCTAATGAAAATATTCTGCAATTTTCAGGTAATAACAGAAAATCTATGATATATATATATATATATCACAAATATCATTTCTAAAGAATTTTTGTAATTATCAATAAATTATATCTGGTTTATCAAGATTTTTATGACTCAATTTATATATTTCTCCATGATAAAATTTAATTTGTCCTATATGTATTATTATCACGTTATTACCACAAAAGATTGATACCATATTGTGGTAATAACGCGGTATCTATCTTTTGATACCGCGTTGTGGATATATTCTGGGAAAAAAGTATGTGGAAGTGAGACAATATAGCATGTAATGTGAAAAGTAAGCTGGAAGTGTTGATGGAGTGGTTTTCATTCACAGAAATACAACACCCTCGTCTGAGTTTAAAATGAGTCAAGAGTCATTATTTATACAATTGTTAAGGCTTGAATTACTGTTCAACTTTTGATAATGGCTGGGATTAAATTTAAGGATTATATTAATACTTTATTTATTTTATTCAGAACACTGAAATATATACTGCTTCATCTTTTCAGAAATTTGTTTGATCCATCATTCGCTTTGATTTTCCATAACTCATAATCATGATTCGAATGAAAAGAACAGTTCACCAACGCCTGTAGAACAAGACGTGTATTGCCACTTGGGTGGCTTCTCATTATGGTACTACTCTGAGGCAAATTTTATAACTAATCAATACACAGTCATCCTACTGAAGGAAATTACATGAATGTTTAACTTAAGATGAATTCATTTTTATGGTCCCCAGGTTTAGCCACATAATTCAAAAGAAACTACGTATTTTTGTTCGTACTTGCGTTAAAAATAGCGTGAGGAAAGTGTATAACTACCATTTCATTCATGAATTTTTAAATGGTCAATATTTGAATATTTTCTTTCATCTGTATTTTTTTATTTATTTAATTAATTAATTTATTTATTTGCGTAAATAGCAAGGTTCTCATTACTGAACTTTAGTGCTGTATTCTTCAAAAGTTCAAGCTAAAATATATGGTCCTATTCCTTTCAACGACAAGAAAAGAAAGATGTAGATTGCGATGTTTCTTTATATATATATATATATATATATATATATATATATATATATATATATATATATATATATATATATATATATATATATATATATATATATATATATATATACAAGTATATGCATTTTTAATGGGTGTTGCAATATTTAGCAACATAAAATTAAGATTAAATTGAAAATGACTAAAATAAATATATAAATAAGATATCTAAGATATCAGTAAACAATGCCAGGTAACTGTGAGTTAAAGATGCGTATAACCTTAAATCACCCATCAGGTATTCTGAAGAAACTTAAATTATATTCTCTGCTGTAGTTTCATTTATCGAAAACTAGGTCAGAGTTTATAGTCGAATAACCAAGATGAATAGATGTATTCAAAATTTGCGTGAGTAAAAACTAAACAACAAATAATTACAGATCCATAATACTTTTTTTAAATAATGAAATCTTTTTCAAAATTTAAAATTTTAACTAAAATGTTTTTATTAATAAGAAATTCAAGATTATTTTTATTTTCGAAGAAAAAAGATATTTTATATACTTATAAAAACGATAATAATAGTAAATAATTGTCTTTTTGTTCATCAAACGTATAAACATGCCTATATTTTATAAGCTAAGTCTTTATAATTATTTTGGGAAAATCTGCTTGTCTGAAATAGGTTTTCCAAATATAAACGATAAAATTCAATTTTTTTCTATAATTAAAGAAACGAAAATATTACTGAATCAGAAATAAGTGAATTTCATTAAGAAATAAAGAGTCCAGCTCTTGTATATGAAGGAAAAATTTTGTCAATTAAATGATATTTCTGTATTAATATATAAACGCAATAAAGAAACAGAATAAAATTTGTGAAGGAAATTCTTCAAAGGATGGCTTTGACATAAATTCTTAATCTCAACTTAGATTGCTTGGAATCTAATAAACTAGAGGTAAAACTTACTGAAAATAAGACTTCTTGTTTTTTAATATATAATCAATAGGAGGGAGCCATTTCTTAACAATTTCTTGGAAGCTTATTTGTCACAAGAGCACAAACAATGAATGTTGCAGAAAATAAGTTGAAACTAGATGACTGAATACATGCAATTTAAAGCAGATTATTAGATGACAGAAAATCTGTCTTTCATTACTTCTTAGATTTCAGAAAAAGATTATTACCCTTCAATGGGATTCAGAAATTTCACACAAAAATTTTCAATGCTACTTTATGCAAACAATGACCACTTTTCATCCTAAAGAATATCACTATCATTTTTATCATAAGAGATAATCTCACTATCATTTTTATCATAAAGAATCATATCAATAATTAAATTCTTATTTTTATAAGCCTTTCATTTTGTTTCTCAGAAGGTACATTCGACAATTTTCTGCGACACTTGACTAAAAATAAATCTATGGTAATCTATTTTTGAATAAGTTGAGGAGTATCTGAATGACTCTACAAAAATTTATTGTTTTAAATTGTATTTAGAAGGTGGATTTACACCTATAGCTTCAATTTGAATTTGTCTGTTCTTCAATATCAAATTAGAGGAAGTATCTTACCACCAGAGCTTCCAAAGTTCAAAAAACAAATTCTCAGTCCTGAGTGAGTTCAAAATTAGAACCCAAGCAGATTTGAAAAGAACTCAAGGTCACGCATCAGGCATCAAAAGTTCATGTAAGAAAATTTATATTGAAGAGGTAATGACTGTGCCTGGATTATTATCTGCTTGGGTTGATACAAAGATTTCATTTTTGTAACAACTGGAATAGGGAATAGGTAAATTCATAGAGGAATTACGATTAAGGTTAATGATGCTGCAGTTGGCGATAATTTTACTTTCAGAAACGGTAATTACTTCCGGACATAAATTCCGTATCATAAAACAATCATAAACAAGATAAAATTGTAAAAGACTTCACGTGGAATGAACAGATTGATTTTCAAACATAATTACCATCAAGAATGTCTGGAATGCTCTAAAACAATTGCTTCCAACTAAATGCTTGTGAAAGATTTTTTAGAATAATATTTAAAAAGAAATTTTAAAAAAAGTATATTTGTTTCAGAACTAATGTAAAAAAATTTAATTTTCCTACGGAAATAGAGGAGGCGATGTTTATAAAGAAATTTATGACTATCTAGAAGCAACATTGCATTTATAACTTTGATTTATTTTGTTCGACAGTGTAGATATGGAAGTAATAACATCAAAAAGAAGGATTTTAAACGAGAATATAAATAAACAGGATGGCAATAATAGTTATGAAATTCCATTGACTTCTCTCTTTTAACTCTTTCAACACTATATTCTGTATGTCTCGTCTCTTCCTACATTCAGTTGTTGAACGGGTCAAAATTTTTGTTACTACATATTTTAGAGATTTTGTTTCGTATTAAATTAAACATTTTGGTAATAAAATACTTGTGGCCCTTTTAAATACTATTTCGCTTTTAACTACTTTTAATTAAAATTAATAATTAGTTTTTGATGTAATAAAAATAAGTAGCAATTCAAAAATAAAAAGAAAGAAAGAAAGAAAAGAAGGGGAAAAAATGATGATAAAAATATGGAATTATTTACAAAAAAAGTTGGAAAATGGCAATTTAGCTAAATACAACCTTTAACACGTACGCAAGGTTTGTCTGTAATGGAAGAAAACAACACCAAGCGACATTGCGATGCACGAGAAAAATTATGCAGTATTCAAAGAAGAATTTCAATATGTATTGTAACTGCAAATTTAAAAATAAACTAAAACAACTGGCAAATATGCTTAATAAAGCTCTCAAAGTTGTTTTTGCTTTCCATGTGCCTCATAATCAAACTCTTTTGCACAGATATTTAAACTAGGTTTTCATATAAATTGAATGAATATGGAGTATGGAGACAATATGTTGTGTGTAAAATCACGTAACATATGAAGGATGAAACCGATTCTCGAAGAAAATACAGCCAACAATGTAAGGAAACTGAATGCAGAAAAGCGTTTTGAATTTTTTTCTTTGCTATTCGAAAGGAAATATTGCTATTTTAGATTGTTAGCTATTAGTGTGAACTTTCTGTGAATTACACACTAAGTAAATCCAGTCTGATACCACTAAAATGGAAAACGAAAGGCAAAGCTCAGAGCTTTAGAAATAATTTTTTCTAACCAACATGACAAATCACATCAATATATTAAATCTTAGTCTTCGAATAAAAATCAATTGATTTCAAATGTGATTTTAACCCCTATAGATTTCACAAGCATGGATATTAAACTATTTTATTTCTCCTGCAATCGGTAATAAGCAACTAAGTGAAAGATAAAAATAATAAAAAAAAAAGTGTTTTTCAGACATGTGTATTTAAATTAAAGAAATAATTGAATTCAAGATACAATTTTAAGGAAAAAATGAAAAGCAGTGTATAAATTTGAGTGAATAATATTACTGTCACAATTAAAGAATAAGAATCTCTACAGATTGAGCTACGTGATTTTCATGATAATATATTCCTGCAGATTAAAAAGTAAAGGAATCATAGTTTTATATACACACACACACACACATATATATATATATATATATATATATATATATATATATAAGGATATAGGATAGGAGTTTAAAAATTACTGGAATCTCAAACATTTTTTTAAAAATGTATAATATTTTAAATAGATTTTTTAAATTACATTGCTTTTTGTATAAAATTATAATTTTATAAGCAAAACATGAATTAAGAGACTATTAAGAGAATATGTTTCTTGGTTAAAAAAGAGAAATAAAGCATATAATTTCAAGAAATAAAAATAATAATTAAATATTTCACTAATAATAAGTACATAAAATAACAAATTAATGATTTTAAATTAGTACAATATATTAAATGCATAGTGAATTAATAAATTAACAAAGTTTTGATTGTTTTTGTTATTTGTACATATAATACTGCTTAGAAAAAATATCATACCTTCTTAGAACTCTTCAATATATATTGTTGTGATAATTATAAAATACACTAAACACCATTTATACACAAAGAAATCTTATGTACGATCTTATCTTTAACTTTTCTTGACGGCTTGAGGTTATAAATGGAAAGTAAAAAATGTATACATTATTTTTTATTAAAAGTCTATATATTTTTTATTATAATTATGACTACTAGTTTTAGATATATTTATTATAAGTTCAGATTATATAAAGGTACTTTTATAGAATAAAAACTCATTTAAAATAAAAATTGCATAAATTTATTTTTAGTTAAGGGATTATGATAATATACTTTTTTCCTTCTAAAATATACAAAATAATGTTAATCTCATCCCTGCAATAAAATATGATTTTCATTAACAATATTAAGCTTTTTCATTCTTTTTATTTCATCTTTATTTTCATTCTACATAATTCCTTATTTCTTTATATTATTTTCATTCATTATCTCATTCATTGTAATTATCAAATTTTAACATTATCAATACTTCAAGAGATATCAAGATTTGAGATTTTATAATATCTGTTTGATTAATACACCAAAGAATTTTTTTAGAACATACATGTGAAGCTCTTAGAACTTAACTTTTAATTTTAAATTATGAAATTTTTCAATAATTGAGAAGAAAATACCTTTAAAAACTCAGGATGGCGCTTTGAATGGCCGACCACAATGTTTTCTTCCCTCAACTCCGCCTGTATTCCCAGATATTTGATGGTCATCAACACGGCCCTGCACGGAGGGCTGATTTCCATCATATACAACACAAGCACCATGATAAATGAGCGAAAAATAAAAACAAAAGACAACCGAAAACAAAAGTGAGCTTTTAGAAGTCCATTAATAGATCTCGGGTATCGAAGAAAATTATTTCCTGTAAGAGGTCAAATCAGGAACAGTAGCAGCTGGTCCGACACCCAACACAAACAAAGCCGACGGACGCAAAGGTGTGGGAAAAATCACCTTGTAACGCGGGCGGAGTTTATAATCCCTAAAGTGATGTTGAAATATCCCTAGAAATGCTGCATGATTTATTATTCATACGATAAAAAGGGATTCTAAACATTGCGATATCGGATTTCCACATTTGCGGAATAACTGCGCTTTCTTGAATGTTTGCGATTAGCTAGATAAAACCATGGTCACCCTTTGAATTTAAATCAAATAATAAAAGGAATAAATTGAAATACAGGAAAAGTATACAGATTACTGTTTACGATTTTGACTGCTATTGTTTTTCTTCCTCATAAATATCGGAATATTCTCAACGTTAAATAAAAAGAATTAGGAAATAAATATAAAAATAAATGCATTCGTGAAGTCAGCAGTAATTGTTAAATAGTTCGTATTTGAGAATTAAAAGTAAAATATAAATAAAATAAAGTAAGGTTTTTTAGATATGTGATAAGCTTAAAATTTCAGATATTAAAGATTGAATGTGTGTGTGTTCATGTGTGAGTGCGTGCGCAGAAAGATTAAATATTGTTTTATTGTTTAAGTTCCTTTTACATAAATTTAAAATGAAATTCATTAACTGAGTAATTGATTATTCTCTTCATTTTTCGTTATAAATTTATTTATTGTTACACACATTTTCATAACAAATTAATAATACTCTAAATAATCGCTCTAACAAGGAATTTTCTCTTATATAGTAGTACTATTAATTTTTTGTCATTATACTGATGTAGTTTGAAGTGTATATATATATATATATATATATATATATATATATATATATATATATATATATATATATATATATATATATATATATATATATATATATATATATATTTATATATGTATATATATATATATATACATATATATATATATGTATGTATGTATGTATGTATGTATATATTGAATACTTGATTTATTAATATAAAATTTTATTTCATATATCTAATCAAGTTATTAGAATAACTAACTAACTAAATTAATTTATTTGAAAGTTAACATGTCATTAGAAATTCTTTAATAACATTAATAGGTTATTAAGGATTACTTTAAATGAAGTAATGCATACGAGCTTCTAAGACAATTTTACATAGAAATTAAGAACTCAATGAAAAATATTGTTTAACAAAAAGGGTATTTTCGAATAAATTTTAAAAATCCCCCTCATCAGGCCTGTGTGTCATTTAATCCAGTACCAGTAATTGTACAGAATAATAGTATCACTCTGTACAATTTATTCCTCTTAAAATGCAAAGAATTTGCAGAAATAATTTAAAAAATATTTTTTAGAAGTGCTTATGGAGTCAAACTTAAAAGTTATTATCTTTAAAATAATAACAAAACACACAGTTTTAATTGCTAAATATAAGCTATACTAAAAAATTTAAATTAATGCTAAAGCAATCGATAATACAAAATTTAAGCTCATTGTATTGATCCCGTGTCTAGTATAACATACATAATATTTTTATATATTTTAAATAATTTCTTACATTCGGAAATAGCAATAAGTATTTGAAATTTTCAAAATATTTCTGCAAGTGTATTTTTAATATGCTATTCTAACAAATTAAAATATTTAAATTTATTTTGCATTATTTAAAGAAAAATTCTCATAAATGTATTCGATTTTAAAATGTCCGGAGAAAAATCTATGCTTCAAATATGACTTTGATTAATATTTAACCCACACAAATTCCATTTTGTACATTATTGTAACATATATTTTACAAAATAGCATAAAAACAATTTGTGTCCAATTAGGAATGCAGCATTGTTTATGATACTATAAAAGAACATATTATCTTAGAATATGCAAATAAAGGCTTTTTCCTATTAAGTAGTCCTTCAATAGTTCTTTTTGTTTCATTTACTAAATGAATTAAGAACATTTTTTTCAATACTTGAAAAGTTTGATATAAAAAAGGCTTACATCTCTTCTCTCTCACACACACAAATAAGCACTTCAATAGTTAAACCAAGTATCAATTTCAAATCAGATTTATTGAAAACGGGAACTATAAACATCAGTGTAATTGGATATAAACTTTTATATGAAATGTCTACTCATTATGCATCGTCATATGAATAGACATCTATGTGCAGAACTGATTATAGTCTGTCTGATTGTTTGAAATGTCTACTCAATGCGCATGGTAGAATGAATAAATAGACGTCTATATGCAGAACTGATTAAAAGAAAAATTTTAGTCTTGGAAGGACAATCCCAAGGTAAACAGGCAGCTGTTTAAACAAAGGTAGTAAACCCAAAATAAATTCGATTAATGATGCAGATTTATTCAACAAATAGGAAACCTGTTACGTTTGATTTGGGCCAGAATCCGAAAAATAAACATTTGATCGTCATTCGCTCACTGACGGAGATGCGCAATATTTTGCAATACTTTACTAGGCTGCAGTTTTAAAAATGCGTTTCTATAATGGAATACGTAATAAATAAAATCTATTCATATTATACAATAAATTTATTCTGAATTTCGCAAATTATGCAAGACAAATTCTTTATACACATATGCGAAAGTAATTTATAATTGTGTGATTAACTTGCGCCGTAAAACATTTTGAATGATCAATAACTAAATTGTTGTAAATAAATTAATTTTTAAACAGCAACTGAGATTAATAATACTGTCGTTTACTAACAATTCGATTAGCAAATTGAAGTTTTGTATTGAAAATGTTGATTGATGATTACTGTAAGCAAACTGAAAACCGTGATGTTGAAGTTAATTTTTGGCTCAAATTTCACCAATCCATATATCTTCGTATTTCAACACATGAGTCTACCATGGATTAAAAAATATTCATTTTAAAGAAAAATGTTTTGTATTCTTTATCATACATAATTCCTTTCCTCAATAATTTACAATTTTAGAATCGAATATTTTATCATATAAATATGGTATTTTTTTATATTAATGAGTAAACCAACATGGCTAACCTGGGGCCTGAGCAGCTACCAGGCGCGTCGGCAGGTGGTGGATCGCCGAACATCCTGTAGGAATGACAGGATAGCCTTGAATATAGAATCAGAGGACGCGAACCAGCTCCCGTAAACCCTGGTGTTATGCGACCCGTTTCTAGGGCTATTTGGCTCCGCGGTAATGGTGTCTTAACGGAGCCTCTAGTTGCCTGGTGAACTTCTAGAGCTTTTTTGCCTTGCCCAGTAACTCAGGGAATGCTGGGTGGACTGTTATATTATCTGAGCTTATTAATTGTTATCTTGTGGCTGAAAAGGCACAAGAAATAACAAACCTTTCTGCATTTGCAGGTGAAGCGTCTGAAGTAGACCTTGCTGAAAAAGACAACGGAACTCAGAGGCAATTTAGTGAAGGGGCAGCAATGAATCCTTTACAGGAGGTAGAAGTGACCTCCAAACCATATTCTTCTGGTGAAAGTCAGGAAGCTATCGCTAGCATGACTGACTCTCTGACCAGAATCATCTGTGGATCATCAACGAGGATTGCCTCTGAAATTCTAAGATGCTCTAGGCAGAAGATACGTTTAATCGTAGGCTTCATAACTGGGCACTACTATTTCAGAAAACACCTCCATAAAATGGGACTGTTTCAGCAAGACCCTATCTGCAGAAAATGACATACGCAAGAGGAAACGGCCAAGCATATCATTTACGAATGCGAGGCTCTTGCCCCCTCCCTTGATTAACTTCTTTAGGCATCATCTATACTAGAGAGTTACACCTAGACTCCATTAAAGGGTTATCGGACTTTATTAATAAAGTGGGTGACCCGAGCAACTGGAACTAGGAAATCCTGTAATTACCATAAGTTTTTGGTGAAAGTCTCCATTGGCAACCACTTCGCACTATGTACCACACTATTGGGTTTGGAGTTAACAGTACAAAATCCTGATAAAAGCAGAGGTGCCCAATGACATACAAACCCAACTCTAAGAAGAAGAAGTATCATGGCTAAAGCAGACACACTCGTTTTGGAATACTTACTGTATTTATATTTGCAAATATTTCAGCAAATTTACTAATCTTGAAGATAAAAACTGTCATTTAAATTCCATCCATATTTCAGAAATTATACATATACTACATTAATAACATCAAGAAAATGAAACTGAGTTCAATTTCAAAATTAGATTTATAATGCTCTACGAAAATTAAAATAAACAATTAACTAGAGATAAATGAGTAATTTATATTTCCAGGAAAACGTATAAATAAAATAAATTACAGATTTACAAAAAGAATATATCACTGATACATTTTTTTCCATTATTCAAAAAAGTTCCATCAAATATTAAACAAATTCGAAATTGTTTGATACTTCCAGTTACAATTGTTGGAGGTATTAAATAATTTTCAACTCCAAATTTTATTTTTGAAAGATATTTTATACTCCAACTTTTATTGATAAGAAATTGTGATAATGTTAGATAAGTATATCTTAAAGAGGGAAGAGTAATAAAAAATTAGAAATGGTTGAATATATTGTTATTATTACATAAAATACACATGAATAAAATGAATTAATAATTTAAATGCATATCAATAAGTTAGAAAATTATTAATAAAATTTCCTTATATTTCAAATCAAAGGACGAAAGTTTTTAAAGATGCATTTATTTTTAGAAAAAAACTAATGTATACTAGACTATAATTATGTGTATACTGAATTATAATTTAGAAATTTATGCTAATTCCAAGTCCTTAAAAATTTAGAATGGAAAAAAACATACTTGATCTTCTTAGTTTCTGAAATTTCTGCTAAAATTTGATTTTTTAAAATAAATAATTAAATATTTATAAATATTTTAAGAAGCATTAATTTCGATTAAAATTAAAATTTAAAAAAATTGAAATGAATATTATAATTTTTATGAGATTTTTTAATAAATAATCTATTTGCTAATATTTTCTTTTGTTAAAAGAAATAGTTTTTTTCTTTCTTGAAAAAAGTAGTATTAGGTAGTTATAATTCTAATACTAAGATGATGTGCTAATGCTTAGTTAAACTTACAAAATTTTAACTTGAGATGAAAGCAAACTTTTTATAGCACAAATGTACTAAAATCTAAACGAATTTATAATTTGATACTGTGATAAAGAGAAAATCTTTGAGAGTGTAGAGTTTTATATTAGAAAAAAACTTAATTTTTATTAAACTATTTATATTTCTCTTTTTAAAATAAATGTAGTACTTAATAAAATCAAAATTAATTCAACTCACTTGTTATGCACATAACAGATGTAGTTGGGAAATAAGGATTCATTTTTAGCTAACAACTTTTTTGTTTGGAAATAAAAAGATACACAATTTTGAGTTGTAACGTTTATAAAATTTTGTTCAAATATTCTAGTTAAAGGAGAAGGAGAAACAAGATTTTGACTATTTGTAATCTCTTATCTCTTTCAGAACTCAAAGTAAGAAGGACTCTTAGAATCAAATTCTCTTTTCCTTCTTCAAAACCCAAAAGAATTATTTTTTTATATCATTGATATTATTGGTTTAGTAGATGCTGTGTATATAAATTTACACATCTAAGATTTTAAAGAATTACATAAATTTTGTTTTCTCATCTTCCTGTCACTTTATAGATCGAAAATTCTTAGTAACGTTTTTTAAGACCTTCTTAACGTCCTTCGTACTTTTTTAGGAACATTTTCCTTCAAAATCATGAGCAAAAACAATGGACAATACTAAAAATTATCACTTTCAAATTATTTCATTGCCATATTAATTTAGTTTCTGCCTTGGACAGATATCAGAAGCATTCTAAATCTACAAGCACAACTTCTCTTTTCTTCAGTAACTAAAAAAGAAAATTTTCATATTTAAGTATTTAAAAGTCCCTACTCTATAAATTGACTTCCGCTAAATAAAAAAATCTACATTTGAATTGATAAAGATGTGACTTACTTTTCTCAAATAGTGTATAATAATAATAAGTGTAAACGTGCGCGCGTGATATTATATATCTTAATATTTTTTATTTCCATTTATTTTTTATATTTTATTTCATTCACATTGGTATTGAATATTAAAACTTTACCTTAAAATTCAGATTTTATTTAGGAAACACATACATTTTTTTCCCTTGAATTTCTGTTTTTACCACATTCAAAACGTTTAAATGGTTTCTCTAGTACCGCAGTTAAAATGTTTCGAACATTTAAACAATCGCTTGTTGAAATTTTACTCAAGGAATTAGTTGAAATAGAGTTCTTTAGTGCTGTTTCAATTTTAAACATAGAAACATGATTACTCATTCGCATTAATATTATTAGTTACTCAAAGGATCTAAAATAATAATTTTTTTTATTATTTTAGATCCTTTGAGTTATAATTTTCTAGTTTTCAGCGTCCACTGTTTTCACTGCATATTTTCTCATTATATTAAGATAAAAAGTATGAAAAGAAAGAATTTGTGAAAGGAAGGATATTTTTATCATTTATATTTTTGAATTATTATTTTCTTTCAAAAACTAAAATTTGGTAATAATCCCTGGTGAATCTGACACTTTTTTAAGTTAAGTATAAGAAAATTTAAAAATATCATTAATATTAAATTATTAAATTCCAATAAATTACCAGTTTTGTCTTTAAAATGAATTACATTAAATTTTATATATATATATATATATATGAATTTCCTAAATCCTCCCCCAGTCCTAAATGTGCTGACAATTCAGCACTCTGATATTTTTCAATATCTTATATTTCTTGAAAGTAATGATAATAAATACATTAAATTAAACATTATAATTAATTTATTTAACGAAAATACCAGTTATGAAGAATTTAATTTTTGAAGTATATTTACTTATATAAGTCTTGATACACTTGAGATAGTTTTGCGAAAGCATTATTTAACTTCTGTTATATTGTATTACTATAATCGGAACCCAGATATATATTGGTCATTCCAGTTATAGCAAAAATATAAATATAAATTGTTGACATAAATTACTCTCTTGAATGCAATTTAACAAATAGTATACACATCCATTCTACTAAGTCCCAAAAATTTCATATTTTCTCACTATTACCCTCGCACAGTTTCTATTATATTTTTTTTACAGAATGATCCGAAGAAAAATACTCATTTTCAAAAAAGAAAACTCATGTAGAGTTTTAAATTTTTTATTGGTATCGTTGAGAACTTTTTTTTCTATTTCAAGTTAAACTCTACCCTATAATGCTGCCATCTACTGGTAAGATATCTAGTTTAATTCTATAATATTCTATTTACAATTTTTTATTTATTATTGTGATGATTACACTATATAACCATTAATTTCAAGAATGAAATAATACTAACTTGCTTTTTCTTTCACAAAACACTATCTCCTTGAATTATTTTATGCAGTCAATGCTTTATTAATTTTTTAATATCAATCCACATTTTTTTCTAAAGTAATATAATATTTATTTTAAATAGTTAGCATTTTCGGTGAATATCATTAAACTTTTCTTTTGTTTTTGAACTCAAAAGCTAAAAATTGCTCCTTAATCAAGTCCACTCGCAGTATAAAATTTAGGAAAAAGGTAATATTTTTTTAATTATTGAAAAAATGTTTTAAAAAGACTTAATATAATGTTTTATGTAAAAGATGGATTTTTAGCAAATTTAAATTTAAAAATATAATTTTCCATACTAACTTAACTTATAATAAATAAAAAATTTAATTAAATTTCAGATTAAAATTTTAATTAACAGTATTCAAAGCATTTAAAGGTAACAACAATAAAATATAATAACAAATAAAAATATCCATCCTTTTATTGTTCACCACGTGAATGTTTTTAAATAATAAATAAGTATTTAAAAACTTTTAAGCTGTAATAAAAATATTATTTAATGTTCCAAAAAGAAATTTAAAAAAATTAATTGCAACTAATTTTAGATACAATTTATGACACAAAAAATAACTTACAACTATTTAAGAAAATTTTTGACTTCATAAATTAAACTATGTAATTCTTTTGAGTATTTAAAAATTAATTCATTCTGTTTGAATCATCATTCGAAATCTAACTCATTTATATATCTTATGTGTTTAAAAACTACTTATCCTATATTTACTATGAAGAAAATCAAATTGTCTTTTTAAAATTTGATACAGTCCAATAACGATGCTTCTAAAAATTAAAAATAATTTTCAGAATAAAGCAAGACAAATTTATAAAAAAAATGATATTCCGTAAATTTAAAAAAAAATTGTTGACAAAATATTTATTGAAATTTTTAGGGAAGGAAAAATAATAGTAAAACATTGTTATGATAAATTATTACAAACAATGTTTACATTTATGAATATGATAAGAAATACACAAAGAATATAAAATGTCCTATTTACTATGAAATACATGACTGATTGAAAGATCTTCATTAAACTAATGTCTAGAAAAATATTGATATTTCAGTATTATTCTCTGTTACTTTGATCTACTTTTTGAAATCCAGATTAATCTATGTAATCTACCAAATTAATAATTCTTGAAGAATATTTAAAGCTAAATTTTTATAAAAGATTAATTATTTTTCTTCTTTATCTTTTCATTTACATTAATTTATTCAAGATAGTTGTTTAGTAGTAGCAGGACACTCAGTCTCATGATGAAAAGATAGAGGAACAATTTTACATACTTTTCAGCTTATAATTTCTCAACTAAAAATTCATAATGGCATGAATCAAGTTCAATCTTGATGACGATTTAATTTTTTTCTTGTTTATCACGTTTTTATATTTTTGTTTGCTAAATTTCCTTACCATTGACTCTAATTATCTAAGAATAAATCGGAATATAATTTTGACAAGTGCCACGAATGTTTTTTATGTGAAACTTTGTATCATACGGGAATCAAGTAAAACATATGTTAGTGGGGATTTATCAGATACATATTAATAATAATGATATAAAAATCAGAAGTTTCACTTCAGTTTTCCAAATTTAGACATCATCAATTAAAACTAATAATTTTAATACTAAATAAAATATAATTCGAACCAATTCGGCGATGCAGTGAGCTATTATTATTCGCCATTAGTCTCAACAGACATTCGTATACACTAAATTTAAAAGTTGATGACTATTATGGATCATGAGAATATGAAAAGAGCCTCCAAATAATTGAAGTCTCAGTTCTTCTTCAAAATTATTGCAACTTCTTTTATTACTGTATTATTGCCAAATGTTAGAAATCGTAAAACATTAATCATGAAGTCTTTTCATATTTTATAAAAAGCAATAATAAATTAAAACTTTTAGTGTATGGTAAGCAACTCCTATCCCAATTTGGTGTTGCTCTGATATCATATTAATACAAATTTGAAAAAAAGTTAAATATAGAGTGTTTTTTTCATACAACATTCATGTATGATGTACTAAATGTATAAAAACTCATTAATTTTTTTTAAAATCTATTTTGATATTTCATATGCGAAATCTTTTCGAACACTAGATAATAAGTTTTATCTTACTTCATCAAAATTGATTGAATAACTGTAAAAATAAAAATTAATTGAACATTTTATATTTTATTTAAGATTTACTACTTTATATATATTAAAAATAATTAAATTAATACATAATATGTGATAAACAGTAAAAAATAAGAAGCTGAAATTAGAAAAAAATACTAGTTAATCTATTCCCAACAATCGTAGAAATTCAAAAAATGAAAAAAGATGTGGGGTAATGAAACCATTAAACCATCTAGATTAAAATATAAATAAATTATTTACAAAATGAAAATATAAGCAGTTTATTTGTAAATCATTCTTCTAAACAAAAGTTAGTTGATTCGTCACAAATAGAATTCCAAGCGGAACAGGCTGTTCAAATCACGCCTGTGTTTATTTTCTAGAACAAACTTTTTAAAAAAAATACGGTAAACAAAATTAATTTCTTTCTAAGTCATATATGAATGGGTTTCCATACATTCTCCGATTTTATATTTTACTTCATAAGACAGAAAATAAATTATATATTTCAGCCTAAAGTTAATCATACGGACATTTAATCATATATAGTGGCCGCACAAGCGAAATGACTGAACAATAATTTTAGTTATTCGCAGAAAATAATTGAATTAATATCTTTTTAATTTTAGTTTTACAGTCATGTATGTAAGCAATTTGAAATAATCAAAGGTGGGATCAGATCAGAGTAAGTATATAATGTAATAAGTAAAATCTAATTTCTCTTAAATAATTGTTAAAAATTGCTATTAAATTGAATTTAGATGATGAAAGTAGTAAAAAAAATTGAAGAAAAAACAAAATCGTATGAGTAACTTTTAACTTAGTTTCAGGCCACAAATATTTTGTTGAATTTAAGTTATTTTACATTTTTATTATTGGAGCTTAAAATATGGTTTAAATGTAACATTTCAATTGCTCACAATACATTTTATATTAGAACGGTTAATTCTTTCATGCATTACCACACAATTTTAGAGATTAATTATTGATTAGTTTTACATGCTCATGTAAATCAAAATATTGAAAATCACTGAAACACTCTCCTTTAGTACATCAAATTTAGTTTTTGTAATCACTGAAGTTCATGGATGAATCATCCTCATTTAATTCTCTTTTAAGTAATTTTCTTAACTTTCTTCGTTTACGATGATTTTTTTATCAAGACATGCCTGTCAAAATGACTTCGATGTCGTTTTTTCTTTTCATAGATTTACAAGTGCAGTTGCCCTTGAATGTAAATTTGATAAGCGAACTCTATAAATCAATGTCACTATTTTCAAAAGTATTTTATGCTAATTGCACTTGAAGGTATTGATTATACTTTGATGAATGGAATGCAAGGTGGAAGTTGAATAAAATGGGAAATATATATCCCATCGAGTCGCATAAAAAAATCTGGTATTTTAATAACAGCTGTACGGTTAGTTATCCTCCGTTCGAAGGATTTGTAATTCTCCAATAAAGTAGGCCATTCAAATTTCTAAGCTGTGCAATAAAAATATAAAAAATTGAAAAAAAATTAGATTATAATAAAACATAAGCGAAACATTTGTGAAACTGAGTTCACAAAAAGAATTTTTCAAAATTTTAGTTCGTTTATGGGGATTAAAATTATCACTTCGCATATGAGACCACATTAGGAACCAGACATTATTCATAAAATCGTGAATGCTTGTAAACTAGAGATTCGTAAAAACGGGCGTCTACAGTAACAAGCTTTCGGAGAAAGAAAACTATTTAGTTTACATAGTGAAAAATCTTTACGAAAACTTTGATTATTTCAAACTTTATCAATTAGTAACTAATAAAGTTATATTCGATATTAATTATAATTAATTCCAAAGATTGTTAAACTGAGTGTGTAATAAAATGTACTGGAATATGATGGAACCCAAACAATGAAATAAAAATACACATTATCGAGTTTCCTTGTTTGAACACCCAATTTACAAGAATTGAAAATATGTTGAGACGCAGGTGTGTCAACACAACTGTATTACGGTAAATGAAAAGGACATACAATTTATTTGAGATAATAAAAATTTAGAGGCAATAATACAAGTATGGATACTACTATACAACTATTGTCTATGAAAACAATACAGATTCAAAATCCTTGTGTATGAAATTCTAAAAAGTTTTCCGTTAAAAATTGTATATTAATCATCTCAGTTCTTGAGAAATTATAAATAGTTCGTAACAATATCGTGCATCTTTTACATTATGCGCTTTTTAGAAAAAATCATAGTTAATTGATTTATTTGAAAAATTCAAATCAATTAACTATGAACAATTTTTCCTGAACATTATACAAATCTGGAATCCTTTTTATTTCTCAAATTTATCTCTAGTTTTAAGAATCATAGCCAGGATGTAAAAGAATGTTTTTTTTTCTGAAACTCTAACGCATTAGCTATCGCATTAGGTAAATTTCGAAAAAAATTTAAAAATTACATTCTAGTTTAAGAAGACGATTTTGACGCAAAATGAAAATCAACCAGTTTCAATATTTGGTTACAAAAATTGAATTTATATCCGCAGTTTATTTGTATTCATCAGTAAATATTCTTGCAGAAAGTTTGAAAGTAAGTTTGTTTGTTTTTCTTTTCTAAAATGAAACTTCTTTTTTAGTTGAGAAGTAATTGAAGGAATAAAACAATTATTAAACTGAAATTATTATCCTATTACAAAGTCTGAAAATCTTAAATTTCTTAGAACTGATTTATTTATAATTTACTTAAAATAATCTTTATATATCAGATAAGTAAACTATTTTGAAAGGAAAAATAATTGTTAACTTTATTATCATACCTAAAATGCACGTGTAGTAGGAGGCAACACTAATCTTTATGTGTCTTAAATGGATACAAAACTTAGTCAGATTAGATAAGACATTCATTTTTGACACAATCCTTAAGATATCATTCTTTATTACTCAGTGATAATTTTTTTGCTAAGTCACTGCCATTGCTTCAAAAATAGCCCTTCAAACAAACAAAGTTTGAAAAAATTATTTAAAGTTTAATTCAAACTTTTATCATATGATTTCACATCTTTGAATCTAAATATTTGTTCATAATTAATAAATTTGATTTTGAAAAAACTGAATCAAAGAAGTTTATATAATTTATTTACTCTATTTCGAAAGTTAAAACGTCAGTTCATAAAATTTTAATGTAAGTGCATCGCAACTTCGAAATTTTATGGATATTTAAGAAACATTTTTGATATACGCTGCATATAATATCCCATAAATATATTATTAATATGTTTAAAAATTTTATTAAATTGTTTATATTTTAAAATATTATACCATCACAAATGTTGCTATTGTAATATTTTATCGATTGGATATTTCTATTTTTAAAAGATAAAATTTTATATTTTTGAAAGGCATATTTTATATAATAATATAAAGATAATAATAAAATGTAGGATTATAATATAAACAGTGGTTTTTTACACTCTTAAAATTTTAGAATCATGAATAAATTCTTTATTATTCTTTTTACCTAGAAATGAATTAAAAAAATTGAAAAAGGAATGGAATGAAACTGATATCACACAGGATGTTGGTCTCAAATTAAATTAAATCATAGACTGCATTAAAATTCGAAACTTATAGATTACGGAGTCTATAATTAATTGAAACAGTAATTAAAGCTGATTTGAAGTTATTGTAAAGTTGCTTATGTCACAACGCACATTATTCTAGAACTTGTGCTTATTTCTAAAAAGAATCTTGCGACTCTTTCCATAATTTTAAAATTGTTATTTATGTGTTGTAATGTCTCACCATCGGCACTTTCGATTTTAAGATCCGATGTTTTTTATTTATTTTTTTTGTTTTACTTCTGAGACTCTCGTTGTACGCGAAGCAGGCGAGAGAGATTGTCGCGAACCCATACATGACTCCTTGTAAAATTTGTTCTTTTTTTAATTAAATGTGTATGTTTCAAAATTGGAGTCATTTATTTGTTTGTTTGTTTCATAACAAACTTATGTTTTTGGTGGCAGCGGTTTGATGTTTTTTAATGCTTTGCATTAGCATCCACTATGGAAATTAATTATGTGCAATATAATGGATTACGTGCCACAATGTTGGAATACAGTGTATTCGAATTTACAGTGTAATATTTTTATAAGAAAAGTGTATCTTATTATAAATTTGCATTTCATAATTTTTATGTGGTTGATGTATTTCAATTCACGTAGGAATATGTTAAAATAACTATGTTGTTATAGATTAATGTGTAAAATCGAAAGTACACTTATATTCATAATTTTTTGAATGTTTCACTGAAAGTAGATTTTATGAAAGTAATATATACTTTAGAAAGGTTTTGATTTCGTTAGGTGAAAACGAAAGTACATGATTACAATAGGTTTGAATTTAAAGTAATGTGAGATTTATTTATATGTTTTTGATTTTTGTTTGTAAAGTATCAAACTGATTCATTTGGTATTTAAAAACGCATATGTTTATTTTCATTGATAAAGATTTGAAAAGATATTTTCTTACTGTTTAAAATATCGTACGTTATTATCATTTTTATGTCGTGTATGATTAACTAACTAAGTTTATTGATTTAAAATCGAAAGCTGATTTCTGGTTTAGATTAATTAAAGCTTTTAATTTATATTGTTGTTAAGAATTGTAGTGTTTTACATTTTGAATAAAATAAGGATTCAAAAATAATATAATTTCATTTTCTGTTTTAATATAGTAGTATTTGTATAAGAATCTGATTTTATAAAATTTATACATTTTTGATTAATAATTCAATTTATCTGAGTATCAAGCATTAGCTTGGTGATAAAAAAAACTTGAAATCGAGAGTAGAAGATTTAATATTAAACTTGTTCTTCTTTTCAAAATATATGATTTGCTGTTTATACACTATTTGTTGTATTACAATATAGTTTGTTTTCGTTTAAATTTTTAAATGTTATGGATATGTTTTATATTAGTAGAGTGTGTTAAATAATTTCAATAGTTATTTACGAAATTTTGTATATAGGTGGGTGTAGTCTGTTTTTTCTCTCATTATTGCATCTCTTCTGAGATAAAGCGTTAATAAATAAAATGGCTTTTTTAGCACGGGGGAAAAAGGGAGATTTAGTAGAAGTAGCTGAAGAGTTAGGGGAAATGGTTCCAGATTCTTTTAAAATCCCGGATATTAAAAAATTAATTTTAACTAGTAAAAACTTTAATGAGGAAGAAGTAAAATGTATATTAGATAGGGTAATCGAGGAAAGAGTTAAAAGGGAACAGGAAGAAAAAGAAGAAAGAGTTAGGCGAGAAATACTAGAAAAAGAGGAAAGAATTAGGCGAGAAGAAATAGAAAAAGAAGAAAGAATTAGACGTGAAGAAAGAGAACATATTTTAGAAATGAAACGTCTAGAAATCTCTTCAAATGCTGCAATTTCGAACACAGAATCAGTTACAAATAGGACTGAACATGCTCAAAAAATTCAATTAATGCAAATAACGCCAAAATTCGATGAAAGGAAAGATGAGATGAGTTTATACTTAATAAATTTTGAGCGTAGAGCAGAAATGGCTCATATTCCAAAAAACGAATGGGTAGTTTATCTTGTAAGTGCTTTACCTTCAGAGATATCTAACATGTTAGCTAGAGAACCTCCAGAAAGGGCTGATGATTACGATTACGTGAAGGAAATTATTCTTAAACGATTCAAGTTAAATAGCGAAAAATTAAGACAATTGTTTCTTAAACACCAGAAAACGTCAGACAAATCATGGAGAAATTATGCACAAGAATTGAATAGTTACTTTACGGAATGGCTTACGGAATTAGAAATAACGACATTTGAACAGCTTAAGGAACTAATGGTAACAGATCAATTGAAACGTCGTGTGCCAATTGAAATTAAGGAACATTTTTTGGCGGAATGGCTTAAAATAAATTCGCCGTATGATCTGGCAGAGAAAATAGATGAATATGAAAGTTTAAGAGATAGTTTTAAGACGAAAGATTTTACAAAACTCCCTCGAAATAATTTTGGTTTTCGTCAACAAAATGAAAACCGTGCCTTTAAGTTTAATGAAGTAGTTCGGAATCATAAATCTCATGTTCCTAAAAGAGTCGAGAATAAAAATTCTAATTATTCACATGAAAAGGAATTCGAAAAAAGAAAACAACTCCGATGTTATGAATGTGGTTCTTATAGTCATTTGCGGCCTCAGTGTGACAAAATAAAAAAGAACTTAGAATCGGTAGCATCCAACGAAATTGCTAGAAGTACATTTAATGAGTTGATGGCTCCTTACACTAGTATCGGCACTGTTAATGGAATTCAAATGCCAATCTTAAGAGACACTGGAGCAACTCTTGATTTGATTTGTGGAAAATACGTGAAACCTGATATGTTCACGAAGGAAAAGGTTTGGCTAAGAACACCTCTTGATGAAACTTTAGTATGCTTACCTATTGCCGAGGTTGAAATAAATTGTGAATTAGGTCACATTTTGACAAAGGCAGCAGTTCTTCGAGATTCTTTGGATCAAGGAAGATATTTACTGGGAAACAAAACAGCCGCTTTATTTGAGGAAATTAAAAAGCATGAGGAGGTGAAAATACATATGATAAATGCTATAGAAACTCGAGCTCAAAAAAGACGGAAGGAAAATAGCACGAATAAAGAGATTATTGATTCTGAAATAGAATCTTCTAGGTCT
This sequence comes from Latrodectus hesperus, assembly GCA_037975125.1. NCBI lineage: Eukaryota > Metazoa > Arthropoda > Arachnida > Araneae > Theridiidae > Latrodectus > Latrodectus hesperus. The sequence continues at coordinate 53,246,006 of CM075853.1, read as the reverse complement.
TGCTTCCAAACTAAACAAAATGAAGAATTAGAGCAAAATACAATTTTGCCACCATTAGAAACCGAAGTTGAAGGGATGGATTTGATAAAAACATCTCCAGAAGAATTTGCTCGGGAACAAAAGGTGTGCGAAGATTTGAAACCTCTCTTTGAGCAAGCTAAACGACAATCTTCAAAAGACAATAAATATATTATAATAAATCAATTGTTGTTTTATAATAAAATGGACAATGATGGAACTGTAAGAAGATTATTAGTTGTGCCCAAGAAGTTTCGCAACCAACTAAAAGGGATCTGCCATGAGATAACTGCAGCTCATTTAGGTATAACTAAAACAAAAGATATGCTGTGCAAAACTTTCTACTGGCCTAACTGCTTTAAAGAAATTGAAAATTTTGTTAAATCTTGTGACAAATGTCAACGAGTAGGAAAGCCTCAAGATAAGAAAAGGGCTCCTTTGAAACTGGTTCCAGTAATTCCGGAAATATTTACAAGAATTAACGTTGATGCATGTGGTCCTTTACCTATAACTTCCTGTGGTAACCGGTATATTATAACAGCCATTTGCATGTCATCCAAGTATCCAGATGCCATCCCAGTACCAGATATACGTTCTACTACTGTGATTGATGCTTTTCTTCAGATATTTAGCCGCATGGGTTTTCCTAGGGAGTTGCAAAGTGATCAAGGAACATCTTTCATGAGTGTCCTGACATCAGAATTTTTAGAAAAATTTGGTATTAAAGTTGTGCATAGTTCCGTTCAGCATCCCCAAAGCAATCCTGTTGAGAGATTGCATAGAACTTTAAAGAGAATACTGAAAGTCCTTTGCTTAGAAAAAGGTACAGATTGGGAGAAGATTTTACCTCAGGCACTTTTTGCTCTTAGAACTTGCATTCATGATAGCACTGGATATTCTCCTGCAGAATTAGTCCATGGTCGGAACTTAAGAACACCCGTAACACTATTATATGAAAATCTAACTAGTAAAACCATTGAAGAAGATAGTGTGATTGCTTACGTTTTTAATCTTTTAAATAGAATGAAAAGATGCCAAGAATTAGCTGTGCAAAATATGACAGAGGCTAAAGAAAAACAAAAACTTTGGTATGACCGTAAGGCTACGAAAAGAGAATTTAAAGAAAATGATCTTGTGTTAGTTGTTGCACCTTCTAGATCAAACAAATTTTCTGTTCATTGGATAGGTCCAGGAAAAGTAGTAAAACGACTATCGGACACAAATTACGTAATACAATTTCCCGATAAGGAAAAATTACATGTATACCATGTAAATATGTTAAAACCTTATTTTCAGCGTCCAGAAGATGTTAATTTAATTTTTACCTCTAATTCTGATAATGAAGATATTGATTCTGAGAAAGAAGATATCCCAAGTTTTGAAATTAATTCATCTACCCTTTTAGAGACTTTTCCTGAAAGCTGTTTTAATGAAAAGTTAGAGGACGATCAGAAGAAACAATTGAGTAGACTTTTGATTCAATTTATTGATATTTTTTCAAATGAACCGGGTTGTACAGAACTGGCTGAACTGGACATCGAGTTAGAATCTAATAAATCTATTATAGCTAAACCATATCGAATGTCCCCACGACAGACAGAAATTCTGAAATCGGAAGTAGACAAGATGTTGAAATTGAAGGTGGTGGAACCAGGTGATATTAAAGTGAAAGCCATTACTGATTTCGAACGTCCCTCAAGCAAAACCGAAGTACGTGCTTTCCTAGGTCTTGTTGGGTACTATCGCAAGTATATACCAGAATTTTCGGTAGTTGCTGCGCCTTTATCCGACCTGTTAAAAGGGAAGTCCAAGAAAGGAACTGTAATATGGAATAATAACTGCGAAAAGGCATTCATAGAATTAAAGAACACTTTAATAAAGAAGCCTGTACTTTACAGTCCAGACTTTCAAAAACAATTTATCATTCAATGTGATGCCTCAAACTTAGGAATAGGTGTAGTTTTATCTCAGAGAGATCAAAATGAAAATGAACACCCTATCCTATTTCTGAGTAAAAAATTTTCAAAATCTGAGAAAAATTATAGCACTATAGAAAAGGAATGTGCAGCAATAATTTTTGCTGTTACTAAATTAAAATATTATTTAGATGGTCAGTATAAATTTATTATCGAAACTGATCATAACCCTTTAGTTTGGTTAAAACATCATACAGGATCTAATCCCAGACTTTTAAGGTGGGCTTTGGTGCTTCAAAGCCTAAATTTTGATATTGTTCACAGAAAGGGCAAATTACATCAGAATGCCGATAGTCTCAGTAGAATGCTGAATAACCAAACTTAATTATTTTCTTTTTTTTCTCAGATATTAAATTAAAATGTTTCTTTCAATACAAATTTCAATTGTTGTTTCATGCGTACATAATTTCTAGAAAAACAAAAGATTTTTTTAATAATAATGTGTCTATTTGTAAATTTAGTTAATGTTGAAAATTCTGTTGTGTTAGATAATTATTTTGTGCTATTTTGATATATTTTTATTTTATATTTAATATTATATAATTCCATATAATTTTGTGTTTCAGCCAGAGTCCGATTGATCAGGGCTATCTGTAATACTTAAATTTTGCTCTTTGTTGTTTGTGTGTGTTTTTTTCTTTTTTATTTGCAGGTTGATTTCCTTAGAATGAGAAGAAAAAAAAAAGAAAAAAACTCCGGGGAAGGAAGGAATAATTTAGTCTGTAATGTCTCACCATCGGCACTTTCGATTTTAAGATCCTATGTTTTTTTTTTTTTTTTTTTTTGTTTTTGATTTTCTGAGAGACTCTCGTTGTACGCGAAGCAGGCGAGAGAGATTGTCGCGAACCCATACATGACTCCTTGTAAAATTTGTTCTTTTTTTAATTAAATGTGTATGTTTCAAAATTGGAGTCATTTATTTGTTTGTTTGTTTCATAACAGTGTTATGCACTGCGGATAAAAAATGATATGCGTATTACTGCTTTTTCTTTCTTCATATATTTCTACAGGATAATGTTCTTTGTTAAAGAAAGTAGTACAATGATATTTACTGTTTACTTATCTTTTTAAAAAATAATAAGTAAAAAAAAGTTATGGTTTTATAAAAAACTTAATATTTTCCGATCAGAAATATATTGGAATTCGAAAGAAAAGGATCATAAATTCGTTATTTAACAACTTCGTAACTAACGATAATTTTTAAACGTTCCACACCTCTTTTAGTTTGATTTCAGCTGACTTGTTCTAGGGATCACATTTCATGAAGCATAATAGCGTTTTGAATAAAATTAAATAAATAGTAAATATTATCGGAAAATAGTAGATATCTTCATTTTCCAAATCTTATTTTTTCTTTAAGAATCAGGTACAAATATTCCAAACCAGGCTGCAGCCTGCAAAAGCCGACGAATTTGGGTTGCTAGTTAATTATTAAATTCTTGGTTTTCAAGTTGTTCTGTAATAATTTCCTAACTGATTCGTGATCAATAAAGTTCTTCTATATTTTGTTCTAAAATGCTTATATTATTAAAATTTTGAGGAATTTATTATTTGTTTGTTTATTTGCAGTGAATATAGAAGTATGAAAAAAAGAAATTATACGAATCATGCTTAATGTCAACATCAGTTTTTCCTTAACGTATTTCAACTCATTTAAAATTACTAAATAAAATCAACAATTCAAATATTTGCTTTAGTACATGAAAAGTTCAAAAGTTCTTGAAATCCACCCTTTTCTTTTTTCAAATTTAACACAAAGCAATTTCAAATAAGAAAAGAGTGTGACAAATTAGTTTAAATTATAGGATTCCAAAATATTGTTTTAAATAAATTTTATATTGCTTCCTAAAATACATTATTTCATTTTTTCAATTTGGGGAATGGGTAAAAAGAACGGGTAAAAAAAAAACCCTGAATTTCTCCAATCGGGTACACCAGCTGTTATAGTCTAAGAAATTTAATTTTAGTGTATAAAGTGGGACAAAATAAGCAAAAAATGAAAAAGATTGAATACAATAATTGCTTTTCTTAACATTAAAGGACATCCATTTCGCCGTTAACTTTTCTAACACTTTGCTGACTAGCAAAACAACAACAGATATTAGAATTGGGTCAAAATGTAGAAGAAAACTTTGTGTACAGTTTCTGAGAAAATGAATACAATACTCATTGTTATTTTATTGACTTCAGAGCAGTGTATCTCCATTGATGAAAGTGGGCAACTAGATGCATTTCATACACCTCGTGGACAACAAAATTCATTGCGCAGTAGCTATATATTTCAACTTACTCAAAAACAATTAGGACTTTCTTTTAAAAGTAAATTTGAGCGAATATCATGACTCATCTAATTCGAAACTGGAACAGCAATTACACTGAGTCACAGCGCTGTGAACTTTAAGGTCAAGGCCTAAAGATAATATTTCTACAAGACAATTGTTCGAGTTATACGTACCTATCAAAGAATTACTTGAAACAACTTGTTTGCATTTTAATCATTGCTCTAAGAATTTAAGTTTCATAAATTTGTTAACAGAGCACTTTTATGAGGTCAGTATTTTTATTAATTAAAAAAAATCGTCGTTTTGTGAGTCAGGAAAAACGTTGCTTGTGAAATTATGTAGGATCTCATTAAGCAAATGTAAGAATGTTTTTTAGTTCTTTTTTTAATTCAGTTAGTTTAATTCTGTTTATTCTTGCAACATATATATATATATATATATATATATATATATATATATATATATATATATATATATATATATATATATATATATAATAATCTGAAGGAGAAAATTATTAATTTATATAATTTTTTTTAAAAAGTTCTTTCTATTTAAAAAAATACAAATGGGTATTACTTGTTTAAAAACATATAAGAATAAAAAAATAGCTACTATAATTTTTAATTAATTTTCTTCATTTATGATTGAATAAAGAGATAATTTCGTCCTCTTAAAAGTGCTTAATATAATTTATTATTGAAGAGTTTCATTAAGTAAATATAACTTAATAATTTGTAAGGAAAACACATCTTCATCTTTTTCTAGAAATCCAAACATATACATTACATTTAAAGAATGATACCTGATTATTATTGAATTTTATGTATTAAGTGCATTAAAATAAAGAACAGACATAGTGTATTAAAATAAAGAACAGACATAGTGTATTAAAATAAAGAACAGACGTAGTGTATTAAAATAAAGAACAGACATAGACATAGTGCATCATATGTACCAGGGCCACTGTGTGTGGGATTGTTTCCTCATAAATCGTTTTTTAATGCATAGAAATTTAAATATTTAACTTTAAAAATTAGATTGAGGTGAGAAATATTAGTAGCGTTAAATTATTAAAAAGCAACACTTCAATACTAAGAAAATTGTAAGCATTTATTTCAAATTATATAATGCTTTTATAAAAAAAATTGCACTGTTTATATACAGTACAAAAGATCTGTTCCGCAAATTAAAGATTTCTCAAATGCATACAGTCAAACATAATGAAATTCAGCGGATATTATTGGAGTTGAAACAAACATTATTTTAAGGATGTAGAATCGATTTCCAAAGACACTCAATATTAGACTTTGACAATCATAAATATATTACTTTTTACCGCAGTAAATCATGAATAGTAAGCTTTGTACACAGATTGAGCATACTATTTTATTTAGACTGCAAAGACAGAATCTTTTGTTAATAAGATGAAGGATCCCAATATAGGTTTCTATTACGTGGTTTTTGTGCACATAGGTCAATAGTGAGTTTTCCATTTACTTCAGATCAAGATGTTATATGCATTTATTGGAATCAGCTGCTGTCAACTGACAACTTTTGATTCAATTTGTAATGAAGGTGCTCTTGAATATTGAATATGTGTTTTGATAAAGAGAAATGTGAACCTTAAATAATAACATATTTGTGCATGAAAAATCCCATTATTGACGGAGTTAGTTGACGGTGTTAGTGGAAATCAGCATTGGAGATTTAAAGGCATACACGCCATTTAAAATGGCAGTATGGCAGCTAAGCAGGCTTGCGGAAGAGACAATGAGCTCTTGTATATCACTACAACTATCATCATGCAGCAATCATTGATGATTGCTTTCTTTTAATGCATGATAAAGTTAAATCTCATATAGAAATTATTTTGAAGAACATGTTTCAAATAAAGCAATTAATATATTACATTTCCACCATGTTACTCTGAAATAAATCTGATAAAGCATATTTGAAACAAAATCAAGCAACTGATTTTATTGTATAGGACTTAGAAACTGCACTTTTCCAGAAGAGGAAAATTATACCCCAAACTATATTTGATAACATTATAACATTTATGCAATGCAAATGTGTAGCATTCTTACTATTCGAATGATCTTATGCCATCCCATTTTGCAACATTTTCAAAATGGTAAGTTTCTTACCATTTATCTGTAAAAAACGTATTTCCCTAAAGTATCTTTTCATATAGTTTCCATGGCTGTAACAGAATTAAATTTCTCATAAGATATTTTTACTTCTTTTATTGTGTTGTATTTTGTTATATCAGAATTCTCCATTTTATGTCCATGCATGGATATTGATAAATGGTGTTCTTCGCAAGTTTCCTTCTCCGAATTTTCCCACATGCTCATTTGGATTAATTTTTAAAAGGTTAATTAAATTACCAAATGTAGTCCAAATAAATATTTATTTTATTCTTCAATTAAATAGAAAAGTAAATCAAATTTATAATAAAAGAAAATGTTACTTTACACATTTATTTTGATATAAATATATAATTTATTTTTATATAAATATGCATTTATTTTTATATAAAATATATAAATTAAATTATAAGATAAAATATAAACTACTCATGCGGCTTATATGATAAAAATTTTCATTGCAGATTGCAGCCTAAATGGATTAAAGTTATATCTATTGAACACATATTATTTTTTTCACTTGTGAAGATTTGCCACCTTTCGTAACTTATTCTTTAAATAGAATTGATATTGTTGTAATATATGGAGTTGCTAGGATACAATTCCATATATTAGCGACTAAACACTAATTTTAATCATTTTGGATTTTTTATTTTTAATCTTTTTTCATTTCGATTGTTAAAGAAATTTGAATTTTACTGCTTATTTTGACGACACTATACATAATAGATTAGAAATTAATATCAATTATTTTTTCGATTACTTTCACCCATAATCTTTGATATATAGTAAAAATTAATTTAATAGTTGCAATTTTTGTACAAAGAATTAAATAATGTGTTGTTTTACCCCTTCATCATGTTTATTGAATTAACTTTTATAATGTAAGTAAAATTATATAAAATCTTAAGCAATAAGTTAGAAAAGCTGGTGTGGAACACAAAGTGATATTCAAAAAGGTTCTGAGCTTTAGAAAGCAAGATCAGAGCACCCTATCATGAAATATTATTAAGTACCAATAAATAATATTATTAAATTTATACAATCATATTTGTATGAAGAATTTATGCTTAAATACGTGTTCCTACACTGGAGACAATTTAATAAAGTATCACTCAAAAAGTCTTTGCACATAATAATAGTTATTATAATAATACCAGTAATACAATCGTTGCCACTAACTAGATTACTTCCCCCAGTTGAGGCAAATTCAATCAAAAAACTACATTATTTAGATTCAAAATATGAAATATATGATCTTTTGTACACTGAAACAATTGTTTCAATTCAAATAATAATAAGTATTTATTAATTCGAAATTTTAAAATTAAAAAAAAATCCAGCTCAGGTGTTTATTTTGCTTCTTGGCAGTGTTACAAATTGCCCGACAGTTAGTAATTTAAGAGCGATTATATATGCAGTAAGTGGAATATTATAAATCTGTTTTAAATAATTTTATTATAATAGAGATAGATAAAATGCTTATATATAGTCCCTTATTCTAAGTTTTAACCTTAAATATCTTCTAGTCAGAATGTTCTTTCATATCAACATGTGTTTAATTTAATGAATGTAACGAATTGTTCGAATTTTTTAATGAAACACTATATGAGATTTGTTATATATATATATATATATGATATATATATATATATATATATATATATATATATATATATATATATATATATATATATATTATTTTATATATATATATTTTTCTTTAAATAATTTTTATCATTTATTTTTCAAGAAAAGGAAAAATTGTAGCAAAATAATAAAAATAAAAATTTAACTACTATCCACATTACTGAATTACATACAAACTGCTATTACTAAACGTAAAGACATTTAGGATGTTAAAAACTACAATTTAATGTATTGTGTAATACAATTTTTTTTTCTGTTAGTGATTACAAAAAGGTTGGAACAAGTCCAGAAAAAAGATATTTCTTTTGCTCAATATAAATGTCATTATGACAGTGATTTGTTGAATCTAATCCTGGAATATCAGCATAATTTTTTCAAATCATTCATAATTAGATAAGATAAAAATGCATAATATATTAAAAATATTTGACATAGATATTTTACAAAAATTTGATTGTCATGGACAAAGAAGTAAATCGGTTATATCTTTATCAGTCTTAAATGTATTATATGAGATATTGGTAAAAGCTTTTCAACCCATACTCTGATAATGATATCAGTATACTTGTCTTTCGATTCGTGTGATAATTGCCAAGCACAAATAGTAAGACTGATTGTTAAAAATTATCATAATAAAAAACAAAATTATTATTCTTGCTTTATTTAAATTTTAATTGTCGTAACTCATCTCTTATAACTTTTTCACTTTTACAACTTCCATACACCTTTGAAATAATAGTCTTAAACTTCTATCCATACTTTAAGTAAATAATTTCTTACTTTTTCTTATTAACCATAAAAAAATGGTTGTTTCTTTCGTTTCAATTGAGGGCACAGGTGCCGTATAAACCATGATTCCAAATTCTGAATTTTTTGGCGATGAAGAAATGTTGACAAGATGACGTTTCGTGACGTGCGCGATGACGTAAATACTAGGCTTACCAAAATAGAATTTTCTACATAATTCTTATAGGTCTCCATATGTATGACGTAACAAAAACAAGGTTGCCAGATACATAAGAAAATCCGCCAAAAAATCGCCAGTCTCAGAATTTGGCGCATGGATTATACGGCAAGTGTGCCCAATTGAGAATATGGCTACCTCACTTTATTTCAATTCTCAATGGTTTAAAATATCTAGGATGTAAGATAACGTTTCGTCTACATCACATCGTATTCAGACGGCGTCGTAAATCCGACTTGTCGACGAATTTGCTGTTTTCATTCAAATCACATTCTTCGAGCAGCAGGAAACCAGGTGAAATTCACCATCAAATGTCTGAGAAAATTGTGGAAGTTCGTTTTATTAATAAAACGATTTTTTTTATATAAGGAGCAAAGCGTCGGTTTGAGAAGCCGTTTTTCATTAATTCAAGCTATTAACACGCTGACAATAGAACAATAGAAAAAAAAAACAAGACAAAACATCCACTTTATAACTAGTTTAAATTGGCAAGGACGATTTCAATTTTTAAAAATTTCCTTAATTAATAAAACTTTAAATTAATAATTGCAGTATTTGTATACAATCTGTTTTAAATCTTAAGACTAACACCTTGTTTACGCCAACATTAAAATTTTTCTAATTATCATTTTTTTTATTATAGAATGTATCAGTGATGAATATTAGTAAAAGTCTTACAGATGAGAGACAAAACTTTTTGTCCTCTTAGATAATAAAACAACTGATTAGAAAACACTCAACAGAATATGAGCTTGATACATTTTACTCCTCTTGTTTTGCTTTTTGTTACTATCACTTACTTACAGATTTTTTACTGCACAATAAACCTTAGAAAACCTCAAATTTTTAAAAAGTATTTAAAAATAAAATAAAGTATAATGCTTCATTTGATATTAAATTTTCTTAAAAATTTCATTTTTTACATCCTGAGTAAAAATATTTAAATTTATTTATACCATTTTCTTTTATAAATATGAATAATATTAGTTACTTAGTCAATCACATAATGGTTTCCACTTGAGAGTGATATTTTTATGATTTTTTTGAAAAATCATATAGTTCTCAAATAAAGGAATTTCATTGCGTGTGTAAAAATGTTTCATTTGATATGATTCGAAAAACTAGAGAACAATATTTTCATTAATGCTTTCATGTCATATTTTTACAAAAAGCAAAGTCATTTCAGATTAATTGAAAAAAAATGAATGCTCACGTTTCACTCTATTCGATATGCATTGAAACGTTTAAGAAAACGAGGTTGCGAAAGATAAAAACGATCGAAAACATGTCATTTCAAAATGAAAGATGGAAAATTTATACATGGTAAAAAAATGAAAGACATTTTCGACAAAAAAGTAAATGAGTAATTGCATAACTACTTAGTAAATTAGCTATTCAATAATTTAAAACAAAGATAAAAAAAGTGGAAAAAATTTCAAAATTTGGAAAAAATTCACATTCAGAAGAGACAAACAAGTGTGGGTACGGTATGTCCATGTATGTTACTATTTTTCAGAAAACGAATGGTTAAAATTTTTATTTTCTAATAAGTAAACTTTTAATAAGCTTCTTCAGATTTCAGTTATACATGACAATGATGATGCAAATATATTCATGAACTCAATGATAAATTTCTTACTTAATATCATTTTCTGCGTGAGTTTTATAATTTTTCTTAATTTTTAGAATTATTATTATGTTCTTTGTAATACGAGTATAAGACCTTAAAATGTGCAATCTCTACCGATATACCAAACAGAAAAATCACCATTATACTCTAGATCTTACTAACAGCCAATAGTACAATTCACACAAATGATAACTTAAACATTCTTGGATAGTTAAGGAAACATTAACATTTTAAGTACTTGCATCATCTTTTTGTAAATTTTTGATGTTAAAAACGTGGATGATATAATCTAGATGATGCTTAATACACGCTCTATTAATTTTTTTATCTGTTCAATTGATTCAAGGCCATCATCTTAAATAAGCCGAAACACCTCTTCATTTTAACCTACTTAATTTGTATTCTATTGGACTATTTGAATGGTATTCGATTTAAATACTAATGAAGTCTTTTAAAATAAAAATGTTTATAACATCCATATATAAAAAATTATAATGAAGCATATAACGACGTAAACAGGAAAGTTAACAGGACAAATATGGTATGGTTAACATGTTAATGATTATTGTGATGACATTAACAGCTAAAGATGGAATCTCTGGCAATTAAATTATTGTTGTTAATATGAAAAATATCACTCAGCTTGCCACTAAATTGTTAAAATTATTGTTAACTGTCCTCAGCCCCAAGAATCCTGTTCTATACATATTCAATCTCAATCCAAAGATTTCTTAATAAATAATGTAAATACATCGAAATTTATGCATCCTTTAAAATCATATATAAAGTAAAAAGTAATCGAAAGCAGAAAATCCTAGTACTTTTAAGAAAAAAAAAAGATTTTGGCAGTTTACTGATTAGAATATTTAATTCTTGTTTATCAAATGTAAAATAATAGTATATTTCACTATCATTTAAACAATACAATTTAAAAGGTCTGAGATGATAAAGAATTTAACTACTATGCTCAATAAGGATTTTATTTAAAAAAATTGTTACTCTTTGTTTGAAATATAAATATTATATTAATTTAAGAAAAAATGCCTGAAACTTTCATTTTTTATTTAAGTATTTTATTTCATTTGCCGAAAAACTCAAGAGTATGATTGATTAGAATTTAGTAAATAAAAATCCTGAACATAATGATCTAAAATTAGTACATGTAATAAAATATTAGAAATATTTTGAAAATTTTCATGAACTCTTTAACATTTCTTATTCAATTAATTTCTTCATTTGTGATCAAACAAATTAATGAAAATTTCTTCATTTTATAGATTTCAGCTTTAAAACTATCAAATATATGAAGAAAAAGGCGAAACGTTGAAAGAAATTATTGTCATTTCGTAATATATTTAGAAATTCAAATATAAATTAATTAGATTTGTAAATAAATGGTTTTGAAGTAATTTGGCTTAAAAATACATAAATTAGTTTTGTAAAAGTTAATCTTGAAATTATCTATTTTATTTTTACATAATTTTTATATGAAAATATGAATACAAAATATGAATACATCATCATTAATTTCAGTAAAAAAACCATTGTTCATTGTTATGTTTCAACTGATATGAATATGTTAATAATGTTATATCGAACATTATATTTGGCATGTTAATATGAAACAACTGGATAATTTTTCTATACTCTAAGTTTAATTTTTAACAATTTATATTTTCAAATGATAATCAGTCAATTTTTACTTATTTAGCAGAATCAAGTTCGAATTTAATATATGTTAATGATTAAAAAATTTTTTTAAAAAATTGTCTCGATAATTATTTACAATTTTGCCTTAAATGTGTAAGTTTAATTTTTTAAAATAAGATTTTTAAATCTATTGTCACATACGCTAAACATGATATTTTTCTTCGGAAAATATATTAAATAATCTTTTTTTTATCAACAGTTAGCCAGTATGAGAAAAGATAAAATGTATAATTTTTACAAGAAATATACATTTAAGTTTTAAAATTTCAATATTATCTCTATATTCCAGAATTTTTCACACAACAGTTTTTCACACAAGGCATGTACTACCAAACATTAATTTCACCTACAGATAACTGTTTTCCTCTTCTTATTTTTTTACATAATCTTGAAGGATTTCTATTAATATTTTGAATTATACACTTTACATAAATTATTCACCGAAATAATTTTCCTCTAAAATTGTAACATATTGTATAGCTTTTGATTTTCAGTTTCCAAAAGTTGTTTCAAAAGAATATGTTATAAATGTGTCAAATACCGATTCGTTTTATAATATTGTAACGTGCAATTCAATATGCATTATGTAATGAATTCGTGGTAAAAATGTTTGAGAAGCTAGAATATTTGATTCCTTTAGATTGTCCTTATGGAAATATATTATTTATACTAATTATATGTGATAAAAGTAACGATATAAATGAATAAGTTTTTGAAGAATTGTAATTTTATCGAAATAACATTTAAGAAAATTATTTAGAGTTAATTAGAGAATTTAATCAGCTAAAACAAAAATTGACAAAGAATCCTTAAATTTTTCTCGTGATTTTCAACGAAAAGATTATTTAAAGAAGTGACTAATTACCCCTTTAACTAGATAAATTATATCAAAACGAAAAATTATCGATTTTATATGCATGATGTTATTTTAATGCAAATGTAATCCTTATCCAAATACTCAAAGAATTAATTTTGGAAATTAAATACAATCCCATTTAAATCCACGTGAACCATAAAAAAATCAAGTTCAGCTTGCTAAAAAGAAATTGAATTTAATTTGTGACTCCAAAAGAGGGGAAGTGAAAGTAATAACTGAAGTTATTCGTCAGAATCGGCTTTTTCTCGAGTCAATACTCATAGAAAATTACACGTGATTCAGGTGAACAGTTAAGTTAAGCAACGACAACATGAGTAAGTAACATGCTTACTACTTCACATGGTTCAGTTGCTGGTCGAAACAACTACATTTACACTATTTCGAAACATTTGAAATGACTTATCTTCCATTATTATTGCAAAAAAATTATTCGATACACTTTGACAGTATGCATAAAGCAGAAATAAAATATTCAAATTTCTTATAGCATAATTAGTTTCTTAAGAACAAAAGCATTCTTAAATTATTTTAATCGAATTTTACTATAATAAAATTCTGGGTACATTTAAATTTAACACAACTTAAAAAAAATTTTTTTTAAATAATTTTTTTCCAATCAAAAAGAATTGAATATCTCCATATTGATATGGTATAATTTTCTATCTCTATAATCTACCTCTATAATTTTTTGTAATGAATAGAAATTGAATTCACTGTAGAAAACTTCGAATAAAACAACAATTAATGTCATCTAAAGTTCTCATAAAAATATTATTTTTGTGATATAATTGATCGATATATCGGATTTTCATACATAATAATCTTGATATAATCAATAATCCTTTGGGTAATGATAACAATTTCAAGTATATCACGATCTGATTGATATATGAGAAATTAATATGAATAACTTGCTTTTAATTCTTAATAAAAATATTGTTTTTGTTAACGCAATAAGAAAACATGTGAAAAAAAGTGTTCTTTTGAATTTCAAAAGAAATATGTTTTAAATTTTCTTTTTAAATAATATTTATTGAATATAATTCTATACCAAATGTCAAAAAATATTAAATCAAATAAAAGATTTTTATAACGAATATAAATAATTAGAAATATATCTCAGGGAGTTGTTTTTATATTTTATAAATGCATACCTATATATGTATATTTAATAAATGCAAACTTAAATAAACAATATGAATAAACAAAATACAAATGTGTGCAGAAGTTTTAGCTAGAGAGTCAATGCAAAAGCAGCTTGAAATGAAATTACCAAAATTTAAGTCAGAAAACTCAAATATTTAGTTATACTAACAGACATTCAAATACTTAGCAATAAAAATAAAAAATAAGAAATGCGCAAATGAAAACACGTATCAATGTCATGAACTTTATCAGGCAGCATTGACAGTGGTGGAATAAAGGCTTGCTTTTTATGCTAATGGCATAAGATAAGTATCAAAATATTTTGCCACGGTACACTGAAATCATTCAAATGAAAATATAAAAGGTGTGAGTAATTATATATAACATAAAATTGGAAAAGTAAGCAAATAAATGTGTGTACAAAAATGCAGTCACCAACGACAAAATTAGATTAGTGTTGTTACACAAATGAAAAGGAATTCCAAACCAAATAATTAATATTTAAATGAAATTTTAAATAATTGATAATTAAGAGCTTTAAAACATTAATAACAAAGGTAACTGTTTGAATTAGTATTGAAAAGAACCAAAAATGATAACTTGAAAAGAACCAAAGTTTGATGATAATAGAATTGATAATTTAGAATTGAAGAAACGAAAGATAATGATAATAAAATAAGTAGATTATTGGAATTTAATAAATTACATGCACATAGTAAGTAGCATTTTCAAACTTCTTATAAAACCTTCAAGACTTCGATGGCCTATCTGTAGTTCAATAATAAAGCTTTAGTTTTATAAACACAACTCTACTTGCTAAATAGTGGTTGATGTAAATTACTGCAATTAATATAAATTCTAGTCAGTCCAGTAAAATCTACATCCTAATAGATTTTAAGAGAAATGTTAGGATTTTAATATATTAATTTATTAAACTTAAAATTAAATTAATTGGTTTTATCATAGATATCAATGAAATTAATTTCATATTTAACTCAAAATATCTAAAAATACAAAAGTTAAATTATTATTAATTAATAAAAGTTAATTCTTCTGTACAAATATTCTTAAGGATATCATAATTTAGAAATTTAAAATTGCTAATTTTCCTATCATAAAGATGACGACATTTGTACAACAAAGGATTTTTCACAGTAATGTAAAACTATATTAGCCAGAAAACTTGAAAATTTAAATTCTTTCAGGATATACCAATCACAAAATGATTTTCACCATTAAAGATAACTGTAGTTTAAAAGATAGTTAAAATTTTCCAAAATCTTATATATATATATATATATATATATATATATATATATATATATATATATATATATATATATATATATATATAAATGCAAAGTTAGATGTATAACCAAAAGCACAAGAATATATAAAGATATAAATGTAAAGTTAGACATATAACCAAAAGCACAAGAATATATAAAATTTTAAGTTTTAAGTTTAGCAGTACATTTAGCGCAAAAGCAGCTGGAATAGTATTACTAAGATATAGTTAATAGTATAATTTATAAAATATGCAATGAATATAATGAAACAAAATACAATGAAAAATGCCAAATGGAAAATAGTACATTGAAAAATTAAATGCCAAAAGTAGAATATCAAATGGAAGACAACACATTGAAATATTAAAGCATTGAAATATTAAATGGAAAACAATATATTGAAATATCAAATGGAAAATAACACATTGAAAAGAATACAATGAAAAGAATTACATTGAAAACACTTTAAAGAAAGATAAATATAAATGGAATAAAGTACCAATATGGCCAGCTTCATCAGGGGTGCTGACCACATTGGCACAATTATGGCTTTTCTGCAATGGCCCAAGACATAGTCTTAAAAAGCCATCACACCCCAAAGCTATACCAAAAATTCAAACCAAAGCATCAAACAAGAATAAAAGAAGCAAAACCCAATCCAAAATATACAAGTCAAAATCCAATGCCGCCAAAATATACTCAATACATAATAATCATTAGATTTAAATCACATCCAATTACATATCCAAATCTGCAAGAACCTCACCAAACACATAAATTAGTGACTAAATTGAAAATATTTTTAATCAACTTAATAGAATATATAATATATGTAATAATTTAAATAATATTAATAAACAAAAAAACAGATTAGAAAATATTTTAACTCATAATGACATTCCAGCTAAATTTATTAAACACTATTTGGCTAGTAGAGCATTGCTTATAAGAGTGAAGTAAGGCGTAGTTTTATACTACAGAAGGGTCACCCAAGCCTTGAAGGTCTTATAAGAAGCTTGAAATGCCGATAGTGTTTACACTTAGTCACTAATTTATGTGTTTGGTGAGGTTCTTGCAGATTTGGATATGTAACTGGATGTGATTTAAATCTAATGATTATTATGTATTGAGTATATTTTGGCGGCATTGGATTTTGACTTGTATATTTTGGATTGAATTCACTATTTTGGATTGGGTTTTGCTTCTTTTATTCTTGTTTGATGCTTTGGTTTGAATTTTTGGTATGGCTTTGGGGTGTGATGGCTTTTTTAAGACTATGTCTTGGGCCATTGCAGAAAAGCCATAATTGTGCCAATGTGGTCAACACCCCTGATGAAGCTGGCCATATTGGTACTTTTATTCCATTTATATTTATCTTTCTTTAAAGTGTTTTCAATGTAATTCTTTTCATTGTATTCTTTTCAATGTGTTATTTTCCATTTGATATTTCAATATATTGTTTTCCATTTAATATTTCAATGCTTTAATATTTCAATGTGTTATCTTCCATTTGATATTCTACTTTTGGCATTTAATTTTTCAATGTACTATTTTCCATTTGGCATTTTTCATTGTATTTTGTTTCATTATATTCATTGCATATTTTATAAATTACACTTTATATATATATATATATATATATATATATATATATATATATATATATATATATATATATATATACATATATATATATATATATATATATATATATGTATATATGTATATATATATATATATATATATATATATATATATATATATATATATATATATATATATATATATATATATATATATATATATATATATATATTAACAGAATATCAAATTTAAAATTTAATAAATCTTTAAAATCAAATGAAGAAATATTTTCTATATTATGGAAAGACAAGGGCTTGCTTATGTTATTTGTAATCTAAACATTCATGAATTTCATATTTTCAAGAATAATTATTTTAATGATTAAAGAAGAACCGAATTGCTTTCCAAAATATACAAACAATATAATGAAAAGAAAAACAAGGAGTTTATTGTAATAAAAAAAATTATTAGGCTTTTTATATTAACTCTTCAGTTAATACCAAATATTAGAGAACATTTTCAGGATAGTCTTACAGCTTAATTTTAAAAATGTTCAAATTTGTTATTTAAATTTCTGAAAAATTTTAAAAGCTATGCAACCGATGTTGACAATTAGTAGTAAAACATTTTGTATAAAAAATTATTTACTTAAATATTAGAAATATAATAGAAACATATATGTTGAGTTAAGATTAGTAGAGATAGAACAAATGCAAGGAAAAGAGTAAAAAATCCAGGTTATATTTACCACGTGATAGTATTTGCAAAAAAGAAATTAACAAGAAAAAACAACAGAATCCCGATTGTTATTGGTTCGATCCTTATGAGATCAAAACAATTATATGAATATTTTGCATTTGCTTTTACATCTAATTGCATATAAAATGCAAATTTTTAGTCTATAATATTTCTCTATTCTGTTGTAAAAATTTGGAGAGAAATGTATTTATTTAAGTATACTCATTTGGTCTTAGCATTTGAATCTGGCTTAAAATTATGGTACATTTGTTTTTATTCAAAACAGGAAATATACAGTCGTTTTATGAAAACAATAATCAAATTTCTGCTTGAAGAAAATGTTTTTACTGGAAAAAATTTGAAAAAGTAATGTGCATCTATGATATGATTTCTAAGAAAATCATAGACAATTGTTATTGGTTCGATCCTTATGAGATCAAAACAATTATATGAATATTTTGCATTTGCTTTTACATCTAATTGCATATAAAATGCAAATTTTTAGTCTATAATATTTCTCTATTCTGTTGTAAAAATTTGGAGAGAAATGTATTTATTTAAGTATACTCATTTGGTCTTAGCATTTGAATCTGGCTTAAAATTATGGTACATTTGTTTTTATTCAAAACAGGAAATATACAGTCGTTTTATGAAAACAATAATCAAATTTCTGCTTGAAGAAAATGTTTTTACTGGAAAAAATTTGAAAAAGTAATGTGCATCTATGATATGATTTCTAAGAAAATCATAGACAATTGTTATTGGTTCGATCCTTATGAGATCAAAACAATTATATGAATATTTTGCATTTGCTTTTACATCTAATTGCAGATAAAATGCAAATTTTTAGTCTATAATATTTCTCTATTCTGTTGTAAAAATTTGGAGAGAAATGTATTTATTTAAGTATACTCATTTGGTCTTAGCATTTGAATCTGGCTTAAAATTATGGTACATTTGTTTTTATTCAAAACAGGAAATATACAGTCGTTTTATGAAAACAATAATCAAATTTCTGCTTGAAGAAAATGTTTTTACTGGAAAAAATTTGAAAAAGTAATGTGCATCTATGATATGATTTCTAAGAAAATCAAAGACATAAGAACTCCTTGAAAATTTTAATAAATAAATTTTTTCATAAATAAATATGATAATTACTCCTTTCTATAAACATTAATACTAGAAAATTTTAAAGTGAGGAATTCTTGTGTATGCCTGACTGAAGGTATGAATTTTAGTTTGATACAATTTCACAATTAACACAAAATTTATACCTACAAATGTATCTAAATTTAATTTAATGATATTAATTTGCTTCCATCATTAGCTTCATTATAATAACAGAATCACGTCTTTACAATACCTATGACGATATTATACTTTCATATTGACAAATATATATACTTTTTATTATTTTAGTTAAAAAAATAACTGGTATTATAACAATTGAATTAAAACACGCTGAATTAAGACCTGATTAGCTCTTAATTCAGTGTGGTAAAATCATGTTATAGCTATTATGTCTCTAATAAGTCTCAAGATCCTCATACACGAAGCTATTCTTAAATTCATGATTCGTGATGAAAGGCATTATTTGTATGAATGTGAGAAAAATTTAAAAATGAAATATTAAACATATTATTTTATAACACAGGAATATGTCAACATCTGTTAAACACCTGCCTTTGTGATGAATTATGAATAAATGCATTTAAAAATGTGAATGATGCATTAGATTGTGACAAAATTTTGTCTTGCTATGCAATTTCAACATTTTATAATCTTCCGGGGCTTAGCTTTGTAGAGAAATTAAATTTTTGTCAAGTTACTAATTTTAACTCTTATTGCGAGGATTGCATTAATTTAAAGTTCTGAGATATAGCTCAAAGCCACGTTTTATACATTATTATATTACTGATAAGCAATGAAAGTTATAATTTATTATATATGAATTTGCAAATTATTTAGTAATTTTCAGTGAATGCTTGCATGTAATAATTTCTTATGAAAAAACTTGTTTCACGTAATCAAATCAAGATAAATAAAATAAATATCATAAAATTACAAATGTATCTTTGATTTTATTGATTTAATTGATAAATAAAGTAATAAATTAATTAATCTTACTATGAAAACCTTAAATAATAAATAAATAAAACAAAATTTATTTAAGGATAAAAACCTTACTTATGATTAAAGAAAATTTTTTTTATTCTTCATATTTTTTAAATGATCTAAAATTTATTCCTTTTCTTTTAACTGATTTTTGATACATAAAATAAGATTTTCAAATTTATCGAAATATTTATTTAAATGAATTTTCTTTAACCTCTGAACTCGGATATTTTAGCATTAAATTAACAGTTTCTCATGCTTTATATTATATTACATTAAATAGACATTCTCATCATTTTATATATTGATAATACACCCCCAAGATAACTTAAAACTCCAATATAAACCATATTCTTAGAAGAATATAGAAAATTTTATTATGATTAATGTCTTGTTATAGTTAAATATTTACTTAAGGAAAAAGTATTACTCAAAGGAATATATTAGCTACTTATAAACGGAGTTATTTCTTTTAATTTTTAAATAGGAGATCATATGAATAACGAATGTCATCTAATTATTTTCCTATATTTTAGATTTAAGATAAATTAGAGATATAATAATGCATTAATAAGAAAAAATTGTTGTTAGCATATATATATATATATATATATATATATATATATATATATATATACATGGAAAGAAAGATCTTTACTACAATTTCTTTTTTATTATCAAACCTATATAAAATTTTCGGGTTATTTTTAAAAACTCAGTTTAAAAAATGCATATAACTATTATACATTGATATATGAATAAGTCATATGATTTGTATACATACAAATTTAAAGAAAACATTTATAATTAACAAATTAACGTTAAAAATATGAAAAACCTTCCAAAGCCTGAAGGTGTGATTGTCTATCATGTACACTTTAGTATTACATTTATTTGTTGCTAGAGGACTCAAATATGAATTTAATATTTCTATTTACCAAAAGACAATATAAGATTTAAATTTCTAGCCGAAATTAAGATCGCTTATTTGTCCTGTACTTAAATAATGATCAAAAAACTTATTTTCAATTTTTCAAGATTTTACCCCAGATAATTTTACCTTAATGATTAGCTAAAAATAAACATGTAGAGATAATTGTAATATATTACACACACACACACACACACACACACACACACACACACACACACACACACACACACACACACACACACACACACACACACACACACACACACACATATATATATATATATATAACAATATATACATATATATATATCACAAATAATTGTAATATATTCTTTGCTACAACTCAGATAATTATAAGTAAAATATTCAGGAACACATTTCATACAGGAACCAAATATGCTTAACTAAATAAGCATAAGGAGCTATTCAAAGCAAATTGAAAGATTTCAAATGAACTTTATTTTAAAGTGAAAAGAAGTGCCTACAGCAAGAAACATAATTAACAGAACTTTGTTTAAACTTATTTAAGATTGAAATTTTTATCTCTGAAGTAATCGCATAAAAAAATTTTGGATGTTGTTATAAACATAATTCTATGACATAAATTGATGGAAGTTATTGTTTCCTCCAGTGAGATAGTTAGAATAATTATAGTAATTGCGAAAAAACAATGATTAGTGAAATAATATAATAATGAAGAAAGTAGACATGCTTTGTGAAGCACGTGACCAAATCTATCTTATTTTCCCCCAGAATTAACCTCAGTAAAGGAAATCGTAAGCACATCAACAGAATGAAAGCATGTTTGTAAATTCAAAAGCTTGCCGATTACTATTTTTATAGAATACATAAAAAATTTTAAATTATTTGATAATCCCCGCTTAAAAGAATGGTTAAACAAATGAAAATCAATTTTTATTCCGGAAGTGATCTGACCGGAAAGTCAAATACAACATCTAGATATCCATTTTTTTACTGGCATATATTTGAATACAAGAAACAGAAATTTACTATTCAACATCAGAAAAATAGTATTCGTTAAGAAACTTGTTTTATTTGTATTGAATCCGTCTTCATCAGATATGTTCAAAGCGTTAATCAGATAAGCTTTTAAGAAATCCGGTTCTGATGGGAACTATTCAGAGATATTTCCAGATAATATTCAAATGGTATTTTCCTCTTGAGAAGGGGGCTCTCTGGTACGAATGTTTTAAAATAACTTTTTTCAAATGTATTGTAACAATAAATATGCATGCAAGATATAACATGCAAAAGAAAACTTTTACAGTGATTTTTAAGAAGCAAAAAAATTTTTGATTCAGAAATTTGGATTCATCGTTTAATTACATAAAAGCATGTTTTCCGATCATACCATATTACTTATGGTTTGATTTCTGATTTCTCTTTTAAGCGTCAACATAATTGATTATTTTGTTGCCAACTAACGATTTGTTTTAAAAGAAGTTTCAAATAAAAATTCATTTGAATTCAGCACTTCAAAAAAATCTATAAAAATATCTTTATTTATTTAAGCATTTTATGTACACTTTGTGCAGTTTATTAGAGAAACTTCAAAATTGCATCATAGTTATAGCTATATGCAGCTATATACGTATCCTGTTATCTAAAACGTTGTATCTGAATAGAAAGCATTTACTGAGTTGATTTCAATTTCTTATTCAGTTCTTTTAACATTTTAAAAGTAAATTCTTCTTAAAACTCTTAAAATTGTAACAAATTTTTCATCTAGAATATTCAATTATATATTATAATTTTAAATGGAATTGATATTATATGGGAAATAGTGTATTAATGTTTTCTTTTGAAAATGTCCTATTAAAAATGTATTAGTTATAGAATTAAAATTACTTGAAATATATGCAAATAATGGACCTATATTTTAATATAAGTCTCAAGAATTTGAAATTTGACTTTTGTTTAATTTTATGTAATATTCATTGAATTTAACAATTAAATAAAATATATTGAAAATAATCGAAATGCATTTTTGAGCTGTACAATTTCCTTAATAAAATGACGTAAGTAAAATTAAAATTATTAAAATTAATAAAAAGTAAATTTAAATTTATGTTTAAAAGCGAATTTACACTCAAAATATTAAAATTAAACTAAAATGTTGATTTACATTAATAATAATTTGATATTGAAAGCAAATAAATTGAAATTTTATTCAATAGTTTAAAAAAGAAGCGTATATAAAAGAAGCTCTTAAATAATAAAAAACCGATATTTATCAAATTTTAAAAACAGAAAAGTATTTCTCTTTAATATTAATTTAATTTTTACTTTTATCAGATTTATAAAAACTGGCCTTTTTTAATTTAATTAATTTAATCTGTTTTAATACCTAGTAATGAACAAGTCTATCGAAACTTATTGAGAAGAATAGGAAATAGAAATATGCCATACATTTAACATAGTTTGATTTAAAGTTGTAATTTTCAATTTATATTTTCAAAATGTCATAAAAACCAATTCATCCAATTATAATGAACAGAAAATTTAAAATTTTATACAATGCTTTTTCATGCAATTTATTTCACGTTAAGCTTAGCAAAAACTTAGCACACACAAATTGTCATCAAAAATTTTAAAACAATAAAAATTTTTAAAGTGAGATATTAAACGAAAAACTGTAAGTGTTCAGACATCTTCGCCAGAGGGCGTGTCGCTCACTCACCTCAGGGGTAAAAATAAAACAAGAAAGAGAAGGAAGAAGCGTTCCTCCAACTGACGCGTGAGGTCGTGTAACTACTTTTACATCCAATATTACATAACAAATATGTTCAATAAACTGTGTCGTTCAAACAAGCGGATTGTTTATGCATAAGAATCACCACACGAACCAAGGTTCCACTAGAAGGGAAACTGCAAGAATAAAAAAATATTTTACAACATAAAAGTGTAACAAATATAAATTAAACCCATAATAAATGCTCAAAATTGGACCCATCTGCTGTGATGCATGCTTCATATGGAATCGCGAACTCATTCGAATTGCCCAAGCGTCTCCCGGAACAATTCGAACAATCCGAAACTATTCAACAATTCACACCATGAGGTCCATGTCCGATGAAACAGGTGTGTTATACACCACATACTTAAGGTATCCCCAGGGGTAAAAATCCAAGTGGCATAAATCTATGGATGGAAGTGGCCAATGTACAGGGTCGCTTTTGCCAATCCAATGATCAATGTTAGTTAAATCCAGGAACTCGCATATATTCGGTTGGAAATGTGAGGGAGCTCCATATTGCTGGAAGTGCCATTGCGGAAACATCCATTAACAATGTGGGCAATATTTCGCCCAAAAAAATAGCGTATGAAATTCCGCCAAGTCTTCAGTCCTTACATATGGATCGCTCAGCATATAATCAAAAGTTCCAGCCCAGATTTTAACGCTGAAACATTATTGGTGGCTGTGAGATCATATGACACAGGAATTTACACTCAACCACATGTGCAAATTGTGCTGTTTAAGGACACTATCCTGGAAAAAGTAGCTTCATCGGTGAACAATGATGGAAATTACTGATCTACGATCCTAGCCTGTATATACAAACGTGCAAATGCAATATGTTGGATATAAACGAAATTTCTTAGCACCTGCACCCTTTGTATATGGTGCAGAAATTAATGATTTTCCTGTAGTATTCACTTAATAAAGGACCGATCAAAACCTAGGCCATGTTCCACGACGGAGATACTTGTATTCGGCCTCCATCTAAATTGACTAATATAGCATTCTCAACATCTGCTGTCTGTATGGTATGTTGCCTGCCGCTGTGGCTGTTGATTCTGAACAATCCTATCTCTTGCAGTTGGCAATGTAATTGTCCGAACAACCTATGGTCAGGTACACCTCGCTTCGGAAATCATTATCGATGCAAGAATACCACTGTGAGTGTATTCTTATTCTCAGCGCATTACGTAATGCATATCCGTCAATTCTGCATGGCTGTAAGCACTTCGACTGCCAGTGCTTATCGCCCTCAAACGAATTTCAATCTCAAATTACATCACATTCCGACCCCCGTATATATATATATATATAATGTAGTTAAATAGAGTTCTAAAATATATAAAGAAAAGTACATTTTGTAGATAATGATTTGTATCAAAATAATAGATATCATAAAAAAGGTAACATTTCTACAAAGCAAATAAACTAACTGTAAGTTATTTATTTTATTCTGGTATCAAAATTGACGTTGAAAATATGGCATAACTCAAAATAATTTTATGAGACAAATTCCAATATTATTTCTCTTGAAAGATACTCTACAAATTGAAATTTGAACGTAAATTTAACGTAGAATGACTGTACACAATTTCAGAATGAACATTTACTCTTAGGCATACTTTTTTTCTATTTAGATGAAATTGCTATTTTCTGTTTTAATATCGGTTCATACTTATTGCTATTTAATAGATACGTTTTTTTTTTTAAAAAAAAACCTTTTTATTCTTTTTAAGTACCTATAAAATGACTTTTATAAGTTACAATTCTTCAAAACCATTAAAAATGTAATTTGGAATATACTCTTGAAAAGCCATGGAAAATAAGCAGCGGTGTATGTATATATATATATATATATATATATATATATATATATATATATATATATATATATATATATATATATATATATATATATATATATATATAAGAATACTTAAATGTAAAATTGGCGTGCTCAATTTACATAAATGTTCCAATATTTCTGAGTTATAGAGAGATTTTCATTCAAATATTGCTAGCTGTAAATGCTTAAAAATTTTCCACATCAAATACATATTCAGCCAAAATCGTATTAGATTCTTTTAAAGAACTTATTTGTGAATAAAAAATTTTCCTATTAGTGTGATCATACTTTTAAAAATGAGAGTTATCAGAATCATTGCGACTGAATTTCTTTGTGAAGTGAAATCTTGCTAAGTGAAATTCAACCGAGCAACTCTCTAAGCCATTCTGTTTCACACAAGTTTCACCAGATTTTTCCTTCTTCAAATTGTTAAATCATTCGGAACGGCATTTATTTATAATTTTACAACATCTTAATGGCTGTATATTCAGATATTGGAGGTATGTTACTAATTCTGGCAGATGAGCTCTTTTGCAAGAATTTTAATCTTTTAATAGGCATTTTTTATTCCAATGCTTTTGATAGATATCCCAATCTTTTTATTTGAACATTAAAGTCTCATAAAACATTATTTTTAATATTCTTCAAATTTCTTTTTATTTCTATTGCAGTTTTATTGTATTTCTAACGTACCAACCTTTGATCCACCTCAAATGTTGCAATACATTTGTTGTTCCTAATTTCCTATAAGTTCCTAATATTTTCCAGATTATATTGCATTAAAATGCCTCTGACTATCGTTGCTATCATGTTTGTTTTGACAATCATTGTTATGACAGTCACCTTTTGCATACTAGGAATAATTTAATTTCAACTGAGAATTATAGCCTTAATTGTCCTCTGAACTACTAAAAACATTCAATGACTGAATTTTAAAATCACAGAAAATCTTTAACATCATTCCATTATGGGATATATCCAAATTTGACTGAGCGTATCTAAAAATGACAGCGTTGAATTCTATAGTTTAGGAAACTTCTAAAAATCATTTTTATTTGATTTTTTTTACTCTATACAACGATTGGGATATTTTTGTGGCTACTTACGAATGAAAAACTTATATTATAGTAATATCTACGATATAAAATTTAAAACACATAAATGAATTCTGTATGTTCGTTTATATGCTTTAAATTGACATTACGCAATGATAATTATATTAAAGATATTTATATTACGAAATGGTGTATCATTTCGTAATTATTAGTTATTATAAAAGATAATATAATTAGCAAAAAAATTCTGATCAATTAAAACTCCCAATTCAACACCTTTCATTTCAATTCAAATAATTTTTTTAGGGATAAAGATTCATAATTTTAGTTAAGGTGGAAGCAACTATTGTTCAGTGAAATTGAGAAAACGAAGGAAATTCTAAAGACTATTCATGAAAAAAGAATAATACCTCATAGAAAAATGAAACAAACCACCAATGAATACTTTTACAATTATTCGTCTGGAAATGTATTTTTGTGATTACTACTTCTGAAGTCAAAACTCTCGCAGGTTTTAAACAAAGGCTAACAAAACTCCTATAGTAATTATTTTTCTTTTTCATGCAAGATTGTGGCTTCAATCAAGATCACAAGAATGTAATGAAAATTTTTGTGGCTGCTATAGTGTATCTGATTCCAACCTCAATTTCTTCGCAGCCAAACACAACGCATTTAGTATAATCAGAATTTTTATTTTAATATTAAATTAAATTTTTCAGAGATAATTTTCTGCCCTTTTTTGAGATTTTAACACCGAGACAAATTGCCCCAAAATGCAAATTTATTACAGAATATTGCAATTTTTATCTTAGTCAACATTATTAATTTTAAAAGTTGGTATACAAAAATCATCTTCATTTGCCTGTTAGATTTCATAGAATTCCATTTAAATAGGATTTGAAACTAATAAATCTATAAAAATATTTTAATATCATTAATTAATCCATGGCTACAAAAAATCTGAAGTGATAAACGAAGCAAATGCAATTAAAATCTCAGTTATATAATATTTTTATTTCTGTCTTTTTTCAGTTTTCTTTAAGTAGATAAGATTAATGAAAAGCCGTAGAAATTTAAAATCATTTGTAAACACATATAAAACCAATTTTTAAGCATGAAAATATGTATGCAAATCTGTTAGCTCTATACTTATACATATTTATAAAATTCATATAAAATAAAAATATTTTCGTCCACACAATGCTTAAAACTGTATTATTTTCATGGTTTAATCATTAGTTACACACATCTTAATCTGAATTTCATTATGGTAATAAAGCAATCATTACTAAAATAAATAATTTTTCAAATACGATTTATTTTAATTTTTTATAAAACTAATTCATTAATTTCATTATTTCCAAATAATTATCATAAATATACATGAAAATATCATTTTTTATGATAGAAATTTTACGGATCTTGAAAACGTGATTAATTACCTTCTTAATTTTCTTCTTTTTTATTTGTTCTTTCTTATTATCGTGAAATCACCAAATATTTGCTATAAAGAGCCATTAAAAAGTTAAAGTTAAGTCACGACAAAGTAATATTTATTAAGGAAGGAAGTGATGGTCATGTACAAAAGGAATGAATAATCGTAGCAATTATAGTCAAATTTTCTTGAGAGGATCGTTTACTTTAATGGCTTATTTTAAGAGAAAATGTTAACCTTTCAGATTGATGTTTATCGATGTTATCGCATATAAAAAGGAATTCCGTGAAATTCATAATGACACTGTAAGAATTGCTTTTAATGCTGAGTTTCTCAAGTTAAACATTTCTTAAAATAGTTGGAGAATGGAAAGTAAAGAATACTTGTTTGTAAAGGAGAAATTTTACATAACTATGAAAGAGACATTTTATTCTTATAGTGATATTGCTTTAATGGTTTGGTTTTATTGGTGGTTTTATTTTACTTTGATTTTATTTTAATAAAAGCACTATATTGAGTAACATAACTCATTAACAAAGGTCATAAGTATAGTTATTTATGAAGAAATAATATTTAGTTCACTAGAAGGCAAGACTAGACATTATTTCTTCATTAATAACTATACTTATGACCTCTTTAATGAATTTCTCGAAATTAACAATTTTTCATTTTACTGATAAAGCAAATATTTGTTTCACTTATAAAAATAATTTCATGAGGTAAGTAAATTCAATCTGTTAATAATATGTTCGGTTTTATGCAGTAAATAAATAAGTTCTATGTGCAAGACTAAACTAAATATTTTAATTTTAAGATAAAATATGTTTTTCTGGAACCACTAAATATATGATTAAAATAAAATAAATTTATAATGAAGGATTGGAAAGATTGTGTATACAATAACTAGAAATAAAAATGTGGTATTTTGATTAAAAAAAAGTTAAGATATAAAAGTGTAGACAAATATTTTTATAGTGAAAGAATAGGGATGCATTTATTTAAAATGATATAGTTGTAAATTTTTGTTAAAGAAATAGAGAGAGGGAGAGAAAATTACTTATGTATGTTATGTAGTGTGATATCTTAACAGTAATCTTTTAGGTAACATTTTTGATATATTAACAATTTAATTGATTAACGTAAAATTGAATTAATAATTTACTATTTATAGACCAGAAGTTGGTTCACATGCTTTTAAAAATATTGGAAAGCTACGTATTGTGCTAGCCATAGAATCAGTTATATCGATTTTATTAAAAACCCAAGAGTATTGCCGTACTTTTTTCTCTTGATTACCTAATATTATTTTGATGTTGTAAGTATTGATATGAATAAATTTTCTACATAATATATATTTTGATACTGTTAAGCAGACAGCCTAATGGCCGAAGTCAGTTGTGTAAGGGATTTTAACATTCACTTCATATATTGTAGTCTAGGTAGATTAGTCATAGATAGTGAGATGGATTTGCGTGTCGCAATGGAGAAAATTTGGAAAACTCCCAAGCATCCATCCACCCCCGACGGATTTTCCTGCAGGAGATAGAAGAACAACATCCATCTCCCGTTGTTCAACAGTATCGGGGATTGAACTTAGGACTTCATGCTGTGAAGAAAGTTGTCCTACCACTAAGACAATGTGAGCCCCTGTATAAAATGTATGCTGAGATGGCCCTTTTTTGATATTCTGTACAGAATACATATTGATGTTAAGAAAAATATGACGGAAATAGTTCTCAAAATCCGCATATTATTCCTTATTTTAGAAATATTCTTACAAGATGATTTATTTATGAGGTAATCTTAATATCAAACTATCACTCTATTGCACTATAAAAGCAGAATTGTTCTTAAGCCTTTCATGGTATGTTATTAATCTCTAATATAAAATCTTTATCACCAAGGAACACACACACACACACACACACACACACACATATATATATATATATATATATATATATATATATATATATATATATATATATATATATATATATATATATATATATATATATATATATATTTAATAGATAGAAAAATTAATGAGATTGTCTCAGTTATTTTTAGTATTCATTATACAACGCAGAAAATAATAAATAATTTCAAATTTTCAAAATCTCAAAAAAGAAAAATAGATAATGCTTAAAAATAGAAAATATAATATCAAAACTTTAGAAACTTTAAGGGAATTAGAATTTCTATGATTCAGCTTATATACCATTTAAAACGAACAATATTGTTTTCCAAACTAAATGAATAAAACATTATTGCAAAAACATTCGTATTTAAATTATTGTCACAGGATAGCTGTTGTACTATAAACAATAACGAATAATAATGAGACCCCTTGGTTTATAGTTAAATGTGATAGTAATGACAGGAGCATTTGTTACCATGGACACCGACAGGAAAGCCTAACAATGCCTTCCTTTGACTGGAATCGATGAATCGCTAAGAGCTTCATCGATCTTAATCACCGAAACATTCCGGGAATTTAGGGCGTTTCTTTTACATTTGAGGTGTCAAACTTATACCATTGTACTCTTCCTTAAAATAATGAAAATATAAAATAAATAAAATTCTGAAAAGTAATTGTCACACTTCCGAACATCTGCATTTGAAGACTGACAAGAAAAATTATAAAGATTTTTTTAAAACAAAAATATATATGAATAACCACACATCCTCTTCACAATAGAGTGTTAGTACTTTTATTTACATGCACTAGATTCATACTGAGGACCGTTGGTGATGTTCTGATATACATTTTAAATTCCCCACAAGAGGAAATAGTAGCTTATTATTTTGGACTAGAATCAAGAGATCAAGAAAGAAAACTCTAAATCAGTCGACAACTGATTTAGTGTTTTCTTTTTCAAACTCTACGAAATACAGAAAAATATTACTTAAAATGTTTTTACACTGATTTATCCTTTCAGCATTTCTGAATTTTTCAAGATCAAACTCAACTGAAAATTTTACTTTTTGTTTGAAGATGCATATTATGTAATTCTTTTTTTTAAAAAAATCCCCAGTATTAACGAAATGTTATTATGGAATTTTTGTAAAGTTTTACTACAGTTTTTCTATGATTCAGACTTTCTTCTAAAAAGTTAGTTAAGTAAAAATTTAATAATCCTATCAAGAAATTTACTAACAATAGCGCAGCAATTCGTTATGACACTTGGGAAAGTCAAGCTCGCTATGCCTTGAATATGTGAATTAAGTCAATAGGGTGTATCTTTCGTTTAACAGGAGCACCACGAAGGTGAAAGCACAGCTTTGTTCTTCAACTCCTCCGTTAGATGGCACCACTAGAAGACACACTCTCTCAATTTTGACATTGATCTGAAGGTGGAGGAAATTTTCTCCAGACCATTGCACCTATGGTAACTGTTCAACGACCGATCACAGGATTTTTGATTCCACAGCGCGTATATCGCATGTACTCGGTTGGCGGCATTGAGAATTGCACTCCACCCGTACTGTCGGTAGGCCGATGCTCTAACCACTAGGCTACCACGAACCTCACAGCAATTTTAAAATGATTAACACAATTTATTTCATTAGAAAAATTCATTTCCCAATGAATTCACGCCAGAAAAAGATAGACCAAAAGTATCTCTCAGCTACAAAATATATAAAATAAAAATTATTAACTTAAATAATTCAATAAGTATAAAAAAACTTGGCATGTAATAATTATTCAACTCTGCATTCAAATTATTTAAATGTTTTTTAGGATGAGTTAAGTTTTTTAATACGTTAGAGAAATAATTATATTTTTCTTATATTGTTAGATAGTTAAAATAATATAAATTAAGGTATAAAATTAATTAAAAATAAAATTTTCACATCATTATACAGCAACGTAAACTATTACTACTAAGCGCGAAATTGCTATTTTTACTCAATCTATCTGCTCACAATATAGTTTCTTCAGAACTCATCTATCTGTTTGATTGAATAGCTCTTCCGGGGTAAAGATATTTTTTATCCAGGGGTAAACAAAGCTTACCTAAATAACTAAATTTTTTCTGACTAAACTAAACTTACATATATTAGAAAAAAACAAAAAAACAGTCAGTAAATTTTCCCTGTGATTTTTTATAAACATAAAAATATCAAAAAAAGTATTGATTGATATCAAAAATAAAATACTTCAAGTTTTTACAGTATTTATTCCTAAGAGAGATTATGGATTATTATTCACTTAATAATCAAATTTTGTTCATGTCATATGAATAACATTAGAATTAAAGTAAATTAACAATATTTAGACATTCTCAAAAAAAGAAAAAAAATCAATTAAGTTTTCTTAAAAATTTAAAACTTTTAATATTTGAATGAGAATTATTTTCTATATTCATACATTCTAAATGCCATCTTAAGAGTTCATTATCATCGCTTGAAGAGGACAGAAATTATAGCAATATGTATCGAAAAGAAGGCCATATTATAGAAACTAATAATAGAATATATAAGTTAATCCTGTGTTTGAGCCAAAATAAGTTTAACCTAGATTATTCTGAAAATTTTTTAAGAACAATGAATTATGTATGTATGAATTAAATTCTATACTTAAATTTAAGTTACAGGAAGTAGTTATAGAACTCTTGTTTTTTAATTCAGTTTTTCCAATATAATACGTTTAATCGAAATTCATCATTAAAAAAAGCCAGATAGTATGACGGGGAATTAAATACATTTTAATAAAACAATTGTGTAATTACCATAGAAATTACTTTCTTTCTCTTTCTCTCTCTCTTTCTCATAGTAATTAATTAGATACTTTAAAGTATGTGAAAAAGTAAATAAAAAATATAGTTTACATTGTGCATATCATGTATACTTGGTATGGCGTCTTGTGTATATACATATATTTTTAGCAATTCACAGTAAATGAAGCAAATTATAAGGAAAAAATAAACTGTAAATTATGAGATTTACAGTTAAAGAGATTAATCCGCTTAATATAACACTCAAATTTAGTGAAAAGCCTCTTTGGATAATGTCAAAGTACATCCTTAAGCAGATCACATAATATCACAAATTACTGTCATGCCTTCGCTCTGGACCATTATGTAATGGATTATTGATTATTTTCAGTTTCTCCATTTCGTACACCTAGCTCATTTTAACCTGTATCACGTCGGCGCATTTCATTTCAAGTTCATCATGTTATTTCGTGCTTTTGTATCCGTGACTTCTTTTATTCGTGCTGATATGTGTGAGTTTTTAATCTCTCCCAGACGATCGAACACATTAGCGATCTTCGAGAACCGATCGAAATGGCCTGAGAACAAATGAGGTGGTTCAAAGCTGATTCGGATAGCGATACTGACAGAATGCCTTTCCTATTAATGAGGTATGCTATAGGCGTGTCCACAGCTATTGAACTTCCTGCCATGTTCTTCCTTTGACAGTCACCTAAGTATAGAAGGATTATCCGAAATCACTGAAGCGTACACAAAAGGGGTGACATTTAGGATAGCAACCTTCCATTTGTAGGTTTAAAAAAATAGCTATATGCTAAGTGTTGTTGCTTGGAATGTTCTAGTCGCAGTCAAGTAACTAAATGAATTACAAAAATTCTGTTATCAATTTATTATTTGACGTGATAAAAAAATTTACATATAGTGTGACCTTGAAAATGTAATCATTTTTATACATGATGTAAAAAGTACTATTCACGTAAAATTCAGAGATGAGTGATAGATTTTATAAACATTTTATTGTTCATGATAATAAATAAAAATTGAAGCGAGCAATATCTTCTTCATGAAATAAAATCAAATTTTTATAATATGTAAGAGTAAAAAAGTATTTGATATTCTTATATATATTGGAGTAATATGGAAAAAAATATATGAAATATTGATTAAGATTGTCACAGATAAATATTTATTTATTTTCAATGATTATATAAATAAAATAACTTAAAAAAATCAGAAAAATGATATATTAGTATTTTTTAATATGCATCATCTCATGGTAGAACATTTGAATGGTATTCAAATTTCGCAAGGAAGAAAACCCGGGAAATTCTCAAGCATCCATCCTAACAGTTATGCATGCAAAGAATACATAATTTGGAATTTTCATATACCAGTGCAAAATATTTAAAAGTGATCTAAAAGTTTAAAATTTCCAAATTTTTTGGATTATACATAAAATAAATTGAGAGAAAAACAAAGACAAAATGCATATTTAATTAAAATAAGTAACTTTTTAATTAAAAAAATACTAATTGAAAAATATACATTCAAGAATAGTTTTAAGAATGTCTGATTGACTGACAGTATACAGAATTAGTAAAAAATGTGAAATTATCAAATTGTACAAATTTAGAAAATCTATTTATTTTTATCAAACAAATTTCTTATTGCTGAAGAAAAAATATTGATCAGGATTTAAATTGTATCCTTATACATGTTTCTAGCAACATTAAAAATGGAAAGACAATTTCGGAATCCTGGAATAAACGGTCTAAAATTGTACACTCAATGAATTTCTCTACGTATTAATGACGTTCATGATATATTATTATTATATTACATTGAAATCAACGCATTGTATTAAGTTCATTATAAATTAAAATAAAATAAGAATTTCAAGTGAGAGAAATTTATATTTCAACCTATATAAATTTTAATTGTTTAATAAATAGTAATTTCGTATTGGAATGTGAAAAAATAAACAGTTCTTCAAGGTTGGAATACTGAAATCTCGTAAATAAAACAATACCAGCATATATTCTTATTTATTTTATTAGCCATTATATATTTTAAGAAATGACACAATTTTAATTAATAATTTTTAAATGCCTTTGATTACTTTGAAGTTTTCTTAAATTTTCGAATTTAATTATTTTTGTAATGAAAAGTGAAAACATAAATAGATAGTTACAACTTATTTGAGTGCATATCTTCACAGTGATCTAATTAAACTTTTGGTTTGGCGAAAAATAATTAAAGTTTATTACTGTAATTTTGTTATTTATAGCTTTTTCGTATATCTAAATATCACTTATGACTTTTAAACACACGTATAAGACAAGTTATGTTTTGAATAAAAATATCGAAAAATTGCTACTCAATTGAGCATTATTAATTTAATTGCGTCTATCGACTGTGTTTGCTATTAGCGACAGTTTGTCTTAATCCTAAATATCATATTTTTGTGAAATTTTAGACATAACGGAAAAGAAATTATATCTACCAAAAAGAATGATCCTTATATAGTACTTAAACACTTTTTTCGCCTTTATTTGTAAGAGGCGAAGCATCTAATGAAAACTGTAGTCGAAAACGAATAAAGAAAACTACAGAATATTAATTTTTTTAATATATTATTTGCTCATGATTTTGTTTTTGATTTTAAAAAAATGATGAAAATGTTTGTGAAACTTCTTCAAATGCATAATCTTTACACAAAAACTAATTTTAGTGTCACTTCATTCAAAAGTATTATTTGATAAGCAGCTTAAACCTGTCCAAATACCAAACAAACAATTCCTTATTTGCTGACTTTCCTAAAATTTTCAAAGCAACATCATCCATTGAATCAATACATTGAGAAGTTAGATGGCGCGGTGAGTGACAAAACAAATAACACAGAAATATTATTTGGAGATCATCCCTCTATTGCACTCAAATACCAGCGGATCCTGAGAAAGGAGTGCGGTAAAACTCCACTGCGCCATCTGACGCCATTAACCTAAACTTTCACGCTCTCCTGTTGATAACCTGTTTCGTTTTTATCTTTTGACGCGTCGAATGTTTGGCAACTGAAAAAAGTATTTTTTATTATTTTTTTTCTTGTTTTTTCGCAAGCGGCAGCCGCTCCAATTGCTTACTAGGATTCTTAATCTTGTCTCTCTTTCAAGTTTTCTCCAATCACGACCAAGCATTTTGCAACACCGGGTCTGTATTTATCTTAAAAGTTCAGAATATAACAGTTCAGCCCTGGGTTCGTGCAGTTCAGTCGCCGGAAAAACTCAAGAAGTGAGCACCATGCCTGTTGATGTGTATCTAGCTCCAGCCAGCGGGCCTTGCCGGGCCGTTCTTATGACAGCCAAAATCATCGGATTGGATGTCAATGAGAAACTTGTCAATTTGGCCACCGGTGAGCAGTTGAAGCCTGAATTTATAAAGGTATGGTGAAATCTTAAACATTTGAATATTCATTCCACTTCGAAAACAAAAGCTCTCAAAATTTACAATTTATACTTTCAATGATTGAAAATATAAACATTTTTATTTATTCATGCATATTACAAAGAAAAATGTTTATATTTTCAAGTTACTGAACAATCCTTAAATTTCTCAATGTTTTGATTTTCGATCTGTGATTTACTCATTTAGATTGAATAAACAAGCGATCATTTTAAGTTTTCATCCATGTTTCTCATCTAAATGGAAATATAAATATACAATCAGAAAATAAAAATGAACATTTTCTTAAATTTATAGGAATATTCACCATTCTAATTTTAAAGTTTTATTGATTCCCCTTCAATTTTATCATTCTGAAGGAAATTCAAGTTTAGATTAAAGAAATTTAGCCGTTTTTTTGTAAAAATTTACTGCGCTGCTTTTGTCTGTATATTGTATTATTTTAATATATCCCGTATAAAATATTTTCCGTTATTTTTTTCTAAAAATGCTTAATTTACTAATTTTTCACAAATTCTAGGCTTTGCTTAATTTGTAAAAGTCTTTGTCTTTATTTGGCATTGTAAATTTTTAATTAAAAAATGATTTTGCATCTTGGCTTCTTCTTCTATGGAGGAAGAAAAAAAAATGCAGAAATATTGTTTTAACTACGAGGCATTCGAGTTTAAATGAAGTAAAGAAAACTTCAAGAATTTGTTTTTTGGTTTCACAATTGAGAAGTGGAATTTTAAAATAGCTCACTTTAATAATTTTAAAAGATTTCAAAAATTTTTCATCCAAGTATATTTTAATTCATTTTGGAAGACTTCAATTAGTAATTGAAGTTTTTCCCTCTTTTTTCAATCCCTACTTTTTCTTTTAAAAGTTCAAGCTTACATTTATCAGTTAGAATTTTTCCAAGATTATAAAAGTGACACCATTTTTAGAATTTCTAATTCAAATAAATTTCTGGAACCTCCATGTGTTCCACTGTATTTGATTTTAATATTTTTCATTATCTCTAAAAAGCTTCTATTCCTTATATTTTTATGAAGACATAGTTCTTTGCTAATGTTAATTGCGCTATTGACATTAAACGTTTGAAATCATTATCAAATTTATCTAGTTTTTCTGGTAACTTTTTTCTCCTATGGAAAGTTAATCTTCTCGTCTGAAGAGATTGATTTTTGTCCATGAAAGGTTCAGTTTGTGGCTTCAGTTACTATTAGAGGCATGCACGTGCACGTTTCTATTATCCTTATAACTTTTTGTGAAAAATGATGTAAAGTAACAAGCAAACTCCTAATGAAGTATTTTATAAAATTGTTCTTCGTGATAACGCACCTGTTAATCTACATAACATAATCCCTTGAAATTCACTATTATATTGTGTAAAAATTTTAAAGTTTTGAGTACTCCTCTCTTAATAAGTGTCGTAATAGAAGATAGTTATGAGAATGTTATTAATTTTAAATAGCTCAATTATATTGTCTAATTGTAACTTATATTAAACATCTTATATTAAAATGACATCTGTTTAATTAAAAAATTAATTTGATCCCCTAAAACTGTTTTCTAGAAGTTGAAAAGCTTTCCTGTGTTACTGTGAATAGCGTTTAAAATTTAAATATTTTAATTAGTATATAGCTGTTCTAATATCTTTATTTTATGAGAGTATAAAAACAAGTGTGTGAAAACAGGATAATTTCAAATAATTTTGAAACTCATTCTATATTGAATTAAATATTTCAAGAGATATTTTTTAAAGTTTCTGTATGTATTAATGCTTTTCCTAATATTTTAATCAGGATATGCATTCTCAAATTCAATGGCTGTATATAATTAAATAGTTTTAATTATATATATTTATATCTTACATTAATTAAAAAATATTTTTTTAGTTTAGAAATTTTTCGATTTTTTACGCCTCTCAAATTAGACAAATAGAACCCTGAAAGTGAGATTAGTTTTCCAAAAAATTTGGCACATCTTAATATATGAACATTCAAGTTAGTGTTAAATTTTATTTTCGTATTCAACATTTCAAAGAATAAACTATCAGTGATTCAGTTTAAAAATCACTATCGAATTAAACAATACACTTATACAAATTCTTTAGAAATTTTAAATTCTTTGATTGCAAATGAATTAAAAGTTTCCAATCAAATATTTCAAGATTATTTTAATGCAATTTGTAATATGAAGTCAATGAAAACTATTAAATGTGAGAACTTTTATATTTTAACTAATAAGTCTACCAAAATAATAACCGTTTACCTCCATTAATGTAGGCTGTATTGATATTTTTTAAATGATTGACGAGTTTTCGAAAAAGACTTCCTAAGTATCCAGGTTCATGGAACACAAATCTTTTATTTGTCAATATTAATTCGGCCTTGATAAAGCTAGTGGTTTGAGTCTCATCTGTCATAGATATATTCAGTTGTTAGGGCTATGTCTCATTTAAATCGTAGGTTTCTGTAGAATTAACCATATAGAATACAAAGAGTGCGTAAAATAACAATCCAAGCAAATCATATTTAACAAATTTTAAAAACTGGGTGATTAGACCATGCGATTATACATAAAATTCTAGAAATTTAGGATTATGTGTTGTCCCCATAAGTAGTTACGTTTTCGTCTATCAGACCTTGATTAGCAAGCTTTATACAAACTGTATTTCTAAAATAAAACTATGAGCTCTGTAACAGCATAATGTGCTCAAAGATAGCGAGTCAATACCGCATTAACGAAACAGCAATTAAAAAGTTCATCGGTACCTTTTTTAATGTGGCCAAATACAACAATTTCTTGCAATATTTGCATTGCATTTGCGAGAAATATCCTATTTTTTCCCGATTGCTACAGTATTTGTTTCCTAATTTCTCTAAATTTCCTACTGCACAACTTAATTTTATGACCTAAGTAAAATAAAAAAGCATGTGCATAGTTAAATTAAGCACATGCCCAATTTAAAGTCTTAAAAACAATTTCCTTTTATTGATTTCACTTTCACCACACAATCTTCTAAAGCTCAAATCGTGTCTGGTTTTACATTTTTTTTTAAGCCAACCGTCAAATGCTTTGAAATATTTTATGTTCAGCATCATATCAAAGCAGTTGGATTTCACTTTGACCATCAACATTTTGTGATTCTCTACAATATTTTCGAGAGGAACACTTTTGCTGGTGCTGTGTTTCTTTTCTAAAGGATTTTTCTCAGTTTCAAAATGGTGGAAAGGCTGTTCTTTTGAATTCAATATTTTTTGGCAACTTTTGTCTTTAATATTTTTTGTCAATTTCTATTAGAATTTTCCCGTTTTTAACTGATAAACGCATTAGTTTTTTCAGCTGCGAGAAATCCTCATTAGTTCTAAAAATGAGTTTTCGTAAATTAAAGGTTCGTAAAAACCGGTGTCTACTGTATATATGAACGGATGTATCTTTCTGCAATGTTCTCGACGAGAAAGAACCTTTTTACTGCTTTGCTTTTGAAACAGACTCCCTATAATGGTAACTAGTCACTCTATTACAGCACTACTTCCCTAGAGGAAACGTGTTCGTTCTTGTTTGGCGGATAGCCACACAAGAAGTTTAAACGATCTTTTCGTACGTGCTGTATGGATATTCTTTGTCCAATATCTTGTTAACTAATAGAAAACTTCGTGAAAATCCAATAGCATACATAATGCTGCTCCAAATTCTGCTTGATAAATTAAATTATTATTTCTAGAAGGAAACTTGATAAGTTTCTCATTTTCATCACATCTGGTTAATGAAATTTAAAGAGCAATGATAAAAAAAAAAATTCTGTTTTGTATCACAAGTGCCTAATGAACAAAACTGGCAGTACAGTTATTTTTTTATCTTTACAGACATTTTACATTTTCTATGGTACATCATTTGCAAGTTATAAAATTGCGCAGATATAAGAAAATTTATAAGTATTCACTTATAAAAATTGCGTTTTGTGTAAATATATATTATCTTACGGAAAGCTAGATCTAGTGTATTTCAGCGTTTGATTACTTCTAAAATTTTGTGAAATAAAGGAAATGTGTTTGATGTTAGAAGCTTATTTTTAGCAGCAATGATAAGCGCTTTTTTGTAACTCAGTAGTTTTATGGTTAGATTTTGAATGTGGTCATTGAGTCTCGATTAAAATAATTCTTAACTGGTAAAAAAAAAAAAAAGTTAAGTTGACAAACACTAAATCTGTTTTACTATTGTTAACAAAATTGAATCGATATGGTGCATGAATCTGAATTTCATCTTATTTCATTTTTAATGGCATGCCTTTTGAAAAAGTTCTAGTATATAATCTTTTAACTTGTAAATATTTTATGTCTATTAGAACACACATTTTTGTCGCTTCTATCCTTTATTTTATTGTATACAATAAAAATCGAGCTTCAAAAAGAACGAGTGCCAGTATTTCCATAGCAACGTAATAAGTTGCCGCTGAAACGTTAACTATAAATTTGACGCCAACCGTTAAAAGTGAAATAGATTTCTATTATATTGATATAATAATCTTTATATCAAAAATGAATGCATATATTTCTCCATTTTATTGGAACTATGCTATCAAAACGTGAATTATTTGTCAACTCACACCTATCGCCAAAATTATTTATGGTGTTTTTGAGGTGTAAAATATGAAAACTTTGAAAGGAGAAATGATTAGAAAACATCGGGCAATTCCAAAACATTGATATTGGAAGTTATGTCAAAATTCTTTGAATACTTCTAATGGAAGGTAACGGAACAAAGTCCTTTTATATTCAATCTTTTCGCTTTTCTAAAAATGAACTAGCCACCAAGTTTTAAGAATAAAATTCCTTAAATTTTTAATCGTACAATGACTATTATTTGTTGACCAGCTAGTAATGATACATACAGACCAGGTCTACTTTTTCTCGTTTGAATGTAATAGCTGCGGACCATTGACTGTTCACCCAATGGTCATTTTATGCCCATTAAAGCTAATTAGATTGGGAAATATTTAAAGTGGATTACGCCACTCGTCTAAGTCCAAAGTAGAATTAGATTCCACGAGCTGTTCAGATGAGATTTAACCATTAGACTGGCACCATGGCGATAATATTTGAGAAAGTGATCTCCATCATTTAAATTTCCCTTCTAATTATCTTTTAAAGATATCGCGGTCAATGAATTGTGTAAATTTTTGCCAAGAAATTTTGTAGATTACAAATAGACGTTATGAGATTCTTAATCACGTTAACAAATTTTATAACTCTAAAGTAAAATATTGCATCAGGAGTCATATTTTACGACTGCAAACTTTTGTTTATTTCAAACGCCCAAATAATTGGCTGTGACGCTATTAGGTTCCATTGCTCAACACAAAGTAAGAAAGTTAATGTTTATTGTTTGGTGGTTCTCCCAGTGAGTGTCACCATAAACCCAAAAGTGGATGTATCTTCGTAATTTATAAGCAGGAACCAACAAGAATACTCTTAAATTTGACCTACCACCCTCCGCTATGTACTTCCAGTGAAGTATTTTTGATTACCTATAGTACGTGTCCTTGCCACCATGAGTGGTCACGTCGAATCTTTTGATGAGTCCGTGTAAAACTCTTAATTTTTCTCGTTGTGAGACTGACACTTTTCTCAACCAGGCTACTGCGGGGCCATGAAATTGCAATTACTTACTCCCTTATTTTGCTCTTGAATTGGCGGCTTTAAATCCAATTAAGATGTTATTTTTGATTTTTTTTATATAAATCAGCTTTCTGAGAGAATCCATCTACCATATATTTATGAATAGCAGCGTTCTTCCTTTTTATAATGCTAATGTTTTTTTATTTAATGACTTTACTCTTCATGTCCTGATCGATTTAGGCTTATGCTAAAATGGCTATACTTTTCTAACTTAAATCTCCACTAGTGTGGAACGGAATATTCTTGTGCAGATATAAACTTCATTATTTGATCATATTTAAAAATTGCTTATGGTATCTGACCAACTCATATCTTCGTTGTTTTGTATTTTTCCGAGATGTCGTTCAATGGTTAGCGGTTTGAGCAAATCTGGCAAGATTTATTTTGGGAATATCTAGTACTTTATTTTACTCATTTTATATTCAAAGCCTTTGTAGCTCTATGGACATTTTAGCATGCAAAGGTTGATTAGATTGGGACTTGTAATTTTAAGTGGATTCAGAACCACACTAGAAACTTCCATATCATAGAAAAGAATCGAACCAAGTACTGGTATACTAAAATCTTGAGTATTAACCATTCACTGCCCGTTTCTCATTTAACTTATAAGAGCTAATTTCACTTATCTACATCTTAAAGTGGTCTCCGAAGTACTACTAATACTAGTACGCCCAAAAGTTAAGTGACAACCACAAAACTTGCTTATATGCATTAATAACAAAGAATTTCATAAATCCCAAAATAAAAATTAAGAAGTCAAATTGAATGAATAATTATAATGTTTTGTTGGCAGAGGATGTAATCTTTAAATATAATTTACTTGTGTTTTTTAAAATCTTAAAAGTGATTAATAAAATTTGAAAGCTTTTTTATTAAATAACTTAAGTCCTCTAAAATATTATGCCTACTTTAAAATTAGACTTGTAATTTTAACAGTTCCATTGAAAAAAATAGTGCAGACAAATTAGAGATATTTAAGAACATACTTTTTAAATATAAAATAGTTGTTCTCTTACAGTACATAATTAAATTTTGTTATAACTATAATTATAAAAGCATATTTGTAAGTGCATGAACATTTCCAAGAAGTTACAAAAGCTAATTTTCCTTTTTTGTTTATTGACCAGTTTAGAATTTAATGATTTTTGATAAATGAAATTCACTTAATGTATACTAATGAAAATCTGAGCAGTCTTTGGAAAATAAAATCTAGTTAATATCTTCTATCTATAACTTAAATAAATTCTACCATTAAAAACTAATTTTATGTATTAAAATAAAATATATAATTACTAAAACTTTTTTTCGCAGTGTTATTTCTTTTATCAAATACCAAAAAGTCGCCCGAGTTGCAAGCCGAATGATTAGCATCCTGGCCTTAAGTTTTGCATCTGGTTTGGCTATTGTGGATTCAAATCCTACCTTGGGTTCTGTGTTTGTAGTGGTTGGAATCCTGTTTTAAACTGTAAGTCCAGATCTAATTATACTTCGTGTGCAAAAAAAGTGACCGTTGAGCTACAAATTAAACTAGTCTAAAAAATTTCTTTAAAGAAATAAGCTTTTTTTCTAATTTATTTTATCTAATCTGTTTAAAATAAATTTACTTAAGCATTTTCCAAAAGTTAACTAAAATAAGTGTAAATTTTGTTTTATTATTTTAGTAACAAATGGAACAATTAGTAAATTTAAATATTAAATTATGAATTTAAAAAGTATTTGCAGAATGCTTTTAAATTTCTTTGAATAAAAACTTTCATTTCTAGTATATATTTACTTTGTTTTATTTAAAAGATTTTAGCGTTATTCTTACTAGGCGAGGAGGAGTAAATACCACTCACTACCCACCTAGTGAGCTCCAATCCACGACTAGTTGACCACAATTATTATTTTTTAACAAATTCATATCTGTGTCAATTTTATTGCTTAAGGGCACCATAGAAACTAGATTAATACAATCACATCAATAAGTGAAAAAAAAAATCGTTCACCCAGAAACTAAAAAAAATCTGGGTCATCATTAAGACCTTAATTTCTGTTTTCTACATTGAAATGGAAAAGTTATTTGCTCTTATATATTTAAATTTTCTATAAAAAAATTAAATCTCCCTTTTTTAACTACTTGTTCAGAGTAAGTAGAAGAGGAAAGTTTTCAATTATCGTTTATGATGTCATATTTTAGAGCTCTGCATTATCATTTCCCTTCCTATTTTAACAATGCTATTTGCCAGGAAGCTTAGACAAGAGTAGTAAAAAAAGCAAACCACATGATTTTAGAGACTGCGACCTTCATGGCGGTTGATAAAAACTGTCAGGCTTCCGCACAACTCGCAGTTGTCGGGTTGTAGTGTCTCGGACTGTGTC
This sequence comes from Latrodectus hesperus, assembly GCA_037975125.1. Lineage (NCBI taxonomy): Eukaryota > Metazoa > Arthropoda > Arachnida > Araneae > Theridiidae > Latrodectus > Latrodectus hesperus. The sequence continues at coordinate 53,201,636 of CM075853.1, read as the reverse complement.
TTGTTCATCCGCCCATTTCATCCGAAGCTCTCCGATCTATCTTGCTGAATCAAAGATGACGATTGACTTGTATATGCTACCTGCTAGTGGGCCATGCCGCGCTATTCTCATGACTGCTGATATCTTGGAAATCGATATCAATAAGAAAAACGTAGATTTGTTTTCAGGAGAACAACTGAAACCTGAATTCATTAAGGTAATATTGTTTCATAAATTATACAGTGCATTATATTTGGGTAAATATTTAACTTTGAAATATGAATCAATGAGCTCAAACATATTGGATTTACTTATTACCTTTAAAACATGCAAGATTACCTTATTAAAAAGAGATAGTTTTCGATTTCCTTTATTGTAACATAAAACTTACGTTATTACGTTCTTGATTACATAAATTATCCTGGAAAAACTACTTTGTTTTGGACAAAAGCTTTAAATCTTCATTTATAAAATGAGGAAATTATACAGAACTGCTTAGATTTATTTTTAATAAGGAATAATCACGCAGAAATTATCTAGACGTAATGTATTTTGTTGCAAAACATTGAAATTAACTCTACTATTATATGATTAAGTGGATACAGTCACGAAAACATTTTTGTATATATAGTGGTTTTTAACCGTAAGATTCAGTAACTTTGTTAGCTTTCATATCGGTTCAGTATGCCCAGTACTATTGCCTTGTACAATTTTCCGATTAGTCCAGCCTGTAGGGCTGTTATTATGACTGCCGAGGCTTTGAATATAAAGTTGAAAACGAAAGATTTCGATCTTTTCAAGCTCGAGCAAATGAATGAAGAATTTCTTAAGGTATTTGTTAAGCTGTTAACTTAGATATTTAAGGTTTTATATACTAGAAAAGAGAATCTTCTAAGTTTTTAGTATAAAATCTTGAGCTGAAATGTTTAATTCTTTGAAAATTTTCTCCAATTATCATCAGTTTTCTTCATTTAAAATTAATGCTTTAATAAAATTATATTAGAAATCTTATTTGGTATAGGTTTATTTTTTATATTATTTGATTAGTTAACGTAAATCTGAACAAATTTTCTAGATAAAAATGAATTTTTGGGTTTCTCTGAATATCAAGAGTATTCATAAAGTTTTCTCACCTTACTTTTAATAGATATTTTTTAAATAAATCACAATCGTATTTTTTATCTTGCTTGCATTGAATTTTACCTCTATTTAAATTCATCGATTTTCTATTGTTTTTAAAATACAATTGCATACATATCTCTAATCTTGTGCTGGTTGTGATTGACAAAGTGTACTCTATTGTCTCTTCTAGTCTATATGGTCTTAAGTTTTCTTTTAGACCAAAAGCCTAAAAGTTAAGCACACATTTCCCTAGTTCATAAATTATAAAACAATCAGTTTCCACATAACTAAATACGGTACAAGTTGACAATATTTTAATACAATTGATGCATATGCAGAAATTTACGATACTAAATATATTTACTCTGAAAATTTTTAATGAGATCTGTATTGTAATTATAGGTGAACCAACAGAAATCTTCTGTTAAAGAACAAATTAATTAATTTTTTTCTGAAATATAAATGTTACTTGTAAAATAGTAGTAAATATTTTACTAAAAAATTTTATTTTAAAGGTTTCCTAATAGTCATTAGTTTTCTATTTTTACTGGCATTTTTATTTTTAATTATATAAAGTAAATTGACAATATTTTTGGACTTCTTTCTTGCTTAACTCTTGAACAGTTTCTATTTATATGAATATATAAATAAATTAGTAAATAATTTCAGATTGCTTTATTGATAAGCGTTTGAAAACAGTAACAAAATCTTCTAAATCTCTTTATTTTTAAACAGTAAATAAGAATAATCATATAACTAATTAAAAACTAAAATCTTGAAGGGACCTTCACATTTTCAGTTTCTTAAATTTATTAACTAAGATATTTTTGATAAATTTTTTAAAGAACAACTACAAGGTTTTACTAGTTTTTTCGGTGTGATTTTTTATTAGTATCCTTGAAGTGTTCTTCACTTTTTACATTAATTGATTGTGCCGAAAACAAGTAAAATTTTATGTGAAAATAACGAATAGTTCTTCTATAATTATTTGACCGTTACGAGATAAAAGTTAGAACATAACTATAAATCTTACGGCATATTCGCTATACATTTTTAACTTGTTAAAATTGCAAAATAACTAAAATAAAATGTTACAAAATATTTAAAAAATTCCAATTTTAATATTAACAAAAATTTTACCTGTTTTTATTTTAGGGATAAAAATTAATCCAAAGAGCTTTGATACTATATAAATTGTAGTTGATACAAGATTTTCTTGTTCATAAACGCGTAAATTAAAGTAAAATGTTTGATATTAATATTGTTACTTGTGTTTTCAAGTCTTCGATAGTAAGAAATTTTTATTTCAAAAGTTTTAAAACAACGTTTTAAATGTGTTTATAGGAAAAATAATATTAAGGAAGTTATTTTTATGTAATTTAAATTATAACCTTTTTCGTTTTTTACACAATAAGAAATTTCAACACGGTCAATAATTTTTCGAGCTGTAACTTAAATAACTTGCATCAAATATTGTTCGGAAGTTTGAAGACTTGAATTGCTAAACATAATTAAATCTCTTTTCAAAGAAAATTTGAGTGTCAAACATTTAAACAGTTTCAGTCATGCTTAAAAATTCTCAAATTTTAAACAATAGTAAGGAAGTGTTGTGGTTTTTCCTTGATCTTTTGTCCTTCGTGCTATTCTTTGCCAAATAGAAATCTTTTAAAGTAAGATAAAAAATATTTTGCCTCCCCCTTGAAGTATATTTCCCATAATTTGAGGCTTATGCTTGATTGTATTCTTTCGGAATAGTTGTCTTCAAGGTAGTCACGAATGCGGAAATACTTAAGTAAATGTCCATCTCTTCATACATAATGGCTATGCACATACAGAAGAAAACGGATTGCTTCATCTTAATGACTCATGGAAACGTGAAACCATCCGCTTGGAAGAATATCGATGCTCAGAGAGACCACGCAAAGTTTTTAAATCGTCCTCAAATCTAGTTTTATCAAGGAAATTATATAATTCCTTAATCAACTGGCAATCTGCATAAAATGCAAAAATAAATAACGTAACCTACTGTAAAAAGCATTACATTATTTACGAATTCTCTATTCGGTTCATTCTTTAGTCAATTTCTTGCTGTAGATTGACTCTGGAATATAGTCGCCGAGCTGGCAGCCGAATGGTTAGCGCTCTTGCCTTCGGCTCAACAGTTCGTGAGTTCGAATCCCACCATGGGCATGGATGTTTGTAGTGGTTCGGAATCCACTTTAAACCGTAGGTCCCGGTCTAATTAGCCCTCGTGTACAAAAAATGACCGTTGAGCGACAAAAATTCTGGAATTGAGTCAACACAAAGTTGATTTATCTCTTGGCTCACTGATTGAACATAGACACTGACAAATTGATTTATCAGATAAATTAGCATATACTTTTTAATTTATCGTTCACAGGGCGAAAATTAAATCAACCCATCTTGCTCTTTTGTTTTAATAGTAAGGATTAATTTTTAGTTCGTTATGATTTTTATAACAGATTAAACAGCACTGTCATTCTTTTAACTGAGTGATCCACGTTCGAGGTTATTCCACAATTCGCGTGTTTAATTCTCTATACTTTTATATATATATATACATATATATATATATATATATATATATAGCTTTGCAATGAATATTCCAAATGTTATAGTTTTCTTTCATGAATAAAAATTGTGCGGAATCCCAATTCGTCTTTTAAAATATTTACCTTAATTGATTTTATTTATAGTTAATATTTCCATTAAAATTCTTAAATCAGTCAAAATCATTGAGTTTAGTATCATTTTGTTCGCAAATGCATGTCATTAAGTGTTGAATTAAAATACGACGACTATACCTTTTAATAACAACTCTGTATTTTGAAAGATCTTTTTCGTGTATAAAAAAACTGACTGTATAGTACTTTACAAACCGTATAGTAACATACCACAAATGTCATTGTATTAAATTTTAATGATCATAAACTTCTGTAAAGAGAATTCCATAGATCTTAAATAAAGCTGAAATTTTTATAGCTTTGAAACAGTTTTTATGCTAATATAAAGTTATATTGTATATAAAACTAGATTGTGCAATTATTCCTTCTGTTCTAGTTTTGAAATTTTCAATAGTATCGCAAAACAAAGCAATTCCTCAAAAAACGTATAATTCTTTGTAATATTTATCATTCAAAGTTTTATGATATAGAATTAACGATTCCTATGAAGTTTCAAATTTGTTTTACGAAATCTTAAATTACTAAATATATCTTGTGAATTATGATGTTAAATGTCTATAGTAAGATAGTACTAAAAGTAAGATAATAGTTATATAATATTTACTAACTATTGAATATATATATATATATATATATATATATATTAAATTATTATTTAAACTATAAAACCTAGTTCGGAAAAGATTACGTATTTATGACTATTCTTTACATTTTTAAAAACAATTTCTTTTTATTTTAATGTCTTAAATTTACCTTTACTTTTAATGTTATCCTTTCACTTTAGTCTGAAATATGTAGTCAATATTAAAAGACTAGCTTCACTATATTTTCGTGAACTCTTTTTAAATTACTCTTGTGTGCTTGTAATCTAACTAGTTATATTCTAGAGCTAGTAAGAAATTTGTTAGGTACTAAACTACATTATTTTCCTTACTGTGAAGCTTTAGTGAATTGAAATTATTCTAGTTTCTTATTCTGTGGAAAGATTAGTGTAAAACTGAACTTTTTATAAATTTATATCTTTTGAAAAAATTATTTGGAAATATGATTTCTTTATCAAGTTAAGAAGTCGGTCATGCCAATGCAGATTTAAAAAAATTTAATGGTAAATTTTTCGTTCATATACTCTTTTTTTCGCAAACTATTACAACGAAGAAAATTGTTTTGTTGTCAAATACATTGCTATGTGAATGAGTAACATCTTAATTGAATTGAACTTTTAAAACATCGTAATTGATATTTTTTAAAAAAAATTCTACCCTTTTCCGCTATTACTAAATTAATTGCAATACCTGGTCAGTCGAGTAAATAAAGGACCGGCGATTCTTTTCCATAACAGCCTTGAGCAAGATTATTTTTCCTCATGAATTCTTGGCACTGAAATGGAACACCATTTTCATAATCCTTCCCTGCGGCCTCTAGTGCTAGTTACACCGTGGCCTCAGAGGTACGAGTATCACAGATTGAGATCTAATCTGACTAAGTCTGTGGGAGCATTTTCAAAGCATAACATTACCTTATTAACTTCAATTGTGACATTTTTTTCAAGGTTGGCTTTTTGCCATTTTTGTGCAGCAAGAATTGTTTCATCTGAATAAATTATTTTCTAGCTCTGAAATTTGACATTTTCTGCTATATCAATAAATTTCATCATGAATATAATTACTATATGACTAAGTGTTGTAGAACTCTTATTTGCTACTTATTGCCATTTTTCGTTAGTTGTATTTATTTTGTTATTTTTCTGATTAAGTGTTGATAACTTTGGGTAAAACTTTTATCCCATGATTTTATAACATTTTATGTTGCTTTCATACATATTAAAAGTTACGTATACAGAATGATCATTTTACGTTTTTATAAAAGAAAATTTTTTAATATAACTATAAGTAAACACGTAGCTTTAAATAAGTTCAAAAGTAATCCTTATAATTGACATTTTAGCTAGCTTAGAGTTTAATATAAATGCAATATAACAGCGATATTTTTTTTATAAATTAGGAGAAGAAAAAGAAAATTTTCGAGATCAATCATCTAGCTTGTGTAACAAGAAACTTTTCATGTTCAAAATTTCTTTTATAAAGTTTACTATCTCTAATAGCAGTGCATCATCCATAGAAAAATTAAACTAATTTGAATGATAATCAAAACTTAACATTCTGATTTGTATTTGTCAATTTATAAGTTTTATTTTAAAGGGAAATGTTATATATACATAGAATCTTTATAAATTACTAGTTCAAAAACATAAATTTCAAATATTCAATTTCAATTTATTCGAGTATTTTAATGATCGTGAATAAAAAATACTTTAATTTCACTTAATGAATAGCACAGATTTATAAGTGCTCGTATTCTTTTTATTAAATCTTTTAAAAAATCAACAATCAGACCTTATTGCAAAATCTCTGCTATTAGAAATGAAGTGTCAGTTGTAAAAATATACTGTTTTGATTTCTAATGTGTGGAAAATTTTTTAAACAGGATATGACCTGACATGTCCGCTTTCTTATATTCGTAAATCAGATTTTGTTACAATTACTGTGTCACCATCAAGAACTAGGCAAACGTTGATTATTTTTTTTGTGGGAAATTAATTCTTGAAAAATGTTTTGACCTACAATTGGAGTTCAACTTTATAGCAGTGAAAGTAACGTTTATTTCCTCATTGATAATTATTTTAATTAGGTCTTTAAGTAATTCTAGTGTTATTGACAAGTGATAGATATTTCTTAAATTCTTGTGCAACACACTTTTAACCAAGTTTTGATGTTAAAGCTACTGGTACAACATTAAGTTCAATGACCTATTATCTTATTAAAAATTGTTTGTTTGCTGAAAATGATCCGAGGAAATCCATTCATTTACCTCATTCATAATCACAATCGCCCCAGCAGGAAATTCGTGCGTAGGCGTACAGTTCATTTCCCAATTTCTTTATTCTTCAGCACACGCTATTCTGTGATTATTCTGCAACTGGACATCAAAAGCTCATTGGCCTAGTTGAATTCTTATTTTTAGAATTTACCTTTTGACCATTATTAACTTTGCATAGTATTTTCCTTATCGTTTGAGTTACTTTATTTTGAATGATTTTGTGCCAAATATTTATATAAATCTTATTGTTTTTTGAAATTTCCCTTTTGGAACGGTGAGAAGAAAGGGTTCTCAACATTTAAATGTTAAGCTCTTTTGCAAAATTTTCTAATCTTAAATTATAAATCTTTTATTTCTGATTTAAAAGTTAATTTATATATAAAAAATTCACACAAAAAAAATTGTGCGCGAAGCTAAATTTTTCACTCAATTCTATTTGAGCAGAAAATGTAACTTATTAGCAACGTGCATTATTGGTTTCTCGATTACGTTCTTCGTTTTGGTGAAATTAAAAAATGTTTGCTATTTACTATTTTTCATTTAATTTTAGTAACTTCATATCTTAATTACAACACATATTTGGCTTTTATGATACAATATGAAATCAAGATAATAATAATTTAATATATTCAGAATCTAAAAAAAATTATACATGCGTGCAAAATTTGCTTTCTTCTAAAAGCTAATTTTTTCTGTTTTGTGCTGTTAATATATTCCTAAATTTTGGAAAGTTTTGTAAATTTGTTTCTAGTGAGTAACAGCTATGTCACAATGACTAAAGTTTAAAGAAAACCCATTACAAAATGAGTTTTTTTTAAAGTTAGGATATGGAACACATTAAATCTTATTAGAACAAGTTCCTTAATACTCGAGCATTACTTGCAACCATATGCCAACTTGGCGGCTTAATGTTTAGTGCCTTGATCTTTAGCTCAACAATTCACAAATTCGATTCCCACCTCAGTCGCAGATGCTTGTTCTGATTTGGAATCTACTTTAAGCTGTAGGTTCCATTCGAATTAAATTCATGTGAGAAAAGTGATCGAAAAGTGAAAAGTAATCACTTTTAAGTATTGCGCAAATTAATACCAGGAAAATTTAGGAGACTCAAGTCTCTGACTTTAAAATTCAATAAATTCTTGTCTAGATCGCAGATTCAACTCTCATTTCTATCATTGTTACTCGTGATAATTCATTTAAAATTCTAGTTGATTAAAATCCCTTTTGTATTAAAAAAGTGACTATAAATCTGTAGTCCAATTTATACAAACATGTTTGGGTACAAAGAACTATTTTAACCAAGACTTGAATATGATTGGGTGATATCATTTTAATAAAAAATAAGAATTTCCACACTTTGTTTCAATAAAAAGAAAAGTTATTTAATCATGAACATAATGAATAGAATATGAGTGAGACTATAAATCACTATATATAAAGTGATTGTAAATCAGCTGTCTAAATTTACAAATAATATTGTAGAAGACCTTAAATTGTGCTCTTCCACATTTTAAGGAATTGAACTTTTGAAGGTAAATTAATATTAAATTTCTGTGACTTCATAAATTCATACTATTTAAATTTTCTCCATTTCTAATTTCGCAAAAATCCTGTCTAGCTCTAATTTTTCACTCGTAAAATAAAAGAATCTTTGGAATGCTGACCTTCCAAACAAAAAATCCAGACTAGTGAGCAGTGATATTGTGAAGTGACCTTTTATCACGATGTACCAGTTTATTGAACTTGGTGTGTGCAACTGATTTATCTGCCTGGTGTCTCCTCCCTAATCGTCTAACATAAATGAATTTCTTTGAGATTACTGGTTTTGTAGTGTAGAAAAACCGTTTTTGTGGAATGCAATTTTATAAAAGTGTTAGTAAAATCTACTTTATAATCAAAAATTTTCTAGTCTCATTTTAAATGATGTAAGTGTACCAAGAATATTTATTTGCAATTTTAATTTATAATTCATTTTAACTGACCTTCAATTTTTAATTTCGGTAACTTCTTACAAAATTCTGAAGTCAACCTTAAGATAATACGTTGTAAAATTATTTAAAAATTTCAACACATAAGTTTATCCTTGCTTATATACAGGAGTTGCTAATTTTTTAATTTATGTTTTGTCTTAAGTGCGTGTCATTTGTGTTAAAATATTTTCGATATAAATTATATTTTTATTTAATTTTCAATTTATTTGAATATTCAAGAGTTAAAACTTTAATTATAAATTTAAGAAAATCAATGTTATGTTGAAATTTGATTAAATCCTTGTATTTAATTGCATATCGTGTATTTTTTTTAATATTATCCTCTTTCATGTGTTAATGAATATTAGTTAGATTTTAACACCATTCTAAAATCATCCTATCTTTAAGGTGAGATTACATTATAATAGAATTAAAATTAACCAAATATATTAATCACTACTGTTAAAAACTACATATTTTTTAAAATTATTTTGCTATATTTAATCTCGTTTTTATTTAAAAAAATTTTTAAGTAATCGTAATATTTACTGATTAAATTTTTCAATAACTAAAAATTTAATCTTCTTAATATTTAAAATTTAAGTGTAAAACTATTAAAATTAATTCTTTGTATGAATTGTTAACAATTTTTAACTTTTATTTCTTTGAAAAAATGTTTGAAAATTATTCGTTGGCTTATGACATATCTTTTCATTTTTAGATGAATCCACAACATACTGTTCCTACTATTGATGACAATGGATTTTACCTTTGGGAAAGGTAATTTAAAATATTCATGTATTCAAGTTAGAGGTTCATAAAAATATCTTGTAAAATAATTATTAGATTTTGCTATAAACCTGCATTAAATTATTTTTAAATACTTTTCTAAAGCTCTCACATTATTTACTTTCAGTTATTTATAAGAATGCATTTACTTGCTTTATTTCAAATGAACCAACTTTTCGATTAAAAATTTGATTATTCATGATTCAAATTTTTTCTTCTCTTGATTTTTTTAAGTATTTTCTGTAACGTTATTTTACTTATACGCAAAGCTTATGTAATGTTATAAAAATTAAGAGCAATAGAAAATATATATTTGTTTATCTAGTTTAAATTTAAGTTAAAATGAACGCCTTGTATATATATATTTATAATCTCGTATTAAATTTAATATATTACATATTAAATTTAATATATCAGCATTGTAAGAAAAACATTTAAAACTCTAAAATTAAGCATCTCGACCAAGAAAATATTAACAAGAAATTTTAATTATTATATCTCTAATGTACACGGGTAATTAAATTAAAGGATAGCTTATAAATATTTTTTTATTTTTACTTTAGAAGTTATAACGTGTTCATCCTAGAAGCATTTACGTAATACTGTTATTTTGAGTATTAATTACTGAATTAATTTGAGTAATACTGTAATTTTGAGTATAATCTTGTTACTTTAATTTTCTTTGTTCCTTCAGTTTAAATGAAATATTATATAATTTAAATATAAATATTGCATCTATTTATATAAATATTAAAACCTTGTAGATTTGCTTAGACACTTGAACGCAGAACTGTACAGAAGTTTTAACATGCAAATTTACAACCAGATTGAGATTTTAATATCAGTGCATAATTTTTTAAACTATTTTCAATTCTAGTGTAACATGCTTTCTTGGTATTAAAGCAACTCAATAAAATGTTTTACAGCTTTGTTTTTTAGGTGAATACTTTTTTACATTTCTTATGTTTAATGGAAATTTTGTTCAACTTTGGAATTCATTTATACATATACTGGTTTTCTATAAAATTTATAACTGATCCTAATATCAGCGATTTTAATGTGGATATAATTTTGGAATATATCATATATAAAATTATAAATTCTCCCACTAGTCGTGCTATCCAAACTTACTTGGTGAACAAGTATGCTCCAGACAGTTCACTCTACCCTAAAGATCCCAAAGAGAGGGCTATTGTTGATAGGCTGCTCTACTTCGACATCGGAACTCTCTACAAAGCTGAATCTGATTACTTGGTAAGTTAGAAATTCTTAATTTGATTTCTTGATACTCAAGAATTTTTCTGATTGAGAGCCTTGTTCATTTTTTCAGTATCCCATGCTCTTCAGAGGTCAGCCGGCTGACCCTGAAAAGAAAGAAACCTTTGATAAGGCTTTGGGATTCTTGGAAGAATTCCTTTCGAAGACTGCATATGCAGCAGGCGATCATCTCACCCTTGCTGATTTGTCAATTATTGCAAGTCTTTCTTTTGCTGATGTGAGTATTTACTATACGTAGTTCTAAATTATTTGACTTCTTTAAAGTTTTATATAATACAATAGTTAAGTTTTTTATGATTAATTTTTAATTATTGAAACCATTTGTTCATATTTTATTCAAACTACAATATAAATTCCACCTTTTTAAATATTCTCCTATTAAAAATTAAGCATCAGATTCAATAAAATGTAAAACTGAACTGTGTACATGCGTGTATATCATTAGTTAACAGATCTATATTAACTCTACTGATAAGAGCTGGCGTTACTGCCCAATAGTGAACCAACAAAATATTCAATATCCAATAAGAAATACAGTTTGATGATAAAGAGAGAAGAGAGGTGTGAGAAGTTGAAGGCGAACCATCTTGTCCATAAATACCTTTGTTTATTATTTGTAATATACCTTTTAACCTTATATATATATATATATATATATATATATATATATATATATATATATATATATATATATATATATATATATATAACCTTGTTTATTAAGTATTTTCTTTTGTAACTGTTTGATCATGTGTACTGTCGTAATGATTTTTTTCTAAAACTCTTCTATTATAATGTTTACTTTCATATTTAAATTTTGCCTTAAGTTACAATAAAATTAATATTGAATTATTAATAAAGTATCCCGTATTTAAGATACGGGTTCATTTATTCTTTTTTAGTTATTAGTTTTTCTTCAATTTACAAGTTTTTTAAATTCTCTGTCTTGATTATGTTGTAAGGACTTATAAGTCTTTTTTAAATTTTATTTTTGTCTAAACTGATATTGGATTTGTTTTACTTGTAATTATTACATACTAAATATTTTAAATATATTTTTAGTTCTGTAATAAAACTTTCCTGGATTAAATATAGTACACTTACATTAAATGTACAATTTTTATTCCTGTAGCTTGGAGACTACAGCTTCGCAGCATTTCCTAAAATCACTGCCTACATGAACAAGTTGAAATCCGAGATTCCGAATTACAAGGAGATCAACGATGTTCCTCTTAGCCAGTTCAAGGAGTTCTTGAAATCCAAGAAATAAATCGCTAGTTCGAGCCTGCTTACTGCCGATTTTTATCATGCTAATCTGATTCATTTGTTACATTCTTGACTTTAATAAAACACTTGATCTTTGAATTCTGTCGTGATTTTATTTTGCTCTACTGAAGTCTTATAATTTAAAAGAGAACTAAATATTTCTCTGTGGGGTTTTTAAAATTCAAAATTTCTTAATATGCAATGAATGCTACACATTTAATTTTGCTTTATTTGTTAATAGAGAAGTAAATATAAAAACATTGTTTTAAGTAACATTTTTCTTCACATAAACTTCATAATTTCTTTAAATGTCATTAAAAGTTCCCTAAATTTTTACGATGCCCAACACTTAAATGGCGTAATATATCTTTAAAATATGGTGTCTCAGAGTCCATTTTTAAACTCTGCCCTATTCGAACTATCCCTTAAGTGCTAAAAGAAGTGAGTTTGAATCTTACCTCGAGCTTGAATGAATTGGAATGCCCTTTTAAATTGTAGCTCCCTATCTAATTAACCTTAGTGTGTAAAAATTTACTTTTAAGCGATAAGCTAAGTCTAATTTTTAATAAGTTATACTCACAAATTTTTATCTAGTAATTAGAGCATAGTTCTAATTAATTTTAAGTTACATGTGGTTAATTTTATTTAATTATTTAATCGACACAAATTAATTTTATTCCAAATTGTAATAGCACAAAAAACACTAGCATAATGTTTTATATTGAAAAATCTTATTTAAATAGTTTAGAATAGTTTATATATATATATAGCTGGGTTTGCTAACCATATTTTCCAACTGAGTTTTGCACCTTGATAGAAAAATTATTAACGAAGACTTACGAATTGAAGTTATTTGAGTTGATATACATTTCCTTTCGTACTTTTCCTTATAATTTTACATTGAGCTAGCAGATGAATGGCTTTATGCTCATCAGTTTGTGCATTCGACTCCCACCTCAACAATGATTGCTTAAATTGTTCAGAATACATCAATAGTTAATCTTAAACTAGGCTCCGGTCGAATTAGCCTTCAAGCTTGAAAAGTGACTAGTGCAATAAACCAAAATTTTCTCATGTGGTGACTTCTGCATTTACCGTTATATTTTCTTACTAATCTCAATGTTGAATCGTTATCTTTCAATCTTTTTAGTCTTGAATTTTCTCCACGTGGAATGGGGTTAAATTTTCAGTTTCCTTGTTCATTGTTCGACGAAAAATCTTTGAAGTAAAATTTATATATGTTTATATATGAATATCGTATATAAATAAATGAGAGAACAAGTTAGAAGCCAGTCAAATTTTTCTTGTATCACTTTGCCAGTTGCTTTTGACATTGAACACAAAGGTTATTCAAATGATAGTATATGTTCGGAATTTTAGGTGTTACAGAAAAAATTTTTCTTAATAGTATATCTTCCTTCGCTCACAGAAGATTAATAATGAATAATGTAAGATTAAATAATGAGAGAGAGAGAAGTAGTTTGATAAATTACTACATATACAGGGTGATCACAATTAAACTGCAAATTTAAAAACGCTGTAAAAAAAAAAAAGAACCACTGGTCAGGAAGACCTGAAATTTCACCAGAATGTACTTCAAGCAATAGGATTTTGTTTGGCGTGTGAAAATAATTAGGAAAAAAGTGGCCTATAGATGGCGCTGCACAGGCGGCTGTAGGTTAATAACATGAATTCTGACATGAACGATAATCAATTGTGGCTGTAAGCTGAACGCTAAACCAGTTGTGCTATTGTAAGTCAGGCAGATGTTGTGGCATTCTTGGTGTAGCCTATTCAGAGCGACAAGGTGGTGCCACATAGAATAGGAAAAAATTGGTTTTTAATTGCACTGCGGCCAAAACCGTAGAAAAAGCCAACAATAACTCGGTTTTTAACTGTCCTTAGTCTTCAAGAAATTTTCAATATGGTGTCCACCATTTTCTGTTAGGAGGTGTAAACGTAAAATGGTATTTTCCACAGCAGCTTGGAGTGTATCAGTGCTGGTGTCGTTAACGCGATGAGTAATGCGACATTTCAAATCCACTAAGATGCCTAGTGGAGCACTGTACACAACATTTTTCAGAAATCTCCAGAGCCAAAAGTCACAGGGATTGATGTCTGGTGATCGTGGCGGCCAGGGAGTTGGAAAATGTCGGCTGATAATACGGTCATTTCCGAAATGGCGTTGCATCACCATCGACAATTAACGAGTATTCAAGCTACTCAGATTTTATACAAGACGTTAATTTGCATATAACCACCTGTGCAGGCGCCATCTATAGGCCACTTTTTTACCTAATTTTTTCCCACGCCAAACGAAATCCCCATGTTTGAAGTACATTCTGGTGAAATTTCAGGTCTTTCTGACCAGTGGTTCTTTTTTTACAGCGTTTTTAAATTTGCAGTTTAATTATGATCACCCTGTACTTTCATCTTTCATAGTCAGCTCCGCTATTGCTAACTTCTGATGAGATAGATCTATTAAATTAATAATTTCGATTATTGTAATTGTTTTATTAAATGTATAGGTTAACATTATATTTATAGGATGTTTTTATATCTAAAAGAATGCTCGTCAATTTCGCACATGAACGTATGCATATATGCAAAATAAAAACACTTAGAAAGCAATATGATGAACACTTCAAGTAGAAAAATATACGTGTTGCGTATTTACAGAAAGTTTATAATATTTTAGTATATATATTCAGAATCTGGGCCGTGGTAGCCTAGTAATTAGGGCACCCGGCTTCCATCCGGAAGGGGGAGGTTCGATTCTCAATGCCCCCAAGCACCCACCGATTGCATGCGATATACACGCTCGGTAAATCTGTGGAATCGAAAATCCTGTGGTCTGTCACTGAGCAGTTACCAAGAGTACATTGGTCAGGGGAAAATTTCCTCCCCCTTTAGATGAATGTCAAAATTGAGGGAGTTGATCCTCTGTTTGTACCATCGCACCACCAGAGGATCAACCACCGATATATCGGAGGATTTAAAGAACAAAGACGTACTTTCACCTTCATGGTGCTCTAATTAAAAACGAAAGACGCTCCCTATTGACTTAAATTCGCCTAGCCAAGGCATAGCGAGCTTGGCCAGTACCTTCTGATAGTAGAAAGCCTGACTACCACGTGACCAAAAGGATTGTGACGCTGCTTCCGGAGGCTGATGCTTTCTTCTAAGTGACGCTTTAACCGAGATTGTTGTTACTGTATTGTTTACAGTGATTTAAACAATCATTCGTTTTCGAAGTATTTTATTATATTTTTATTCTGTACAGTAATCAAAAACATGCCTTTTAAATGTTGCGTAACTGCCTGTAAAGGCAATTATGACACTGGACCCAAGGTTTCTCTCTTTCGATTTCCACGTGAAGAAGATTTAAAACGGCAATGGATTCGAGCAATTCCGAGGGAAAACATGGAAGTAACCAAACATTCCAGGGTAAGTAAATTAATTTTATTTATTGTTTTATTCGCATCATTTTTATCTTCATATTTTATTTTTGAATTTTTTTAATAACATTAACTGTAATAAAAAAATGAAATCAAAAGTGAATTCATATGGAATATTTTAAAATTTGTTACGCATAAAATCATATCGTTCAAATACAAATTTTCATAGAAAAATAAAATAATCATTAATTATTTGATTTATTAATAACAATAAAATGTGTAGGAGTAAAAGAGAACTATAGTAATAGCTAAACTCTAAAGAGGGTATTTCGAAATTAATTTCAGAATGTTCTTAATGTTGTTTCTATAATCTATTATTATTAAAGAAAGACTGAGATTTCTTTGTTGCATATATATCAGTTATCTTATTAATTTTATTTATTGTTTCATATGAATGATTCTTTTCTAATTTTATTTTTGAATATTTTGATAACATTAATAATAATAAAAAACTTCAAATAAAAAGTGAATTCCTGTGGAATTTTCTTTAATTTGTTACAGCTAAAATCCTATTTTTCAAATTAAAATTTTTATAGAAAAATATACATTTGTTTTTCAATTTATCAATAATAAGAAAATGTTTGTTATTAAAAGAGAATGAGTAATATATTAATAGTTAAACTCATAGCTATTCGGAAATTAATTTTAAATATATCTTTATGATCATATTAAATAGAAAATGTATTAGTAAAGAAAGTCTTATTTCTTTGTTTCGTATATATTAGCTTTCTTATATTTAAATTTTACTTCTAGGTGTGTGAAATGCATTTCAAACAAAGTGATATTGTAAGAACTCGTGAAGCTTTTGATGAGAAAAATGGTAACAAAATCATCATGAACCTACAACATCCGAAATTACATCCTAATGCTGTACCTTCTATCTTTAATGGATGCCCAAAATATTTGTCAAATGAAGTATGTCATCGAGAGGATCCTTCAGCTAAACAGCAAAGACTTGAAAATAAGCAACTGTATGAAGCAATTGCTCAAAGTAAAAAGAGTGATTTAGAATATAAACAAAAATATTATTTTGCAAATTTAGATGAAATGGAAAAATGCTTAAAAAATATAGATATTCCAGATTTTTGGACTGTAGTCAATAGGAAAAGCAATTTTATGTTTTTGAATATTGATTGTAATCCATATCCAAATTTGTGTGCTTCTGTTGTCATTGATGAAAATTTAACTATAAATGGTTTCATTAAAAATGTGCCAATAAAGAAGGTAAGTAAGTATTCTTTACCATTTCAAATTAATAATGTTATTGACATTACTAATATACTACAAAATACTAAGCAAATTAAATTAAATGAAAATTATGAGGATAATGAAGCAGATTTGTATAATTCAATTGATAGTATGTTATCCTGTTTGACAGAAAATACTGCAGAGAGATGTTTTATGTTTTGTAAAGGAACAAATTTCTTTGTTAAAAGGTTATGTTACTCGTCGTCGTTATAGTCCTAATTTTTTAATTTTATGTACCTTATTACATTCTATTTCCCCTCATGCATACAGATTTTTATACAATTGTTCTTCTTTAATTTTACCACATCCAAATACAACTAAAAGATTATGTTCAAACTATAATTTAAATCCTCAAATTGTGCAAACAGATATAAATATGCTTTCCTATATTAAAGAAAAATATTTATTTTTGGAAGAAAAAGATAAAAAAGTTGTGTTATTAATGGATGAGATCCATATAAAGCCATATTTAGATTACAAAGGATGACATTTATTAGGTACATCTCATAATTGTGATTTAGCAACAACTGCATATGTATTTATGGTGCAAAGTATTACTTCTAGGTATAAGGATGTGGTGCATATTTTTCCTGTCAAAAAAATAACAGCTGAAATTTTATTTTCAATTTTAAAAAACTCATTATTGGCTTGGAAAAAATTGGCTTTATTGTGTTTTGCATATCTAGTGACAATAATGCGATTAATAGCCGAGCTGTATCTTTTTTCTCAAATCCCCCAAAACTCTCTATAGTCTACAAACATAAGTATATGAAGCTGAGTCAAATGAACTGGTAAAAACATGCCACACTTTAACTGCAAAATCTTTACGCCCTACAAACTTAGAGCGTCAGAATGTTCAGCTGGTTGTAAATATATTTAATCAGCATGTTGTAGAGGGACTAAAATTAGCAGCTTCTAAGTTCAATTTTCTAAACTTTGATACAACAGCTGAATATATAAAAATTATCACTAGTTGGTGGGACATCATGAATGTTCATTCTATTTATAAAGGTAGCCGCAAACTTAATTGGTATCAAGAACCATTGACATCATCTGCATCTGATAAAAAAATTGAATATTTGAATGCATTTTGGTGTTGGCTTGATACATGGGAAAAAATAGAAGCAGACACTGGTCATCTAACTAAGGAAACACACAAAGCCTTAAAACACACAACACATGCCATAATAGAAATAGCTTCATATTGTTTAAATGAATTTAAACTTAATTATATATTAACTGGAAAATTTCAAACAGATTCCCTTGAAGAAAGGTTTGGTGTTTATAGACAACTTGCAGGTGGTCAATACAATATATCAATTACACAGGTTTTTGAGACAGAAAAGAAACTTAGAATTCGTAGTTTAATGCCTCATATTTTTACATCAGATAGCCATGATAAAATTTCTATGTCTTTAAATAAAAGTATTGATTTTTCTAATGTTGAGGAACTTGAAACAGATGATAATTTGAAAATAAATATATCTGAAAAAGATGTCACTGATTTAAAAATTTCTGAAAGTAATCTTACATATATTGCTGGTTATTGCACACATTCTTGTATAAAACATTTTAAATGTCTTCATTGTAAGAATTATCTGGTTTTACATGATTCTATTGTTAATGCTGAAGAGATTCCAAATTCTTCTATTCTTATAAAAAATATGGACAGAGGTGGATTAAAATACCCTTCTGATCATGTTGTGACTATAGTAAATTATTGCTATTTAGTTATAAGTAAACTGTTATCTGTGGAATATGAAAAGGAATTCCTTAAATGTTCTAATCATAGAGCATATGCATTTTCAGTGATTAGAAGGATTCTAAATGAATCTGAAATTTACCTACCTTTTGAAAAATGTGAAAATGGACATACTGCTGAAGATATAGAATTGTTCATTTTAAAATCATGTATAAATATATTTCTTAAAAATTATTGCAAAAAAATCAATGACTCTATAGTGATTAATGCTCAATCTAAAAAAAGAAAAATTCAAACTTTTCATAATTCTTAAAAAAATTACTTTTTAATGCAATTTGAAACAAAAATTGCATCCAATATCTTTATTTCTTTTTAAAACTAAATTTGTGTATTATTTTTAGAAGAAAAATAAAAAAGTATGATTCTAATAAATTATTTCATATTTTGCTGTTTGTTTGTCTTTTCCACTTCAACCATACAAAATTATCACCCATTAAATGCATTTAATATTCTAAATCTATCATACACAGTGAATATATTTTGATAATAAATTAATCATGTGTATTACATTAAAAAATTTTTTAAAGAAATATTTAAAATTCATAATAGATTATGTTGCTAATTGTAAGTTATCCTTGTATAAATTTTTACATATAGCTGTTATTAATTTTTTAATATTCTTCATGGAGTATATATATATTTATTATAGTCATTGTATGTATAACATTTCAAAATGCCAAACTTATATTATTTTTTAAAAAAATGTTTGTTCATATTTCTTTTTCAAACTAAATTTGTGTATTGTTTTTAGAAGAAATATAAAAAAGTATGATTCTAATAAATTATTTCATATTTTGCTGTTTGTCTTTTTTACTTCAACCATACAAAATTATCACCCATTAAATGCATTAAATATTCTAAATCTATCATACACAGTGAATATATTTTGATAATAAATTAATCATGTGTATTACATTTAAAAATTTTTTAAAGAAATATTTTTAATTCATAATAGATTATGTTGCTAATTATTATTTTAGAACAAAACATAGCACACAAAATATTTTGCTTGAATTTAAAAAAAATGCACAGGAATTATTAATTATATATACATACACTTTGCATAAAAATAATTCTCTATAATGTAGATTTGGTACATTAATAATCACCACAGATATATGTTTCCCTTGAAAGTACACCAAGGAAAATTTCAAATACAATATTGATTAAAATTTCATTGTCTTGATCTTAATATGAGTAGAAAGTTTTTTATTCAAAATTGTAAGTTATCTTTGTATAAATTTTTACATATAGCTGTTATTAATTTTTTAATATTCTTCGTGGAAATAATATCAGAATCAATTTAAAAATATATAATTGATTGCTAGGACTTGAGCAACATAAAATCAGTTCTTCGGAATATTTTATTCGTAAACGAACGCAGTTGATTTCAGCCTCCACCGGATGACGTCACAAGAGAGTGTTCTGGCTTTCTTAGCTATAGAGGGTGATGGCTTGGCTTGTCCAAGTGTCATAAGTAACAACTTCAATATTCTACTTTCATTTAATGAGTCAAATACTCAAATTTATATTCTTTCTACTCAAGCATATCAGACTTATTTTATTTGAGATAATAGCACAGACTATCTCGTGTTTATAATTAAATTTTTACATGGTTAAAACTAATTTATTAAAAATTTTACTATGACAGCATCAAACTGATATATATCGGTAGAAAAAAGTATACCACACAGAGAATTTCAAAAACAGACTCGAATATGCTTATCTCATTCCACGGATAAAAATCATTAGTAAATGAAATTATAAAACTGGTACCTGTTTTTGTACTTTTCCTAAAAAATTTAAAATTGATTAAAATGAGGTTTCTTGTAAAGCTAGGGTTAAAGTAGAATTGTAGGCTGTAAAGTTTTAAAATGGAATAAAATTTTTGATAAACATATTATTTGATGTTTTTATGAATCTAAAATGAATTTCATAGTTGCTTTAAAATCGAATACATAAGTTTCATTTAATGAGACTAATAAATTAAGTATTTCTCTGAGACTAATAAATTAAGTAAACTCATTTTTATGATAAGTCAAATCATATAAATGAGTTTTGATTATAATAAAATCTGAGCTGCAAAATTCACTTCGATAACCTCTATCTCTTCGATAATGTCTAAAAAACAATTTTCTACTTTTTACGGTTGAACGTAATTACGCATATTGAACTTTTTTATTTTCTCTAAATTTTCTTGATATTTTTTAGAGATTTTTGTGATGAATTTTAATTTTGTTTTAAAAATACTTATTTGCTCTAGAATTATAAGCAAAATTATATTAAATTCAAAGAGCAAATGCTTACAAAGAAGATTATTCCAAGATAAAATGTAGTAGCCTATAATCATTAATATCTGTTTTCAATTGAAATTCACGTGGTAATTCGAATAAGAGTCTCATTAGAATTAAATGTTTTTCTAATACATGAATTCTAGTAGGAGTTATTGAATAATTATGAATTAAAAAACTTTCTATTGAAGTAGTTATTTTGATTTACCAAATGCAACTAATGCAATTTATATTACTTTCTTCATTAATCAAAATATAATCAATTCAAAAGTATTTAGTTATATAATACAATTTTGTTTGTATAACTAAATGCTTCCAATATAAATAATAAAACAAGATTTATTCATGCAGGCAAAAGCAAAATATGATTGATTAATCATACTAAATAATACGAAAGTTTATATTTTTCTTAAACACGCAACATGACACTTATGTTCATTAAAAAAACGTTTTATTTGAATTATTAAAAAGAATGATTGTGTTCTATACATTAAAGAGCGCTTATTACTAATTTTATTATTTATAACTATTTCAAAATTTCCATTGACTTTTTTATCATTAAAATATTAAATGGTTTCTTAGTATCACTACGCTAATGCTTTTCCTTAATGGAACATTTTTCTGGAATATTTCAGAATCACGTTATATTAACAATCATAAAGATCTTGGATCCAGATTGATATAGCATTAATAACATAACAATTTTGAAACATGTGAATGCATGCTTTTAATATTCTTAAAAATATCCTTAGAAAAGAATACTTACATCAGAAGCATAACTTTTTATTTATTTTTGAAACAGAAGATTAGCATACATAAGTATATTAAGTAAATATAAAAATATATAGTGATTAAAATAGAATATTTATTGTTCACTTTAGAGACAAATCTACTAGTTATAAAAGAGCCAAACATGTTTTGAAAACTAAAGACATGGATTAAAAAAATTAGTTGTTAAATTGACCAATAATTGAAATACTGGCATTTCAAATCATACTTCGTAAAGCTATTCAACATAGTGGCTTTGCAATTATAATCTTCATTGACAACAGTTTTAAAGAAAAAAGTGGTTATCAATTACCACATGAATCTAAATATAAAATTAATTATTTTGAAATTATATCCAACATGGCATATCAACAAAAAATTCAAATTATTTAGGTGCTTATGTTAAAAAATTTTGCTTAAAATCTTGTGAAAGTATTTGAGGATTGTTGTGATATTCAAATTGTTGAACCATATTTTATAATTAAAAGCCAGAAGGGTGAAAATACTAAGTTTTTACACATAGGATTTCTTATCCAGAAAAAGTCATTGTTTTGAATAAACTATAAAATTTTTTAGTTTGACCCGAACGAAGACAAAATTCTAACAGCTGAGAAGATTACAAGATCTTATGCATGTATAAAAATATAGAGCCTTGTACCATTACAAATTAGATAAAGCATTGAATTTTACTTAAATTAAACAACTTGTATTTTTGAAGTAAGATACACAGTTGGATTTTAAATCATTTGGAAAATTTCAGATCAGTTGGATTTTGAATCAGTTCAAGGTAATTAGAGTAACCTATTATTAACACATAGCATTGAAGTTTCTAATATAAATACCCTCGAAATGTTTATTTTGATATTCTATACAAACACTGACACTGGAACATCCTTAGATGTAAGGAAGCATACTTAATTCTGTGTGGAAAAGTCAAAATAGTCCCATCCGTACGCTCGAATGTTCTCTTTTTTATTTGAATTGTCGATTTGATGCTTATTGTTTAATTTGGATGCAGATCATTGTTAATTGATCCTTACTTTTAAAAAAATCCATAAGCACGCACTAAAAGACCTCTTTATTATGTAATGTTGAGAAATCGTCCTTCATCAGTTTATCCGGTAAAGAATCCTATATTTTACCACATTGGCTTTTTGAATCAGCAGTTCTTGCCAACATTTTTCACATAATTGAGTGATAACTTGTATTTTTCCAACTTCATGTCAAACGCTGATCAATCGTTCGTATTTATAGGTTTTTCTGTGACAGTAGTCAACTTGCAATTACACAAAACGATAAAAGACCAATTAAATTTGCTGTTGAATATGTTATTACGTATCACTGATTTTAGCTTCTTCAACACGGAAGACATTAAACATTATTAATTTTTTATATTATTTTTCCTTTCAATATTCTTTGTGTTTAGATGCATTAATTACACCGACTTCCTATCTTTAGATTCATTCTCACATTCAGTTTTTACGTGTTCGTATGTCCGTGCTCCTCTGATTTAATTGTTTTGATGCTAGTTTTTAGAAGTAGTACTTTATTAAATTGACCACTCACCATCTGTATGACAAAAAAGGGAAAACTTTTTAACTTATAAATGTTTGTAATGCATGTAAGTAGGGACATATTTCTACATATAATGAAAACAAAAATATATGAAAAAAAATTGGGATTTAAGCAATGTAACATTTATATGCAATATTCTCAAATGAAACATGCTGAGGAAACGATGATATATATTTAAGGAAGAGAAATCTTTGTCAACAAATTAATATTCAGAATACATAACACAGATGATTTTTTTTCTGCAAAAATATTCTTTGATTTTTAACAGAAAAATTATGTTAATATATTTTTACAAATAATTTTTTGATAGCATTGTAGTTCAAGTCAGAACATTTAACACATACACACACTCGCACACACACTGATATACTTATTTCAGACATAATAATTTTATTTGAAGGAGATTATCAAATCAATATATTTTAGTCATTGTGCATGCCGAACTTTTAACTGAATGTTTAGCGCTTTTGCCTTCGGTTCAACAATTGTTGGGTTTAAACCCCCCCTTGGGCTTGGACGTTTATAGAGGTTCAGAATCCATTTTAAATCTTAGGTACCAGTCCAATTAGTTCTCGGGTATAAAAAAATGACTGTTGAGTGACAAACAAACCAAACATGGATTGTGCTTTTTATTATGATTCAGATACTCGATTTTCATATGCCACTTAAAAAAAAAATCATATAAATATGTATAACGAGTTCAATAAATTCATATAAATGAATAAAACGGAGAAGTTTAGATTTTTTATAAATATTTGTATTTTTAAAGAAATAGATAATTATTTTCTTCGGTCTTTTTAATGACGTATTCTATACCTACTTTTTCATATGCACATATTTTTAAAAATATGTTTTCATTTGAAGATAAGTATATATTTTATTTTTAGCTATAGCTTGAAATTGTTTGCCTCAATATAAAAAAATCTTTCTTTTTAAATATCCTGCCTTCTAGCAGTGTCTTTATCCTTATAATTTGCATCGATAGAAAAGAAAAATTTATTAATGAGCAATTTGGAAAGGATGACTAATTGTTAAATTTTAAGATTTCAGTTTGAAGTATGGTACTCAGTGGGTGACAGACAATGCCAACAAAAGAAAAATAATTTAAGAATAAATCGCAAAGGGGAACTAAATAGGATTAAAAACACTATTCAAATATATTCAATAAATAAAATAGACAGTTGTGTAATATCCATTTACTTCCCAATCCCAAGGGTTGTCAGGAGTTGTTGACTTGATTTAATGTTTCAGTTCACCGCTCAACACATTCATTGCTATTCAGAAAGTAATGGATAATTATATTTTGCAAAGGATTTTTTTCCATTTTAACATTTTTAGAAATTATTCAGATTAAAAAAATTATTCTGCATTTTAGCAAGCTATTTTAGATGGATCCTATTTAGAAAATTATGGCTTTTACATTGTCACCTAAAAACGTTTTACAAGATTTATTTTGAGAAATTTGCTCTGAAGGAAATTAAATCATCAAAATATCTGGCAAATTTCCAAATTCCATGATTTTAGTATTCCACCAGTTTCGAAAATCAGTAACGTTTTAAAATGATAGATTATATATTATAACTTATTAAAATTTATTTTCGTTACTTTCAAGTTATATATGACTGTAACAGATAAAATTTAAAAATTTTCTGTTTCACAAATTTTATTGCAAATCATGCATTGGAAGGAAACATTTTTCGTATTAATATTTGTATTTTTAATTTTTTTCAATAGTTTCTTCACTATTTTATGACAGTTTCATTACATGGCAATATCTTATCACTATTACTAACAATAAACGCCTTTGAAATGTTTTTTCGCCCATTAAAATCAAAATAATTCCGCTCAATGCTTCTAAAATTTATTTGAAATGTCAGAAATTTACATAAAAATGCGGCGTCATTGGATCATGCGTATATTTCCGAATTTCGAATGCAGTACGAATCAGCAAATCGGAGGAATTACATTAATAACATACTATGACAGCAATGATATTTTATTTCTGTTTATAATATTTGCAAATAATTATCAATTTTATTCACCATGTAGAAGTACAAGAATAAAGCAAAACCCAATATATAAATTTGTTTTAGTAATCTTAGAAACTATGTATTTTCGAATTATCTATAGTATTTCTGATAAAAATGCCATATTATTTTCTTTGACGTTTAAGTTTTACTATGTATGCATATTTCTTTGTCATGAATTCTTAAAGTATATATGCTTAGAGGTTTCATCAAACTATAAAATTGAAATAATGATTACACTGTTGTTGTTGTCGTGTGCCAGCTAGGCTGGCAATATGGGGTGCGCTGCTCCACTTTTCCAATTGAACCATATTTGGTGTGGAGTCCGACTTCTTCAGTACACACATGCCATAGGAACCCGTTTATAGGGTAGGCAACTATTCACACCTCAGTCATACAAGGAAGGGACAAAGGCAGGATAGATAGAGAGAGAAAGTACATCCATGCCCGAACCGGGATTCGAACCCAGGACCTCCTTATCCGCAGTCAAACACGCTGACCACTAGACAAGTTGGGCGGCAATGATTACACTAACAATGCGAATCTGAATAACTAATGCCTTTATTTTTAACATTTTAAATCTTAATTTGTGTTTTGTGTTGAAGTTTTCATTGACCCCGTGATTATTTTTTCTGGAAAGTGTGTGCTACAAGCATATATTTCATATTTATATTTTTTACAACAAACAATGTGTAATTGTTTTTGTAACTTTATAGAAAGTCATTTTTTGTAGTCATAGAAAAAAAAATTGTTTAGTCATATTATCAACATATTTATATAAATTAGTACATATGTAAAATCTCTTTAACCGAGAAGAAAATAACGCCAATAATACGAAACACAAGATTTTTCACCCACAATAGAGAAAAACTATACGTTAAATACATCTGTTACTTCGATAAATTTTTCGTGTTCTTGTAAACTGATTAGTTTGAATAAACATTGCTTTGCTTTTACCGCATAAAATAATAAAACATTTGAGATTTCCCTACAACAGAATAGAATAGGACTGTTTTAGTTATCAATATGTTATTTTTTTAAATTTCCACATTAAAAAAGCATTTTTTACTGTTGTTAAAACAATGAATTTAAAGTATTTTTATTCTGCAATAAGAAATGATATAAAGATAAATATGAAATGATTTATAGTCCATTTGACAGAATTTGCTCAAACTTTCCTTGTAGATTTAACACATGTACCAATATGTTATACTAACTGGTTTAGTAATAATTTCGAATACAATTTGATATAGATATTTCTGATAGTTGATTTATTGCATAAATAAAAATGATTGTTTTTAATTTTGAAAGCAAAGTCTATATTATTTCAAACGTATTTTAATTGATTCCTTTTATGACCATTGAACCTAGAATATAATACTAATTCTCCAAATGATTATTTTATCCTTTACTTTTAATAATCACATTATGTTAAGTCATATTATTACAAATTGAAAGATAATGGAAAAGAAAGATAAATATTTTATCTTACTTTTTTATTAATCACATTACTTTAAGTCATATTATTGAACTATGCATACAATGAGTAAAGGAAAAAAAATAATAGGTTAACACAAAAAAAATTCTCTGGTAGGAAATGAAATCAGTTTTCAACATGTTGAAAAGAAGGAAATAAAACAATACTATCAAAGTTTTTGTGAAAGAATTATTTTTGACATTTTTTTTTCTTTTTATTGAGTCGAAGATAAGATAATTTGCTCTTTCCATCCGTTGTACGCAATCCACCCGTCCTCAAGGCATGATAAGGATAACCTCTTTACGAAAGAATAAGCTCGGTTTCTTGCATTCACTTCTGTGTCAATATCGGATGAGTGCGGTCACAGAAGAATAATGCCGATCGACTTGTACATGCACCCTGTGAGCGGTCCATGCCGGGCCGTTATTATGACTGCTAAGTTGCTTGGAATTGAGGTGAACGATAAGTTCGTCGATCTGCTGGCAGGGGGACAGTTTCAGCCGGAATTTGTGAAGGTAAGTTTATTTTGTAGCTAAACATCCGGTTCAGATAGGTTAATCAGATACTGTGATGCCACATAAACAATTGTCTAAAGATCAAAAAATATCTTAAACCTTTATACTATTGTAATTGTGCTTCATTAGGTAATGATGTTATTTTTTTTTCAGAAATATTTTTAGTTTATTTCCATTGTGTCTAGCTTTTTTTTTAAGCGATTTATAGTGAAAACATTAGTTATCTTTGATTTCACACGACCTCTTAGCATTTTCCTGATTAAATGAATATTCAAATGCAGAAAAATTCATCTAAATCAGAAAATTGTATCTTTCAAAACTTCTTAAATTGATTCCCTCGCACAGTAAACATTTTCTCCTTTTTGATCTACATAGTAATACATGAATGCATATTTATTATATACAAATTGAAAATTATCTTAAATTTGTTTCATAATATCCATAAAATAATTCAATTTCAGTGGAATGTTGAAGTTTATTATACATAAGCACTTAAAGTTGAATGCTGAAAAAAATTAAATTTTAAATTCAAAAACTTTCAACTGTGTGATTACATAAACAATAATTTGAAATTGAAAATGTTGAAGCATTTATATACTCCTTAAAATAATAAATATTCGTTATAATAAACTGATATTTACTTAATTTTCATAACAGATAAAATAAAAATTTATACTTATTTTGTACTTTTACGAATTCCGAAAGGAGTTAAATGTAAAATTATTATGAAGAATTAAAAGCAAAAATAAGTCACACACACTATTTTTATTAACAATAAATTCTTTAGGGCTGCTTGTATATTAAGTTGAACGCTTTTTATTTTAACTTAAGAGAAATGAAACCGGAGAAGTATATTAATTATTCTGTAATTACATGCTAGACAGATACATTTTATTAATCTAAGATAATTGTAAAGTATAGAAAAATGACAAATCCAACATATATTTTATTTGAAAGGATTGTATAGTAATATGCATTTCCCAACTGATCAGTCTAACTTTCCATCTGCATCCAAAAGCATTTAAATTCAGACACAAATTAAAATATATCATTCTTAAATAAGAAAAATCAATATCACAAAAAAGTGAATTTTCTTGTACATTTCAAGCAAGTAATGAATCCTAATGTAAACTGATGGTGGTCCTAGTATGGTTTATCAAAAAACTGTGAAAAACTCTTAGTATATTTATTTATAATTAATATAAATTTTTTATATTAATATAAAAAATATTAATAAACGTATTTTACGCTGATTAATATTGCTTAAAACATTTTTTAAAAACTAAGTACAATTCTTAGTTAAATTATTCAGAATTTAATTTTTATTTCATGTTTTAAAATCCTAATACATATTTTTTGTGATAAAATTAGGGTTTTATTTATTTTATTTTAATTTATTAATTTTTTTGTTATATGATTAAGAAATTAAATAAAATCTTTAATGAGAAACAATTTTTTACATCACAATAAATTGCTTAATGTAAAAAAATTATACGAAAATACTATATTTTTTAAAAAGTACAAATAACAAAAATATTAATTAAATTTTGCATGTATTTTAGCTGAATCCTCAGCATTGTGTTCCAACAATTAATGACAATGGATTCTGTCTTTGGGAAAGGTAAATTGTTTTAAATAATATCATTAAAATACAAATCTTAAACTTGGTACATGTGATTTATTTAATTTTTAATTTTAACACTAGTTTACCTCAAAATTAACCAATTATTTAGCTTTATTTTGAAAACATCTATTTAAAATTATGTTTTTTCTTGATCGAAAACAATGGAATATATATAATGAATATGAAGTTATTTGCAATTGTTTTTTGATTGCTCAGTAATTCATTTTTTGTGTTAACGTTAATAGCTTATATATAATTGCTATTTTTTCATTGCAAACTACATACAATTAATTAAACTAATTGTTTAACACAAATTATTCAAATTATAAAAATCGATTTCATAAAAACAAACGTCTTTTTGTATGTATTATTATGTGCATCATTTTTTAAATGCAGAAATTAAAATTATACTGATGTAAAAAATTTGCTTAAAATAAGAAAAATATTTATGAGGTATAAGTTGTGTTTCATTTTACCTTGCATCACTAAATTATATTTGTGCCTTCATATCTCATGTTTTTTACTATGTTTTCAGTCGTGCAATCCTAAGTTATCTAGTGAATCAATATGCTCGTGGCAGCTCTCTTTATCCCAAAGAGCCTGAGGAGAGAGCAGTTGTTGACAGAATGCTTTATTTCGATATTGGAACTCTCTACAAAGCTCAAGCACAAGTTTTGGTAATTATGAAAATCTACTGCAGAAGCCGTTAAATTTCATTTTAAAGTGCTACGCGCACATAATTTTACTAACAAAAAATTTCAAATTAATACAAAAGAAATTGAAGTTTAGATATTAATTTCAAAAACATTAAGTAACATTAGATTACTTTTAGTTTTGCATTTTAATAATTAATTTTCATATTTTTTAAATTAGTCTCTCTGTGTCTCTGTCTCTGTCTCTCTCTCTCTCTATATATATATATATATATATATATATATATATATATAGAGAGATGAGAGAGAGATATATAGATAGATAGTATATAGATCTTTACAAATTATAGAAAATTTACTAATTATGTAAAAATTTAATGACTTAAACACAATTTTCTCTATAAAAAAATACGGACATAAGTCCCTGGTATATTTGACTATATTACTTTTTGACTAGGTCTTTTTAACTATTTAAAGCAAATGGGGTAGTTAAAAATAATAAATGATCATAGGCGCGTATGATTTTAAGAATTATTTTAAAAAATCAAAACGATAATAATAATATATTTTATGAAGTGAAGTAATACTGCTGCAAAATATTTTCTTGATACAAACTGAATTCGATAAAAAAATTGACAGTGAAGACTAAAACTTTATTAAATGAGAAACATGGTATTTTAAGAAAAGCATTTTTAATTTGCATGAAATCCTTTTTATTATTTAGAATTTAATTTATCTAAATATTGATTATATATTGTCTTAACTATAAAGATGTTCATTGAACATTTTCAACTAGTTTAAATGAGCAAAAATTTACGTGCATATTATTTTGTTAGATATAAAATTTAGGTGTTTTTGAAATTTCCTAATATATATGTTTGTAGAATATTTCATAATAAATAAGTTGTTTAATTTATATAATCTATAGCATCAATTTGAAGCAATAATTATAAATTAAAATCAAGATAGTTCGCACACAACAAAAATGAGCATTCACAGAGTGTTTACTTTAAATAGAGTCTATAAAATCAAGTCGCACTGTTCTTTTCTAAAATGCATTATTCTGATAAAGAAATTTATTTTTGGGGTAATATTTTTAACATCCATCTGTATGATAAAGAAACACAAATTCTTAATAACAATTTGTATTATTTTACAGTATCCTGTTTTCCGAAAAGGTGAGCCAGTAGATCAAGAGAAATTAGAAGAATACAAAAAGGTTTTGAACTTGCTTGAACAGTTCCTTTCAAAATCGAGTTTTGTTGCCGGCAACAAATTCACCATTGCTGACATCTCCATTCTTGCAACTATTACCACGATGCACGTAAGCTAGAATTTCGCTTGTACTTTGTTGCCGTAGAAACTTCATTCAGCGATGGGATATTAGAATTTATTATTGAGAAAAATTTTGAAAAAAAAATAACTACTCGAAACAAGTTCGAAGGATGATACCACAGTATTTCTTGAATTATTCATTAATAAAAAAGGTTTCATTTAATTAATGAATAATTCAATAATAATGTTAATAGAAAATAGGTTTCATTTATTAGCTATATTTCCACAAGTATACAATTTTATTAGTTTCATGTGCAATAAAAATGCTGTAATAAAAATCTAATTTACAGCTGTTTAAATAGTGTAAGCTTTTCAAAAACATGTCGTTTTCATAATTTCCCAATTCAGACTTGTAATTATAAACTATTAATTATTAATCTGATTTAAGGTTTCTAACTAGAGAGAGTTTTATAATCCGAATGATTTTTCTAAAAAAATCCAGTTCACCGCAGAACATGTAAAATATATTAAATTTTACATCAATACTTTTCCTAAAAGGTAATAAAATCGAATCGGTTACGATTTTTCTGGTAAATTGTAAATGAAAATAATGGAAGTAAATTTTAAAAAAATGTATAGTAAATAAATTTTGTATTTTTCATTTAATTTAAAAATTACTTTAATATTATAAAATTTTAATTAAAAAGTGCATTATATAATACCGTCATTAAGCAAAAAATAAAAACTTACATTTTCAAGCAACAATTTTGTAGAATTTTCTATCTACATAAATTTATTAGATTTTACAGTCATCTTAGAAGAACTATGTTT
Organism: Latrodectus hesperus; assembly: GCA_037975125.1. Lineage (NCBI taxonomy): Eukaryota > Metazoa > Arthropoda > Arachnida > Araneae > Theridiidae > Latrodectus > Latrodectus hesperus. Next base: position 53,170,146 of record CM075853.1, on the reverse strand, counting down.
TTTCTATTACCCTGTGCCCTACCTTATTCCATACATCCTCTTGATTTACAGTAATTTTAATTTTTTCTGAATGTTATTTTGCTGACAAAAAAGTCTTATACATATCTGCTTAAATAATTAGGATTGAATTTAATTTTTTTAATGAAATAAATTTTTAATGAATAACGAAAAAGAGGTTTTCACGTAAGATGAGACTGCTAGTGTCATTAATACCTTACGGTAATCGCAATATAGTTATTGTAGCATTAACAGGAAAAAAATTGTTTTTTCTATTTTATGAATAGATAATGTAAACCAAAATATTGATTTCATAACCTGAATACTACATTTTTTAATTCTAAATTAAGAAAATCTTTAGATTTTGTCAGACTCTCAATTATTAATCAGTATGAAACAGAAATAATAAATTTACAGATATTGAAAGATATGCATGAATTTTTTTATTTCTGTTTGATACTGATATATATTTCATATCGATACACTGCTAAGATTTATTTGTTACAATTCCAATTTCATGTTTAGAGGAATAGTTATTAACTGCCATTATGTAATTATATACATTTTCAAATATTGATGTGAAAGATATTTTTATATAATATGTGTATTACGTAAATTAATATTTAATTTGAGCAGATAATTTTAATTTACAATTAGAATATATATCTTATATTTAAGCATTTATTTTCAAAACATTTCTTTTAATTGCATTTCTAAAATAATACGTAAAAATATTTGACAGCAACAAGTATTTAATAATAAGAATTTCAATTTAAAAGAATGTGTTATAACAAATTAAGTATCTTATTAAATATCTTATTTATGACGTTTCAATCTAATTATTAATTTTTATTTAAAGGCTATAGATTTCACCTTTGACGAATTTCCAGTGATATCATCTTGGATGAAAAAGATGAAAGAGGAGATTCCATCTTATGAGGAAATAAATGAAACTCCAATCAACAGCTTCAAAGAATATTTACAGTCAAAACAGAAAGCTTAAAAATCTTATTATAAAAAATAGAGTACAGTCATATATGTATTTACAATAAACATATTAATCCATTTACATGTTTACATTCACTTGAAGTCTATTATAAATCATACAAGCAAGCTACAATGTACTTACGAGATGATCATTCATATACAATAGTGTGATGTTAATAAAACTTATTATGGGGGGTATCGAAATGATACTGCACCTTTAAAAAAGAAAATTATGTTATAAAAAATTGTGTTGCTTTCAAAATACTATTTGCCGAACTTTATGAAATATATTTTATACAATGAAAAACTGAGCGCAAATAATATGCAAGTCATAAGGATTACAAGAAAATCCAAAATTACATAAAACATCTGTTTCAAAAAGATTCTCTCAGAACCAACAATCAAACTTGAATTCAATTAATAAGAAACATTGCCACCATTTTTACAATGACCCAATAAATCTTATTCGTCATGGTTTCTACAATTTTTTACAGTTATATCATCTTCTGAATTTTTGACAATTTGAAGGAAATTGCTTTTTACAAATCTGGTACATTTGTACAGTCTTCCGCTTGCATATGTTACAATTGCGAGTGTACTCCGTATATTTTTTACCTGATTCAATTCACGTCTGAATGATGATCATTATCAAACAAGCAATCAATAATAGTTTTAGCAGTATGCAGCATATTAATTTATTTACAACTTGAAGAAGGGGTCTTCAATATGCTCTGACTGAATTAAAAATACTCAAGAATATAGGGCGCAAAATTCAAAGGACTGCCAGCGAATCCTATACAGTATATCTTGGATTTTTTATACGCAATATTTCTTGGCCGCATTTCTCTTAAAAAATTAAACCTTTCAACTCCTGTAGATATTAATATAATAAGGTTTTGATTACCTATATCAAAGTGGATAAGTTTATAACTCAAAAGTTATGTCCGTTCAATTAAAAATATAATTTAAATAAACCATATGTGAAATAACACTTTTCGTACAATAATTCTACTGACATTTATCAAAGTAAAATTTATTTGAATATCTTCACACTTAATGGTAACTGATTACTTCTTAAAACAAGATATTAATGGTAACTGCTTATCTCAGAATGATATCTAAATCATTTGTTATTTTTCGAATTGAAGTGTCAAGAATTTTTGAAAAATACATTCTTTAATTTTAACTCATTAAAACAAGAAATTAATAATCTTAGATTTGTTTGTATGTTATATATTTAAAAAACATTATTTCTAGTGTTTTAACAGTTATAAATAATTAGTATAAAAATTAATCAATTTTGCACATCTTTATTAAAATTATACATTTTAAAAACTCATTATTACGAATATATTTTATCAATCACATTCAAAACTTTTAACATATGAAAACGTTTAAGATTTGCTTCATTCCATTCCCTTTTTTAATTTCATAATGTAAACACATAAACTTGTCTATGAATTAGAAATAAAAAAATCAATAATTTATTGTATCACCTTTTGCATAGATAACAAGTCTTATTCGTTTGAGTACTTAGTCTACATGCATTTGAAGTGCATTTACGTCAAAAAAATATCATTCATTGACTGTGCAGATTTTTAAAATTGTATATAAATAAATGATGTCAAATGCATCTTTCCACCCTGTTCTATGCATTTTTATAAGGTTGAAATCTATGCTCTGTGGGGGTCACGTAAGGTGTTGCTGTTGTTGCATCAACATGGTTCCCTGTACCTAGCCTTGAGTTGGGTTCTACCAGTTAGATAGAAGCTGCCACGTAGAGTCTTCGTGATTTTGAAGCAGTTACCAAGCAGAAGACACCTAATATCTGGCCTGTCACCCCAGAGGTATTCTTTCACTTGGAGGATATTGCGACCACGCTCAATATTAACGTGCCTCAGCCGCCTTTACGTATCTTCGGTTAAGCCGGGATTCGAACTTACAATTTGTTAATAATGAAACGACGCCCTTTCCAACCAGGCCACCCCGGCTTCTCACATAAGGTGTTGGAAGTCAAACTAATATTCAGTGAACCAATTTTCTCGAAATTTCAAACTCTTCAAGCACTATGTATTTTTGAAGTAATTTCCATGAAATACCCGCTTTCATCCGTACAAATATGATATATTGTAGGATGCTCTTGATCTGCCAATATGTCTTGGTACCTCAAGGCTGCAAGAAAATCCACGAGGAATATCAAAAAAACATTTCTATGTTAGCAGAACATGCCCTTTCGTATCTTGTCTCCACAGGATAAGATTAATTACGTCTCCAGATTTGTGGATTAATATGCACTAGATCCACCATATCACCAAATGTGGATTTACAATTTCCTGGCATATCGCTTGACCATTCAAAATATGGATCGATGTGTGCAAAAAGAAATTCTTTGAAGAAAATGTCAAGAGTTAAACTTCGAAGAACAATCAATTTTCTTAGTGAACTATAAGAAACTACATTGGTGAGCAAATTTTAAGCAACATTACAAATTTTAAGTATACAGTCATCAAATAAGTGGAAATCAGGTTATTGTGATAAGCAAAATGAAAGCGCAATTCAGGTGAAAATATGAAATATTCTGCATATTCAAGTGTCAGGAATAAAACCTCTCAAGCAACGTAGCTAAAATCTACAGTAAAAGGAAGGACAAAAATTAAAGATATTCGCTGCATGTGAGTTCTTTCTTAAAATGTCTAGAAGAAATCTCCTATCGACAACACACGTAGAAGAATGATCAGAAAGCTATAAGAGGGACAAAGTGCGACTAGTGTAGCTGAAAAGTTCAGAATCAATAAAATTGCGTTTCTGGTTGCTTGGAAGACCTACCAATTTATAGGTATAGTTGTTATAAGGGTTGATAGTGGCCACCCAAGGAAAACAATTGTAGTGGATGACAGATATAATATCCTGCAAGTGAAAAAAACCCGAAACCAGTTAACAAGCACCATTGCTCAGCAATTGTGAACTTCAACGAGGTCACAAATATAACTGTTTACTATCGCCAGATGCCTTCACAAAACGAGCCTATTAGCCTGCCGTCCTGAAAGCTGCGCAGATTTGAAGTTTTGTTCAGAACCATTGTTTAGAGTGGTAAAAGGAGCCCAAAGATTGGACTTCCCTTCAACTGAGTTGAATCCTCATTACAGATGAGCGTCGTTTTAGTGCCACAAGTATTCACAACATCAGCTTATTTGGAGAGACGTCAGAACATGGTTTCATTCCAGTAACATCAAGGAGTCCATATACTGGTCCTGGTGTTGCGGTTTCGGGAGGCACTATGCTGAAGGACGAACTTAGCGCTATGTTGTTGTTGTTACATATGGCCAAAAGGAATCCAATCCATCAACATCTGGCCACTCGCAAACAAACACAAATTCACATATATATGATAAAAATTATAAAAATTCTAAAATCGAAAATTCTAAAATCTAAAAGTTAAAGTCTAAAAAGCTAGAGGGGAAGCATGAAAGTGTTCAGGACATGCGATCCCTGGCGATCCAATAAAGCTTGCAAACATCACTGCTTTGCTGAAATGCAGGGTCAAGTCCCTGACAGACGAGGAGGTGATCTCTATTCATATTGTCTGTCTTGCAGATAAGGCAAAGACTACTAGGCAAGATGCCGATTTTCTTCAGGTGTTCAGCTAGACAGTCGTGGCCAGTGTTCAATCGAAAATTGGCCACAACCTCTTTACGTGGTCTGTGACTGAATTTTTCCAGTCATTTTTAATATTTTCCCATTGTTTGTCTCTGCATTTATTGGACAGATCCTGGTTATAGTTCAGCATGATCCGCTCTCGCATAGATCTCTTAAGAGAATCCATTGGAACAGCACTCTCCTCAATCTCTCATAGATGATTTAGTGCCTTTCTTGGCTAATAAGTTTAGCGCTATGTTTTCTACAGAGATTCTGTAACCAAAGATAGCTGTTTTAAGGTGGTAATCCTTTCTGATGAGCATTCTTTCCGAGTTGGAGCAAACTACATTTTTAATATGTAAAATTAAAATATTCGTTTTCAAATGAAAATACTTTTATTTTAAACCAATTTCTTAATATGTCAGAAAAATTCATCATATGGTGCATAATTTATGCTTTGTAACAATAGCTGTTATATTCTTAACATTCAAATTATAGGAAAGGGCAGCAAAATTATTAGGTATTTGATCAAATTTTGCTCCGAAAAATTAGTGTGAAAATATGTAAAAAAAATTTGTAGATAATATATTTTAAAAATTGGTCTTTTGTCATAGTTTTTATTTTCTTACACTAATGAATAACGTTTCGTATCTGAATTTTTTTGATAATTCGAGAATTTTAAAGTATCTCAGTTTACAACTATCATTTATTGAAAGCTTTTCTTTATTCTAATGCACGTTTAGAGAGAAAGATAGTTCTATAAAATTCTTTCATAATATAAAAATTAATACATTTTGAAATATAATGTATGTAAATTCAGATATTATATTTCATATTATTTTATATTTTGTAAACCAATTTCACAGAAGAACTTTCTTTATAATTAAAAGAAACTTTATTTATTTAACAATATGGAGATGATGTATAAATGTGAAATATGGTTATTTAAAAATATATGCTTTGGTCTCTCCGGGAAAGATTTGATGCATAATCCACTTATGGTGTTGGATTTTTTGAAGGTGTACGCGCTCATGGACATGGTCTAGCGCTGCTGACTTCGGGGGCATGTAACAACAACAACAATATATAAAAATATATAAACACATAAGAAAAATAGCTTGGTATACATAATTTTATGTACTAGGTATTATCTCAAAATGTTTACAATCATTTAATTAAAATTTTTCTCTAAACAATGAATAAGGAAATGTTGTAAATCAATGAGTGGAAAACAGCTTTATATTTTACTTCGCTTCAATTTTACTCATTCATTTACTAATTTACTAACAATTAATTTTTCCCTTAATGATATTATTTTCCTTACACAGATTTCGCCATGGAGTAAACAAACAAAAATAATGGAATTGAAAACAAATTTTGATGCGTAAAATTCAATCATTGAATCTGCATTTGTTGCCTAAAATTTTCTTTTGAATAAAAGATATTTAATAAAATAATTGGAAAACTATTTATTAAAATAAGATTTTTTAAATTTGTCAATTAATTCTTAATATAATAGTTTCAATAAATAAATATCGTTGCAAAAAGTTATAGTAAGATATTATTAGTTCTTAAGATAGAGGATAATAAAACTTAGAATTCGCACTCAAAAATAAAATATTATTCTTCAAGATCAACAAAATGATTCTGTAAAATAATTAAATATAAGAATTATAAATTTTAACATAGGATTATATATGACAAATATAATAAAATTCAAATGTATTTTTATATTATTATCATAATATGCTGTGAAAAACTACACTGTAAAATATGCTGGAACTGCACTGTAAAAGTTGCTCAATTATATCAATTTAGAGAGCAAACTTCAATTATCAAATTTAGAAAGCAAACTTGTGTTTATTTTGCCTATTTTACATTCACAGGTAAACCTATTAACAATTTTCCAATAAATAAGTTAACACTATACCAGCTTTAATGTGAATTAAAGTTATTCAGTCCATGCTGAACATAACACCAATTAGTAGATTGCTCTGTCGTTTAACAGTACATAATTATGGAGAGTGTGAATAATTGGTAATTATACCTGCACCATAAATAATATCTTTAATTGCGTCTAATTGCCAAAAAAGTAATACAGGGCGAAAAATTATAGAACTCTTAAATAATTTAAACAAAATCAATAAATTGGTTGTATTTCATCGGAAATATATTTTTAAATTGTCGGATGAATTGTAGGATACTTAATCATAGTTATTTTCTCCAAAGGTAGAAATTACTTTTATCAATTATTTTTCATTATTTTTTTAAAGGTTTGTTTTTTATTTTAGGTTACAACTAGAATAATATCTGTTTTGCATACGAAACTATATAATTCATATTCAATTTTTTTTTTAAATTCATCAAATAATATAAAATATTTCAGATTATACAGCAACAGAATATATTCAAAAATAGAATTATTACTAATCAGTAAAATTCCTTAAATTTTATTTTTTAATTGATTATTTGTACTAATGAATAACAGAATAAGATACTTTATAACATTTAATTGATTTAACATTTAAAATAATTCTTAATGTTCAATTGAGATCCAGCTTGAATTAAATTTGTATTCGCTTAGTAGAATTCTAATTAAAATTCAGTTAAGGAACTTTATTAAAAATGTTTTAAGAACTTACTGAATTTTTAAATTAAGCAATGAAACAATTATTTCAGTTCAATTATATCTTATTTTAAAGATAAATAATATAACTTTAGTATTAATCTATTTATCTATTGTTTTAGAACCCAAACACACGTATACAGATGTAAACACACATATACAAATGCAAACATACACACACACACATATATGTACACATTCATAAATACAATTCCTTTACTTATGAATCCTTTATCCTTAAAATGTCAAGGATTATAGGAAATACAGAAATTTAGGAAAACAATTAACACATTAAAAAAAGCCATGTTGTCTTTTAAATTTTATAAATTCTAAAATAAAGTGGTTTTAGATTTAGCAACAGTATATTCAGCTAAACTATAACATATAAACTTTAAACTGAATATATATAAACTTTTAACTGAACAATATATTCAGCTAAAATGCCTCTATTATATTACGAATTTTAGTGTTACTTTGTGTTGTCAATTTTAAAATTAATAAAGATACATTTCAGCAAAATTTTCTAATCTATAACCATATAACAAGGAATTAATAACATTTTAAAAATAATATGGTGTCAGGTCAATCTAAAAAATTTTCTATATTACGAGTATCTTATTGACTTTAATTTACAATTCAACAAATTAAATTTTGCATTTGTGCTATGAATTACATTTGAAATTCAAATGCATTCATGAGTGAAATAAATTATTTACAAGAAAATAGTAACTGGTATTAGAACAAAGAAAAATTATAATGAAATTGATTTTCACTTCAAAATTGCTAAACACTCAGTCTTGACCTTACAGAAATGCAAATACTAGGTCTTATTTGCCAGGTTGCACCAGAATTGTCTTAGAATAGGAACTTTTTCTTAGTGAACACGGTTTAATCGTTTGAAAGTAAGCATTTCTCCACAAGTTATAATTCACTGCTCATGAGACAATTAAGTTTTGTGTGCTATATGCACTAAATCTCACAACACTGCAAAATGTAAGCGATACTGCAGTGTTGTTTTTGATTATTCTATACACAGAACTATTCTTGTTATGAAAGAAAAAATTGCCCAATGTACAAGAAGAGCGAAACACAGCTTAATTCTTCTATGGCCCCAAAAACTCTTAAAAGCATTTTATTTAAAATGCCATGATAAGAATTTTTATAATCAGGAATTTTCTACTTCATCCCACTTAAAATAAAACAATGACGATATTGATTGTTTAAAGTAAACTAGTTTTACTCAAGATTGATCATTTTAAAGATAATTAAGTTTCTAATACAAGAAGCTATTAAAATATACTTAAATAGATTGTATATATAAATATAATCTAAAATGTATTATTTTTAATTTTTCAATTTTTTTTCTTTGGGGTCTTCTAAATTTTCGGAAAAATTTGTAAATATATTTTTTGTAACATATTTGCTTCATGTCGAGTAATAAATGCTAAATTCAAAATTTTGTTTTCTTCTTTTCAGCTAGTTGTAAATAAACTTAGGCATGATGAGTATTTGAGAACAATTTGTGAATAGTAAATGATTCATTTATTAAAAGAGATTTAACAAAGACTTAGTAAATAAAAAGTTTCAAAGCGTCTAATATTAATCGAATAAATATAATTGAATTATTGTAGAAGAAGATAAAAAAATCTAAATAGTTATCCTGATGTAAAAATTAAAAAGTAAAATTATATACATATTTATACTTATGTAAATTTCGGAATCCAAGGAGAAGTGAAGTAGACCTTATGAACTAGTGTATTGCAAGCTTTTGAAATCAAGTATATTCTCAAATTCTCTAAATTAAAAGTAGAGATTCTTATTCAGAGTAAAATTGTCCATACCAAATAAAACAATTTTTTAGTCTCCATGGATACAGTAATTTCGTATGAGCAACACATGAAAAGCTTGCACATTAATGTCGGTAGCTAATCTCTTGTTTTCAATTTTGAGTACCGTAAGTTGCCGATATGAGTAATTAAATGTGTCAGAATGGTTCTGATTGTGGAGTTATAAATGACTTTTTCTTACATTAATGCTCGGTTTAAGATATTTTTAAGGAAAGAATACAATTCTTCCCAAAATTCTATTAGCTCTTTATACACAATGATCTTTCTACTTAAAGTTTTCCTTAATGATAAAATCCAAGTAAGTAGCTATATCACAATGAACTCAACTCATTATTGAAGAGAATCCGGTAATTTCTGGGGAATATGTTAATTTTTTTATTAAATAAAAATGAGAATTTTGTTTTTTATACTAATTTTCTATTTCAAAATGTAAGATTCTTGAAAATCTACTTAAAGTTATACCAAAATTAATATTTAAAAGGGATTTATTGCGCAAAATAAATTATAATTCAGAAGGCTGTCATTTAATGTAAATATTCATAGGTTATTTTCATTTTCATTAATCGAAGCACATAATGAGAGAGATATAATATATAAAATAAGAAGGTATATATATATATATATATATATATATATATATATATATATATATATATATATATATATATATATATATATATATATATATATATACCTCCTATTTTCATTGAATTTCACTTCATACTTTGAAAAATATATTGAATTACAACATTATTTTTTTGGAAAGAAAATTTATTATCAGTAACGAAAACCCTCAGCAAACGAGTTTTGTATTAAGGAGGATTGAATATTTATATATATATGTTCTTAGAAAAGAAGTTTAAACTGAAAAACTAATATTTATTCTACATGCACTCTATCTCAATTACATTTGACACGAGTTGGCCTTGCTCTGTAATTGTCGGTAACCTTGAATACGAAAACAGTGCAAACGGTTGTTTCTTTTTCTTCTTTTTAAAGTTGTATCTTATTAGATAGCTTGAATTTGTTGATTCTAAGCAAAGCTCATAAAAATAATAAAAAGTGGTATAAAATTCTTTAACATGTACATAGAAATTTGTTATAAATTTTTTTTCTGTATTTATTTGTTGAAGGAACAAATATTTCATTTTAATTGATAACGAATGAATCCATGGTTTTTACGAGGAGCATTAAAAATATAATTGTTAAGAATGTTTGAATGCGAATTATAAAATAAAAAATACTATGTAAATGCACTCATGATTCTTATTTAATTATCATATATTTCGAAATTAGTTGACGAAATTTGAGTTCAGTGTGTAAGAGATAAAATCAATTATTTCAAAGGTTTATACTATAAATGTGCAGATAATCAATTATAATTAATTAATAAACTTAGCTAATTGTGTGTTTATTAAAATTTTATTAAAATAATTGAGAAAAAATGTTTAAATAAAAAATTGGTTAAGTGAAGTGTACATGATTATTAAATATAATGGTCACATTTCCTTTTTACTTTAAAAGTGTATTTTTCCAATTCTGCAAGATATTTATAAAAGACAGAGATCACAAACGACAACTTAGACAATGATTTAGTTGTCGCTGGTGATCTATAGCAAAATCACAAAGAATAAAAAGAATTGAAATCTTATCCATGTATATTAATATTTCAATAATATTATCTGCAATAAATGAGGTATAATAAAAAATATTTATTTGAGTTAAATACAGGAAATATACTGTAAGTTTTACAACAAAATAATTTCATCCCTAATGACTGAAATACTCTGAAAAATACCGTAACATCTGTTACAGTCAGTTGGTCAGAAAGGGATATTTCCACAACAGAAGGAAAAACAACATTCAAGGGCCTTTCACGTGACACACCAATTGTTCAGGACTTTTGAGATATTTACTCTATTCAATTTTTTGGTAAAGGTGAAAATAGTTTTATTTATTGGGAGATTTAGCAAACCATTTCAATGTGATGTAAATGATTTTCCCGCCATTAAGTATTTGTTGGCCATATAAGAATTGGTATACCCTTGCATAGTGTAGATGGTATTTGTGAAAATCCTTATGACTGTGTGCTAACATTTTAGCATGTTTGCTTTCTTTTATGCAATTGTGCATGAATTTAAAAAAGTTTCCTAATACAATTTCTTATTTATTTCACTTACTTCAGTGGAGTTACAAATCAGTGGAGATACTTCAGAGGAGTTACAAATCATTTCGAAAGTTATTTGCTTGTATTCATTACATTATATTGCGTTTTATACCTTCTTTCTTTCTAACTCTCCAAAAATAGCATAAAAGATAATTGCAGCTTGACAAAGGTTACCGATTCAATATGAAAACCATACCTGATATGAATATAATAGTTTTCTTGGAGAAAATAGTTGCCTACCTTTTTCTCTGCAACTATCTACGGGAACTCGAGTTAATTTGAAAAACTGTTCATCCTATTTCTTAAACAGAATCCTGTTAAAAGCGTGCATTCATTTTAATTTCCGTTAAAATCATGCATAATATGACTTAATGTCTAATTACTCATCTGGAGATGTAGGTGCCAGCTCAGGTTTTGATATTGTCTCTTGATTATGATTTATATAAAATATCAAATTCAAATCATGATTAAGTGACAAGAGAGGCATTTGATATTAGTGGAACTTTAATATGTAAATTAGCTGAGAGAGAAATATCCTGAAACTTTAAGCTTGGATTTTTAGGTACATTCATTCCGAAATAATATATGATACATCTAGCAGTTTTAGCCCATTATTTTTATTTTCAGATAATTATTTTTATTGATAAATTTCCCCTCGATTAAATTAATTATATATATATATATATATATATATATATATATATATATATATATATATATATATATATATATATATATATATATATATATATATATATATATATATATATATATATATATATATATATATATATATATATATATATATACATAACTGATTATTTCATTAGAAATCTTTAAAAAAACTTCTGGTATTTATACTTCCTACTATTGAAATCAGCCAGTGATTTTTAAGTAACTGGTTGTCGTTGTACTCAGTAACAATGTAACCTTGAAGAAGAATATAAAAATTTGTCTTCCAATTTAATATATTTAATAAAAATAAAATTTGTTATTATAAGTATTAAATTTGTACAAGTAATTTAAATGCGAGTTTTCTGAGAAAAAAATAATACTATTTGGAAAATTCAAATAAATTTAGAATACTTTGCTTTTCAAATAAAACATAAATAGGAAAAATAAATTTATTTCCATGCGATATGATAAACACAAGTTTTGTGCATAGTTTGGATATTTATTTATAAAATTTTGGAAGTTAATAGCTAACTTATTTTTGTTCTTAGAAAAATATAATCAAACTAAATTAAGAAACTATAATGATTTTCCTCTTATTAACTTAATCACTATATATTTTTTTTTTAAATTTCTAATAAAATTACTTGCTATGCTATTAAAATTCATAAACTTCATTATTTACAATTATGTTTATTTTACATATTTATAAAATAAAAAAAATTCCAACATTCATCAAGATTCATATGAGATCTTTAATAAATCTGCATAAAATTTTTAAATATTTCTTTGTGAAATAATATATTTTTTGACTGCTAATTTATTAGTATTTTCTAAAACGATTTTTACATCAGATTATGCGTTTTCATTTTTGATGAACATGAAAGAGAAAATACGTGAGAGAATTAAAATGGGAAATTCCTTTTTTCCTAGGTGAAAATTAAAAGTGGAACGGTTTCCATGGCAAAAAGTGGAAGAAAAAAGAAAAACAAAAATAATAATACCATTAACTACCTCTATTACTTCGCTCGATTTATTGATATTGATATTTCCCTTGGTCGGTTCCACAAAATGTGATAATTTAATCATTCTTTCAGCTGCGCAGCCCACCTACGCTACGAGGAAGAGATTCTGATGACTTTCTCATCTTTGACTCTCGTATCGTCTTTTTGCATCATTGTTGGCTTGAAGGTTGACTCGAGTGGACCATGCCGATCGACGTCTACATGCACCCCGTCAGTGGACCCTGTAGGGCGGTCATGATGGTCGCAGAGCGGCTAGGAATAGAGCTGAATAAGAAGTATATCGACGTGCTCTCGGGGGAGCAATTTCAGCCGGACTTTATGAAGGTGAGCGTGAATATTTATGTCATTGAAAGTGAAAATGAATACATGCATTTCATTTGTTGCGATGGTCTTCATTTGGTGATATTGCTTTCTTGCATTTACAGTGTAATAATAACACAAAAATAGGAAATTTAAATAGTACTAGAAAAATAATGAGTTTGAAGCATGGTGTGAAGAAGAGAAATGTGAGTTAAAAATCACAGCTTTTTTAATAACAATTTATACATATGAAAGAAAAATTTAGAATGATATGTTAAAAAAAAAGAGCAAAAATTTGAGAAAAATAAATTCCTGAAAATAATAACCAAAAATTTAGCTATCAATTTTTAGATTTTTAAATAATAATGTACAATTTAAATATTCTGATAATTTTAATGCATAAAATTTTGAAACTATTATAGGATTGCTTTTATTGAAAATGTGAACTGAGAAATTTAAGCTGCAATAGGACAAGAACGAAAGTAGAGGAATCATAAAAAGTTAAATTATTTGAGAAGCTTACTTATTTATCTTATTAGGATTTTTAGAATTTTATTATTAGCATTTTTTTAATTTAAATAATTTTGATGAATGAAAATGTAGAAAAATAGTACAGCAATAGTACAGTAAGTGTATACATAAAAAAAATTTATATGGATGTTTTAATAAAAAATGCAAATGAAGAAACTTCAATTAAAATAAAATAAAAAGAAGTTAAGATGAAATCAAAATAAAAATTTCATGACAAATTTAATTTCAGAGAATTATTTTCTACTTATTTTTTAATTATAATTATAGTTATTTATATATTTTTTTGTTCAAATTACTTCAAGGAATAAAAATGTAGAAAATAGACATAAAAATATTTTATGGTTTTCATAGCATAATGATGAACTGAAAACTTTAATAACTTCTTAATTCACATATATGCTATATAAAATAGTACTATGACAAGAAAAACATTTTTGGGAATAGAGGAAATTGAAAGAAAATTATCTTCTTCGATAACCACATGTTTTACTTATATTTTAATTTTTTTGTTAGTGTATATTTTATTTAAATAGTTTTAAGGATTAAAAATAATTAACTGAGAGATTACTTGTGGATATTTTCTACAGAATACAAAAAGGAAATTTAACTTGATAATATGATACAAATATTTTGAAATGAAATTCGAGGAAAACAGAATTTTAACAAAAAAATAATAATTAGAAAATTAGCATTTTACTTATGCTTTTATTTTTAGATATTTATTGTTATATTTCATATTCAAATAATTGTAATGAATTAGAATGTAGAAAATAGTTACTTATGCATTTTTGTAGAAAATTTATCTTTTCTTAGTCTTCCATTAATAATTTTCCGAGTTTTGTTAATGCATACATTGTTCGTTAAATCAATCATTCTGAGAGCTTAAAAAATGTCCCACATTCTTTTCGTTGCTATTTTTTATTAATATTAGTTATCATAAAAATAATTATTTATATTTGATATATTATCAAAGGAAAATTGTTCTAATTTAGAACTATAATTTCTATCTATTTGAGATATAAAAAAAAACTAAATTTGATTCTCCAGAAAAAAATAATTATTTTAGTTTTACAACTCTAAAGGAAAAGTTTGAAGTATAATTTATACCTATTTCAAAAACTTCTTACAATTTCATTTGATATTTTTTACATACTTAAATTTCTATCATGCTATTACACTTCAATGTTAATCATTTTTTTTCATTTTTAAAATATAAGTAAATATGATTGAAAATGTTTATAAAAGTAGAAAGTCAGCTTAGGATTACAGTAAAACATATAATATATACTGTATATATTCATGCAGGATGTATTTTTTCTATTCGAAACATTTGTTTTATTTGTGAATGGAGCAGCTATCAAGACTTTTCTAACTGATTAAAATCTTTCTCTTGCAAAACTTTTCAATTCTCTTGCATTGCTTGATAATATAGCATCATAAATTCATAATTTTTGTGTTTTTCTAAAAATATAAATTACGGAACAGAAATTTCGAAACCCTAAATGAGTTTTCTCAACTTCAATAAAAACTACTAGTTTTAATTAAATGTGATTCAATAATTTCTCAAGGAAAATTAACTTTCTTTTCCAGTTTTCTGAGTTCATAAAAGTGCTTTAACGATATGTTTTGATACGAATTTAAAACTTTATTTCGATTAAAAGTTAAAATTGTCAATAAAGGTCAAAATAAAAAAAGGTCAAAGGAAAAATTTTAAAACATATCATAAGGAATTAAAAGTTAAAATTAACATTGCAATCTTCAGTTCATTATATTTCTTTCAATTTTTCAAAAAAATATACAAATAAATAAGGATGAAATATGAAAATGATAATTAGTTTGAGATTTTTAACTATTAATGACTGATAGTCATTTTGGAGACAATAAATTAATGATGGAAATACAGTATAATATTGATAATAAAGCAAAATACAATCGACACAATTTTTCAAATATCAAATTTTTTGATATCTCACTCAAATATATAAATTGAAATTCATTGTTTTATAGATTCAGTCAATAAATTTAAATTTTATAGTGTTAAAAATCGTTTATTCCTTTATTTCATAAACATAAACTTTTTATGAAAACTAATTTAAATGATTTGGCTGTTTTATATCACGAAGTTCAAAACTTATCTATTTACATTTCATTAAAATTAATCAGTAATTAGTTAAAAGTGAATAAATTTGTAAGCCATTTATTATTCAATAAAATTATTCAATTTTTTGTTTCTCAAATATTAAATACTTTTTTCACAATATTTTGCAAGTGGAAATCACTTGCAAAATATTGTATAAGAAGTATTTAATATTTGAGAAACAAACAATTGAGTAATTTTATGGTTAAAACGAAACTATCAACTAAAATTTTTTAATATAAGTGTAAATATAAAATCTTTTCATTAAAACTTATGTCCCATTAATATGTATGTTGCATCCAAAATATGAATCTTGTAGAGATATAATTTTCATTTCTTTTAGGTATACTATTTCAACTTTGAATCAGTTTTTTTAGCGAAAACTACAGCGAATATATTAAATATTAATATGACATCAATCAAATAGTTCTTCAAATGAAAATTTTTTGTTAGTAAGATAATTCCAAATTTAAAAAACTTTTACAATTTTAATTTTAAATGCTTTAAATAAATTTAAACCTTACTATTAATGCAATCACAAGTTTATAGTTTTTTATTTTTCTTCCAGTTGAGAGTAATATTATTTTCATCATGAGTTTTACTTAAATTATTTCTTTTTATACCCTTCCACAAGAATTTCTGCAAAATATTTAAAAAGCTACTCACCGAACATACTTTTAGGAATCTTTTTTAAGCTAGTTAGTCTGTTATACAATAATCATATTTTTTGAAAAATTTTATACAAAATTATTTTTAAACTAGAATATGCACACTGCTTTACGAATTATATAAAAGAAATTTATATTTAAGTTACCCTATAAGAGAGATAATCTGTTCTAACATTTCATACTGTAGATAATGATTCTGTCAATGGTGAAATATTTTTATTTATTAATCCTTTATATTTCAAGTATATATATATATATATATATATATATATATATATATATATATATATATATATATATATATATATATATATATATATATATATATATATATATATATATATATATATATATATATATATATATATACCTATACTTAATAACACGTAGTTTGTGGTGTCATACACATTTTAAGTAATTTTTAAGAACGATTTAAATGACATTTTCTGTTTTCACTGTGCAGCGAAGATACAATATTAGTTCAGTTGAGCAATTAAAAGACTTTCTAAAGTGATAATGATGCATAATATGCTTTCGGAGAAAAATTAATTATTGAGTTTATAAACTTAATATCTTAACGTCTTAGGGTGTTATCTTATTATTGTTTTCAAAAACGTGGCTCACGATGCTACTTTTTTCTACAGTGTACCTTCAGTAAATTTATCTATGATTAAAAGTTGACGTCTATTGTGTCAATATATTCAAGTATTAACATATTAATATTTCTCATTTTCCTAATGATTTTGATGACAGTAAAAATTTTACTTGGTTTGTTTTAAAACCAAATTAAATAATTTAATATACAAATTTTGCGTATTCTTTACTAAATTGCTTTTAAATTCAGAACAAGTTTAGAATCTTAATAAATATTCAAATTTGTAAGCTATATGATATTTGATGCGTGTGTTCTGTTTACATTATGTTTATTTGAAATAATTTAAACTAAATAATTAATATCCCAGTAAAGTAATAAGCATTTTTGCTTTAAATAAATTTACTTATTTTTCAGCTAAATCCTCAACATTGTGTTCCTACTATTGATGACAATGGATTCATTTTGTGGGAAAGGTAAAATCTTCACATTGAGAACTATTTTACTTAAAAAGTTTAAATAAGCAATAATCTTACGAATAATCTTGAGTTGTCATTACATTAATAATTACCATGGTTCATAGTAAATAATTCTCAAATCATCTCGTTTTGCTTTTCATAAAATTTATACCATAGAAAAAGCATCTGAAGTTTAAAGTAAATCGAAATGTGTTAACAGAAATCTTAGTATAATTTTTTTTAATTCGAAAAATTTTGGAAAAATTTTAAAATCAGTGAAAACGTGCCTTTTTGTGCTTAAAATATCTTATTAATTTTTATCAATAAGACTTATATTAAGGGAAAATAATATAGCGTTTTCACTAGATTTCTCGTTATTAATTTCAAAATGACAATTTATGTAAATTTATACTTATACAAAAAAGTAAAAAATAAATTTAAAAAAAATTATACAAAAAAGTAAAATTTATACTTATACAAAAAAATTATACTTAAAAAAAGTGACAAAGTGAAGATTTCAATGGTTATTGAATCTTCAAATTCCGCCCTTAATATAGAAAAGATTCAGATTAACCTTTGTATTTTTAATAATTATCTCTAATTACTAGAAAATTATTGGGAAAAAACCTTTTGAATTACCTCACTTGCCCTTGGAATAAATATAAATGAAAAAGTTTAAATATGTAGAATTTGAATAAAATATATTGGAGTTTTTCATTTAAACTTAAAAAGTAATTAAATAATGTCAAAACTTTCAACTAAAAATAATTGTTACAAAAATTAGTTAAATTTTAAGTTTATATTTAAATGGTTTTATTATAATGTCTATTAAAAATGTCTTTTGTATCTCGCTTATCATTGTCTTAAACTTTGATTTCAAATAAATATTTTTTATACCAAAAATATTCTCATTTTTAACATAATCTATTACAATGTGAAATTCATTAGAATTGAAAACTTTTAAAAATTGTATCTGAATTTTTAAAACAAATAGAATTTATGTTTAAATTTAACTTACCTGCAAATGTTTTAATCATTATTTTATTTTACTTAAATATACGGTTTCAATAAACATTCTCAATAACGTAAAATAAAATTAATTGCCTAAATACATACATTTTTCAAAACATTTTAATTCACAAAGTAAGTTCTATATATCATACAGGCATGATCTGATTATCATATTCCATGTACAATCTTTAATGTTTTCTAAATATTTGTCATTTTAAACTATAAAATACTTTACCATTATCAATGTCACTTTAATAATTTATAGTCACATCAAAGGAAAATTTATAATTCATAATTGAAAGGACTTTAATTTCTATTAATGCGATTAATGTTCTTATTTTGCTTTAGTCGTGCTGTCATTACATACTTCGTGAATCAGTATGCTCCTGACAGTCCACTTTATCCAAAGGATCCAGAACAAAGAGCAACCGTTGATAGATTGCTTTATTTCGACATAGGAACTTTCTACAACGCTCATGCTCAAGTTTTGGTTAGTTGGCATCATTCAGTGATTTTTAATTTTGATGAGATAAATTGTTAAATTGTGTTTCAGTATGTGGCATGTATATATATATATATATATATATATATATATATATATATATATATATATATATATTCGTTTTACGTAAACTGTAATTTGTACCTTTTTATTGTATGTATGGCCCCTTTTAACAAATGTATGAGTTATACCATCCTAGTTGGGGAATTCCAAAATGTATATCACCAAATATGGTTAAGGAATTTCGAACTAACCAATAATGTCATCTCCTGCCACTATTCTCAACGAATGAGTGACCAGTATGCTGTACCCTTCTGAGGGGGTTACGTTTTCTAGCGGCCTTTTTTGGTTGAGATCTCCTATTAAGCAGACGTGTTATAGATGTCATAGCTGGTTTTCACACAAAAAAAAAAATTGTCTCAGTAGTAATGAAGCTTATTCTTGAAAATTTGCCTCTTGAATAATTCATCTTAATAACATCTTCTATTTTACTAAGATAAGAAAGCATCAAAAATAAGGTTATATATATACATACATATATATATATATATATATATATATATATATATATATATATATATATATATATATATATATTTATATTTATATATATATATATTATATATATATATATAGGTGAATAAATCGAGATTAATGGAAATAAAAAAATAAAATATTATTAATGAAAATTTTCAGAGGACCTAAATTATATAATATATATTATTTAATTATTTAAGTACTATTTAATGTAAGTACATTTGCATGTATGACTAACTATTTATTAATCTCCATATTTTTTTAAACTAATCCTTAATTTTCATTATCTATTTATGTACCATATTTTATGTATGGGATTAATTTTGCTCTAAGAATATTTTTTCTTGTTAAATGAGGAACATTTCCTCTGAGATATTAAAATATTTGTTATTAAATATTTCAAAGGAAATTTTTAATTTATTCAGAAAACTGGTTGATCTACTTAAATTACTTGAAATTCTGAAACTTAATTCTGATAAATTCACTGTATAGTGGATTTAAAAGTAAAATTACTTTTGATTTATAAATTCTATTCAAAGTTAGTTATTGGTATTATATTAAGTCAACAGATAAATAATGAATATTATTTGATGAAAGAAAATTATGGTAAAAAACATCTTACTATATAAACGTTTATTTCAATGAATTTTTTTAACTTGTGAAGGGCACCTATTTGTCTTCTTTTCAAATACGTTTTACCTTGGCATGCATTTTTTAATTTTTTCTACATTTTTCTATACTGAATTTCGCTTATAGTTTTATTTACCACTTGACAAAATCTTGTTGTTATTGAAAGTATGTAGTTTGTTAAGAAAGTAGCAGAATAGATATTTTTATTCATAAGAATAAAAGTTTCGTGAAATGACCAACATAGGTTATAACTTACGTAACTATCATTGAATATATCTAAATTAAAATGTAAGTTAATTTTATAAAAATTGTACAGAAACTTCTTTATATGTTATGATTAACATTATACAACAAACAATCATATCAAAATAAATTTCCAAAATTCAAGTTTAAATTATATTTTAAACTTGACAAATTCAACTTTCTAATATCATATTCTGCATATGTGTTGGTATCATAAAGCATATATTTATCTTTAACTACAACTTGTGTGGTTTTAAACCGAAATAAAATTTTCAAATATCATTTGTAGGATAGATTTTCTAAAGAGTTTTAAATTATAAAGATTTTATTTCAGTACTACTTTAACAGATTGTACTAAGAATGTACATTTAACATGAATTATTTTTGATGCATAAAATTATGATATTATATTTGTCATTTTCCTCATATCGGTTCAAAAATAAATTTCTAAATTTCAATTTAATCAAATAGAGCCTGTAAGTTGCATGCTGACATGCACATTAAACAAAGGAAGAAATAAATTATGGGGCGAGGGTCAATTGCACGTTCGCTCCAAGTGTATCAATCAACTGAATTAAATTGCACAGCAGCCTCTGATGTAGGGAAACTAATTGTTTTGGGGGAAAAGTATGCATTATAAGTTGAAAAAGCAAGATCTACATATCCCTTTTAAAAATTATACTTGATCTCAATATTAAAAATTTATACTAATTTAATAGGTATTGTAAGCGAGAGCAATTCTTTTTGACAGAGTACAGTAAATAGTTTAACTCTTGAAAAGTTTCGTGAGCCATTTGAATATACATTGCGTGTTACTATAGGTAAAACTTTTCTTGAATAGTGGATAGTATTTGTGTTCGTTATGATAATTAAAGAAAAAGTTCATTTTTTGATAAATGAGGCAACTATTTCTCTATCTACAGTATAATCTATTGATTGAATTGCCTACTTCGAATTGAAATGTTTCTGGGTTCAATTCCAACTTTTATTGAATAATAGTAGATAAACGTTTAAGTTTTTACCATCATTATGCATGTATGTCATATCATATTTCTTCAGATTTTGTATTTTGCGACATGTAAGAACCACCACTCTTCCGAGAACTTCATTTGGTATATATCACGACATATTCTTTCTTTCGACTGTTAAGCTGTTCTCTATGTGGTAACAAAACTTGTCCTATTACTCAATATTAGTATGATATTACTGTACATTTCAAAGAGTGCAATAGCATCTCATTAAGCTAAGGTGATCCACGCAGTACAAACAGTATGAATAAACAGTATTATTTCATTTCGCCGGGACAAATCTCACCATTGTTTATTTTGAAACGTTATATCAAAGTTTTCCCTCGTGTATTTATTCAATCATAGAATTTTTATACAAGTCACACCATCTCTACATATTTTAACTATTACAGCATGTTACTTTCCTTGAGAACTTTGAAAAAATTCAATTAAATTACCCTAGAAGAAATCTATAATAATTCTTACTTTTTTAAAATATATTAAAATTATATCCTATAAAATTAGCATACGTTATTTTTACGTACGTAAGTGCTTACGTCACATATATATGTAAGAAGAAAATTTTCATTTACCACATGACTGAATTATCTAACCATGACTGAATTAAATAATAAGAATTAATCTAATGAATCTGACCATGAGAGACTGAATTAAAGAACTGCAATATTAGAGATGCAGTGAGTAATCTGTACTAATGTTAATGAATCTATACTAATACTAATGTTATCTTAGTATTTCTATTATAGCAAAATAAAGTTTGATCATTTTGATATCTTTCTCCATATTGCATATAATTTTATATATTGTGAAAGCATTTTGAATTTCAAGACATTTATCATTAAATACACACAATATTTCAAATAAATAAAGCATGCAGATTAAAATCAGCGAAGAGTTTATCCACTTAATTGAGAAGTAAATTCATTCCATAATTTTTTGATAAAAATAAATCTTAAAACCGACAAAATTAATTAAATGAAAATAATTTCATTTTTGTTCAAATTGTTTTAAATGTGAGAATTTATTTCAGTTATAAGGAAACAAAACATGGAAAAATAGAAGAAAAATAAAATATCATGACAAAAATTTTATACATTAGAAAGTCAATCTTTATAAAAAAAATAATAAATGAGTAATAGTTTGAAACATAGTTTTCATCTACATTTATAATTTATGACAAAATAAAAAATAGAGATGTTTTACTGAAACGATGTTGGTTTTGAGCTATTTAACTTGTAATGTTATTAAGAAACAGATTTTAAACTTTCAATTTTAAAGCAACATAAAAAGGAAAAATTTTATACAATTCCAAATATTTTAATAAATACCTATTTTAACGAATCTCTAATCTTAATATATAACTTTTAACATTTCTCATTTTGTCTTATTTAACAGAAAAGTTTTTTTAGAATTCAATACTAAAATAGTTATTTTGTTTCTCACATTAGTAGCTGATGTAATAGCGATACATGCGTGATAAAGTGCAATAAATTTGATTTGATATCTGCTCAATATAAACCCAAAATAGTAGTACACCAGTTCTGAAGCAATATAATTACTGTTCTCCTAAATATATCTCAAGCAAGAGAGAAAATGAGCGTCAAACAAAATGAGAAATGTCGCATAAAACCATATTTATTTGAAAAGCTGTGGAAATGAATGACTAAAATGAAAATGTAAAAAAATAGTACTTATTTGTAAATTTGACAATATATTTTTATTTGATGAACACTATATATTAATTTATAAATTAATTCAGTAAATCCTGAATTATTTTTTCATAAGCAGAACATTTTAAATTTAGCACACAATACAGCTTTATCTATGTTTGCACCATAATTTTTAAATTTTGAATTTATTCTAATTTAAATAACTATTTTAGTTCTTTTATTAAAATAGATAAAATAATAATAACCAGAAGATGTAGCAAACTAATTTAATTTTTATTTTATCTAAAGAAAAATTAATAGTATTGCATTTTTATAATATTGCAATTATTATTTTTCACATTAATTCCTACCTAACACCAGATACAAAATGGTAAATGAAAATTGCTATTTATACTTAGAAACTGAATATTACTATTTATACTTCGTAACTGAGTATTACTATTTATACTTAGTGAATGAATATTGCTAATTTATAACAGTTATTAGATAGACATGACAAAAAGTCAACTCGTTAAGGCAAGAAATCACACGCTACGATGTGTTATTTAGAAGATAGGAAGATGATATGCAAATTATATAATTGGTCACCTTTTCGTAGCACAAAAATTCTTTGATAAAAAGCCATCATATTAAAGTAGTATTGTTGTTGCACCAGCATTCGCCTTACCCAGAGTTTGGCTGTACTAGTAGATGCAAGTAACCAGGTGAGAGACATCGAAAATTAAAAGCAAGGAACAAGCAGAAGACCCGCCATCCCCAGAGTTATTATTTCACTTGGAAGACATTGCAACTACGCCCAATTTAAAGTGCCCTAGCCATTATTAGTAAACACTACAGAT
Source organism: Latrodectus hesperus (assembly GCA_037975125.1). Lineage (NCBI taxonomy): Eukaryota > Metazoa > Arthropoda > Arachnida > Araneae > Theridiidae > Latrodectus > Latrodectus hesperus. Next base: position 53,146,043 of record CM075853.1, on the reverse strand, counting down.
CATCGGTTAAGCAGAGATTCGAAATTCCTACCTTTCGATAGTAATAATCAAGTCCTGACTAATCTGGCCACAGCGATTTTTCTTTCGAGCAGTGTTGAAGTCCATGGCATACCCTTTATTCGAGACCAGCGAAACTCTAGTTTCAGAAGAATAAATCACAACTGCATGCTGTTAATACTCTGTGGTTCTTTCTTGATACAAAAGGCTAACCAAGCAGTTACTAATTGCCATGGTCAGTACATTCTCCAGATCTCTCACCAATAGAAAACGTTCGACCAATGACTAATGGCAAACAGCTGCTATGTCCCCATTCACCAGTCATTAAAACCAATGAATTATGACATTGTTTTTAAACTAAATGAGCAGCTATACCTGTGCATGCAGTATTATTTTTGTTAGTGTGTTCTGCAAACTGTGACTCAATATCTAGAGGTAAAAGAGTTGTTATTGCTGTTAGAGACCATTGTTCTGACTATGATTTCATAGCATCTGTTCTTGAAAAACTTATGAATTGTAATCTCCAGAATAATATATTTTCCCAAAAAATATCTATTTATTTGGTGGTGTAACATTTTTAATGGCCAATAATTTAGTTGCCTTTTTTATAAATGAAAATAATTATTTAAGAAATTAATTTTAGTTTACAGTCATCTTGTTTTGAAATAAAAGTTTTATTAATATCATTGTATTACTCTTAGTTGCAATCACTTATAGAATTGGATATAATCGCCCAAGAGATAACATTTTCGGGAAAATCATTATGTGACTTTAAATTCATGGCGCTAAAGTGACAAGATAACTGGGTAAATATCTCAAGATATCATTTCTACGTCTGCGTTAACGATATCGAAGCAAATCTTGTATAAATAATTAGCTGAGAGGACGTTTTCCTTTCGGGAACACCAGTGACATATGTTACGCTCATGCCGGTTTATAGGAGATCCCGTCCATCTTGGAGCAGTGAACAGTATTCCGGAAAAGAAAGAGATTCACGCAATATCCTCTTCAATAATGAGTCGAATCTCAACACACAGAGTGATTCTTGACAAGTTTTAATCTGGAAAGAACCTGAGAAACTTTACTATAGAGAAACCGATCGCTTTGGTGGCTAAGACATCTTTGTATGGGAAGAAATTATGTTAGATGGACTTATACGCTGCACATTTTTGCTCATATAGTAGCATAATAGAATTCTGTAGGGATGAGATTCTTGAAATCTAAGTGCTACTTTTTCAAAATATCTGTAAGATACAAATTCGTTTTTATGGGCAATAATGCCCAACAACTCTGACCTGCATTTATCAATGATTATTCAAAAGAAGATAGTCACTGTGAAATGTGGCCAGTAAAGTCTCCAGCTGTTATTCACATAGGACACATATGAGATGCTCTAAGATTAGCCATTTCATGTCAACCCTTTTCTAGAAATATCTCTGTTTATTTGTTTCAAGCTTTAATTTTGGGTATTTTTAATTTAACTGAAAATTGTTATTTTTTAAAATTATTATTTTAGTTATTATATTTACATAAATATTGAGCATTAAATCTCTCACTAGCATCTCTTTTTTTAAAAAAAGAAAATGTTCACTACATTTTCCTTATGCTAAATTTTATTTAATTCAACAAATTCATTATAAAAAAAATCTTATTCTTGGCTAAATGAGAAATTTAGAAAAGTAATGCACATATTTTTATACCAATTATTAAACTTGAAGTTAATTTTAAAGCTTTCTTTTTGCTTTAAATAGAAAAAAGAAATATTTTAATGACTTTTTATAACTTAAAGTATATTTTTCAGTAGAATAGTTAATTTTTCAACAAAAGTATTTTGTTTTCCAATAAGATTTTAATTCAAATAATTTAAAAAATCAAATAATGAATGCATTATTAGTACAATTAGGAACATAATGCAATGTTTATGAACATCATGCTCCAAAGTTTGGAGATCTTTCTGAGGAGAAAGTTCTGTTAAACCTTATCTTGTTGAAATCCATTTGTTCTTGAAAATAAAAAAAAGTGTTCCATGAAGTAATGACACAATTGTCATCAAGTGCATGCATATTTTCATTTTTAATATATGATTAATTATAAAAAATGAATTTATTAAATTTAAACATTTTACTGAAAAATTTTGTAATGAAATTCATTTGTTTTCGTATCTTTATTATATTTAGTAAGCTTTCCCTATTACTAAGTTCCACAATACTTTCTTCTTATACTTTCTTTTCTTATTCTGAGAATTCTTTTAAATCTATCTCAGCATGGCACAGCCATCTCAAATCAGGCCATCGTATCCTATCAGTATATAATTTTCATTGTATAACTATTTTTGGTATACATATTTCTTCCATTTTTTCACATTTTGTATATAGATTTTATAACTCTTATAATATATTTTTATTGCACTTTATTAATTAATTTAATTCAAACTTGTATCTCTGTCTTCCTATGTTATTTACAATACCACACTTTTTGTGGTTCTCTGTGTTCAAAATTCTTTACTATATTTTCATTTTTATTTAATAACACCCAGATTTCGGAAACCTAAATAACTATTTTGGTCCTATTAAAGTATTGTATATTCGCATTTTACAGTTTCTTGAGATTAATTTACTGTTTTAGAATTTTATTATTTGCATACACTACTTTATTCCTACTTGTATCTATTTATTTATGTAATCATGAATTTCACACATTTATTATAAATTTCATTTTCTAAATAATCTCTTGGACCTAAGTATATCTATTTTTAACTTGTTTGTCTCATTTTGCACTTGTTTTCTTTCCTTTTTTTTATAGGTTTTTAGTTAATCTTGAATTTAATTTTATCTTCATATAAATCTAACTTACTTAATTTATTTTATGTTTCTTGTTATTTTAAGTTATCTTTTATTCTTGCAACTATTATTCTTTTATCTTGCAACTACTATTATTATGTCATCTGTATTTACACAGATTTATTTTGACATTAAAAATATTATTTTGAATAATATTACATTATAAATAATACAGTATATATAATATACATTATAAATATTTTTATAAGTTTGACATCATAAAATTAAAATGCTTTAATTATTTACTTACTTTAAGTAAATAAAGATTCCATACAAAAAGTAATATCTTCTATTTTATTAAAAATGTTTAACTTTTTTCTGACATTTTTGACCTTTTGTCTTACAAGGAGTACATAAACTGAAATTATTCCCAGCACCACATTGAACGTTCGCAGCTGTGACTGCTACTATATATATATATATATATATATATATATATATATATATATATATATATATATATATATATATATATATATATATATGTATATATATATATATGTATGTATATATATATGTATATATATGTATATATATATATATATATATATATATATATATATATATATATATATATATATATATATATATATATATATATATATATATATATATATATATATATATATGTGTGTGTGTGTGTGTGTGTGTATATACATATATAGCCTTCAATCATGAATGTAAGTCTTTCAACGGTAAGTTTACCTTAGGCATAAAAATAATGTGAAAAATTAAAAATCTTTATAATCATAAATAAAATGAAAAATTTCAAATTTTTTTCATATTTCAAAAATATAAATTTCGATTGAAGCTTGAAAAGAAAATTTTAAATTTCTTTATTTTGAAATTAATTTTCAATATTTATTTAAAAATTAAGTAAAACAAAATGTTTTTGAAACCCGTTTTTCTTTAAATTTCTTTTTATTATTATTTTCTTTTATCATTACTATTGATTAAGGAAACTGTTTGAGAATCATCCTGAATGAATTTTGATTCATGTTTACTTCGTTTCATCTTAGCTTCCCATCTTTCTTAAAGGAGAACCTCTTGATCCAGAAAAGTTAGAAGAATATAAGAAAACTTTGAACTTTCTGGAACAATTCCTTTCTAAAACAAGTTTTGTTGCGGGAAATAATGTGACGATTGCTGACTTTGCCATCCTTGCAACTATTACTACAATGAAAGTATGATTCGCTATTTTATTTTAATTAAATTTTCTGCAATACTCGTTATAATCTTTTAATCCTGTATAAATTTGGAGATTTCTCCCATTTTTAATTTCATATTTATTATTCAAAACTGTGTTAAATAAGCAAATGTTTCAAAAGCTTTTATGAGGACGCAATATGTTTGCATTATATTTCTTTATTAGAGAATAATATTAAAAATTTCAAAAAGAAAATTAATATGTAAGCACACTCTATAACTGATATCAGGGTAACAAAATCATAAAAATTAGACAAATTAGATAAGAACGTAAATCTACAAGTTTTTTATTCTTTTTTTCTAATAATTAAGCAATTTAAAATAAAACGTGATGACTGGTGAAAATTTTTGCAGATTTAACTGTGTGAATTTTAAAATACTTTTTCTTTATTTCAGCCTATTAATCCTAGCTGCCGATATTTTCATTTAAAAAATGTAAAACTAATTAAAAATATATCAACCATTATTTATTTTTTAAATTTAAACTTAATACATATAAACTAAATTTAAACAATGAATAATTATAGTATGGAACATTAATATTATTCCTCCATGATACATTAATATTATCTTATGTTATCTGAAAGTATCATATTTTTCATTTTAAGTACATTACTAAATAATTCTTAGTCTTCTAATAATTTATTATTGGTCTATCTTTTCAAAACTTTTCTAATAAATAATTTTACAATTTCTAAAAGCAGTTGAGGAATATAACTGAATCATTTAGAGAATATGAAGCGTGGATTAAAAATACTTATCATTCAAATTCTTCAGCAGTATTTTTACTCTTTAAAAATTTAATTTCATTTACCATAATATATCATTTTTTATTTTAAACTCATGATAATTCATCATAAAATATAACATATATATGATCCATTGATGAAAATATTATATATTATCAATAAATAAAATTCTATCAGCAGTCATAAGTTAAAATTTGCCATTTTAATGTTAAGCACTCACACAGATTCTTCTTTTCAGTTAATAATCACGATCTTCGCAAAATATTCAAATTAAATCGCAAAATATTCAAATTAAATCGTCATGTATCAAAGAAAAAGATTTCTACATAAAACAGTATGGAACAATTGGCGATTGTATAAGCAATTAAATGCTTCATTTTGCTACGCAGATTCATTCGTTAACGCTTCTCTTAAATTTAGAAACCAGGGAAAACATATATTTCCTAATGGCATTATTATCGGAGAATGACATAATTGGTTATACTATTAGATTCTAATAGACATGCCACTCGATAGGAGTTATCATAAAATGGTAATTTGCCAAGAGTCAAATTCTATCATTTTTGGGTTTTTTTTAAGTATTCAAAATATATAAGAATATTCAAGAAATATTTGAAAAAATTGCTAAATATTTTGATAGCCCTCTAAAATTGAAGTTTAGTAAAATAAATTTCATCACTGAAAAAAATGTCGAAATGGGTTCAAAAAAAATTTTGTTCCATCAAGCCAATACAAAACTATTTAAAAATGTGATCATTTGTTGGAATAAATTGTAAGAATGTGATAACATACAACCTAGATCTTGCACTTTAAAATTTTTGTTCTTATATTGCACGTTTTTAAAGATTTTTTACTTTTACTGAGAAAATTAAAATAGAAGCGATGATATTTTAGATTCACGATCATTTGATATTTTTAAAACGAAAATGGAAAACCTATCTAAATGTTGGTTGCAGATAAGCAAGGAATTATATAATAAATATGCATATGCATGCATACATACACTAACGAGCCAACCAATTATGGCTCAGTTAAAGGCTAATACAATAACACAAGGTGATGCTGAGTGAAAGTTTTTAGTGGTGTTTGTCACTATCACTCACCGATCTTATTTTATGAAGAGACGCAGCTTTCAACATATTTTGTGTCGTTAATGATGTGTGGACATCCAACATTGTGGACCATGCGTTTCGTCTTACCGTCATTTATTCGCTGGGAATAGATACTCATGAAAGCAGTTCATCACCAGCTGATGAGCCATGCAAATTTTTTGGAGATATTCATTTCGAATTTTCGAACTATCACTATATGCATTCTAAGTCGCTTACATTTATCATAAACTTCGCTTACATTCATGTAAATGTAGTTTTATACTAATATTTTTAATATTATCTTTACTAATTATTATTATTTTGTTATTTTAGTACAACAAAACACGCAAGATGCTTATAATATACTTTGCATTTTCTTTCAAGGGAATATTAAAAATAACATTTTTTGAACAATTATTAGAAATAATTAAAGTTTCTTTAGTATCTATTCTTAATTTTATTTGAGGAATTACTAAAGGATTATCAGCATAAATGATTGTAATAATGATACAGACATTTAAAGAAAGGTAAAAGATAAAAAAATTGCATATTTTCATTGAATCTTAAATTTTCATTTCATAATATTCACAAAATAAAAATTTAATGTAAGATAAACATTGCGAAAATTATTTATATATATATATATATATATATATATATATATATATATATATATATATATATATATATATATATATATATATATATATATATATATATATATATATATATATATATATATATATATATATATATATATATATATATATATATATATATATATATAATAGATAATAGATAATTCACATATATATATTGATAATTATTATATATATTTTCAGGCAATCGATTTTAATTTTGCTGAGTTTCCAAAAATCTTTGCCTGGATGAAAAAGATGAAAGATGAAGTTCCTTCTTATGAAGAAATAAATGATGCACCTATCAAGAAATATAAAGAGCTTTTATCACCAAGCAAAAAAACATGAGCATTTTATATATTTGGATGCATAAATCTTAAATAAAGATACCTTGCATTATGTCAATAAATGCTTATATTGCATATGATTTTGCTTGATAAAAATATTTTTAATCCATTGTATATACATATATATTAATATAATAAGAATGCATTAAAATAAGATGAAATATATTTCATATAAATGCGTTAAAATTTAAATTTTAACACATTTCTTCGAAATATGATACATTATATGTTAATAATAAAACTATTTCAATATTCAATATAATTTGAAAAAAAAAACACTTAATAATTTAGCTTTAATAAGAAAAAAAAATTTAATATTTTTCAAGCTGAATTTCTTCCATATGAAATAAAATTCTTCATATATTCTCACATATTTTCTTATTGTATTCAAATTTAATTGATTAACATACATTCAAACAAAATGATTAAACATACATTCAAAGTGAGGAATTATATTAACGTATTTGCTATTTTCCATAAATAAAAAGAGTTCGATACGATACTATTGAAAACTAATTTTCAAGACTTGACGTGAGAGATATTAAACTACTAGTACCTTTTTAAAATCTTCTAATTAATGAGACTAGGAAATATTTAAAAGCTAAAAGCCATTTAAAAAAATTAAAATAACACGATTTTTTGCCAACAATGGAAAACTACATACTGAATACATTATTGTTTCTTAAATAAAAGTTCAGTTTTATTTGATATTTTTACTAAAGATAATATTTTGATACCTACTTATATATATATATATATATATATATATATATATATATATATATATATATATATATATATATATATATATATATATATATATATATATATATATATATATATATATATATATATATATATATATATATATATATATATACTGAAACAATTTTTATACGCGATCCACATTTAACTAAAATAAACTTAATCATTAATCCCATCAAATCACAAGAAACGATTAAATATTGGCTTTAAAAAAAATGAGGCTCGATTCATTCAGGTCAAATAGGTTAAGGAATTTTGTATGTTAAATTTAAATAACATTCAAACAAGTAAATGAAACAAAATTTAATGTTGAAATATTTCTATTTGAATTCTGTAGCACCAAAAACATTTGGATATGAAATATATAGTAGATTTGATACAGTGTAATGGAGAACTCAATGACCTCATACTGTTATAAGGTATTTTAATATCCACCATGTGGATTGTTTTCATAGATAGTAGGCCATATTCACTTGTTCAAGTTAGGAAACACGAGAAACTCCCACGCCTGCACCCAGACAGACGTTCATACAGAAAGAAGCAGCGAACTTCCGTGATATCTGGGATCGAACATGGGACCTATAGTTGTGAATAGCTTGTCCTATTATCAAGCAAACTGTTCCTAAATAATGCATATTCTTATATTAACATCAATTTAATATAAAATGAAGTCAAGTACTTGATAACATCTGATAAAATTAGTGAGTCGTCTATTACTACTAGCAGAGCTACTCACTGAATGATAATTGGTTTCATCGTTTCGTCTACCACATCTGTCAAGGTTATTTGAAATGCTTTGAGATATTTTAAGTAATAAGACATGGATTAATCAATCATCTTGGTCAAAAAAGACCATAAAGTGACAAACTGAACCTCTGTCAATCACATTGTTGCCTACCGTTATAAATTCCACTTTAGTGTTATACCATTACCTGATTTTATATAAAATTCGAATCTTAAGAATCTCAGTCTTGATCTCAGAAAATCTTGACTAAGCGCATGAAAATTGTTTGACGCGAACAGAAGAGTAATTTTTATCTTACTGATCAACAAATCTTTACATTGCCCTTTGGGTTCGTATTCAAACTCACCAACTGAAAAGGGAAATAATAATAAATATTCATGAAGCAAATAATAACAAAATTATTTTTGTGGCTTAAAGGATTCTTTTCTAGACAATATACATTAAAAGTGAAATGTTAATTATAATTTTTGAATCCAATTTTTATGTAGCATTTTTATATTAATTACAGACTAATATCAATGAAATAAGTTGATATTCGAACATACACACTCATTCGGCTGACTTCTTGTAATTTGATCACATATCTCCAGAAAAGTATAATCACAGATGATGAACCAATCAATTTATTGTTATAATGATAAAAACCCATCGATTTTGCTTTTTGATTATCTATTACCTATACTCACTCAACATTAAAAGACAGTATTATCACAATGCGGAAAAATACAATGAAAAGCATCGAAATGAGAGCATTTTTATGCTTTTATGGATATTCAAATATATGAACTTTTGTACACAAGTAAGATAAACTGGAATTATATTTTCTCACGTTAGTTAAAGTCGAAAATTTAAAATATTGTGAAAATATGGGTTTAGATCTTACAAAACGTCATAATTTGGCTACTTATCATTCTAGGATAAATAGTCAAGTTTATGACGGTGCTGTCATCCATTGAAAAAGATAATGTCACCTTAAAAATGTTTTATATAGCTTATAATATTTTGAAAAACATCTTTAATAATTTGGATCGATAATTTAAAATAGATGGGTGATCTAAGAGGAAACATTTTATAAAAGAAATTACTTTAAAAATCAGAATTTCTTAACAGAATTTTAAATTTCGATCAACAATAAAGTATTTATGTAAAGGACTTGTTAAAATAAACATATTTTCTCAATAATGAGAAGAAAAACTGTTAGCAGTTCATGAAAAGTGAAATTATAGAATTCACTCTCCTTATAAAAGTTAAAATCAAATATCAGTTATGTCAAAGAACTTGCATAAACTGAGAAAGCATTCAAAATATTGTCAATATTATGAAAAAGAAGAATGTGAAGAAAAAAAATAGTATAAAAAAATATGCACTTATATGTGTGTATATCTATATCTGTACATAATTTACACATCGCTTTGTGTAACATACTGCACAGTTTTAACATATATCCACATCTTACTGAATATAAAATATTTTGGTCATTTAGAATGTTAAGTTTTTTAGTTACAAGGAGCTAAATAATATTAAATATAGGAATAAAATTTAAAGTAATTGCTCTTTTATTGTTTGATAGATGGCAGCACTGAAACTTTTATAAACAATGATAACTATGACGAATAACTGACGAGAATGAGAATTCACTTTCAGTTTCACTTTAATTCTTATTGTTCTTTACTAATTCTAGCGGTGAGGCATAGTCTTGTGATTTTGATAAGGCACTTAGAATAAAAGAAGTGTGTTTAAGTCAGAATTCATTTTCCGATTTCAATAATAATTAAAAATGTCTAACATTATTATTCATAGCAAACCAGCATGTCCAGCTTGCCGATCTGTTCTTATGGCTGCAGAATATCTTGGCATAAAATTAGAAGTTAAAAATTATGACTTGAATAAGGGTGAACATTTAACTCCTGAATTCCTAAAGGTTAGTTTTCTATTTAATTAACTAATTATACATTCTGATAATGCAAACTAATAAATGATAAATAATGTCCATAAAAATATATGATTTTTGCATTATTTAATTACTCATATTTATGTTTCACTTGTTCAGATTTCTTCTATAAATATTGATAACATAAAATGGCTCCAGCCTTGAACATATTTAAGCTGCTTGTAGTACCCAAATTCCATTTATTTAATTGTTTGAAAATGTGTATTATTAATTAACTTCTCAGTGTGTCAATCAAACACTCCCCATATTTTAATGATAGTCTCCTAAATATAAATTCTAAAATTAAGTTGTTCAAATCATTTATTATAAATATTTTGCTTTCAAATAACTTATTATGAAGGGTTATTGATTTGTGTTTATTAATGTATATTTATATTAAATAATTTATAAAAAAAATATTCGTTTACATTATTTTTGAAATTTTATTTTTCCTGTATTAAAAACTTCTGTTTTCCTATAATTCATATGCTAATAAATGGGAGTGATATTTTAATGTTCTTATTTAACAGAGTATATTTTTTAATTAATTTGAATATCAGGTACATTGTGCATTAATCTGCACATTTGAAATGAAGTTATTGAGCATAAGAAATTAAAACTGTTTACTCTCAAATAAATAATCCATTCAAAAGTCAACTCATTACCGAAATCATAAATTTATTTAATCAGAAATTTTTTTGAATTAGAAATTTTTTTAATTTAATGTATTCAGTTTTAACTGGTAGTACATACATATAAGTTTATTTTTGATATTTAATTGTGTATATTTTCAAAAGTTATTATGTATTAAGAAATTGTTAAAAATTTTAATGAAATTTTATTCTTAATTCCATACGTTTCAGATGAATCCTCAGCACATTATACCTACTATAGATGACAATGGATTTTATTTATGGGAAAGGTAAATATAACTTCTGAATTTGAATGATTTTTTATTAAATTAAACTCAATCTTTTTTAATTTTCTTTGCTTGCCCTTTTGATATGAATTAATCACACACAAATACAACTGTTTAATTATTGTCAGCTTAAATAAATTGTAGTGTGCACTAATAGCAATAACTTGTAGCAATAAATTTAGCGACTTCATCTTAGAAATTCTTATTAATCCTAAAATTTTATGTATTCACCTTGATTTAATTTACAAATGCATAGATATATTTGTAAATCATGTGTGCTTTTTTATTCTTTTGTTATTATCAGCTTAAACGAAAATCAATAGCCCCATGAGAAATAGAATGGGAAAAAAACTTGCTTAGTCAGGGATTCAAAAAAATATGTGTGACTACCTATAAATGTTATGAACTCTCTAAATATGATGGCTATTCAAAAAGTAATATTGGATTAAGTATATTGTTGATTTTATGATTCTTTACCTATACATTTCTGTTTATCAAGTGAATGAGTTATTTTCTACAGATTCTACTAAAAGTTGAGAATCTCTTAATTAAAATATATCAAGGCTTATTTCATCTTTTATAAAAGAATAGAGAATTCATTTAAACACTACAAATCATTATCAGAGAATTAATCATTTGAATATCAACAATTTTAAAACTAAATTTTTTTTGCTACCTTTATTTTTTGCTAATAAATCTTATAGAATTCAGTCAGCATTGAATACTGGCATTTGTTTCCTTGTTGTTTATTGTACTCTAAATTAATATTTTCTTTATATTAAAATATTTTTCTTCAATTTTGTGGTAAAATATTTTTTTTAATATAGTTAAGTTTGATTGCATTTATAAGTTTAGTACTATCAAAATTTTGAATATCAATGCTAATTTTGTAATGATACAAAAAGGAAAAAATTATGTCATTAAATTTTCATGCTTAAAAAGTTAATGTTTCATATGCTAGTTATCTAAAACTTTTACTAAAGTGCTTTGAATAAATTTTTGATAGGAAATTAAGAATGCAGCTGAAATTCTTGAAAAGACTTTGAAAAATTATAATTAGACCAATCAGTTCTTAGCTATCCTGTTAAGTTTTTAAAAGGTTTGAGGACTTATAAAAGGAAACTGTCAATTGAAATGCAAAACACAATAAGTATTTTTAAATATTTTACATAAGTTGTTCATCAATTTAAAATAATTGTTGTGATAAAAGAAATTGGACATATTGTAAGACTAATAGAAATGTTATTGAAAATCATTTGTTTTTCTCTTGTAAGACATTATAATGTACATTTTAAGTTTAATAGATTTTCATTTTAGAAGTTTTCATTTTTTTACTATAATGTTTTGTTAAAATTCAGATCATCTGATATTCACCTACTCTTATTTAAGTGTTGAGCATTTTTTCCTTTTTAAAAACAATTTATTTAATTTTATGTATGTATTTTTTTAGATTATGCCGAGAGTCAACAGTACTTATCTCTCACAATTTAATTGTGAGAGATATTAAACTATTTCCACACTGTTTCGAAATACTTTTTTTTATATGAACTAATCTTTATTTTTTTTGGTCACTTATTTATTTTTAAATTAGTACTTTTGTGTTACTGAAATAATGGGGCTTTTCTGTTTTATGTAATTATATAGATATTTTTATGCTTTATGTTATTTTATTGCTATCAAGTCAGGTAATATTTTGTTTTTATATTGATATACAGTATTAAAACTTACAAACTAAAATTTATTATATTTTTTTAACAAAGAGTAAAATGAAAATATGCTTTCAGTTGTTAAATATTTTAAACTGTTATTAAAAATTAAGACATAAAAAAATTTTGTGTTAAGGACCATAACTGATTTGATATTAATAGAGCTGCACTTTGAGTTGACCAATTAATATCAAGTATGTTTATTTCTTTCAAATGTTGATGCTCTATTTCTTAAGCAAAATGTAGATATTTAGTGTTTCAGAGAAAAAAGAATAAAAATTTGAAACAAAATTAAAGTGTCATCATTAATTTTTATATTGCATAATTTATGTAATTTATATAAAATAAACAATTTCACTGGTGATAATATATTATTTCCTGAAAATATATCCTAGTTTATTGTTAACTTGACAATTTTTTAATGTAAATTGCTTACTTGCTAATTGTAGAATATGTTTAATATTTCAGTCGTGCTATACTTGCTTATTTAGTGAACAAATATGCTCCAGATAATGACGTATATCCTAAAGATCCACAACAAAGAGCTATAGTTGATCGAATGCTTTATTTTGATATTGGAACCCTCTATAAAAGCCAAATGGATGATGTCTTGGTAACTATAATGAATAAAAATTATTTTTAATTATTTCTTTATAACATCATATATTATTTTGTAAATTATGTTATAAGTTCTTATATAATCAAACATTTCAAAATTTATCAAATCCAAAATACCATTATAAATCAAATGTAATATTATTTAAATTAATATAAATTATCTTATGTTAAGGTTCACTATAAGTAAATCATTTTATTCTCTAAGTTTTAATAAAAATATAATCATTAAAACTCTTTTCATAGTAAAAGGGAAGAATACTGTATAATTTCTTTAAAACTCATTCATTGATCTGTATTTTTTTGAATGCTTAAACTTGCAAGAATTTTAAATATTTGGCAGAAAAAAATTAATTTTTTTCAGCATTTGGATACAAATGGAGAAAAATATAATTTGCATATGAGAGAAACAAATAAAAAGGTGTTTCCTTAAAAGAAATCATTTCAGTAACTGTTTTCCCAGATAGCCAGCGAACATTTTAAGATATTGATTCATTGATGCTATTAATGAGGGGCTAGGTTATTCTGTTCCCACTCCTTAAAAAAAAAAAGAAAAAAAATCCAGTTTTTTTTAATTTGTAGGGGTGGTAAACATCCAGCAATTTGTCTGATTAGAATGTCCCTAACATTCTCTATTGAATTCATGTCCTGAGAACATTCTGGCTTTTCCATTCATTCCAACATCAAACTCAAAATTTGCATACTGCGAAGTTAGTGAAAAATTAGCATTTCTGACTCTCTTCTTCCAATTTTATATTAAAAAAATTCTCTTATGCTATTATTTTATACAAGATTCACTTAATTCTTTAATTATTTTTAGTACTGTATATTGCAAATAAAGAAAAATTGGAATAAATTTTTTTAAGAATTGGGAGTTATGCTTGATTGTTGCATTTTAGTATAAAGCTTCAAACTTTACATATGCTTGTTTTATTACTTAATGTAAGTTTTAATATTTTCCAGTTTCCTCTAGTTTTTAAAGCTAAATTTGTTGAACCTGAAAAGCATGAATCTTATAAAAAAGCTTTGAAGTTATTGGATGAATTTCTTGGAAAGACGGCATATGCGGCAGGAGACCACATAACAATTGCTGACTTTTCCCTTATGTCTACTCTTTCATTTGCTGAAGTAAGTTAAAATTTCTTTATGTAGTTTAATATAGATTTCTTTTAGACAAAACAAAATTACTTGAGAAATTTTCTTGTGAAACATGTGTTGATTTATTTTTTAACAATGTGTAATATTAATTATTAGTATGACAACTTTTTTCATTTTGCTCTTCACTGCAATTGTTTGTTATTTATATCAAAATCTTTTTCATTTAAATTATATATAATCTGAATTAAAAACAGTTGAGTAAATATAATATTAACATAGTATATAAAATTTTAAACAATGTTAAATAATGAATTTTTCATATTTTTTACTTGATTTTAAACTAAAATTTCAAATTATTGTTAACACAGATATTTGCTGATCAGTTTGATTATATGAATTTTGAAGATTATCCCAAAATTTCTGCTTGGATGAAGAAATTGAAGTCTGAAATTCCATCTTATAAAGAAATAAATGATATTCCTTTGCAAGATTTAAAAGAATTCATGAAAGTAAAATATCCATCTATTTTTGTAAAATGATCTTTTGTATTGAACTGAATGTTAAAATGTTATAGAAATTTAAATGTAAATGCTTATGCATGTACTTTTTAGAAAATAAAATTTCATTTGAATGTGCTATAGAAAATATTCTATTTAAAGAATTATTTTGACACAAAATAGTTGTAAAAATAGCTTATACAATAAATTATTGGATAAGTAATCATAAAATAATATGAATTGTTTGAATTGTATTGGTTACTAATTTTTTATATGTTAAACATCTTGTAAAGATTATTTTTACACAGAGATTGGATTATTTTAGTGTTTCAGTTACAAGATATTGTATCAATGTTATTAATTTTTATCTTTAATTGGATTTTATCACAATTGTAAAATATATTAAATTAAGAAGTATCTATTTTATTATTATTATTAACAATTTTGAAAATTGCAAAATAAAGTTATAATGATCAGCAGATTATGAACTAATTATCATTTCTACCATCACAATTTTAATATAATACTGGGATAATCAATGCATAGACCAATAATTTAAAACTAAATCAAAATGTTCAACCTTCTTTTTTTTCCTTTTTCTTTAGAGCAAGAAATATAAGGGAAAAATATTTTGGAATTAATAAATAATTTCTTATTTAAAAATAACATTAAAGACAAAAAAATTAAAATTTAGCATAATATTTGGATTCCTTTATCAATACTACATTATTCAATATAATTTAATATTCTTGCTTAGAGAGAATTTAATTTACACTTTTTAACATTTTTATTGGTCTTTTTTCATTTTTATAGTCGATTTATTATAGATTTTAGAGAATTAAAAATATTTTTATTAAATGATATACACAAAATATTTTAGTTTTGTAAATTTTACAAAGTTAAATTTATGTTAATTTTACTAAATAAATTCTAAAATATAATTTTTTCCACTGGAAACATTTTATAAATCTATATGTATCAAAATTTTTTAAAAGTGCATATAACATTCAGAACATAGCATATTATCTCAACATTTCTTGGTCAGAATTTTTGGACTGAGGTGCAAAGTAGATCTACCTCCTTGTAGTGCACTTTGGAAACGTACAGCAAAGTGGTCTATAGCTTTCGGCATGGCATGTTCTCTCTTCAACAACGTTATCATCGAAATTCAGTGCGAATTTCGGAGCTTGACTTTTGTATCTTACAGTGGAATGCTGGTGGATTATCCAAAACTAAGAGATAATTTAATACATATTGACTTTTTGTAATAATGGAGGCAAACATTACAACCGAGTCAGTTACATTTTATCCCTTTCCGGTATATTGTCTCTATCTTTCTAAATTTCGAAAAGTAGCAAGAAGATTTTAAGAACAACCTCACAACTAACTTTGAAATCCTTGAAGAAATGAGGGTAGCTGAAGATAAAAGTGTAATTGTAAAAATTAATGTTTGGAAGAATCATCTTCACTTCAAAATATATGCTTTATGTATACCCCTGCCAGCAAGCCTAACCTATCTATGTTATAACCATTGACCATCACATTATAATTATTGGAGATTTAAATGCTCACTCCCCTTGTTGGACTATAAGGCTGTTAATGGCATTGGCAAGGAAATTGAAGACCTCCTGAACTCTAACTCACTCAAGTTGATTTACAATTCTTCTGACCCACCCACTTGCATACACTACAATGCCAATGACAGCACACCTGATCTTTGTGTTTCCGCATACCTGAGCAATTTTATCAATATAAAAGTGATCTAAGATCCAGGCTCTGGACACAGACAAGTCATCGCATCTATTTCTCTGCCTGGACTCAAATTAAGAGCAAGTACATACCAGAAAACATCTTGGAGTTTTAAAATTGTCATTTGTGATGCGATTTTCAAGGATTGGCCGATGTAAAATTGCATCCAAAAATTTTAATTTCTGTTTGCTCCCTAATCAGATTATTTCTCACCTAAACAAATATATTTTTGGATGTGTTAGAGAGAAAAGTAAAATGCTATAAATGTTTTTGGTTGGACGAATTGAAAGAGAGTACAGTAAAGCGAGATTGCCTAAGAAGGAAAGCTGAATTATCAAAAAACCATCAAATGTCATCCTTTGCAGGAGGCAGGTATCAGTTTTTAGGAAGGCTGTTTTGGCAAACAAAAGGCCTTTGGTGAATTTATCAATAAGGCCAGGCGCAAACTACTGGAGAATTATCTGGTGTAAGCCTTGCTTGGAGAATTCATAGTGAATTCACGGATATGAAATGACATCATGTCATCTGACTATGTGACGACATTGTTCTATTGAACCAATGAAACTATTTACATCATATTGAATTATTACTTACATTTTGACTGATGGGCAATATCAGTTTTATGAAATTATGACTGTTTATTCATTGAGACATCTGATATATATGTTAAATTATTTATATTGAAACTCAGAATGCGTAATTTTTTGACATTTTTTTATTTTGATAATTTTTTGAAAATATTAAAACTTACTATTTAACAAATTTAGTGTATATTTCATAATCTAAATTTAATCAAACTCATTTAATTACATCATTGCTTTGAATATAATATAATTATATTTTTAAAATAAATATTTAATATAATTTTTTATAATAACTATAAATCTTTAAATAAAAAGAATTATAAGTCTTTAAATAAATGGCAAACAAATTATCAACACAATTCGAATAATATTAAAATATTTTTCATGTAAATTATTTTATGAAACTAAAAAATATAATAATGCATTCCTGAATCTTTAAGAATTTAAACTAATTCTGCAATGATAATTAATTTTCATTAAATTTCTTTATATTATCTTATATTTTTAGCTGTGTAATAAAAAATAAATGGTAGTTATACATATAAACTTCAATAAATGCTTTCTAAGACCTTAATCCTCAATCAAAAAATGCTTAAATTATTGAATCTTTATATTTAAACTTAATTTGGCTGAACAATATTTACGTGAATTATTAACAAATATTACTTTAATTCCAAATTTTTTTAAAAAAAACATTGAATTTATTTTATTAAAAATCTAATACACCTAAGCAACATTAAATATTCAGCAAAATTACTGTTATATAAGTATACTGTTGTGCTTAATATACTGTTATATACCTATATTAAACACAAGAATCAATGTTTTCAATAATATTAAATACAGTATGTTGAAATGTAGAATATGTTCTTGTGTATTTTATCTAAATTAATTTAAAGATATATTTAAATATAAAAAAATAGGATTCTGAATTTCAGTTTATTTCCTTCTCATAAGATCTATGTTCAGTATTAACACAAATTATAATTCATTTCAGATTTTTTAAATGTTTTGTAAAACATTATTTCCTAGAATAGAAATTTTTTTTTGTTTGTCAAAATAAGTTCTATCTTTTGAATCCCACAGATATATTTCGATCTATATAATTTCATAAAATTAATTATCTTTCTAAAATTTTATAAAAATGTCAAATTTAATAAAATAAATTTTCTTTATTTTATCATCATTGATAAATAATTTAATTTTTAGTAAATTATCTAATAAAAAGGTAATATTTAATATTCAAAAATTAATTCAATAACCTTTGCGAAGATTTTTCATGGATTAATCTTCATAAGAATAGTGATAAAAGTTAATCCAAAGGAATTTCATTATTTCGCAAAGTTAATCGCAAAGGAAAAACATTATTTCGAATGGAGAAAAAAGATAAATAAAAGAAAAGGAAAGTTTGCTTTGTCACCGGTGCTCTGCCAGATATTTCTCAAATTTTCTAGAAAACTTAAAAGTTCTCTCGGAATGCCTATTTTGTGACATTTTTTAACGTCACTTGTTCGCAGAAGTTTTACCGGCTTCAGTTTTCTGGGAAATTCTTCCTAGTTTGCCCCCCACCAAATATAAACTATAAAGACGATCGTCTAAGAACGTTTGAATTCTTGACAACCCTGCAGAATAAAATACCTGCTTCTAAAAAAGGCCATTTTTCTTTAATGGAACATAAAACTTCTGACCAGAGATGTGGTAAATGCATTCGCCCACACAACACAAGTACGTCCATTGGACGTCCACTGGATGTTATTTGGATGATCCACCGTGATCCAGTAGACATCCACTGGACGTCCATAAATGATCCAGTGCACCATCCACTGACCGTCCAGAAGACATCCAGTAGACGTCTAATGGATGTCCACAGATAACCACTGGTGGACGTGTTTTGGATATGACGTCACATAGCATTGGTAGTGACGTCATTAATCTGACACGGCAGAATGCGCATGATCCTCCAATCATATACTATTATTTTTTATGAATGGCCGTTTCTTATGTTGTGAAATATTTTGATGTCACTTTTAAATTTTTATATTCAACTGAATTGCGTAAATATTAAATAAATAATTTTTAATTTGCTTACTTTTACTTTATAAAATATTAAAATTAACTTAATTTCAGAATAATAAATTTTACTAAGTATTCATATAAAAGATATTTCATTTCTTACAACACAGGAAATTTTTCAGATTAATTTTAAATTTCGACTTACCTTAAAAAAGTTGTAATTCCAACATAAAATGCTTTAAGTAATACATGCAAATCACAAATATTAATTATTTGCTTTTAATTAAAGGTATTTGAGCATGAAAATATTGATTTACAATAAAAAAAATCTATATTGTAGAAAACATCAAATGCAATAAATTTGGTTCAATTACACAGCTATAGAATAAATATATATCTAATGTAAAATATCAATTTTAATTCTTAGTATCACTTTATTTAAAACAATTTGCTTTAGAAATTTGACATCGATTCAATTGAGCGTTATCAAACCAGAAAGATAAAAAATGAACTTAAAGCAAGAAACTGCACATGTATATTGAATAAATTTGGATTTTTCTTTGAGTATTAAGTTTCAAAACAGAGTTTTAAGAGATTAAAGGTAACCTTATATTTACCAAATCTATTCAGTCACTTTTAATTTATTATTTAAAAAAATATTACGTTCTAATTACACATTATGATTAAAAAAGTTTGGCAGATGGGATATCCCATTTGATTTTTTAAAAATAAATGATATATTTCTGTTTTGTGATGTTTAACATCACAAAAAATGCTCAACAGAATATTTTGATATAATATGAAGAGAAAATGCAAAAACGCAGTAAGGACTTTTGCGAAACAAGCAAAATAAAAAATAGACCATTTACAGTGAGAAATTAATGTTTGAAAAACTTTTACAGTAATAAGTAAATGCAGCATTATACTAATAGAACATGTATTTTAAAATGAATTCAAAACATCATATAAATAAAACATTTTATTATTCTACAATTTTTTTCAATTCATTCAAATATCTAGTTTTTGCATGCCGTAACCAATTTTTCACACAGGATATAAGTATTGCATCAGTAACATTGCACAAAACTGCATTTTTTCTTACAGCATCTAGAAGAAAAAAAACATTTAGAGATTTGAAAATAATTATTATGACATTGTAAAAGTTGTGCTGATAAGCGAATGTATTCTTTATTAATAGAGTTCAAAATCACATAATGAAAAAATAAAAATTCAGGAGTTTAAAGTGTTGTATCATTTTGTGTAGAACATGTATTTCAATTAAACTTAATTATAATGAACTTATTTAATATTCATATTTTATCAGTTCTATATTTAAGTATTTTGTTAAAAAAATTCACAATTATTTTTTTATAATTTTGAAGAATCTATTTTTATTTTTAAAAGTTCTTTTACAATTTCTAATTTGTACAAATTAAAATTATAATTATGAGCTATTTTCTTCTTGTATGGAATTATTATTATTTTTTTCAATAAATTGTGGACACAAAGTAAATGAAAATCACTATGTTACTTTTAAAAGGTGGTTCAATCACAGGAGTTACTACTACCGGTACCAAATGCCCCAAACATGTAGATTATCGTACCAGAATGGATTTGTTAGCAATCTATGACTTTTCCAAAATCTGTTTTTTTTTCCATATCATAAATACAATACAATAAGGGATTAATTGAAAATTTCTTGTGGGTCCACTTGTTGATTGTAGTCTTCAAATACCGAATCCTGATTTAATTAAACTAAACACTTTCTCATGAATTTATATCAGTTCCTGAATCCATTAATTTGTGCATTTGTCTACTAATATAAATTAGTAAAGCAGAAAATTTAGTTTACACTAAAACAAACATGGAATCTTACCAAAAGCTAGTTGACAAATTTTTAGGCTATCAAATGATTTAATAGCTAGTAACTTACCCAAAATGTAAAGAAGCAGAATTTTAAAAAAATAGAAACATTTTCCGATACTTGCATAAACACGAATTATAATATGAAATGAACGTGTACCTTATAATTACTATAATTGAAAATTAGTATAGTAAATTACTTCACCTCAAATGATTACATAAAAATTAATTGACATCAGATAAATATTTGTTGCAAATTAAATCCAATTTTAAACAATTTTTACAAATAATATTTTTAGAATATTTTTCCTTGCTTAATTTTACAAGTTATGATAACATTCATAGAGCTAGGAGTAGTGGCATATCCTATCAAATGCATTAGGTCTAATTGAAGCCATCTTGGTTGGAGCATGAAATGCTAGTAGGGATGAACGCCTTGAGTGATTCATAAACTACGCATGCTCAGTAATAGTACAATTTGCACATGCACCAATATTTTGATAAGTATAGCAAAGAATAACTTCAAATCAATTAAAATACATATTTTTTCATAAAGAAAACAATTTGTCCAGAATATATTTTTTGTGTGAAATAAAATGTAATATTTTATAAGCTGAGAAGAAAGTTATAAAAATTATTTAATTACATAAATTTCTTTCAAGATTAGAAATTTTATTTTTGTCATACATGTCACTCACCTATATAATTTAGTGCATTTAACGAAAAAAATGACTATTAGTAGAGGAAGGTTTTAAATGTAATAAATCACTAAATGAAATTCTTTTACACACCTTTTCACAAAATGGTAATAATTTAAATAAATTTCTTTTATAGAGTGAAATTAAAAATAAACACAATATGCTTCAATATTATTTTATTGAATACAAAACATTTCTAGATTATTTATAAAAGGAGGGTAACATATTATTGACCTTTAAAAAGAATTGCTTTTGTATATAATTATAGAGTTCACATTATTTAAAGTATTTTTAAAATAATGCTTAACACTGACAACAAAATAATACTTAATTACAGCTTTAATTAGTTAGATGTCATGATTATCCAGAGGATCATGATGAAATTTATGAAGTTTCAATTGAGGAAAAAAATATTTTTTTAATATTTAAAGCAGATAAAACATCCAATTCACATTGAATGTTTATTTTTCTGACATTTTTCACAAGCTAGGAAATAAGTTATAAAAATAATTTAATAACATAAAAATATTTTAAGTTTTAATAATTTTTGTTATTTTTCAAGGTTAGAAATTTTATTGTTGTCATATACATGTCACTCATCTATATAATTTAGTACCTTTAAAAAAATGTGATTGTAAGTAGAGGAAGGTTTTGAATGTAATAAACCTCCAAATGTTATTTTATTGCACACTCTTTTCACTAAATATTAATAATTTTTAATTAAATTTCTTTTATGGAGTGAAATTAAAAATAATCATAGTATGTTTAAATATTATTTTATTAAATACAAAAAAATCTCTTGATTATTTATACAAGGAAGCTAATATATTACTGACCTTTAAAAATAATTGCTTTTGTATATAATTGTCCTATAGAGTTCAAATTGTTTAAAGTGTTTTCACAATAATGCTTAATACAGATAACAAAATAATGCTTAATTACAGCTTTAATTAGTTGGAAGACATGATTATCCAGAGGATCATTATCAAATTGATGTAGTTTCAATTGAGAAAATATATTTTCAATATTTAACACAGATAAAGCATCCAATTCACATTGAATGTTTATTTTTCTGACATTTTTAAATTTTGAAAATGAGTGTAACATTACATTTCTTCTAAATACAGATTCACACACTTTACAAATCTTGTAAACATCATCTCATGGGTATATCAATTTACCCTGTGATTTGAAGGAAATCAAGTACAAATTATAGGGAGTAACTGCTTGTAATGCATTTAAACATATTTCACATTTAATAAGTTGGCTTAATTTTTTACTACAAATCCAGCAATATAATAAATTATATCACAAGAAAATTCATTAAGCAAATCTAGTTTAAAAAATATCTTGCTCTTCTATCATCAAATCAGGACTTCTATTTAAGATTGTTAATGACAAATGTACAATATTATTTTGAGAGGTTGACATATTAATAACATTAATAGGTGAATTGTGATTAGGTACACTTAAAATACTGATTTCAGTTAAAGGAAAACAATTACCAGA
Source organism: Latrodectus hesperus (assembly GCA_037975125.1). Classification (NCBI taxonomy): domain Eukaryota; kingdom Metazoa; phylum Arthropoda; class Arachnida; order Araneae; family Theridiidae; genus Latrodectus; species Latrodectus hesperus. The sequence goes on along the minus strand of CM075853.1, from coordinate 53,122,484 downwards.
AGATGCAGGTTTCAATTCTGAATTCACAAGCAATTTTTTATAAGCTGCTTTGAATTAGCGAGCTGTTGGATTGTTGTTGCTGCCACCATGAAATCTTATTAATGAAAAGAAAAGTTCTAAATGATCTTGGCTGACCTTGTAAAATGGAAAGTAAAATAATGGAGGATTTTCAGGACAAATTAATGATTCTGCTAAATGCAATACACTCTGAATGCATAATTTAAATCCTAAAAATCCAATTTTCCTGTTGGAATTTAAAATTTTCGGACCTCCAACACTTACCCTCAAATTGGAAATATAATCATCTGCTTGCTTTAGAAATAATTTAATATTTTGCATATCAGATTGACTTAGAGCTTTTTTAAAACCATGTTGTTTATTAGATCTAGAATTTAAAATATCAAACAAAGTGTTAAAAATTCTTAAAATATAATAAAAATTATTGAATGTTATGCATTGTTTAAAACAAAAAGTTTCAAAAAAAAATTTTTTTTTAAATATCAACAAATTATGAAAATTCTGATTTTACAAGAAAATTCTTTAGAATTAAATGTAAAGATATATTCTACCTTTTAAAATGATTAAAAGATATTTTTTATTTCTCATTAGTAAAAGTTATGAATTCTGAAAATATTTTTATAACAATCTTACCTTCTGCAAATAGGATAAGCATCATCTCTTAATCCGACACAAGAAAGAGATATCCGATCTATCATTTCTTCGGGGAAATGTGCTAAACACAGTTTACTATGTTTGGAGGGAAGCCAATTTTGCCGAAGTACAACTTTGATCCAAATTTCTCTCCGCTGCTCATCTTTCGGAAAACTATTAAAAGAAATAAGAATACTAAAAAATGACATCTTTCATTCAAAGTTACAGAATATAGTAAGAATGGAACTAAGTTCCTTGTGTATTACTATTTCAGCTAAATACTCAATGACAGAAAGACAAAATTGATTTAACTTGATATCTGCCCAAGTTAAGCTTTGTATCCTATATACCAAAACCATATTCATATAAGCATGCAAATGATAAATTGCCATTTTGTATGAAATATTTCTAATGCTTAATTCCAGAATAAAGAAATATTATTAAATTTAACCAACACATTTATTACTAAATATTTTAATGACAAACATAATTGTGTTTTTGGGACAAAATATTATTTTAATATAAACTAACTTTAACAGATAATAAGAAAACATACATGAAATAAATATAACATATAGAATATAAAATCATAACAATTTGCTTATTCTTCACTAGAATTAACATTACCCACACAACCACAAATATCTATGTGATAACCAGGTCAATTTCAATTCATATCCAGATATCTATTAGATCTGCATCACATCCTTGAGATATTCAAATGTCCATTGATATTCAAAACTTGGATGTCCACTAGATATCATAAAATATCATCTAGACATTAACTTTTGGATATTGGAGAGAGATCTCATGGATATTTAAAACTATTGCAAATTGAATATCCATATTTTGTAAGGGCTAGACATCTGACAGAAATCTAGATATCTACATTTTGGATATTTGTAATATCAAGCACTACATGTTTACTCAACATTGATAAAAAAAAAAAAAAAAAAACTATACTTACAAAAAATTCTGAAATAAATTTTTTTAATCTTTTATACCTATAATTCTGATATATATTTATATATATTGATATTAAAAATATATAGGTTATAATAAACTAAAAACTGTTTTCATCACCAAGAATGATTAAATTTGTTTGCTAAAGAAAGTATAATTATAAATTTATTATATTTTCTTGTTTTGTCTATATATCTTTTCTTGATAAAGACTTGTTATGAAAATTATTACTATTAATATTCTCAAATTTTCTTTTATTATAGTTAAAGTATTTAAAATAATTGTAAAATTTTAAGTATAACTATAATTTTTTTAAGTACAACATACAATACTAAATAAAACTCTTATTTCTTTTGCAAAATCCTGGTACATTAATTTATTCAATTACAATGTATCCATTGATGTATTATTCGATGAGCTTTTGAAGACAACTTTTCAACACGTTAAAAATTATTTAATATATTTCATAACAGTGAGGTAGAATCAAAATATGAACAATTTACTAAGCTTTTCATACAATATATACATCAATCAAAATCTCACATTTAACTATTTTTCATCAGTTCTAAATTATAAAACAGCAAATTAGGTGACACATCATTACTTTTGATGGCAAGAGAGAAATGAATATTTTATATACTAAACATAAAAAATCTGATTTGACAAATAGATATTTAAACATTTGATTTATCACAGAAAATTAAAGAACAATTTGACACAACCGTTAAATATTACTTAATGTTCTAAACTTCTTTAACAATGTATACAGATGGACATAAAGGCTTTTACTTTTATCTAAATTTATCAAAACTAATACTAGAATATTAAATTTGATCAACACATTTATTACTAAATATTTTAGTGATAAACATAATTATGGTTTTTGAACAAAAATGTTACTTTAATATGAACTAACTTTAACATATAATGAAATTACATACATGGAATAACTATAACATATAGAATGTAAAAACAAAACATTTTGCTTATTCTTCACTTGGATTAAAATCACTTATGGAAGACATAATTATACAATATAAAAGAAGCTTATATATACAAATATATGCTTAATTGTCATAAAAAACAAATTATTCTTAACTTTTTCTAAAAAAGAAACATTCTATAAAAACTATAACAATTAAAATATATATTTTAAGCTATTTTTATAACCCTTTGCAAATTCAGGTTTGAGGAAGAGTAGATGAACATGCAAAAGTACTGTATATTAGTTCATGATAAAAAAAATATTCCGCATTGTAAATGAATTTTAAAATTTTTTGAATATTTTTAAGGTAACCAAGAAAAATTAACTGGGTTATAAAAGGATTAGTAGAATTACTGTCCTTAATCAAAACACATTATATTCGTTAACATTAACTGATATAAGAAGCTTAATAATAATTAGAAAGAAAATTTATACATAAATTATATATTTTTTATTTCCATGTACTAAAATATCGATGTACCATACATAAGCCTTAGAAAGCATGCATAGAGTTAATCATTGCTTTATGGTTCCATACATAGAACATGAATTTCAATATTGTTTTACACTAGAAATTACTTTAAAAATAATATAATTTAACAACTATTAAACTATCTTTAACGTAATGTAATTTTTTGCAATTATAAATACATTAAATAATAAAACGATAGCTATGCAAACTGCGAATAAGCAATACTTAAGCAGAGCACAAAATTTTTCTTACCTGTGAAATGTTATTCCTTCCAATTTCTTGCTCTTTCTATTAGTGCATCCGAATGCTACACAAAATCCCATTTCTTCTTTTAAATTCAGATTAAGAAAATAATATAGCTTAATTATCAAAAATTAAGAAATAAATTTGTCACAGTTATGGTAAAGGAATACGAAATAAGCGCTTTTCTTGTCTAACCAAGATGGCCGCTTGGTTACAGTTGATACTTCATCGAAGTCCAGATTACATCCACAACGAATGTCCATTAGACATCTATTTTTAATCCACACATATCCATGATTAATGTCCATAAATTGACGTCTAATAGACGTCTATTAGACATCCATAGTGGTCGATCAGCAAACATCCACTGAATAGCCTTTCATGGACGTCCAGTAGATGTCTATTTATCATCCATAACGTCCACTGGATATGGTGGACCTCTCGTGGACGTCCATTAGACGTTCTTGGTTGTGTGGGCGGTTATGCAGAGAAAGGAACCATTGCACTTCCAGCACTGAGAGTGCCGTCTGTTAAAGAAGAAATAAGACTGATTTAGAATAATTTCAAAAAATAAAAGTTGACGAAATTTTCTTTCTTCTCAACATAAATTTATAAAGAAAAATAAACGGAAATGTTCATATTTATTCTGGTAGGCCTGAGAAATATATCTTGATATTTTTATTAAGTATTAATTCTTTATTTTAACTAAAGTTTTTGTTTTCCTCAGTACGAAACTAATTAACTTTCATATTAGAAGACAGAACAGAACAGACTTTTTGCATATCTACGTAATTTTATTCATTTCTCTTCATATATGCAACATCAAGAAGGAGTTGAAAAAAGTGATGAAACTCGGCAAACAGAGAGAGACAGTAGCGAACAATGTAAGAGATCTGTATTTCTAAATGATATGCATAATACAAATCAAGGTCGGGTCAGTAGGTTGTAGGACCACCATGGACGATGATATACAAAGCAACACGTTTAGGCACAGAGTCAATGAGTACGAACGGAGTCCCGAAGAATGGCTCTCCATTCCCTGTCTATAGTTTGCCAAAGCTCGTCTTCTGAAGGAGGCACAGTGGCAAGGTCTGCAAATTGCATCTAATCATATCTCAAACGTGTTTGATTGGTGAGAGATCTTTAAGGGCATTGTGGCTAAGGAAACAGCTGTAAATATTACAGGTCATGCTGGCTGATGCGAGCAATATGTGGCCAGGCGTTATCCTGCTGATAAAGGTTATTTGGCACCCCCAGAAAGTAGGGGAGTGCCACTGGCAGTAGCACATCATCGACATAACGTTGGACTCTTGGTGCCGTGAATACAAACTAAAGGTGACCTGGAATCATACGCAATGGCACCCCAAACTATGACGCCGTATTGTTGCGCGGTGAGGCGTTCCACAATTGCTGCAGGATTGGGCCTATCTCCACGTCAACGCCCCACTCGTACGCGATGACTATCTCTGAAGAAGAGAAGCATAAATCATCTGGGAAGACAATCAAGTGCCACTCGATCTTCCACATCGCTGTAATCCCGCACCATTACAGACGCTAGAGTCTATGCTGTGAGTCATTAGCATTCTTAACGGGCGCCATGTGCACAGCATCTAGCAACCAACTGTCGCAAATAGTTCTGCTCGATATGGGGGCATCTTGTACATGTTGAAAGTTGTCTTGTACAGCTGAAGAATTCCAATAAACATGCTTTGCGTGGCCGCTACCACCTCGATGGACGCGTCGATCCACGCGTGCTGATGTCCCTCTAGCTACACCAGCCCTCCGTAAACATCCCACAACTCCTTATTCCTACATCTTCGTCACAGCCGGTGCATTGTGGAGGCGTTCTGGTGTCTGTCAGCTGTGATTTGCCGTAAGGACCATTCTGCCTTTCTCAATCCGATCACTATGTCCTTCATAAACTCGTCTGTCTGCTGGAACTGGCTCCGTTGACGATAACCTGGCCTTCTTTGCAATTACAGGCGTCCTTTGCAACAAGAAAAAACTTTCAAGCCTATAATACAAACTTTGTTTCTTGCAGGAGATGGGATTTTGCAGCATGAAAATGTTTCTATCTATGCAGCGGAATTGTTCAATTGTAATTTGATAAATGCGAGGAAGGAGTTAAAATCTATCTTGTGGACCTCACAGTTACCCAACTTTAATATAAATGTGTAATGGTTTATTTTAGAATGTCAAGAATTAATATCCTCCATCGGCATCTCTCCCAGAACTTTCACAATATCTTCATTAAAAAAAGTAAAGTATTCCTCTAAATACAATTCCGTACTTGTTTGCATCAATTCCTAGGCGATTCCAAACTGCCGTACATGCCAAACAGCTATCATACATAATATTATTAACCTCATAAATCTAAGCTGTTTTATTTCTTAATTATATACATAAACTTTAACTATGAATGTAATGAATCCAGGCAATAAAGCTATCATTATATTCAGTATTTCACTTATTAATAATTTTTAAATTTTAAAGGAATTAAAGAAAAATGACATAGATAATTACTCTAATTGTCTAATCATCAGAAAAGTATATCTCACTTTTGAAATTTGTAGAAAACAAAAAATATATCAAATCAACCCGGCTAGTTGGACTCCCTCAAGATAAAAACTTTAACCATTAGCAATGAAAATACTCAGATTATACTTTTGCTGAAAATGAAGCTGAATTTTAAAGTTTCAAGTTAATCAACTACGAAATAATGACAAAATTAAATTTTTTATTTAGATAAATAGTTTTTGTTTAGAGAAAAATGAGTTTGTGTTTGTTGAAATCCTTAAATGCTCCCTTCTCAATTCCACTATCAATTTCCGGTCAATTATGCTTGGAAAAATCAAATTTTTTATTCATGAAAAAATTCAAATGAGATATTCTGTAAGCATTCACACTTAGCTTTTACAAAAGAATTTATTAGTTTCACAAAAAAGTAATATATATACAAACTTAATAAAAATACAAACTTAAAATACATTAGCAATATGCATTTCTCTGTTATAATTCTGTAAGAGAGAACTTTAATGGACAAATAGTTTATCTATGCAAAACACTTAATGACTGAAAAAGTCAAAATAGGAAAAAACCTTATTTAAATGAATAAAAATACAGCTCAACCAACACAACCCGAAAGTTTTAATAATATTTTTTTTAAATTTGTATTATCTAAAATGACTGAACTTGTGAACTTAGAAAATTAAACAATAAAAAAAGTAAATAAATATAAAAAAATATTTTTGATTAAAAAATTTTGGAAAGACAATTATAAGAAGAAATATGACAAGTTTGATAGACTACTTATTCAATATAAGCAATAAAACTCATGAATATCAACTCTAAAAATTAATTGCGAGCAATATTTTCATGAAGACGAACGACATGAAACGCGCGAATGTCACTCCTATTTCTAATCAAGCCCCCAAATTTTAATGGGTTTCACACACACATTTTGAATGTTGGATCGAGAAATGTGATGATATATAGATCAAATACGCCTGAAAACATTTAGATTATATGATTAATATTACTTCAGTATAACACATAAAATGAACTTTGAAACCAAAACTTCGTCTATATTTTTTCTTAAATTTATATTTGTTACTCTAACTTCAGCAAAAAATTTAGATGGAATCTGATTCTATACTCAAGCTATAAAAAGAAAAAAAATTATCATCGGGAAGATTTTTGAAAAATTTTAGCACTATTCTGGAAATGGTCACTAATGTCTAATATAAATGTTGTTTGATAGATTAAAAATTTTTTTTAAATATTATATTTTGATTAGAGGATTGCTTAAAAGTTCCCATAAATCTTAAGTATGAAGGATCTAGATTGCTGTCTCATATGAGTTCTGAAGTATATACTTTAGATTTACTAAACTGTCATGTGAGCTCTAAAGTATTAGTAAGTCCCAAAGGAATTAACTAAATAAAAATTACATATGTTGTAACATGTTTTCTGTGTTCGTGCACTTTTCAGGATACTTCAAATTTATTTATTGAGATGCCTACATAGTTTCACTATCAAGCAGTAATTGAAATTAATAGAAGAAATTTATCTTTTCTATAGAAAGTGAAACAGTATTCTATTGAAAAAGTAATTTAAATATGATTCTGTTGCGTATATATGTTTAATTGTAATAAAAATTTGCATTTTCCCTTTAATATTTATTTACATTAAATTGGTCCATTCTAAAAAAGAGATTTTTCCAAATAAAATTTTTAAAAAATTATCAGTTACAAAATTTAGAGTTTGATTATTTTCTTTTTTTCCTTAAAATCCCTTTTGTAAGCACTTTATATTCCTTTTTAAATTAGGAAATATTAAAAATTTAGTAAAAAATTGATATTTAATATAATAGTAAGAATTAAATGATTCTTACTTAATAAATTAGTAAGCATCATTTAATTCTTTTTAAAAAATAAAATGTTATTTTTTAAATAATTTAAGCCTGAAATTTGATAATAATGCAAAAAAAAAAAAATTACTCCAATCAGAAGAATTGAAACTTTAAACGCTCCTATCCATCACTCCGACCATAGAGTTAGGATCATATGATTTTCCAATTCATGATTGCATAGATACATTTCTTTTTATGCGCTCAATACATTGAGTAACTAAGTAACAAAAATTTTTAAATAGATCGCAAAAATTAAAACTTTCTTTACTTAATTTAAGCAGTTTTTTGTAGTTCAATTTTACAAATAAAAATTCGAAAAATAAATCAGCCTTGATTCTGAAAGCCGTTGTGTTTAAGAAATCTGGTACGTTTTTTCATCTTAGAGATAATTTTATAGATAGTTAACTGTAAAATCATATGTAACAAAACTTACGTTATCAGAAATTTACACAATTTCAATCACTTAGATCTGTAGAATTAAATACAGAAACCAAAAATACAACCTTCATAACCGGTGATTTATTTTAATATTAATATTTTTCATAAAATTAGTAACAAAAGTATAAAGAAATCAAAGAATTAACAAAATGTTTTTCGTCCACTTCTTATGCTGTCTTCTGTTTCATTTTTATGCATATATCATATAAGTTAATTCGATATTTGATCTCATATCATGACATTCTTGCTGAGATAACTATAATATGTTTCTGTTTATATGACGTAATAGGAAGAAATTTCAAACTCGGATGTTGATCACGTCGCTTGATCGTAGTTAAAAATGAAAAGTTGTTTGATTTGTATTTAGGATGCACGGAAATGGACAGCCGAATTTGAACTAACTAAAACAAAACAAATTTTGATTTCCACGGCGGGATAATTTATTTTATGAATAATTAAAGAAAATATTTTTCATACAAAAGTTTAACATAGATAAATATATTTTAAATATATATTTGTTTATAAATAATTGCATCGTAAAATATGAAATTTCGTGGGAAAATGATAGAAATATCAAGCATACAACATTTTACTAGTGAGTTTAAAACTGGAGCAAAATATATAATTTGACGCGTTTCATAACTAACGACTAGTTTCTTAGTAAAATGATATTTCTTATAATTGCTTAAGAATTTCATATGAAACTGATGTTACTGAATTTACTGTTATAAACTGAAATGAAGAATTTCATTGAATTAAGATACTTAATCACTTAAAATGCCTTTTTTATTCAGTAATTAGTACTTCAAAATCTTATAATAACTACATATTAAAATGCATCATATTTATTTCAAATATTGCTATGTATGTTAGTGAATGAAGAGAAATAATTTTCATCTTAATGATTGTAATTATAAATTAATGTAACTTTTTTTAAAAGGAATCAGAAAACTAATCTTAAATTAGAATCACCGTAATTTCTTGATTATTCAAAATAGATCCAAAAATAAATAATATTTCGTCATTATAAATGTCCGTATTTGTATTTATGAACATGAAAAGTTCTTGTATTTAAATTATTTGTATTTAATTTATTTTTATCAATAATTAAAAAATTAAAAGCTCTAATCAGTTTTTATCAATTTCATTTTTTTAAAAATCAAAACTGAGTAATTGCTTTGAATATGAATGAAAAGTATATTTAAATATTAAATAAACTTATATTTTTTGTCAGACACTATTCCTGTGATTAATTTAAGGAAAGTTAAGTTTTGTCAGCTTTTGCATTTGGAACTTAGTAATATTTTCGAATCACACATTGAAATAATATTTTTTGTTAATAGGTTGAATATTATATATATATTATAGATAGATATAGACATATATAAAAGTAAATATATATAAATTTAGATGCAATATACTATTGTAGTTGATCACTCTAATAATTAATTGTATTTAACAAAATTTGATAGTAAATTATTTCTTTATTTAGAATCTTTGTTTTTCTAAGCAATTTGTTTCATATATCAATATTTTAGTTAGAATCATAGGTAAAAGTTACCAGATGGGTACGGGATTGGCGCGATTTCAAATTTTGGCACCAAGCGCTCTACAGCTCTGTTGCCAACCTAAATTGCGTCACTATGCACGATAAATTTCAACCAATAACGATCGCGTTCGAACTTCAGCTTTGAAATCACGCGTTTTTCGAATTCCAAATATTAAAAAGTTGAATATTTCATTACAATTAAATACTGTAGAAGTTTTAAAATTCGAATAAATAGAAAGGAAATTTTTATCACTTGATTTTAAATATACCGAGCAATGGCGCCCACCTTAAAAAAAACATCAGTGTAGCGCTACCTACTGCAGTGCCAACCGGGCAGTAAAACTAAATTTCGAACGTTAAAAAATTTCACTTTTTGTTTAAACTCGAATTTTAAATATACCGAGCAATGGCGCCCACCTTAAAAAAACATCAGTGTAGCGCTACCTACTGCAGTGCCAACCGGGCAGTAAAACTAAATTTCGAACGTTAACAAATTTCACATTTTGTTTAAACTGGAATTTTAATATACCGAGCAATGGCACCTACATAAAAAAAATATCAGTACGCGGCACATTCTAACACTAACATGCAATACATACAACTTAAAAATTCATATACTTTCTTACTACCATCACGCTCTAAATAAAAAAACGTAAGTTCCAAACATTCTCATCCATAGTTAATTATCGTTAGCAACACACAAACTCCAAAATTCGAATATTGAAACTCAATTATTAAATATTATTCTAAAATAGCTTCAAGGGTTACATACAAAACGCGCATGTCACGCGATCACGTTACCCAATAAAAAAATAGGTCATACATACGTAATCCGAACCGTTAAACCAGTTTGACGAACTTATCGCACCACTTTATCGCCTGCTTGGCGCATTTTACCCTCCGTACCCATCTCTTCACTTTAGCGGAATCATATTACAAAACTAATTTTTTTTATATTTATAGGAATATTAAATTCTATAGGAAAATTGACAAAAACAGGAGTTTTAAGAATAATTCCTACTCATTTGTATTTAACTTTCAATGAAAGAATTACCTCAGGGGGCTCTAGTTTATGGTGTGAAATTCCACAGGTATTAAATATATACTTCTGTAAACAAAAATTTATTGCTTTTGATGCTTCCATTTTTTTGTTAAATTCTGTGAAACATTTTATAAATGCATCAATATGCTTGATCAGTTACTGAATGTTTTTATGGCTTAACATTTTCTGTATTATTTCTGTTATGATCTAATTAGTGTTTATTATTTCTGTATGCTTAATTTCAGTTTATTTCTCTCTTGTTTTATCGCTGAGCTTGCGCCGAATGGTTAGCGTTCTTGCCTTCGGTTTAACAGTACGTGTGTTCGAATCCCATCTTGGGCATGGATGTTTTTAGTGTTTTGGAATCCACTTTAAACCGTAGATCCTGGTCTAATTAGCCCTTGTGTGCAAAAAATTACCATTGAGCGACAAACCAACCAACCAACTCTGATTTTATAATTTTAACTTTGAGCATAAATATATTTAAATAGTTTTAAATTAATTTTAAATATTTTTTAAACGTTTTATGTTATAGGATATGTGATTAAAATCTGATCAATTTAATCTCTCTGTTACATAATCAGGCCTACAGACAAATGATTTGTACTTGGGTCTTTGATTAAATAATTTTAAGTTTGTTTTCCACATCGGATATTTCTAGTGATTCAGAAACCACTTTAAACTATAGGTCCTGGTCTAATTATCCTTTATGCGTAAAAAATAATTGTTAAATGAAAAAAAATCAATCTTGTGTGTCGTACATTCTGTACAATTCTGTCAGTTTTAATTTTGTCGATATCTCAAAAAATTAAATATGGAAACTTAAGCTGAATTATATTTATCAAAATGAAAGTTTTACTTATTTATTTGACAATGTATCTTAATATAGTTTACTCTGAGTAGATCATCAAAAATTTTAAGTTTAGATATTTTTTATGTTCAATATAATCTAATACTGTGACAATATAGGATATTGTTTAGAAATACACTGTAGAATTTTACTTTTGAAATAAGAAAATTTTAAATGGTTATAGGAATAAGAATTAAAAGTTTGCATAAATAATCATTTCAATTTAAAATTGAAAGATCGTTGTTTTAAAGTTTTGTATGTAAAAAATATTTTATTGAATGGACTGTTTATTGTTTGAGAACTTTGAACAAACTAAAATACTTCTAAACTTATAGATCCTCATTTAAAGATATATAAAAAATTAAAGGATTAATAAAATTTAAGTAATTTTTTATTATATTATCTTCAAAAGTCAATTTACATCTGTAAAGGGAAAGTTCTGTTTTCCCATGAATGAAATATCTCAAATCAGGAGATATGCAGACAAAAAGATTGGATCTTTTGTTATAAATTTAAATCGCTTTGCTGTAACTGCTTAATAAAACAATGTTTTAAAGTAAGTTCAAAAGTTTTACATTTAAATTGAATTAAATGTACTACAAAATTAGTTTATGTTCAATATATTTGTAAGTAAGTGTCATTGAATTTCATATTCTACTAATTTAATAAAGATATGAATAATTTTATCTTTTAACTTCAATAAAAATATAATAAATTTTTAAAGCATAAAATTTAATGATAATTTTAAAGTTACTAAAAATAACTAATTCATAAATTTTGGAATTTGAGTTTTAACAGTATTTGTAAAACAATGAATTTATCATTTTCTATTTATTATTTTATTCATTATAGGATCACTATTTCTGTGAATTTAATATGGAAGGCTTATCTGAAGAGCATAATGAAATTTATTTAGAATTTCAGTTAGAAAATTTAATTACAGCTTTTCGATCAGCTCAAGCTGCAAAATCAATTAAGATAAAGCTTACTAAGAAACATGTTCCATGTCTTACTTTGGAAATTGAATTGGTAAGCTCATAAATGAAATTATAAAAAAAGTGCTGTCTTTACTATTTTGTGCACTTATTATTAAAATATTTTTCTATATAGTTAATCATTTACTACTATTCCTGGTATTATCATTATAGCTAATCCATTTTCCATAGTGTTGGAATAATAATATTAAAAAATACATTTGAAAATATTTATATAAAATTGATTTGTAAGTAAGAGTTTAAGATTTATAAAACAAAATATTATAAACAAAATGAAAATTGGATTTGTAATATAAAATCTATTTTAATTGTATCCATAAGAATCCATCATTTATATTTTTTGTAACATTTTATTGTTATCAATATTTAGAATGTTATTTTTGTACTAGACCAATTGTTGCAATAATATAAATGAAATGAAATAAGTGTCTTTGACATATTGTTGAATGTTCCTCATACATAACAAAACATATTCAAATAACTATAAGCTATGCTGTAAACTTAATTTGATAAAAAAAAGAATCTTGAATTTATATACTAGAATTATTATATGTATATATATATATATATATATATATATATATATATATGAGTGTGTTTGTGTGTGTGCGTGCGTGCATGCATGCGTGTTTTATAAATAATTAGAAGCAGTTAATTTTAATGATTTGTCAAAAATATTTTGAAAAAATAGGTACTTGTGAATTATTTAAACAGTTGAAAGAGGAATGAAAATAACTCATCTTTTTTTTTCTAATTAACTTTAAAATCAAATAAATACTTACATTATGTAAGTTAGAAATAATTTTGAATTTTTTTAATTAATAGATAACTTCAATTATATGGACATAAGACATATTTTACCTTAAAGTTTCTTCAAACATCCAGTACTTTTGAAATTAAAATTAATAGAAAATTTGCTAAAAATAACTTTGATAACATTTGTTATGTTTATTTTTTCAGCCTTCCCTACACTCTCATTCACGTTTTGTTGTTCATGATGTACCAGTTTTGGTGATTCCTAGGAGATTATGGGAACAATTTCAAGAACCTGCAATGATTCAATTTGATGTGAGAATATTAAAATATATTTTCTCCACAAAATACTAAATGATTCTATATATGATTTATCTTGAGTATTCATGTGTTGCCTAATGTTTTACATTGGTAAAGAATTTTCCTTTCTTTTGATTTTGTTAATTATTTATAAACTTCTCTGAAATTAAGGGTAACTTAAATTTATAACAATTCTCTTTTTAAATAATGTTATTAATCAAAGTATTTCATTTGTCAGATCATGTATGTCTTTTTATCTGTTGTGTTATTTAACTACATGATTTTTAAATTTTCAATGATTATAATGTATAAACTTCTTTTTGTATTTGTATGTGTGATATAATCAAAAGTTTAAAGGTGTCTTCATTAAAGTTAATATTTTGCATCTAAATATATTTAAATTCAAAATTTTTATTTAATATTATGTGAAATATACATAAAATATTCCACTTCAAATGATATTGGGGGAAATATAAAATAAATTAGTAATTAATTTATATGTAACTCTTAATAAATGTCTATAATACTTATAATTTAAATAATGATTAAAAGAAAATCTTGTTTTAAACAAAAGGAAAAATTAATAAAAAAAATTATATTAAAACTTGTGTGTATATAAAGCAAAGAATAAAGTTGTGTCATTTAAAACAATTCAAAGTTAATTAGTTAATAGAATAATCAAATAGGAATATTTCCAAAATGGTATAATAAATATCATTGGTTGTATATTTTAGAACACAATAAAGTTTACAAAATGTGTGACATTTTTATTTTAAATATATGAGGTTTTCTGAATTGGGGTGGATAATATGTTAATTTGTAAATCATTCAAAATATTGAAAAATATCTGTATGATTTTTAAATTTTAGAAATGTCCATAGCATTTTCTATTTTATTGCAAATTATTGTTTTATAATAGCTTCTTAAATATCTGTAATCCTAAAAATTTAATGCTGTGAAAGTGCAACAATGTTTCATGAAGGTGGAGAATTTTTCATTGAAAAATGAATCACCATTTTTCCATGTTTGCATAAAAATGAAGTGTGTATAGCAGTTTTCAGATAAATGTTAATTTTTTTGTCTTTCCATAATATAAGAATAGTTTTTTACCCCTAAACTGAGAAAGAAATCAAGAAATCGCAACTCTTTACATCCAGCTCAATATACAACAGCTCTGCCAATCCAACTATCAGTTTTAAAATGGTAATCTTTCAAACAAGTTATCAAAATCTATTGTTTCTTCAGTGAAAAAAGGAAACAATTAAGTGAATAGGCCAAATCAATATGATTTAAGTAAAAGTGCAAATAGTCTGAGCAGGGATTATCCTGAAGTTTACAATAAAAATATGACAAGGCTGTTTTGTTGTCACTGGACTGTCTAGCTGTTGACATCTTTTTCTGCTAGTATTAAAAATATGACTTTGTCCAACATAGTTCCTAATACATTTTCTAATAGTTTTACATGTAGAAAAATAAGACAATGAGAATTGGTTGATAAAGATCGTAACCTTTTTTGATCAGAATGTCAGCTTTCTCATTGCTACAGATACTCAATGACTAGGTTATTGCTTAAAAATATGAGCCCAAGCAGAGTGAAGACCCTGGTTGGACCCTTATTTTCCAATATGTAAAAATGTGTGAAAAGCAATTAGATATAATAAGAATTGTTTCTTAACCTATATTTGGATAATATGCAGAAGTCAATATTTATAATTATTGGTTATTTTTTAATGAAATGAAGTAAATGTTTTTAATGAAGTAAATACTTTAAATTTACTATTTAGAATTTGTTTCTTCTGTTGTCTTAGTAATCATAAGAAAAAATATTGGGTTTATTTCTGTATCACTCTAATATTTTAAGCAGAAAAAATATGATAATTTAAATTGCCTTTAATCCAAAAATGTGTATAGTACTTTTTCGTTATATATTTTTATTGCTAATAATTTAAAAAACACAATTTATTGGTATTTAATATGATTATTATATTAAATTGCTTAATATGATTATTTGAAAATAGTTCTGTAATAACTATTTTCAGAATTTAATCAAAAAATATTATTTAAAAGCATTTTAATTTCTATTTGCTTTGCCTATGTAAATTTAATGCTACAAGTAAAATTCTTATAAACATTTTCTTTATTTCATATAAAATATTTTTTGAAAGCTTTTACAACTTCTGGAGTTTAAAACTTTTTGTAGGGCTATGTAAACTCTTGGAATTCTAAGTGAACTCCTAGAAAATAATGAAAAATTCCTGAAAATTTTCTTTCTTCTTTAGACATCAGCCTTTTTGTTTGAAGATTGTCACTTTTTTGGCATCTTTAATTAAATTTGACTTTAAAAAACAAAATATTAGTTCATTTTATCTTCAGTAGATATTAACAAAACTATTATTAATATAAATATATTTTGACCAGGGAACAAAACATGTACAGTTGGTAGCTTCTGTGATTGGGCCACACAATGTATGTGTTTCATTGAATATTAAAATCTTATGATTGTGTGGTATTTTATGTTAAGATCTTATGCTAATGTTGGAAAAACCATACAAATTCACAGTATTGTTAAATTAGTCTAAAATTATAAAATCTCCTACTTTAATGTGATTATTTAGCGATCCTAAGACATGTTGCATATAAAATTGTAAATAAGAGGAGAAAGAAATTTATACTGTCAAATATACTTCTTAAAAAAGTAATAATCACTGTTTTGCCCTGAATTATACTGAAATGTCAAACTCTTTAATGATAATGATACTTAAAATATTTGAGATAGATTCTGCTAAAGAAATTGAATGAGTTGACAAATTAACATTAATTACAAAATTAAGAGGTATTATCATGAATCTTCTGAATATCAAAAATTATTAATGTATTAAAATACAATTATTGATTGTGGTTAAAGAATTAATTATTAGAGTAGCATATGTTGTGGTTTGAATAGTTTCAAAAATGGTTGAAGTAAAGAGAAAACTTTTTCTACCATATTTTCTTGTATATAACCCACAGATTATAAAAAATCCTTCAAATTTCATTGTGCATATTTATACACTGCTGTGAATAATTTGATTAAAACATTTTCCATGAGAAAAGCTTGCTATAAAGTTTTAAAAGAAATTATATTTTGTAACATAAGCAGACGGTGGCTCTGAAAGCTTTCATAACTCAGCAGACATATTTCAGCTATAGTTAGTGAGATTTCAAGAAAAAATTTAGTTTCTCAGGAAGGTAATATTATTGCTATTTTCTATCACCATTGCACATTTTATTTTGACTTTAGCTGTTTCATTCTGAAAATATTTAAATTCATATATCGTCATATGGAACCTAAAACATCTAAATTACATGTCAGACTTTAAATTTAAATTTATAGAGAAGGCAAATAAAAAATGGCAAAACATGCTAATATAAGGTGAAAAAGGAAATGCAGTACAAAAGAAAATTATCCAATATGCATTTAAAAAATAATCCATTCTTTAAAATTTAATTAATGTATTTTATTTTTAAAATATTTATAACCTCTTTATAAGTTCTTAAAAACTAAAAGCGATGAGTTTTATTAGAATTTTTTTGGCATTATCGATTGATTGCTTTCATCGTTATCGCACTTGGTGATGAAATGGACTCAAGATCCAACCACATATTTTTCATAATGTTTTTTGCAGAATTTATTATATTTTTAATGATTCTGTATATATTTTTATTTTATGTTGTATATTATCAGCACTGTATATTTTGGATTGTTTGCCAAAATAATATGGCATACTATATGTCACCATGAATTATACAACACTTTTGCTTTTAGTTAAAAAAAGGCTTTGCAGATTATTTTCAGGAAAATACGATAAATAGTAATGATCCAGAAAAAGAAATTGTTCAAATTACTGTAATTCATTTTGTAAATAATATATTACTTTCATTATATTTGTAGCTGGGGGTTTAATTAGTGCTTTTGATATCATGCATTTTAAATTTAATTTAAATTAATATTTATATTAATTTTCATAAATGTTTTGCTGTCATCATTTGAAAATGTTATGTGCATAGTTACAAATGTATTGGTCAAAAATAATTATGATTCAATTTATTACACTTGTGAATGTTGATACTTCCTGAAAAAAGTTTTTTGATTCCTGAAAAATTCCTTGAAACTACTGGAATTTGTTTCTTAAAACTTGTACAAACTTTTGCGCTTTTTCCCGTAATGAATTAAGTTCATATTAAAATTTTAACCTTGGAGTGTTATCAAAATAATGTGATACTTCCTGCAGTTAAAAATTTTTTCTTTGAAATATATACACGGAATTCCGCTTTATTAAATTTAAACTTGAAAGAGTAATTCTCTATTAAATGTCATTTTTAGGCTTCATTTTAGTGCTATACTTTTGAAAAGTATTAAAATGGTGTACCATGATTCACTTCTATATTTGTTAACAATAAATAAGCAATGTAAATTTTTTATCGAGTAATGTGTTAATTTTCACGAAATTGAATTGCTTATAAATGTTGTATTGACTATTTATTTGTAAAATAGCCAGTATTTTGATAAGAAATTAATTTATAATGAATATTAAAATATTTCAATATATTGAGATATTAATCTAAACTGTTATGAGTATTTTATTATCAAATTGTGTATCAAAATTTATTCTCTGAAATTGTTTGCTTAATCAGAATTAAAGTTTATTTAGATTATCAAAATTTATCTTTTATAAGAAACACATGACTCAATTTATAGAATAGTATTCTTCCTTACTAATTTTCGTAGGCTAAAATAAGAATAAAATTTAAGGTGTGGAAATTCTAAAAAAAGTTACAAAAATTCTCTAAGACATTAAAATTGAAAGAACTATTTTTATTGTCTGCTAAATGTATATCATCCTTTATGTAACATAATTCTTAATGCTCATGGTTGAATCAGCCTTTGTGGTGAGATTGATTCTCAAGCAACAAATAAACTAAACATGTTTAGTTATGTAAAATTGACTTTTGTTTATATTTTGTATATGGTATTTAGAAAAACAGTATTTCATGAATAATTACAATTTCAATTATTAAGAAAATCAAACTTTTTTGTTTATTTTTGACTAAAATGATTTGATTAAACTTATAATTTTCGAATTGATTTATATTTTTATCAATGTCATTTATGATATTTCTGCATTAATTTTTCATTCTTTACTCTTTTTTTAATCATACTGCTTTTTATCTTAAACAATTTTTTTTTGAAAGTAAAATTATTTTTTGTATTGTAAATGTATGTGCTATTGCTTTAATTTACAGAAATTTAAATAATTATTCATATAAATTAATTTTTTATTAAAATTTATGTTAAAATTAATAATTACTATATAAAACTCATTCCCACATTTTATGATTGAGGTGGTAGTTGAATAGTTAGACTTAACCCCTTGATTCACCAGTTCATGGATTAATTCTCACCTTGAGTTTGAATTTGTAGTGATTTGAATACATTGTAAATGGTAGGACCCAATTTAATTATCTCTTGCATACAAAAACTACTGTAAAGTAACAAATAAACCAAGTCAATCATACCTTATATTTAGTTTATAATTTTTATGCTTTTCTGCAAACCAAATTTTTAAGTATATTGAATTATCTAGTATTACACTTTCAAAAATTATATTATCACTTCTCTTAAGTAGTGCTATGCCAGATTTATGTATTAATTACGCAAACAAGCAATTCCTCATGGGCTCATTATTTTGAAGCTCCTTTATTTAAACAAAAATTATATTGACATTACTAACATATTAAATGCATTTGCTTATGGCAATAATATTTTATGCTGTGTATTCTTTAGGTTTAAATAACTGAAAAATTGATTCAATATTAATCTCTTAAACATCACTAATTTGATGTCAAAGTATATAATTTGCTAAAAAACATTAATTCAGATTTTTATTCTCTATTTCTGCACACAGTATGCACTGTATCATTCAGTGTGTGTTAAATATATGCATGAACTTATGGTTTTTAAATCATTCTATAAATTTGTAACAAATTTATATTAAATTTCCACCTATTATGTATTATATGTTTCTAAAGAATGAATAATTTAAAAATGTATTGTTAAATGAGCATATATTTCCTAAATGCCAGTATATTTATATTATTAATTTTATTACATATAAAAAATCGTTTTTAATTGTAATTATTTTATTCTTAATATACTCCTTATATGCATATAAGCAGTAATTTGTTTAATGATATATTATGCAGTAATTTGTCTAATAATTATAAATAGTTTTAAATAGCATTTATCAACTAACAAATAATCATATAGGATATACACATAAAAATACAAATGTGCTTCAGAAAATGTTTTTCCTGGAACACATTTTGGGCTTCCTTCAATTCTCCCACAGTGACTTAATTAGAAATCCTTTAATGTTTTTGGACTTTTATAAGGTTAATAATCTCTTGGACCTTGTCTAGCAGATCGCTAGACATGGAGGATATTAAATGACAACATAAAAAATCAGCAGTTTGTTACTGACAGATGGCAGCTGCTCAGGAATTGGTCTTCATTAATTTCAGTAACATAGTTCTCATCAAGCTTTAATCTATATAAGCAAGCTTTGATTTTTATAAGTAAATCACCAGTGTTATTATATCAACTATCATTCATTTTGCTTGACGTTTATTTTTTTAATTAATCGTCAATGAGCAGACTTATAAGCATTATGTTTCATACTATAATTTAGAAACAAATAATAAAATCCTAATTATTTTATTTCATAAAGTAATTTAACAACCTTAATGTTATTTTTAGTTTTTACATTTTGCTGTACTCTATAATGAATAATTGGTTGCCTTTTATATGCCATAAGATAATATGAAATTTTTTTCTTTAAAATTATATCAAATTCTATTATTGTAGTATCATAATATAAGTGTAATGAATGAAGATTGATAAATGTAATGATTGATTTTTTTGTCTCTCTTCGTAAGATATATTTGAATTTCATATTTACTTATTTTTATGCTGATTTTTGCAAATTTAATATTTATTACAAAATACATAAGAGTGCATTGTATTATGTATTAGGATCTATGTATTAGGTTAATGCATCTATGTATTAGGTTGGTGCGTATGAAATGTCGGATTCTTAAGTGATTGTATAAAACTGCATATCTTTCTTCAAAAGCTGTTTATTCAATCAAAGTATGCTCCATTCGCTTCAATACACTTCTCCCAACGAGATTTTAAAGCGTAGATGCCTGTCTTAAAAAAATTTTGGTCTTTAGAATTAATAAACTCTGATATCGAGTTTTTTAGACTGTCTTCATTTTCATAGTGTTTGCCCCTTAAAAACAGCTCTAAATGCTTGAAAAAATGAAAATCGGTCGGCGAGAGATCCGGTGAATATGGTGGATGCTGCAAAACTTCATATTCCAGTTCGTTCAGTTCGTTTGGAGTATGGGCACAAACCTCATCCTTGTCAAGCCACCGAGCACACCTCTTTCTATTGTCATAAAGAACCCATTTTTCGTCACACGTAATGATCCGATCGAAAAATGGCTCTCGGTGAAATCGGGTTAGCAATGATGAGCATACGTTTAACCGATCCAGCTTATTTCGCTCTGTCAGTGCGTGCGGTACCCACTTGTCCATCTTCTTAACCTTGCCAATCTCAGAAAGGTGTCTCAATATCGTTGTATGGTCAACTTTCATCCTGATAGCAAGTTCCCTCGTGGATACGGCTGGATCCGCTTCCACTAGAGCCTTCAGGTCATCATTCTTCACAGACGTTTTGGGTCTTCCGCGCGGCTCATTTTGCAGTGAAAAATCGCCAGTCCGAAATTTTTCGAACCAACGCTGCACTTTCCGATCGTTAACCGTATTCTCCCCAAACGCTTGGTTTATGTTGCGTGCAGCTTTTGCAGCACTATTACCAAGTTTGTACTCATATAAGAAAATGACGCGAATGTCGGCAGAATTCATATCGGCAATAAACTCAAAAGAAATAAAAAAAGGGAAGACCTTCGAGAAAACCTATTTTGCTGAAATGAGTCTCTGGCAATGGACAATACGAGTATGAATGAGGTTATGCCAAATACAAAAGTATAACGAAAACAGGGAGGAAAACGTCCGCATGTAAAGAGAATCCGACATTTCATACGCACCAACCTAATATATTCTATTGAATATATATTCAATTTGTGTTGTTTCTTCAAAGTTTTAAATTTGTATATTGAGTAACTATGAAACATACAAACAGCTTGCATTCATTCTGCTGTTCTTTTTGCTAAAATGTGTTATTTTGTAAATGTTATTTTTTTATTTGTTTTTCCTAGAGTAAAAACACAAAATTTTTTTATTAAAATTTAAAAATTACCTAACACATATATTTTTACTGTTGATTAATATTTCTCTGAACAATGATTTTAATTTTTATCCTGATTTTTTATAATGATATTTTCCAAATTTCTTCTCACACAAACATTTTCTTCTAAAATTCTGATTAATTTTTTTAAATATAAATTTATTTCTTGCCTTTTATAGATATTGTAGAAATTGCCTTTAAAAACAGTGCAAATAAAATGCTTTGAAATGAAATTCTTATGCAACTTTTGAGTGAGCTAATTCATATCTAATTTAAATAAACTTATATGAATTTTAAAAAATATTTTGGATTTAATTTCCTCTTCAAATATTGATCTGTTATAACTTACATTTTGTTCCAAGTTTATTGTTCATTACTTTAGTCAAAAGCAAAAGTGAATTTTTTAAATTTCATTTAAGGATGATTGTAGAAACTTTGCCTTAGTTATTAACAAAATTTTGTTGTATGATTGGTTATAATAATAAATATTATGTTAATAAGAACTCATTTATTGTTTTATAATTTTGATTATTTTTATTTCTGAATTGGTAGAAGCTTTGAGTATGTATTATCTTAAAAAAATAATTTAACCTAAAAAGATTATTTTTTGTTTGTGCAGCATTTATGTATGTATAAAATTTAGAACTAATATAACATTAATATTTTTTAAATTTTATTTTTTCTTCAATGAAAATAAATTAATATTAGCCTGTATTTTATTTGGTTTTTATCTGTTTTAGGTATCAATATATATGCCATCTTTAAAAGTTGTGCGAAGTGTAGTGGAAAAGAATGAAAAATATTGGAACACATATGGTAATATTTGCTTAAATAATATTTTTTCTTTCCTTGATTATTCTTTTATTTCTTGATTATTTCTTTCCATTATCTGACGTCTATTAAAAAATTCCAAGAAAGATCAGCTTCATTTGTGAATAATTTTGGCATTGTTTCAAAACTGTTGTAAGAAAGTGTTAAAATATGTATGAAAATTAGTAATTACTTTAAAATATATTATTTGCAAAAAAATTTTCTATGTATAATAAAATTAATTTTGTCTATTTTATTGAATATTTTTCTTGACTTTATTTAAGTTTTGTTCTCCCATAAGTATTTAAAACTACCATTATTGTTACTATAACTAACACTTTATTTATAAAAGTATATTTAATTTATCTCCAAATGACAAATCCGTGTAATGTTAGCAATCAAAATCCAAAGTTACTAAAATATTTTGAGAATCCGAAATTTGAAAATCACAACACGTTCACAATCATCGTCACTTTATGCCCAAAAGTCTGACATGAAAAACATTTTAAACCCTTATATTTATGTATACAATATTTAGAAATATGTGAACGTGTACCACAACTATAACACACTCTATTTTTTGGACTGATTAATATGCAAGACTATATGTATTATAAATAATTTTTTAATAAACTAAAAACTATACATCCTTTTTTAATTTCATTTTTAGGTTTTTCAAAACCAATTAATTGATTTCACAAAAAAATCTGTGGTAAATCCATGATTAGGTTACAAACAATTCGAATAGGGAACAGTCTTGTGTAACAGATTATATTCATTAACCAATCACCCATGTTATATATTTATATATATATATTAACTATCAAACTTTTATCCTTATGAAAATGAATATGCTCTTCATATTTTTGTTATATTAGATATTCTTTATAAAAATAATTAATAACATGTTTTCTATTTTAAAATCTTAGAAATAAGGAAAATTATTTAAAGTATGAAAATAAATATCATGTGACTTATGTCATTTTGTCTCATGGTATACATCATATAATACTTTTATTATCTTTATGTTTATGTTATCTTTATCCAAGTCAAATCAAGAAGAGGCTAATTTTTAATAGTACTATAGAAATCTTATGCCTAAATATTAATTTTTAGTTTTTTGACATAGACAATGTTTGCAAGCTCTGATGGAGAAATTAAGTTACGCTGTGAAACAGACACTGTTACAATCACTACTCATTTTAAAGATTTAAATTTAACTTCAGGTATTTATTCATTTTTATAAAAAAATTAAATAATTGTTTTTTTTAATTTTAGCAGGAAGTTTAGTTATTTTATTGAAAAATAATTTTTTATATTTAAGTAATGTATATTTCTACTATTAGATTTCTAAAAATTTGCATTAATTTATTCAATAATTCATTTCTTTTACTGCGTATTATTTATTTCAAAAATAACAAAATGCTAAAATACTTTCAATTATTTTCAATAAAGTGATGATTAAACAGTAAATCATTCTTTTATTTGAGGTAATAATTTAAAAATATTTTGTTAAATTCTTTATACATTACAGGACATATAAATAATCATTAAACAAAATTGTAATTCACTGAACAAGTGCTTTTCTTAAATTTTTGAATTAATAAAATACTTAGAGCATACTAATATTTCTCTCTTACATATATTTTGAGATAAAAAAATTATTAAAATGTATATACAATGTTTGTTTATTATGAAACAAATTACAAAAAGTAATTGTATTAAGTTTTATTAATAATTGATTAGACATAATTTGATAGTATGTGTAATCAACTAAAAATATTAATAACCTTATTTTCCATCAATAAATTTTCATTCTAAAACGAATAATTTTAAATTTACATAATTTATTTTTATCTTTAAAAAGATTCAATGTAACAAAAATTTTTAATCATTATCATTAAAAAATATTTGAGTAATATTACAAAAGAATATAAAAAAAAGGAATGTTTTATCATCAATTTATTTTTTAGGAAAATTGTCTCCACTAAATTCCCAGTATGTGCACCAGTATATTTCCCTGTACTTAGTTACATGAGTTCAACTTACCTGTTAAATAGAAAGTATCTGGGTGGGATTCTTCATTATTAATATGTAGGGACCAAGCAGATCCATACTTGACCTGCCACAATTATTTCAAAGGTATTATTTCACTTGGAGGGCAGTTTTATTCCAAATGTTTAATGTGCCCCAGCTGCTTTTATTAAATTTAATTTTAAAAATATCATTATCAACCTTGATTTTTTCACACAGATAAAACTATTTTTTATAATATAATAATTAGTAATTTATAATTTTATTATATAATATATAAATTTAATAAATATATATTATAATAATAAATATAATAAAATAAAAAATAATAAAATATAATAAAAAAAATAATCTATAATACAGGGTGATTATAAAAAAACTTTGCCAACATCTGCACTTCTAGCGTCCATTCTATTTAACCGATCAAGATGATACTTCAAATATAGTTCTTTTGAGATATGCGCTCGAGATTCTGTGAATGGCAACACAGTGGCCCTCGCGGTTACAGTTATAGTGACAGAAACTCGAAATTTTCGAATGGCAACGCCTACTTTTTACCATCGCAAAATGTTCAGCACATGCGAAAACCCTAAATAGCGTTGAAACGGTACCGATATGTCCGAAAACCGACGTGTTATACACATACAAACAGTTCTTCAAGGCGCACGGAGGAATAATGCATACGACAGAGACAAGACACTGCTCAATGATGAGAACACATAGAGAAAAAAAAATCTTTATTAATTTCAAACATTTTCCACATGAGTGCCATCACAGGCAATTACGCATTGCATGCGGGAGACGGTGGACAATGTCGCTGCACGCAACATGGCACGAGGGATGTTTCCAATCTCACGCCGTATAGAATCCTTTAAGTCCGACAATGTTTGAGGATTGCACAGATAAACTCTGGATTTGAGATAGCCCCAAAACCAGAAATCCATAGGCGTCAGATCTGGGGATCGCGCAGGCCACGGAAAAGGATAATAGCGTGAGATGATGCGATCACCAAAATGCTGATCCAGGAGCCTTTTAACTGACCTCGC
This sequence comes from Latrodectus hesperus, assembly GCA_037975125.1. Taxonomy (NCBI): domain Eukaryota; kingdom Metazoa; phylum Arthropoda; class Arachnida; order Araneae; family Theridiidae; genus Latrodectus; species Latrodectus hesperus. The sequence continues at coordinate 53,096,591 of CM075853.1, read as the reverse complement.
TATATGTGGAGGTGCGCCATCTTGCATCCAAACAATGTCATTGAGTGCATTCAGCCGACGCAACTCCGGTAAGACATAATTTTTCAGCATGGCTGCATACCGAGGGCCCGTTACAGAACATGTTGCAGGGCCAGTCGGGGTCGTTTCCTCAAAGAAGAACGGGCCCAGAACAAATGTAGCTGTAATGCCGCACCACGCAGTCACTTTGGCGTCAAATAATGGTACTGGCGCCACAGCATGAGGATTCGTCTCTCCCCAGTGCACACAATTCTTTGTGTTAATGCTGCCATTTAAGGTGAAATGCGCCTCGTCCGTCCATAGTATGCGAAGTGGCCAGTCGTTATCCGCATCATATCGTAACAAAAATGCATTTGCGAAGTCCAGACGTTGTTGTGGGTCACCCGGCTCCAACATCTGGACGCGCTGGAACCGATAGGGAAACATGTGAAGTACCGAGCGCAAGAGCTTGCGGACCGTTGAGTTCGGAATATCCAACACGCGCGCTATGCCTCTTGCGGTTTCTGTGTGTCCTGCAGTCACTGTATGGTGCACTTCCATGACAACGTCCTCAGAAACAGTTGGCCGTCCGGAGCGCTGTTTGTCACAGGTGCAGCCTGTATCTTCGAATTTCCGCACTAAATCACGCAGAGCTTGCAGAGTACATGGGCTGCGTCGTTGTCGATGATTGCGGCGATACACACGCAAGGCTTCCGCAGCGTTCATCCCATTTTGGTAATAGAGTTTGATCAATTCACCGCGAACTTTCCTAGGAAGACTCATATCGTCGGCATGTGCGAGTTCCCGAATGACGACTTCGCATACCCGCTTGGTATTTTATAGGTTTCCTACGCTGAATATCTGGCGACCGGCGTTCTGTGATTGGTTTCTTGACTCTGTCACATGCAAATTTATTGCGTGCGCCCAGATCGTGTTTTATTGGCCGGTTTTCAGAACTCTTTTTGTGTTTGCAGAACACGTCCGTTTTTAGACATATCGGTACCGTTTCAACGCTATTTAGGGTTTTCGCATGTGCTGAACATTTTGCGATGGTAAAAAGTAGACGTTGCCATTCGAAAATTTCGAGTTTCTGTCACTATAACTGTAACCGCGAGGGCCACTGTGTTGCCATTCACAGAATCTCGAGCGCATATCTCAAAAGAACTATATTTGAAATATCATCTTGATCGGTTAAATAGAATGGACGCTAGAAGTGCAGATGTTGGCAAAGTTTTTTTATAATCACCCTGTATAATAAATAAAATAAATAATCTACATTATTTACAGCTGCTTGCATTGATTGTTTTCATCTATTTAATAATTGAGTCATACTATAATTAATTTTAATTGCAAAGTCTACTTTTCTAGTCAAAAATTATTATGCTTACTTTGATTATTTCAGCAATAAAAAGTCTAAAAGAAAAATTCCTAAGATAAAAAGAAAGCTGTTACTGCTGATGTTTTAAATTTGCATTGATATTTCAAACATTATATGTACATTTAGTTCAAGTTACCATTTCTATAATACATTAGATTTCCAATTATCTGAATCGATTGGGGCCGAACCCCATTAGGATAATTGAATTTTTTCAAAAAGACTTTCTATTTTAATTCTTCTTCTTCTTAGAATTGGGTTTGTATGTCATTGGGCACCTCTGCTTTTGTCAGCATTTTGTACCAACCTTCTATTTTAATTAATTATTGTACATTGGAAATTGGAGAAAAACTACTTTTTCTTAAATAAAAAGAGCTTTTAATAAGTTGAGTGAAAATGCAATACATTTATATGCTAATGTATTTACAAGTGTTCATTAATACAGTATGTAAGTACAGCACTCTAAATGAAAGTCATTGCTTGATGAACATCTCAGTCAGAGTAAGCTGTGTCACTGCCTTCTTCGGTTTTCAGACAGCCAAGTTAAGCCTCCCCTTGATAGTGAGAATTTGCATGTGGTCTCACTTGGACTGATACTCTATCCACTTCAAAGCTAATGAATGTGCCACTAACTGATGGTCCCATGTCTATTTCAACTTGTGCATTTAGGTCATCTTCTTAATCAACACATTAAATAAATTTACAGTCCTTTTTTTTTTTTTTTGCAATATTAAATCTTGGGTTGTACTCATAATCCATTCACCTATATCTTCAACACTAATTTCTAAACATCAGGAAATTTTCAAAAAATGTTTTTGAATTCCTGTAATGACGCATCATTCTCACCTTCTCCCTTTCCTTGAAATATTTTCTTTTTCTCATTTTCGTACTCTTTTCAGTCTAATTTATTTTTCTTAAATTCTGAAATCAGTTCAGATAATTGGAGTTCTGTAAATATTTAAGTTAGAATAAATTATCCATGTAAGAGAATTTTTATTTTATATTAATGCATTTCACAAAAGTGTCATTTTCCCTTCTGATTGTCATCCATACTTCACTAGTGAAATTTAAAATAAGCGTTGTTTGATATGTCAAACATTTTTCAAAAATATTTCGGTCAATTTTTTTTTCATTTTGATTACTCACAAAATCTAACTTCTTTTTCCAATAAACTATATTTTGACTATTTACTCAGATATTTTTAGTTTCCTATTTTATATTCAGTAGAACCCCATATATAATCAAATTGAATTTAAATATACTTCTATTTATGAATTATAAAAGTGTTTTTCATTTAGTAACTATGAATATTAAGAGTTATTTATTCACTATTTTTTTTAATTTAAAACATAAGTATAACAATGCACAGTTAAATTATTTATTTTAATTATAATATTTTACTTACTATGAATATTAAAAATTGATTAATTATTTCTTGTATTATTTTAATGCATATTTGTATTGAAATAGTTGCTGCCTCTTTAGTGGAAAATAAGAAGAAAGCTGAATGCAGAATTGATATTCGTAAATTCCATCAATTTGTGTTAGGTCAGCAAATAAACCCTGCAAAAGTTGTTTGCAGTAAGTTTATTTTCTTTACTTTTTATTCTTTTAAATTCTGAAATCAAGTGTATATCAAATCAAAAATTTAACACTTTAATTTGTATTCAAATTCATTTAAATAATAATATTTTATATATAAAATCATTCATTCAAACAAAGAATGAAATATATTTTCCCAATATAATTTTTATGCTTTATTACAGTATAAAGTTCTGATAAAATAGTTTAAAGACAAATCATTTGTGAGTTTATATGTTGAACCTAATACCCAAGAGTTAAATTTATACTTTTTTCAATAAATTTAACTCTGCAATCTTCTATTTAAATCTGTGTAAATATATTTTTATTTTTTATTTTTCAGATATATCACATCATCAGATGATCCAATTCTTTCTTCTCCATGATGATGTCTCCATTCAATATTTCTTGCCATGTATCATTGCATGATGTGTTTTAAAACATTGCATATATTTTATAAATCCTCTGTTTGGAATGTTTGTTAAAATTTTACAAATAATTACTTTATGTTTGAAGAAAAATTTGTTTATTCATTTTCCCTTTCTCAGTGTGTGTGATTATTTGTACCTAATATGGATTATACAAAGAAAACTTTTGAAGTGTAATATTATATCAGTTTAATTGTTATTTAAAAACTCAATTGTTTGATGATTTCTCATACTTGAGCTAAAAATTTTGTTTTGTTATATATTATTACTTTGTTTGGACAAAGTATTTTTAATACAATTTAAAAATAATGCTTACATAAAATATTTGTACTTTAATGAATATTTGTTGAATAAAAAAATTAGCTAACATTAATATGTAAATTTAAATATTTCTATAGCTATTTGCCGAGCTCCAATACGTGTTAATGTGAATATTTATTAACACTTATTATGTAAATATAAATATATTTATGTTGACAAATTATGTAAATACTGTTATGTTTCTTTAATTTTAATAATAAAATGTGTACTTTTTATTAAATTGGATTATAAATTGTTTTATTCTGGCTGTTTGTAAACTGATTTATTCTTATCTGAATATCTCCTCTGTTTAACATTTCTGAAATTGTATGTGAAAATTAAAAATCTACAGTAAAAAAGATATTAAATACATATATTGTGCACCACATGTCTAATTAAGTGGTGAAAATTAAATAATCTACGATGAAAAAGATATTAAATACATATATTGTGCACCGCATATCTAATTAAGTGGTGAATATGTATGTTCATAAAGTATATTAGATGTATTAGCTAAACATTTATGCACATTTCCAGGAATTAAACTTTATTAAAAAAATCTTTTATTTTAATATTAAACTTTTTAATAAAATATTTTTAAACAATGTTGAAAATTCATGCTGTTTTATGCAACAAATTTTCTAAAGCACTCATTAAATTATTATAATAGTTTTTGCTTTTTCATACAATAAGTTTAATTTTTTCTCTCAATTATCCTGAAAGAAGTTTAAATAAGTATATTTATTTAAAAATTTATTTCTATAGCTAAAAACTTTTAATTTAACAGGCTTCATATTACTCTTTTGAATCTCCTGGAATTAAAAAAAAATGTAAGGGCCTTAGAAACTTTTGGAATTTTGACTTGATTCCTTGAAAATTGTGATTTACTTTGGGAATTTTTACTCACATTGATGCATATATATTTTGTTAAACAATATTAGAATTTAAAAAATTTTTTAAATTTCCAATAAAATTGTTCAAAAACGAAATTGAATATAGCTCTTAATGTTACCACTAGATAGCTGCATGATCGATGTTAGATTGTATTCTTATCTGTTGATATAAATAAAGATCTAGTTCTGCCACAATGTTTTCATGATGATCCAGTTTAGTTATTACTGGTTGTAATATATATAGATTTATATGTGTGAAATAAAGAGTAATCACCAATAAAATCGTCATGGTGTGCAATCAGGGAGCGATTTTAATTGATTTTTTTGTATTGTTTTCTGTCTTTTAAATAGTATTAAATTCACCGAATATTAATATTTAAATCTAAAATTTTTGCATTAAAATTTATGTACTATGCCTTCCTTAGTTAAAATTGCATTAATTTCAGTGAAAAGGAATGGATTTGTTTATCAATAAAATAAAGGCTGAAATAAATTACATAATATGCCTGGTGGAAAGTGTCTTTTCAATGATCAGTGGACTTCAGAAAAACCATTCAAAAATAGGCTTTTGCAAGCTCAGAAGAAAAAAAATGAATTTTGTAGAACAGTTTAAATCATTACAACTGACTGTAAGATTTCAAGATTGTATTGATGAGAAATTTGATCCTATTAAAGATAATAGATGTTCTTTATTTACTCTCAAATAGATAATATTATTGTCATTTGTGGAACGTTATTAATTTACTTTTACTGCTGTCTCATAATCAAGGATTTGTTGAATGTGGTTTTTCTGTGAATAAAAACTTGATGGTGCAAAATTTAAATAATCAAGTGTGATTAAGTGCACCTTTGATGATCATGTTTGAAACATAGGAAGTGTCAACAATATTATTATTAGCAAAGACCGACTTAGTTTTTCTGGTCCCAAGCAATAGCAGAAACCTCCTGGAATAAATGTTAGAAAAGCAAGGTGACAAAGTCTTAGGGAATCGATAATAAAAATAAGATCACTTTATATTCTTAAAGTGTTTTCAAACCATTCTTGTTTTTTAACCATTAGTTTTAGATCCATGCACCCAATTGAAAAGCTACTTCAAATTAGATAAATTTTTATCTGGAGCTAATTTTAAGTTTTTATGAGAAACAAAATCTAAATTGTAATGTAATTCTTTTGTATCTGTAAAGATTCATAAGCATTCCTTAATGTTTAAACATGCCATTTTAATTGTTTTTGTATTTTCAATAGACATATCTTAAAATTTAATGATTTAATTTATTCTTGTATTTGTGTTTCAATACATTTTATGTCATTCGTTATAAACTTGACTAAAATTTTTTTAATTTTTCATTTAAGTTTTCTTTTATTTGCTTGCATTTTTATTTGATCCATTTGCAATTTAAATTACTTTTTTAACAGTTGTTAATTTAAATGGCCACTTAATATGTACATAAATTTATATATATGATATCTAGGAAATTAGATAATTAGAAATGAATTAACTTTAAGCATAGTTGGTGTTGAAACTTTGGATGATAATCACCGATTTAAATTTATTGATTGTATGACAAATGTGAATTCTTTAATTACTACTAATGTGCAGATATGATTATACTTGTATTTAATGATAGTTAGTGCCTGTTAATTTTTCATTATTCTTAAATTCTCAATTCAATCTCCATTCCCTAAATTTTTAAAAGTATATTCTGAAATATGTTAATATGGTCACATTTATTCTAACAGATAAGCTGTTTTATTTTATCATTATGTTCAAACATATGTAAGAAAATTATATTACCAAATATAATTTTCTTACATATGCTTTTTAATGTTATAATGATCTTAGTGACAGTATACAAATTTTTTTAAATGTATTTTTTTATTTAAAATTATTTTCAGGTAAAAGAAATTAATTGAAATGTATTGTTTTTTTCAATTAGCATTATATTTTAATATTCATGAAAATGCAAGTAATTCAGAACTTTTGAGAAAAGAAAATTTTTTTCCATTTTACTAATAGATATTGAATTTATAATGGTTTTTCAAACAAGTGTGTACTTGTTTTTTTTACATATGTATATATCTACAATTTTATTTCAAACAGAGGCATTTTCTTTTAATGACCTTTTTAAAAAAAATGTCTTCATAAGATTTTAAAAACTAAACATATTTCCCTTTTCAACCTTAATTGAATAAGATATTAATTATAGTTTCAGTTATCTATCTCAATTAAATATCATGAAACATTAAAGGCCACAAAATGTAATATTTCATAATTTTGAAACCTTGCTTAAGTTCTAAAATGCTTAAAATGGTATCCATATCTCCTCAAACTTTAAGTTTTGGCTTCAAGATTCACAGACTATAAATTCTGTATATTTTGTTTAAACTAAAATTATTTCCCAAATTACAAAAAACAATTGCATATGAAACTCAGCAAATTCTGTAATAGATTTATTGATATTTTGCAATTTTAAAATTAGTTATGTTAGCAAAAGTCAATGTTGTGTGTGTGTGTTTTTAATGTATAGCCACACATTAAAAAAATTGCTTTAATTTATTAAACAAAAAAATTTCCTTGTCCTTTGAAATTTCTTATTATTATTTTTTTAAATCTGAAAATGTTTTGTTGATAGAATGACAGCGTGGTATGGCAAAAAAAGTATCGCACAGTAATCTATTATTGCCAAGAAAAAGAAACTACAGATAGTTAGTTTTTAACATTATGAACCAAATATTAAGATACTGTTGATGGATATATTCAAAAACGAAATTCAAGTTGTTATGAAGGTTGTGATTAATTTCCAAACAAGCAAGAAACTTCAATTTCAGCCAAATAGTAGCATATTTCATGAAGCAACAGTGTATGTATGAACTGCAATTTTTAAAATTTTTTATTAACTAGTAGAAGCTGATTCATTAGGGATAATATTTTAATATCTATGAGAATAAATAAGTGTTATTATCTGTCCACCAAACTGAGATAAGTTCAAATAGAGTTCGGAAAAGGAAAAATTTGATCTGGGTTGCATGAAATTTTCTAAAAATTCATATCTTCATAGAAAAAAAACCAATTGAAAAAATGCAGTTCAACATATTTAGTGACTTATTTTTTCGAAAAATTAAGCTACATCCAAAAATACCCATCAACTGTTATTACCAAAAGAAATTTAATAAAAAAAATATGTTAAACATTTGATAACTTCTTGCTATTTTGGTTGGTAGATCATTATTCTCACTTTGGAAAAAAATAAAAGCAAAGTAGATCATAATACTTATTTGATCCTATTTTATCATGACAAAAGTAAATTTTTATGTACAGAATTTTTTCAAGTAAATTGTTTAGGTGAGATAGTAAGTTGTATCTTTTTTGATTTTATAGTAATATTTTTCTGATTTCATCCTAATTTTATTTTATTTAAATTCTTGCTAAACATTTATATGAATGAACACAAGCTGTTAATTTAATAAAAACAGATCATAAAAGAATTTTAAGCTCTGTTTTTATAAGTTTAAAAAGTACTAATAAGAACTCAAAATGTTCATTAGTTATGTCATTGTGAATATACTTTCATACATTTAGCATTTTAAATAATATTCCATGTCTGGATCATTTTCAAATTTCGGTGCCATTTGGAAATTGAAACGAAGAAAAAAATATTTTGTTAAATTAATAAATTTTTCTAATAGTATTAATTAGGAATTGTTTCTGCATATTATTTGAATATTGTTCATAAATTTTTTTGTTTCATATATTTTTAAATGATGCTTTTTCGATTAGATATGATGAAAATTATCATGTCTGTTATCGGACATTTTTTAGATATTTACGAACTTAAGTTCTGTTCACAATAATGTAGAATGGTATATAATATGTAAGTACAGAGTCTTTTTACCTATATAATAAAAAGATTTTAGTAAATCAAATGTTTTTAAATATTTATATTTTTGTTTGTCATGTCTGTTACTAATGTTGAATTCTCATAAGTAATTTTTTAACATAAAATTCTATTGTAACAGAATAAATGCAGAATTTTCGTCATTTTTGTATATTCTAGACTGAGATAATTAATATGTAACATTAATAATCATATTATATCAATTTAATTTTTTTAGGAAAAATTAGAAATGGTAACAAACATGACATTAATCTAGGTGCTAAATTTTTTTGCAATGCTTGAAATGTTCAATTCAACTAAAATAAGTTTTTTTCTTTTGGTACACCTTTTTACTCTGAAATTAAAAAATATGTATTAAAAATAAAAAGACAAAATTGTAACATCTATACATTTTATTTTAATTTGTTGCAAGTTACAATAATATTAAAGATCCTATTTGCTGAAATCAATATCTAACATTAAATATTTTAACTGCCGAGTTGAGCATCCTATTCATTTGGAGTTGACATAATATCTTCTGTTTTCAATATCGTATTCCTTATTGTCATCTCTATAAAATTTATTGTTTTTAAATATTTCCGGTATTTTACAGTGAAAAGATTGTCTTCAATGTTTACTATTTCTGAAACGATATATTTTACTGACTGTTTACCCTCCAACTTCACAAAAATAGTTTCCTTCCTTTACGTCGTCTGCAAAAAATTTGCAACTTTTCTCTAATAGCTCTTGGTTTTCTGTTTTTGCATTTAATGATGGTATTGCTATACTATTTGGCCAACTGCTCACTTAATGGCACCTCCTATTCCATCAGCAACACCCTTATCATGACCAGTCTAAAAAAAAAACCATGAACCATATGTTAAACTATTATTTACTATATGCTTATTCAGGAGAATGTTTTTTACTGTCTATATTGTGTTGCTGGACCATCAGAAAAAGATGGAGAAATTAAACTCAGGTGAAATTTTTTCAGCTCATTGAATATTGGTTAAAGGTGATGTCAAATTGCTACAGAACATGATTATAACATTCAGATATTGGACAGAAGGAAATTGGCTCTTCTAGCTTTTTTTTAAATATAAAACACTAGTATGCAGAGTTGCCTACTTTCTTGAGCCTCCAAAATTGTATGCTTAATTTTCTGTGGCAAATTTGCAAATGAATTTTCTGAGTAATAATATGAATCATTAATTCATTCATTTGTAGATTTTCTCTTTAAAAGCAGTATATTGCTGCCTTATATTAAAAATATGCGTTTTAAATATGCACATATCTGAGTTAAATTTGGATATTAATTGTGAAATACTGGTTTGTTTCTTTTGAAATTATGCAGCAATTTGTTTTTTATTCTTACTGATAATTTTCTCTTCCAAATTTTGAGGTCAAATCTGCTACTTTTTCTTCTCGATTGTTTCATATGAGCTGGTCTCAACATCTCTTCCTTTACAAATATCACGAGTGTTTTGTATGCAAGTTTTGTTGTTTTCATTGCATGGTAAGTTCTTGATCAATTCATAGGGGCCTGCTCTGTGTATTAATAGTTTTCCATCTATGCAGTGTTTGAGCTTTAAGCGAAATGTGTTTTCATGGGTAATGCACATGTATTTTGTCCATCAACTGAGGAAAAGCACACACATAAAAAGGTCGCAATCTTGTGAATGCCATATATGAAACTTTAACAATAATATTCTCCATTAAAAATCTTTTGTAGAGATTTTTCATATTAGCCAAAATATATCGCTTTTGCATTTTTATTTTCTTGCGTGTGATTGTTTCCTTTTACCCTGATGTTGCCCTACTCACATGATCCCGCAAAAAGAATCCGGTAACTAATTGTCGCTTAATTTTGAAAGTTTTCGGAAATATTTTTATGAAGCTTTAAATAATGCAAAACAATGAGTTGAAATTTGGATACTTCAGGATTTTAACTAAAAAAAAGTTAAAAATAAATCTATTTCAAATTTTGTAACATGTCACGTCTGTTACTATATTAAGTAACAGACATGACATTTCAAAGAAAAAAGAATCAAAATTCTCATCTAATTTTAAAATTTCACGAAAATTTTAAAATGTTGGGTTGTTTAGAAAAGTAATTTCGTTTTCATGAAAATGAAAAACGTATAGCGAATCAATATCGTATTGCATTGCACATTGTCTATTCTAGTCCAATAGCTTTTACCATCTTTCTGGTAGTAGCACGATTTCACACTCATAAAGTGGTTGGTTTTTACTAGCAAAAAGCTGATCCAGTTGAGAAAAACGAAATTACTTTCCGAACAACCTAATACATTTTAATTCAGAATAAAGTACTTAAATTCTAAATAAATCAATTGAATACATAAATAAATTAATTTATTGTATACAAATAATTAAGGTAACAGACATGGCATGCAATAAAAAAAGATCACTGCTTCATCAAAAAACTCCAGATGGCTGCTTGCGTTTCTTTTTTATTCCATGTTTCATTGGTATTAAAGCGTTATCATTCCTAGATTTCAAATTTCTTGCTTAAAAGGATACAAATAATATATGGTAACAGATATGACATCTATGTCAAGATAGCTGGTTTTAATTAGTTAAAATGATTATATTTTTAATCGAGAGTTATTAAAACCTTTTTATAATATAATTTAGAGTATATTTCACAGTAATAAAATATGTGAAAGTAAAAATTTTCGATTTTGTAAAGTAATTCTACGAAAGACATTTTGTATTTTTATGATTTGGACAGCCAAATTTTTGTTTCCTCTCAAATCATATAAAAGGAAAAAATATCAAATAATATTTTTTAATTTTATTGTTTATCTAATGGAATCCATCTGTTAAAAGGTGTGGTAAAAAGAAAAACCATTTTAAGTTTCATAAATTTTATTAAAAAAATATGTTGCAAGTGGACAGCAAATGGCACCGAATTTTGAAAATGATCCGTCTATGTTTAGATTGGCTTAAAATACATTATTTTTACATTTTCATGGTTTTTGAGAGAACGTTTTGGTATTATAATTTTAGCCCTCTCTAAACATTGGAAGCTTGCAAAATTTTATCTGGATTTCATATTTGTCTATAAATTTACATTACATACAATCATTCAAAGATGTCTCAATCATTAATAATTTTCTGTTATTATTTTGATACGATACAATTTATTTGTGATGGTAAATATGCAAAGTACTTTTCCCTAAACTAACATTTTATACATACATATTATGTCATATGTTTAACTTTGATTGGTAAACTTAGAATCATTTTAAAAAAGGAAAATGTATTCTCAAAAATATGAATTTAAAGCCTTTAAGGAAAATAGAAATGCATTTTTAAATTTTGTTTTACTGCTTAATCCAATTAAACAAAAATCTTCAAAACATTTTCCACATCATTTTGATTTTCTTATAACAATTCTTGTTTAAGTATAGAATTAATAAAATTTTTGTGGATATTCTCTTATTAAACTAAATTCAACTTGGAAATATTTTGGGGTCTATAGTTCACTGCATTATTAAATGTATTTTTAATGTTATTTTATGAGGTGATTCGCTAACTTTGAACAATATTTTAACGATACAAAAGTGTCTGTTCTAATGATTTTTGCACCATAATTCAAAATAAATTGAGGACAGATTTCATCATTAAAACTAGAACAATTTAATTGTTTTGCTTGCTTTTGATTTGGTAACAATAAATTTTAATTCAAACCTTTGCTTCATTTTTATTTACAAAATTTAAAATGATATATTGTTAACTAAATATAATAGCTTCATTTTTTATTTTCCAGTTCATTTTATAGGTTTTTCTAAAATGTAATTAATATTTCTTATAGTACGCTTATAAAATACGCGTTTTCTATTCCTTTTGTTAATTTTTTTAAACATATAAATTTCATGAAATAATTACTATTTTAAACAACAACATAGGAGCATAAAGCCTTATGATTATTTTTAAAAAGTATTTATCCAACATATTGTTGCTTTAAATATTTGTAAGGGTAAAATATGAATCCGATTAAATTGCAAGAAAAGTTACATCTATAAGAACAAAGCTTAAAAACAACCATTCATAAAATCCCCATAAGTATTTTAGACATTCATATTTGTTGTGTTGTTATACAAGTGTGAATATAATAGTTACATATATATATATATATCTTTGACTACTTGCTATTGTTATCATAATTCAACGACCTAGAATTAGACTATCGTACATATTTGCGTTCATGTATTGCTTGATTAATATCCTTGTATAAATATAGTTTAATTTTTATACTAAATGTAGTATATCAAGAGTGAGCAGTCGTGTCCTAGTGGTTGAGGCGAGGGAAGGGTTTTACTAGGTCTCCCCTGGGGTCTCCTCGCGTAGGATCGACCTAGGCGGGGAGACCAACCCTTCGGAGAGCGAGGAACTTTCTTTTCTTTCACTGAAATGAATTTTTAAATATTTTAATGTTTGGGAATATATTAAGAACATTTATTTAAATATATACTTAGCAAAAATAAATTAATAATTAATAGCAAAATTCATTTAAACTAATCTAAAAAGCTTTTGAAATTTTAATGAAGTTGTGAAAATTTGGCCGATTATGTAACTATCGTTAATGCAGAATAATTTTACTACAGATACTTAGCTCTAAGTGTTTTAACCATGCATACTTGTTCTTTTAATAATACTTTTCTTTAAAAAAAATTCAAGTGAGTTTTTTAACATTTTTATTGGGTAATTTATAACTGAAATTTAACTGACGATTATTTTGATCAAATAATTTTTAATCACTAATAAATTTAATTCATAGTACTAGTTTTTGATATATTAAACTTTGTTTTCGAAATTATTTCTAGTTTTCCAATATAGAAAATAAAAAAGTGGATACTTTTTTAAATATTCATGTATATCAACTTTTGAACGCAAGCAAATCAGTTAAACTTGAATTCATACATTTTTCTGTACTATTAGAAGTCATATATGTATATATATATATATATATATATATATATATATATATATATATATATATATATATATATATATATATATATATATATATATAATTAACGCACCGTAAAATATAAAAAAATAGTAAAGTATATATATGGACGCTTTCAAAATAAAATCCTAAAGTTATATAATTTGTTTTGAAAATTTTAAAAGACAATAATTAAATCATCTCAGTAAAATTTTACTAGCTTAAAGGTATTACTTAATATTTATATAAATGTTAAATATTTGGTAACAAAATGAACAATAATTAACTGTTCATTTTCTCACCAGGTGAGTCTGGTTTCGCATAGACCAAAAAATGATACGAATGTTAATGTGTTTTGATCGTGTCTAACTATTTTAAGTAGAGTATTCTATATCGGTCTTATAGTAAAATTAAATTATCTTAATAAAACAAAATAATTTAAACATTTGAAACATGCATTCATAATTTTTTTCGAGAGGTTTACACGCTCTCGTAGCAAAACAAATATATTTTAATTATTGTTTAAAATTTCAAAGCAAAAACATTTCCTATTTATTTAGTACATTCAAAGGTATTATAGTTTTTTCAAAAATTTCATCACTTTTCATATACATTTTATAATTTAAATGTGTTTTAATGTAACATTTGGTTTGAATAAATTAAATTTTCTTTGCAAGCTTCAGTTTTAATTTTATTATTATTATTATTAAAATAATTTTTCTAGAATTACTTAAAATCTTATAAATAATGTTAACAAACTTTTTTATCGATGAAAAAATTTTATATTGCATCCTATTTTTTGTTGTGAAACATTCAAGTTGAAACTCACGGTTTGGAGGACGAGAAATTCAATATTATTTTAAGTTTAAAACGCGAGCTCTCATGTGAATATAATAAGCAGAGTCTTAAATAACGTTAAACCTTACTTTAGTTTTTTTTTTCCTCTTAAAAAGAACAATTAAATTTTATATTTCTAATGATTTTTTTTTAAAAACAACTTTATAATATGAAAATAAATTTTAATTTCATTTTCTCACAGTTTCAGAATAAAACGAATTATGTAGCTTATGAAAATTCTTTAACAATAATTAATTATTAGTATTTATAAACTAAAGGTTCTAATAATAAATACTAATTATAGCATGCGACAACTTTTCCTACTTTAATAACTTAGAAAATCATTCGAATGATTAATAGCTAAAATGATAAATTAAAAATATGATTTTTTTCAGTAAGATAAAGAAAAGCTGTAATTAATCTCTATAAAGAATCTAAATTTAAAGAAAATTTTCCTTAATGAATTATATATAAGAATTGATTTTTACTCATGGTAATAGAATATGATGCTGCCTTCTATTGGTTAACATAACCACTAAACACTGCAAAGTTATTCTTCTGGAATCACCAAAAGCTAGAATAATTGCTGAATCAAACTTGATAGAGAATTATTTAACGTTATCAAAAGAATCTAATCGAATAATGTTTCCACAAAAATATTACTTAAAATTTTATTTGAACAAATTAAGGGATATAAGGTTAATTTTTTTTAACTCGAGAAATATGAAATGGAATTCCAGACTTCTAATTTTTTGGTATCGAATTCTTTCTCTTCAACAAAAACTTTAATTCCCAAAAGAGATTACAAATATCAATGCGTTAATTTTAAAATAGTTTGGGAACAAAGGATAAGCGCTCAAATTCATTAAGAAAAATATGAGCAATATGAAAGTATAAACATTAAATCAACATAACTCTGGAGTCCTTTGGACAAAGTTCAATATTGATAGAGCAATTGAAAAATACTAGATATTATAAGGAAAAAATTATTTTTGAAAATCTTAATATTCTTAGAATGAGAAACTAAACCATTTTATTAAAAAAAATTTCTGATGCTTTATAAATCTTTTAAAGAGCTTTTTCAAAACCTCTTGAAAAAAAAATTTTTTTTAATACTAATATTAATATTACTCCCCATTATTATAAAACTCATCCATGGTTTTTTTTTGTCAGACTTAGCTACTTACATATTTTTACTGCCTATAACATACCTAGATATAAAAGAAACATCATCTAGTAAGACGTGAAGTGAATGAAGATGTTAGAGAAAAAGAGTATTTCGTGAAAAGATTTCTCTTACCTAGAAGCTCAATTTTTCTGCATTAAATCCCATTTAACTTTAGCACGTCCTTCAAAAGAGACCATGATTTTCGAATATGCATGAAGATAGGGGACTTCCAGTTTGTTTCTGGTAGTTTTTTCTTGTATTTTCTAAATATAATAATTTCAAGCTAACGAATTATATAATGCGCACCAAGTTTGTTGCTATTATAAATTATAGGATTTTTTTAGTTTATAGACACTCATGCTTTAATATAATCTAGTCATCAAATTGCTTTAATAAATAATATTAATAATAAGTATATTTGATCCTGGTTTAAAACAATAAGAATCCCGTTCGCTTACCTTAAAATTTTTAGTTTTACTTTTTCTATTGCCGGACAAATTCGATATTATATTAAAGTTTGCAGATATATTATATTAAAATTAGCGAATCTGACTATAAATGCTTTATTAAATTTGTGGAAAATAATATATCTGTTGACTAAATGCAATCATCAATGTCTGAATAATATTTCCCTGACTAACTATTTATTGAATTAAAATTAGAAAGTTTAATATATTGACCATAAAATTGTTCTTCGGAAACCCACCATATCTTATCTGTAAGTTCGTGGTTTCTTTATCTGGTCTTAGTTTCAATTTTATTCTCCCCTGTTTAGTTCTTATACAGAGTGTTCTCTTGAAGTGGCGACTAGTTCAGAGAGATGCTGGAAGGCATCAAAAGAGAAAAAATGTGAGAGAACTTGGCATCGAAACAGTATTTAATCAGAGAAAGTCGAAAAAAGTATTTGTGAAAAATATATCAAGCGGGCTGAAAAAAATCAATATATAGAAAATAAATATTTATTTGATTGCTAAGATTTGAAGTGAAGAAACTGATTATTGGAACTGTTCAAAGTTGTGGTCTCGAAAATGCTAAGTTTATAATGATAGAGTAACGGTTGTCAAATCCTCTCAAAAATATCAGATGTATAAACAGTATCTGCCACAGTTAAAATGATATAAGTTGTGAGAATTTCTTGCACCTGTATTAGTCTCTGATACACTGTAAATTTAACTAGTTTCCAACAGAAATAAAGGATTAAGATCAAGAGAATGAGGAGGAAAAGCAACAGATATATCTATACTAAATATTCCTCATTCGAATGATAAAGATTTGTTTGTAAATCACGTTATGACGTCTGCTGAATTAAAAAAAGTTCATTGATAAACGCTTGGTTACTGTTTCTATCTTCTTTAAGTAATTGAGAAATTTACATGGACAATTTTTTTCAACTCGATTGCACTAATTTATTTTCGAATATTACACTATCTTGCATTGGTTGTTTTATTTATATTATTAAAAATTATTTATATTATTTATATTATAAAATATTTATATTATTAAAAAAATTGGTCTATTTATTACAAGCTTTTTTCCCACTCAATGCCACATATTTCAAACATAATTTTTCGATTCTTACAAACTTAACTTAATTTGCGATAACACATTTAATAGTATCCAGCTAAACTCTTGGTATCAACTAAAACTTCTTTGAACACCCTGTATTAAAGTCAAGAACAAAAATAATAAAGAGAGTGGAAATTCGAAGCACAAGTAAGACCAAGTCGAATTTAGCTAATTTCGAAACATTAGCTTTAAAATGTTCGATCAAGAACTTCTATTATAATATTTGCATGCTTTTACAGCATAACATTGGAATTAATCAAGCATTTAGTTTTCTGTAGCAATGAAGAAATATTATTTCGACAAGAAAAACTTCACAGCCAGAAAAAAATCCACTTAATTTATTTGTGCTGAATCCTCTTATCCTAACAAAAAATAATAATAGTAAATTGAGTGACACAAATTATACATTTTTAACAGTACTAATTCATAGCAAGAATATACCAGTAAAATTTTATTTCATTTCAAAAGAGCTTAACGTATTAACTTTTAGAAATTTTTATCTGACATTTTGGAAATCTTTATTGCAGATATTGATGGCAGCTGAATAGGTTGCTTATAGCCTTCAATTCTACTGCTCGAGAGTTAAGTTTCCTTCTTGGGTATAAATATTTTTAATGCTTCAAAAACAACTTGAAATTATAGAGGTTGTTAGAATTAATTCTCGTATGCAGAGACAACATTATTTATCTCTCGTGAATAATTTGCGACGAATTTAAAATTTTGACAAAAAATGTTAGAAATATGGGGAAGTTAAAGCTGCCAAATACTTTTCAATTAAAATTGGCTCTCAATTATCGTCACAACACACGTAGACCAAAAAACTTTTATTGTAATTTGTGGATCAAAAGATGGAGTCTCAACTAATTTTTTGGGCTTTTACAAATTTATATGCATACGAAAATATCATTAGAAAATATAGTTTTAAAGAACTTTGAAATCTAGGTATGAAAATTTGAACTGTAAAGGATATGATTATGATAATGCGGCAAATATGTTTAAAAATAAAACAACTATAAAATTGCATACTTTTTTTTTACCTTTTTCAGCCGTCATTCGTTAAATCTGATAGTAAGTAGAAATTGTGAATCATGTGTGTGTTTGTTTGAAAGATATAACATATTTTAATTTATTGGAGAAAGCTTATTCATTTTTTTCGGTGTTTTCTTATAGGTGGAAAATTTTAGAAAGAAGTTTTGTAGCAGGTAATAAACATTTTCAGTAAAAACATTATTTACTCTTGGGAAGTGTTATAGAACTGATATTTTTTAAGAATATCTCTTGAACTAAAATTACATAGTAAAAATTACAAAGACATTAATGAGATTTATAATATGTCATCTCACTCAAAATAAACTCAAATCGAATTCTATCAATTGAATCTGAAGATTCTACATTACTAAAAAATGGTACAGTGAAGACATCGATACAAAATAACTGAAGAACCGTTACAATATCTATTACTTTATAAAAACCAAAATTTAACGTTGTTATCAGACATGCTACGATTTACAAAAATTACAATTTTGTATTAACATTTCCAAATATGGAAATTATATTACTTATATTTTTATCTTTGCCTATATCGAATGCATCTAGAGAAAGATCGTTTTCGATTTTAAAATGTGTATAAAACCATTTACACAACTCATTAAAGTGAAGTGATATTTGCTTCTTTAGAATAGAGAAAAGGCTTTGGATAGTATTTCTTACGAACGAATTATAAATTTCATGAACTGAAAGCAAGAAAAAATGATTGTAAATTTAATCTTATAACCATTTCCCTCAAAAGTATGAACTTGATATAATAGAATAAATTTCGTTTTCTAAATGTATGACATAAAAAAGAGGTTCTAGTTCTGTTGATTGTAGATATACAGCTAAATGCATGTTTATAATTGTACTAATAATGAAATTCATATTAAAAGTTTTAGGAAAACTGACTAATTTTGTTAATTACTATTATGAGTCTATCAGTCGTTATTTTTTAGAAAGTTTTTGTATGAATTACATAACCTGCCATCTGTAGTGGCTCAGCAGGAAAAAAGTGACTAGTTTTCTAAAATAGATTAATCCGTCCATGAATGCAAGTATATTTGCGAACATTTGTATATTTTCAATAATTATCATTTGTAATTTATTTTTGAGTTATCATTTCAGTTTATGTATTTTCTCAACAAATATAGAACTATAGAATACAACATACTTTAAAATTTTGTTATTGGGATGTTTATGAATGCTGGAAGGCATTTTTAACCACCTCCAACCTGTGGCGTAGTGAGCATAATTGGCGCCCTAGTACGATACCTTTTTGTCGCCCCCTTGAAAAAAATAATACAATATAAATATGGGAATAAAATGTATTAAGTAATAAGAGTATAGTTTCTTGTCGTTGCTGTTTTCCTTCAGTAAGTTTTTCACTGGTGTCGTAATTAGGTTATTTATATTTCATATCGATATTGTTATGTTCTTCATAAATTTTATATTGCAATTAACATTTAATATTGAAAAATTCTATATATCTATAAATCTCATAAAAAGAGGGTTATAGTTTTAATATATATATATATATATATATATATATATATAATTCAAATTTTTGCCAAGATTGATTTAATGTAGACAGCCGAGTTTACGTTGCTCATATTGATTACAAAGGATTTTATTTAGAATTGCTAAATTACAAATGTTTTAAATTATTGCAATAAATGCACATTTTTTTCATTTAAAGCTTAATTTATATAAGATACAACAATAAATTTACTGTTGCATCTTATATAAATAAAATAATTTTCATGTTTAAAATTTATATTTTTCCATTCCATTTTGAAAAGTAAATACAAGTGGCAAATTTGTTATTCTTTTAGGGAATTTTTAAAATTTTAGCAAAATTTTCCGATTAATATACAGTGAAAATCACTTTGTTAGTTTGAAATTAACGTGTAAAAAGGAAAGAAAAGTGAAGTAAAAAATAAGTAAATACATATTTACTACCTACCAATTGTGAATACCTATTTATCATATAAATATTAAAAGCAAATTACATTTCTGCATTGTTTAATACTTGTGAACTCAAACTTTCAACATCTGGGTAGATGCGTATATTCACATTTTTATATTTTACACTATTTTTATTTCATTAAATAAATATTTTTCTATTAAGGGAATTTCAATTAAATTAAAAATTAAATGTTGCTTTTCGCTAGAAACTAAGTCGAGAATCTTAATTTTATTAATATTTTTGACTTATTTTTAAACTTTCAATTTTTAGTTGTGACGTTGAGTAATTAAGGTACTTTTTCTTAAAAATTTTAAGAGCAATCAAATTTTATCTCATTACATAAGCAAAATTTATTAACAAAATAATTTAAGTAAACATTTTTAGATGTATGTCATTTTGCTTTTTTTACACTGTCATAATTTATACACTGGTTTGTCATTTTTCAAATTTCTATAAAATACTTTAAGCATAAAGTTTGCTTTCAAAAAACTATTTATTTTATTAACAATTTTGTAAATTAAACATTAAAGTTAATTTGCCAGACATGACAAAAAATGAAGAAGAATATATAAAATATTATTGATTTAAGCATGTCTATATATGGTATCGATTCAATTTATTGTTAGATGTCAATTAAAAAAAGGAAGAAATATTAGATTTATCAATTTGTCATAAATTTTAATTTTATTTATTTTGTAATTTCTTCAGAAATGTGAAGTTTAATATGACGAGAACATCCTATATAGAACAAGGAATATAAGTATATTCCTCCCTCCATGGTAGCGATCTGTTTTTCTGTTGGTTCAATCCTTTGCTGGAATATTTTCCTCTTTCTTTTATTTGATTTTTATCACATTCGTAATATCATTCTTTTCTGTTGTTGCAATTTCAGCAATGAATGATGCACAGTAGAATTTAATAACCTTTAAACGAATTAATTTAGAATGTTAATCCATTTATACGTATTTTTTGCTAAATTCAAATTGAATAGTTCTATTTTTTAAAAAAAAAGAATCATTTTTCCTAACTGTATCCGTAGTTATGAATTATAAATATACAAAATCCAAACATGAAATTTTTAGGTACAGATCATTACTAAAAGTTCAGTATTGGTGGTTATTATTTATATAGATATATTGTGATTTTGTGCAGTTTTCTTCTTGATCTCAATTACTTTCGAATTTAGAGGTATGTACTTATTTAAATTGTTCTTAAGTCTTATAATGCGTATTTACTTAAGTTTTAATATAGTAAACATAACTCTGATTTTTCGTTTGATTCTCCTACATTAAATATATTTTAATAGTTGCTTTATCTAATAAACATCATTTTAATATTATTCGGTATATTGTTTTAACTCGTGATTTTTAAAGGTAATTAATCCCTTATGTAAAAAATTCGAAATAATGAATTTAAACGTTTGTTGCATGAAAATGCTTGCTGTTTTAACTATTAATGGTGTTGTCTTTTTATTGATTAATTGCAACGTTAAATACTAAAGGTTTATGTTCTATCTGCTTTCACTGTCAGTTTAAGGTATCATTAATTTAGTTTTTGGAATTCACATATTTGATAGAATTGGATTTTTCATGTCAAGGTGATATCACTGCTGAATCATTTTTCGAAAAAAAAAAAGTTAAAAGCAAATTCACTATTTTCCGTTATATAATCTATGGCTATTTTTTTTTCAGTGAAAGATCCAAACTATATACTATTGATAATGTGCTGTCACAAAAATTGAAAAAATGCAGTATTAAATATATAAAATATTGTGCTGAAAAAGCATGAAGAATCTAGTTAAATCTGCTTCATCACAGTGAGCAATAATTAGGTGAACGTTCTTGTGTGTATATAAAAAGTATTGTTTTTAATTTATTAAAACAAGATTATACATGTTTTAAAGGTAAAATATATTTGTTTCATTAATAATTGAGCAAGGAAATGAATTATTCTTGAGCAATGCACATTGGAATATATTTTTCTTTTGTACTGTCCATGTTTTATTTTTTTAACTTATGTTAACACATTTATCATGTTCTATAATTTCTCTTGACATCAAAGGTGCATTTGACTCTGCTCCCCATGGTTCTATAAGACTAGCCCTAGAACAGAAAAATTGCCCTGCTGGAACTAAGCTCCTGCTAAATAGCAACCTAGACAACAGACTGTTAGCTATAAATACCAGCCAAGGTCTGGTCTTCCATCCCCAACAAATTGGCTGCCCGCAAGGCTCCTACAGTGGTCCCATCATGTGGAATCTACTAGCAGATGAACCCCTACAAATGGACTGGTCATCAGTTGGGAAATCTACCTATCCCAAATCCAGTGTCATATTACAGGCGTTTGCTGACAATTTCACTTTTGTGGTTGCTGCAAGCAGTGAAAGAAAATTGGGTCTCATTGCAACGGAAGCACTGACAATCTTCCATCAGTGGGCCAGCAAACATCAGCGGAGAATTTCTGTAGATAAATCCACATATCTATTGCTCACCAAACTACAGTGTGGCCCTCAGATTTACTTTAACAATCTGAAGATCAAGAGGTCACAAGCTATCAAACTCTTAGGTGTCATCATAGATGAGAAGCTCAACTGGTCAAAACACATTAAATCCCAGGGAGCAAAAGCCTTCAGAATTTACCAACAACTGCTCAGCTGGCAGGCACTAGTTGAGGCTTCTCATAAAAGCAGAGGATTATACTCTACAAGACTATTGCAATAGTCTTGTAGAGTATAATCCTCTGCGTTGAGGATTATCGCTCATGGGTCTCTTGTCTGGGGGCGTGACCTTCGAGTCAAGAATCAGTTACTCTTGAATAAAATTCAAAGGCAGTTTCTTTTAAATATTACTGGGGTTTTCAGAACAACAGCTACCTCGGCACTCCAAGTTATAATCCTGCCCCTGCATGTGCAAATTGGCAAGGAAACCCAGCTAAAGTATTTGTTCGACTCAAGTGGAGACCATAATATCTAGGACAAGATAGCCAAACTGTCCATCCATCCTGGAAAATTTAACGTTGACACCAAGATCAAGTTAAATATGGAAGACCACCCAAATCTCAATGATGGAACGTATCACATCTTTACAGATGGCTCCAAAATGGAAGACAGAGTGGGAGCTGCATTTGTGGTAATCCACAATGGAATTATCAAGCACACAGAGAAATTTCCCATTTGTAACAACAACACGGTCTTCCAAGTGGAGCTATATGTGGTACAGCAAGCGGTAAACTGGGCAATCCAGTGGAGCCAAGTATGTACCATCTGGTCTGACAGCCAATCAGGGATCATGGCAATCGGCAACCCTTCCACCACCAGCCCACTTGCAAGATCAATTCAGAACAACCTTAATTCAACCAACACTATAAAGCTGTCCTGGATCAAGGCCCATGTGGGTCTTGAGGGCAACGAAATTGCTGACAGCTTAGCCAAAGAAGCTACCTCTCTTGAGGGCCCATACGTGTCACTACCAACCCCCCGCTCATTTTATAGAAGAATCACTACAGAGGAGGCTTATGAAACATGGCAGACCAGTTGGGACCAGGCAACAACAGGAAGACCAGTTTACGAAGTTTTACCAAAGGTCAAACAAATGCATCAATGCTGGCCTAGACAGGTCACCTTATTTGTCACCGGGCATCGGCCCTTTCCATCCTACTTGTTCAGAATTGGCATTCTCCCGAGTGATTACTGTGCCTGTGGAGATGTTGGTACCCCAACACATTATGCAACCACATGTCCGATAACCAGCTCGTGGCACTTCACTAAGCCGAGCACCCATCTAATCAAGGAATGGACAAAAAATCTGGTAACTAACAGCTATGCTAGGTCCAAGCTAATAGCACTAGTAAACTTTCTTATAGACGACAGGGACTTGTACATTCCAAGCTACAATGAAGATGAAGGGGAGGACTAAATAGATCTGGAACCATAGATGTGCAACTGCTCCCAGCATCTGTAGCTACTATGCTATACACTGTTCTCTTTTCCCTCCATAAACTACTTAGCTAAGTTACACCAATTATTAAGGGAATTAGGGTCAGCCTACTCTCTAAATTTTCTTGTTATAATTGAATTTGTTTCATTTTCCAAATCGTATGCATTGCCATAATTATTGGGAACTGCGCTTAAATGGTTTTAAGACTGTACAACCTAAGCCATCTACATGTCATGTCCTATAACGCTGCTCTAATTTCTAGATACCTCCACTTCCTAATGCTCTAAGGAGCATTATTAATTAATTTATTTTCTATTTAGACTACAATTGATACCTATCTTCTCCATTGTTAGTGATGCTTTGATACCCGACCCTCCTCTAGTGCCAATAACTAAAGTACTTATTAACAACAAACTACTAGAATTTATAAAATTTGTATTGATGTTATTTACTAGATTCTCCATGTGGATATTTCCCTAAAACCCTTGCCTCTTTGTGCTTAAGCTATTTTAAATATTTTTGTAATCCTTTTTCTGTAAATATTTCCCTCCTTGCTATTCCCATTTGTTTGCACTCATACTCTGTCACGTACCTTTTAATTGTTCAGTTTGTTTTGTTTTAATGATTGTGAGTAAATTTTGTCTTTTTCCCAACTTGATCTTACCAATAGTGTAAACTCACACTCAATTACTCACCTTGTACTTGTGCTGTCTAGTAATGTTATTTTTATTTTGCTCACACAATAAACTAGTCCAATGGGGACAGCTAGAGACAGCTGGCGGGTACCCTCCACTAGCGTTTGAAGTTGTTGCGTTTTGTAGCTTGGCTCTGTCGCAGCGGCGATGCCACTTTCTTTTCTTCTTTCCAGCAAGTCCCATCTAAACTGGTAGAACCCTTCTTGGGTTAGGTACAGGGGACTTTGCTGGTGTATACTATACACATTTATCATAAAATTTTTCATTTCTTACTTTAAAATCTGTTTCACATGCTTTTGCTTCATTCATCATGACAATAAATGAATTTTTGAGGACAAAACAGTTCAGATCAAAGCAAAATGTGAAATGACTTAAGGCATTTGTAATATCTGTTGATGGTAATAAATTCTTTCGTTAACGTTAAGTTGGACAAAACTGGTTATTGCTGAAATATGTCAGTTAAGTTTTGAAAGCTTTTAGTGTTGCCTATTACTCTTATTTTGCTAAATAAATGTCATTTCTTTCAAAACTTTTCTGATGGAGGTTTCTATTCAAAGTTTTTTGATGACTGATGATTTTTATCAAATTATTTCCAGTAACATATTATGCTGACAAAAAAATCAAAATGTTTTTAGCACATAATCCGTGGATTATATATAGGAAGATGTAATATATCATATTCAGATTAAGCCATAATGTAAAACCTAATGGTATCAGAATGACATCAAACAATTTTCAATAGTTATTACAAAATATAAACTGTTTAAATGTAAATAAATTATCCAATGCTCAATTCAAAAATGAAGTCTTTGTTTTGCATAATTATACCAAAGGTATGTTTCATTTTTCAATCATAAATATCATTTTAAGATTGTTTAACATGAAAATGAATTGTACTAGAATCTTCTTAATTATTTTTATTATTATTTATTTTTCTACCTTTTTTTGGATCTCTTTTCTGGTTAATTGTTCATTGCAATTGGTCTGTTCAAAATTGGTTATATTTACAACTACATTTAGGAAAATGATATAATAATCTTTTTAACTGAGTTACCATATTTATTTCAACAAGAAATCTTACCAAATGAATATTAATTCTTTTAAAAAATGTTATTAATGCCTAAATAGATTGTTTGGTGATATTTGGGAGGGCAATAAAGTTTGTGATTCTTAATTGTTGATTTGTCCAGATTTGGTTGGTATGTTTATGTATTTCGGTTTGTAAGTTTACGTTGGTATGTATTTTCTGCGATTCAAAAATTTTTTGATTTTGGAAACATTTGCGCATGTTGATGAATATGAAACACAGTTGTGCATGCTGATAAGGATTATGAATCTTGAATTATTCATTTGCAGATTCTATACTAAAAATTGTTCTATTACAGCAGAATTACTAACTTTTAATTTTTTTTTAATTTTTAGTTGATAGTAAGATTTAAAATTACTGAATGTCATCTCTGAATTCCATAATACAAAATTTTTTTTGATATTAGAATTTAAAGTGAAAAAAGCAATAATTGATTGGTGTTTTAAAGTGAGTTTGTGGTGCGAAAAATTTTTTTGTCCAGAAAGTATGCAGATAAGAGAACTGAAGGTGTAATTATGACATTCTCCTCTAAGCGATTTCTCGCCAAATTTTGTGCCCATTGTTTTGATTGTAGTATTGCCTATTTGAGATTTTGTTTTTATTATACTGTTGCCAAATTCAATTTTTGCTACTTCTCAGATTTTTTAGTTGCCAGATTTTGTTTTTCTCGTGTTTTACATCATATATATGCTTTTTTTCAGTGGCAACAGCATTTTAGTTTCACTTCAAGTTTAGTTTTACTTTTAGCACAATTTGAATTTTTTTGCCTTTTGCAGTTTGCATGCCGCTGTTTTTTTTTTATCAGATGTGAAGCGTGGCAATTTTAATCCTGTTTTTTCATATCTATTTTTTATTTCACTTCAGATGTAGTGCAGAATATAAATATTGTCTTTTACATTCGGTTTGTATTTCGCTGTAAATATCACATTGGAATTTTAACCCTGTCTTATATTTGTTTTGTATTTCACTATGGATATCATACCAGAAATTAAACTCTGACTTTTATATTTATTTTGGATTTTGCTGTGCATGTAGAGCACCGGACAAAAAATGAAAGTAAGAATTATATTTAATTATTTTCTGCAGTCATATACTTCCTAGAATTGTATGTTATGTATTTAAATTTCCAATAATGAACGAAATTATAGGATCATTCGATTTTTGAAATTATTCTAGATTTGTCTACTTTTATGTTGTAATGATTTGTAACATTCTATCTTATATTACTGAAATTCATTATTTTGTTTATTTTTAACCACAAGTTATTAAAAATGATTATTTTTGCTACTTTATTTCCGCTAATTTTAATTCTATCATATTTTTTAATAGAATCCTTAATCAATTCTTATTACGATTCAATCTTATTCTAATTAATCAATTCTTATTACACCCTGTTTTATTTACGTGGTTGTTATTATTGCTTTCTTATGTAGTGTTAGGCCTAGTAATTCGCAATCGGGTAAACACCGGTCTCTTACGCCGATGGGTGCCCATTCAGGGTTGCTAAATGAATATAAAAGTCATTGTTTAAAATCTGGCATGATATCCACAGCGAAATACAAAATGAACATAAAAGACAGGATTGAGATTCTAGCGCTATATCCACAGGGAAATATAAAACGAATATAAAAGACAATATTGAAATTCCGTCACTGTATTCACAGAGAAATAAAATATTTGAATATAAAAAATTTAACTATTTATACAGTGACAGGCAAATTGAAAACTAAAAATGCTATTCCTACAGAAAAGAAGCATATATATGACAAAAAATTAACACTAGAAAAATAAAATTTGGCTATCAAAAAATCTGAAAAGTAGCAAAAACTGAAATTTGCAACACTATAATAAAAACAAAAACTCAAATTATCAACACTACAATCAAAACAAAGGTCGCTAGATTTGGCGAGAAATCACTTAGAGGGGGATATCATACTTATACCAAAAAAAAAATCACATTGTGTAAAGGAACTTGATTGAAAAATTAAAATCTTGAGATAAAATCAATAATGCTAACAACTGTAGAATAAGTCTATGGTGCAAGATATAATTATATTAATGAAGATCTTTGCATTGCCAAACATTGCACCTTATTGAATGATGTTCTGCAGGGAGGTATGTGCTGAATGGATAATACTGAAATCTGTTCCTCTTGGCGGCTAATCCACCATTGTGGAAATTGACGAGTTGAAGTTTGGGAAATGAAAATATAATTGTAGAATGCTAGTGGGTTTTTTGTGGAATCAAAAACACCAGTAAAAAGCATTTCATGGTTGCGATATCTGTAAGATCAAAAGGAACAGCAATAAACATATTGAAAAAGTATTTTTTCCCATCAGCATCATCATATCTGATTGCTGGAAGGCATCTGACTGTCTGAAAGATGAGGGCTTCAAGCACTTTACAGTTACCGTCAGTGATCCCGTCATTGGTGTGTACACTAATTCCATTGAAGGAACTTGGTTTGCAATGAAGCAGAGAATGAAGGGTATAAAGAAAGTTAAGGAGGAATTCGACTTTTACTTGGCAGAATACATGTGGCTGTGAATGCATAGTGACAAATCTTTGTGCAGTAACTGGTGCAGAAAATAAAATTAAAAATAAATACAGATTCGGAAATTTCATTTAGATTTTCTTTTCTTTTTTAAATTTGTTATTTTAAATAATTTGTTTAATCTTACAATTTTAGAAATTTCTAATTGTTTACTTTTGTTATGTTTATTCATTTATGATTTACAGGCTTTTTTATGGTATGGTTATGTATGTGTTATTTTTTGATATTTCCATTTTGTTTGTTATTTCTAATATAAATAAAAATTTCTTCATTGGCAACAATTGTTAATGTCATTTTTGATATAATGTTGAAAATCTGGCCAAACCCATTACATATCCTAGGATTTTAACACGAAATCTCTTGTTTCCTAATTTTTCTTTGTATTAAATTAAAAAATAGTTTCAAAACTTTTTGTTTTCATTAAATTAACAAATTTATTTTAGATGGCATATCATGATAATTTAAGGACAATCCCATTATTAACTGGACATGCCTCTGAATCGGAAGAGGATGGAGAAATTGAAAAAGAAAGTTCTCTGAAGGACGAAAACTTACCAAACCAAGATGATCAAGACAGGTATATGCCTGTAATTAATTTCTTTGAAGAAAAAACAGTTTTAACATTTTTACAATTCACAATAAACACTTTTAAATGTTTAGTTTAACATTCTAATTAAAAATATTTACTGTAAACATATAAGGAAAGTTATACTTCTTTATAATTCTTTTGTATCTTGTTTGAGTGAATTGTAATAAATGTTTTAACTTTAAGGTTATATATTAAATCCTTTATTTTTTATTCAATATTGGTAGTTACTATTGCAAATAGATCGTATGTGTTATTTTAGTAAGTCAAAATTTTAAAATATTTATGAAAATGTGATTAACATTTAGATTGACTTAACTTGAGCATTGATAGTATAAAAATGTTATATGAAATATTGGAATATAGAAATATTTTCTTAACTTTTTAAAATGTGTTCAAAAGTCTAGCTTTTTTAATAAAAATTTAACTTTTTATTTAATTTATAAACATTTAAATGATATTTGTTATTTTTCTATTAGTAACATGTAAATTAAATTTTGAACTTATTTTTAGTATACTTTTTTAAATATATATTTACTTTTTCTATGTTTTTAGTGAGAGCTCTAAAGAAGAAGGAGATGATTCATTAGATATCAAACCTCCTCAAGCTACTACAAAAACTGAAGATTCAAAAAGAAGTGATAGGAAAAAAAATAAACATAGTAGAAAACATGATTGTAAGTTCTTTATGTAAAATAAGTAAAGTATTGAGATGTTTTAAGAATATTTATCAATAATAAGAATATTACTATTTCAGATTATAAATATTATTATTTAGTATAGGAATATATAGCCTGTATATAAATTATGAAAAATATACAAAATCAAACAACTGCGATTGTACATGTTTTTGTGAAGTTTTTTCTGAAGATAGCTGAGTTGGCAGCTAAATGGTTAGTGCTCGGGCTTTCAATTCAACAGTTTGTTAGTTTGAATCCTGCAATGGCCTTGGATGTTGTTAATGGTTTAGAATCCATTTAAAACTATAGGTCCCAGTTTAATTAGCCTATTTGGGCAAAAAATGACTGTAGAGCGTCAAACAGAGCTACATCAATTTCAGAAGGTATTTAAGATATATTTCAGTTAAATTTGCTTTTAATAATTACATGCTTTAAATAATTTCATTTGTAATTTCAGTTTTTTTGTTTTGCTAATGTATATTTTTTTCATTTTAATGTTTCCTATGAGATATAGTAAAATTTAAAACAAAGAGACATGAAATTTGATTTGAAGTGTTTTTTTTAACAGTTACCAGTTAAAAATTAATTAAAAAAATTTACAGCTATCAATTAAGAATCATTTTAAATCAAATCTCTTGTTTGTTTATTCCAAGTCATGAAGTAACATATTGCCTCCTCTCATCTTGGAATGTTTGGGTCTTGAGTCTCTGTAAAAATTTTACTCCTCCTTCATTGTGTTCAACTTTTTATAGATCAACAGATTCATGAATCTGGTCTGACTTTATCAGAAAGATTGGAGATTAACATTAACTTGTATTACAAATCATAACTATTCCTTATTGGATTAAATTTAAGCTTCTATAATTTCAATATTTTTTTCAAAGTTGCTTTGTAATTATTAATGTTACAAATCTACATAAACATATATTCGTAACAAATACATATCAACAACTTTGGTTTTGCCTCAGTTTTCACTGAAAAGTATAAAAGTTGATATACAAGTATTTCATGCTAACATATGGATTAAACAATGTGATACTTCTTTTGAAAAATAAATCTTATATAATGTTTACCTATTTTCAAGATAAAAACATTACACAATTTTAAAACCCTGCAACCTATTTTTACTCATTTTAAAAAGTGTCAAAAAATTGTAAACTTCTGTTTTAATTTTTTGTTATTTTATTTACTTTTTGTTAATATGTGTTTGCCACATTCTTAAGCTATTAATTTTCTACAATTTCTTCCATGTACTTGTTTTCATTTGGGTACAAAATGCATGGTAATCCTGTTCAATAATATGATTATAAAATTGTTGCTAACTGCAATTTTTGTATGACTCCCTAAATCATTGAAAGTTATTTCAGAATACAGTTAAAACATTTTTGATATTAATGTATATTTTTTTCTTAGTTATATGAAAATTCTTTGTACTTAAATGTAATCAATTAAAGTCTGGAAAAATTTTGTTTTTAAAATCTTTCTAAATAAATTTATTTAAAAAATTCTCATTACTAACAAGAAAATTATTTTTAAATATGCTTTTATTATTAGTTATTTTATTCTGTGGAAAATGATTTTAGTGTAAATTTTATTTCTGGTGCACCACAAATAATTTTTTTGCAAATATTTCTTTATATATGTTTGATATTTTTAATTTTTCTTCATATGATACTCTGTAATAATACTATCTTAAAAAATACTGTGATAGTATAAAATTCATTAATGTAAAGAAATTAGATACACATTCCATTCCAAACTTTGCTTAGTGCAAAAATGATTGTTATATTTAAGTTAAATCAGCAACTATTATTATTTTTCATTTTAAAATATTTACTATTATAAAATTAAACTATAAAACAAAAATGTTAGCATTATATTTTTAAATAAAAATTTTCCAAACATATATGTTCCAATTTTTGTTTTAGTATTACTGAAAATTAATATATATATCGATTACCTCAAAAAAAGTAAGAGTTGTTTTATATTCAGTATTCATATTAATACTAAAATGTTAAAGTAGTTTAAAAAATGTAGAAGTCTTTAATTATTTTTGGATTCTGCATTTAATTTTTATAATTAATTAGAAAATTATGTGATGAGTTGAAATTAAACAAATTGTGCTTTAAAAATCAGGATGATTCCATTGAATAAAAGTGTATTGAGAATATGGTATGATTTGTCAGATGTTGTAATTAAAACTTATTAGTAATTTTCAAGATTTTCAAAAGAATGCTTGGGAATTTCGGGAAACAAAACATAGACTCAAAAAAAATGTTAAAAGTCATTCTTTTCTAAATAAACTAAATAAATGTTTAAAAATTATATTAACATGGAATAGGAAAAAATTGTAATCAGAATTGAAAATGAAATAAAAAACTTTTAAAAATAAAATCATTATGAACACTTATTGAAATAATAAATTTTATTTTAGAAGATGTTAAAATTTCCATAAAAAATATTTTCTAAAATAAAAGAAGACTTGAATTTTTGCTTTTGCTGATGGCATACTTTTACTGAGTAGAAACAGAGAAGCGTTCATTAAAACAAAAAATGGCAAAAAAAAAAAGTTGGCACAGCTGGTTTTTTACTTCTTGAACAAACTACATGAGTAAAACTAAATTTGTTCTCATTAGTAATTATTAGCTGATAGTTGATAATTTTAGATATTTGAGATCTAAAATACTATTTGAAACATTTATATTTGAAGAAATTAATTGCAAATTCTTGAAGGGGAAGCATTGTTACATTTTATATCAGTGTTTAATTAAAAATGAATCAATCTAAAAGTCAATTAAATTAAAGGTGTACAAAGCAGTTATTCGTCCCATGGTGATATATGACTTGGATTTTGACACAAAGAAACATAAATGATTTACTAATTTTTGAACGGAAAATACCGAGAAATGTTTTGGTCCATCACAGTTAAATAATAGTTGTTGTAGAATTTGAGCAATTGATGAATTGAATTTTTTATCAATAATAAAAATATGGTATGATTCTTTAAAGCATTGAGACTTTCATAGCTTTGGCTCATTGAGAAATCACCTGATAACTGAATGGTTAAGATATTGCATTAGAAGCCTATGTGCAATAGGTCAAGGGTTTGGCCAATGAAAAAGTGGCTTGATGATGTCTTTAAGGATCCTAAAATGTTAAAAGTCCCCAAGTGGAAAATTAAAGTTGACGACAGAGTTGTCTGGAAGGATATTGTGCAGTAGGTTAAGACCCACCCTGAGCTGTAGTGCCAATAAAGAAGAAAATAGGAGAACTGTGAATCAGTATTAAGTATTTAAATTGTAATGAATATTCAGCAATATTTTAAATTTTGAAATATTATAAAGTATGTCCACTGAAATCCATTGCTATTCTCTTAACTTTAGAACAGCTGCTGCTATACATCATACATGGCATGGGCATCTGTAATATCCATCAAGTCATGCAATGTTTGTGGAAAAGTCACATATTGCTGTTTTAAGTAACCCACAGGAAATGTCTAGTGAAGTCAGAACCAAGTGAAATTTAGGACAAATTTTCAACACAATCATACCCAATTATTTAGTTCCTAAATTCCTTGAAAAGGTGCTGTTTCACTGGAGGTGTCTTGTGTGCAAGTACTATGTTATTTTGAAACCAAAGATTCTTAAGATTAAGCAGTGGTATGTTTTCCTCAAAATCAGGCATAAGCTCTGTAGCTATTGTAAGCATCACTCACCCATTAGTGTAAAACATTTATCCGATCAACTTGTTATTGTAAATTGCATACCCAAACTTTAACAGTAAATTGATTTGATGTTAAATGTCAGTGAAATATCTAAGATTTGGCCGTACTCAGTAATAGGTGCTTTGCCTTATTGTACACACTATTTCTTGAAAAACATGCTTCATCCATTCACACTATATCTGATGGAATGTTGGCTGGACCTCTATCTGATCATTGTCTCTTGGCATCCCCATTCAGTAAAACTTATTAAGGATTTGGTCAGTATGAATAAAAACCTAATTCACTTTGGATTTTCAAAACCTGACCTTTTGAGAGGCTGCAGTGTTGATTCGTTTGTGCTGTATTTCAAATTTGTGAATGGCATATGCTAACACCTCTTACTATTGAACTTGCCATTTTACTTTAGCTGGTCTGCAAAATTGAGTTCGTCTAGCTTGTCTCCCCTAAATGTTTGACAACAGTTTTAATGGTGTGATAAAAACAATGTAGAGGGAAATATTCCTGATATAACTTGTTCTGATCATGCATTCTATTCTCATTTCCTGCACAGTAAAACCTCTCACAATATTAGTTTTTCAAGTATTTCTTTGGAAAATCTTTTTAGGACCATGGGCATCAACATACTACAACTTCAAAAAGATCTCTTTTTTATAGCTGTCTCAAGTGCATTCCTTATATATTTGCATTCAAACACAAGTTGAGTTGATGCAATGCTGTTTTACACGGTGTAGTTATTGTCTACTGAGTTTATAAAGACAATCAGAAAATGATGCAACCTTCAGGATTTAACTGCAGTATTTTACATTGAAAATCATTTGTGATATTGCAGTGTTATGTTTTACTTGAAAAATAATCATTTTCTCATTCTGTGCAAGTTTTGTGATGTGATAGTAAAGGAAATCATGATAAAACACACATTTTAACCATTCTATTCTTTGGATTAATGTCCACAAAGTGTGTTTTCGTACTAAATCGATGGCACTGAATACTAAATATTCAGCTATCCATCAGATAGTACAATAGGTGGTTTTTATTCTGTATTACACAACTATTTTACTATATCTAGATGCCATTTTTATTAATATATCTGCAGAATTTCAGGAATTAAGTTGGTGATTTTGGACTTTAGTAGATGTACTTTATATATTTAAAGCAATTTAATGAAAATGTATTAAATCAAAACTTTTCTATTCAAATATTGAATCTGAAATAGAAACATCTTCATCTAAAGATGTGTAAAAAAAATTATAATAAAATAAATGTAAACTAAATGTTTATACTTTTACAGAGTTTTACTCTCAAAATTTACCTCTTTTTAGTGGTATATACCTCTAATTTCAAATTTTACTGAACAATGATAATTTTCAGTTCTGAAAATTAATACAATATATATTAAGACTAAACCAAAATCCTCTTAAGTGTTTTTTGCAGTTTTATATATTTCATTGGAAAGTACAAATATAAAAAGTCTAATTAAGTATGAAAATTATTTCATTATTTTATAAATTATAATTTTATGGTGTAGCACAAGAATGTCTTATTCATTTCAAAAGCTTTCATTGTTTCCCAATTTTTATTTAAAATTTCTGAAAAATATTGTGAATACTTTTCTGTTAATGTGCTGAATATTATATTGGTTATTATTGGATATTTTTTGTAAAATATTGCTTTATTTTTCACATAGCTCATCGAAGAGATCATCATCGAAGCTATGATCGAAGTTCCCATAGAGACAGAACAGCATCGTGGGTAAGAGAATCTAATAAAAAAGGAATTAGAGAAGGAGAAAGTCGAAGTGTGAGATATAGAGATGAAACTATTCGAACAAAAGATAGAGGTTTTAGGAAAGATGAAATTCGTTCTGTTACTGATGTTAGAGAAGTTAGGATAAAAAAAGATCATCGTGAATCTAGAGAGCGAGTTGAAATTAAAATTAAAGATGAAAGGCATGTGTAAGTATTTTTCATGGCATTTAAATTTTAAAATTTGTCTTCATAAATCTGTTCCACCTTTATGTATATAGTATTGGCTTAATTTATAGCTTGAATTTGACATATAGTTCCTAA
Organism: Latrodectus hesperus; assembly: GCA_037975125.1. Classification (NCBI taxonomy): domain Eukaryota; kingdom Metazoa; phylum Arthropoda; class Arachnida; order Araneae; family Theridiidae; genus Latrodectus; species Latrodectus hesperus. The sequence continues at coordinate 53,061,270 of CM075853.1, read as the reverse complement.
ATTGTTTCTGCTATTTCATTGTCCTAAGTGCATTTTTGTATTTTATTCAGGGTAATGTAAAATGTTTATGTGATGATTGTTGGCTTGAAAATCCTATAAAATAGAAAATTCTAAATTTTAATTATTTTACTTAAGTTAACTACAAAAGATGTGGCTTATATAGCAAAATAAGTAGTAATTTTAATTATACTATTCCATTTTTAAATTAATAAAATTTCTAGAAAAAAATGAAATCTCTTTAGATTCACTTTGAAAATAGTTTTTTGTAGCAATTGTATTGTTCAAATTATTAAGAAATGAACTCAACTTAAATTAATTTTAATGTAAAAATGTGGCTTATGCTTTAATGTTGTGTGAGGAAGCTCTTGTGTTCAGTGTTATGTTGAAAAGTATGTTCATGATTATTCTTTTAAAGTGTTTAGTTGTTTTTTCTATTTGTTTACTTGTTATTTATTCTTTTAAATTTACTTTTTTTTGTAGTTTTTTTGCAAAAACAATTATATATGTGTGTGTGTGTATATATATATATATATATATATATATATATATATATATATATATATATATATATTAATTATAAGTAAATTTTTAATTTTGGAAACTTTACAGTGATACATCTTTACTATAATTCAGAAAATCAAATTTTCTTGGAAAATTCTTTGACAAAGGAAAATTTTTATAAATTAGCAGTCTTACAGTTTATAATTTTTAAAAATTCTAAAATAATATACAAAAATATATAAATTTTATTAATTTTTTTCACTGAAAAACTCTTAGAATAATGAGAATTATTTTCTCTAAAAATTAAAAGATCCTTTTGTTTATTAGATTTTTAAAAATTTTCTTTTGTAACAGAAAAACTAAATAATTTGTCTTGATTTAGATGGTGTAGTAAAAATTGTATAAAAAACTATTTGAATATAGTAATTAATATCACACTTGAACTTTTCATTTTTTCTTATTTCTTTCTAAAGTAGATTATTCATTCTTAGTTGTACCTTGTTTGAACTTAAATTAATTGCTTTGATTCCTACATTTTTAGATTAAAATTACATTTTAGATAACAATGATGATTATTGAAATAATTGACCTTATTCAGTGTGTTTGTTTAGTCTTTTTTCAAGCTTTGTTATAATTATTGTATGTCCTGATTTAATTAGCCCTTGTCTGTAAAAAATGCAAAACGAGCAATAAAACAAACTGATGTAATTAAACAAGTATGAGGATATATAGTCTTTTCATATCTATACAAAAATATTCACTTCAAATTGTTTACATTATTATTTTTATACAATAATGTTTGACACTAACATGTTGAAATTTTCCTTATTAAATCCCTATTTTGGTATTTATTATTTGTTCTTAAAAATCAATAGATATTTACATTTTTGAGAATTTTAAGTTATTTTTATTTATAAGAATGTGATATGCTTATGTTAAAGTAATGATGTGTAATTTTTCATATATTCATTATTATATGCCTTTCATATAAAGTGCCAATCTCTAGCCATGGTTTCTAAAATCTTTTTGACAACTATCTAAAATTTTTTAACTTTAGAAAATTTGTCATATTAATAAAGTGGTCAATCTATCTTAGTAAGGTTTTCACCCCATCGACTAGGGATAAATATTTATTTGTAATTAATATTGCTGTGTATTCCACTTAAATAGTTGATCCAATTAGTTTTTTTTAATCAATTTTACTATATCCGATTCTTTGTATTTTTTTTAATTCGAAGAAATATGTTATATTCTTCTGTTTCTTTTCTTTAATCTTACTCTAAAATGATTTATTCGATTTTAATGCAAAACTCCCATCAATATTCCCACACCAATGAAATTAATGTTTTTACCACAAACTTTTTTGGACAGATTTTGGGAAACTAGCATAAAAATATATTAGGTTTTATTAACAATGCTGAATGTTTTTTATAAATTAAATCATTGGCATTTAATTTATTATTTATTTATAATTTAAACACTTGTACATTTTTTTTAATCTAAGACTTTAAGATATGTTGGACTAACTTTACATGCATCAACAATTTAAATTTTTAAGATGTTATTTTGATGATGGAATTTGGCATATTTGATAAAATTTGTTATTAAGCAAATTGCAAAATTTGACCTTTCTGGTATTCTATTTAATGCATTTTCTTCTGCTACTAAAAATAATTTAGACAAAGTATATTATATTTTTGTTATTTATTCTTGTGTATTTCTGCGTTTTAATAACTTCTAAAAATAATTCTTATAAAATTTAAATTGTTACATTTAAGCTATTGTTTTAAAATTTATCTTTAAATGAATTTTTATAAAGGAAATTTACAAAAACTATGTTAAATCATTAAGAATTTTAACCATTGTTTAATGGTATTTTATATTACATTCCAATAATGCCACTATTAGATATGTCTCCTTTCATTTCTGATTAATTTTATTTATTGGGAAGCTGATGTATGTGTACTTAAATTGCACAGATTAATTGCATACACATTACATTTTAACTCTAGATTGCAGTCTGTAACCATTGATTTTGTAATGAACAGAGTTTTGGAGTATTGACTTGCAATATTCCAGAGGGAGAAGAGTATGACATAATTCACATTCTACCTGATTTTAATATTTTACAAATTAACCATTATGCTTTAAGAGGTTTATTGTGATATACAAAAACGGAGATGAGCTTTTTAACTTTTCATGTGTTATAAATATTTTTATCCTATTTTTTATATGCATTTTAAGCTGAAAATTGTTTTAAAAGAACTGATGGTTTCGTGTGTCCATTACTTTTCGAACATTGACTTTCTGTATCCTTAAAGAAGGCGGCCAAGTTGTCAGCTCATTTGTTTGCACATTGATTTTAGACTTAAAGTTTGTGGATTTTAGAATCTATATTAAACCATAAGTCTTTGTCTAATCATGTGCAAAAATTAGCCATTGAGCAACAAACCAAACTAAATAAACCCAGATCAAGGGAAGTTATTTCACATTTTGCTTGATTTTAACATTTTGATGATAAGTTATTATAAGTTATGAAAGAGTATATTCTAAATAAACAGAATTGAGCTCTTTAACCTTTCGTATAATATAAATATTTTTTTTTATATCTCTTGAATATCTAGCTCTAAATTGTTTTTACTATTTTATGTGATTTTTTGCCACAATTTCTCTTTCACTTTGCATTTTTTTTTTGATATTTTACAAAAGGAGGATACAGGAAAAGAATTCTCGAATTCTAACTTTAATAAATAAATTATATCTTTAGTAGTGTATTTTAAAATGCACTTAATTATATAAGTAATATTTTAAAATTGTAATATGAAAATGCCATGTTATGATTTAAACCTGTTTTTTTAATCTTTTCCGAAAACTAAGGTTAGGGATGTAAAGTTACTATCTTGTGGTATGATTCCTTTATTCTCTGTGCTCTATCTCAATGAAATACTTTAAAAAAGTTTGCTTTTGTGAAAAGATTTGCAGCCAAACAATATATTTTTGTAACAAAATAAACATAAAGAATAAGCTATAACTATATTCAGGAATATTTATTTTTACATTGTACTTTAAGTGTTTATTGTAGTATTTAAGTTGAATTGTCAAATAAAATATTTTATTGCTAAGAATATAAAATTTTTTGTTTGACAATTCAACTTAATTACTACAATAAACACTTAAAGTACAAGGAGGTAAATAATATAGCAATAGCATTCATATTTTATTGCTAAGAATATAAAATTTGAATGCTTTTGCTATATTATTCACCTCCTATTTTTATCATAATATGCACAATAATTTGCTTTTTTTGTAAAGACTTTTGAATAATATTTAAGCAACAATTTGAATTTTAGAAATTTTTTTCAAGTATTTTTATAAAATTGCTATGTTGAGGGAGATGATTTTATAGGACATATATATATAAAAGATATCATGAATATCAAAAAGAGGAATTAATAAAATATAAATATTGCTTGTTATTTGTGCTCAGTTTATTAATAACTATTTAAAGATGTCTTAGGTTTCTATGATTTTTTAATTTTTTTTGTTTATAAAATTTTCAGACTATGTATTATTTTTATTAAAATTTTTCTAGTGAAACCAAATTTACGACTTCTAAAATATTCATTGTAACTTTTAAATTTAAAAGAAAAGTTATAAGTTTTTAAATGAATAAAATGTTATTGTAATATTAAATTTTTGATAAATTATTTCTTTACTAAATAATTAGGCACTTCAAATGTTAAGTATAAGTTCTAATTAATTAATAATTATTATTTATAATTTTTCTATTAAAATAATAACTGACTCAGAAGCTAATTTAATCACTTTTAAATTAATATTTAATTTATTAATTACATATTAATTTAAAAATCATAAAAGTAGCTTCTTAATCAGTTTCCATTTTTACAGATAAATTTTGAATACATAATTATTTTCAATAATTATAATTTGAAAGTTAATTGTTTTAGAGATAGGCTGGAAGAAAAGAAAATGGAATGGAGACAGAAGCGCTTGCTTTTTATAAAGAAGCAGCAAGAACAAGATAGGGAGCAACCCAGTAGAACTTGGCCCAGGGAAGGTGAAAAATATTTTATATTATTCAATAAGATCATTAAAATTGTTTATTGAAATACAGCTAAGAATTTTAAGCTCCATTAAAATGTGTTTTCAGTAATTCAACTGTTATAATTTAGATACATTTTCATTCTCTTAATTTTTTAAAGAAAATTTTGGTGTTATTATTTCTTAATAAAATATTTTATTTATGTACTAATATTTTTCTTAAAATTCACTGTATAAAGTATATTTATAACAGAAATTTATAGAAAATTAAATATACATATCTACCCATCTATATTTATATGAATATATATAAATATAAAATGCAAGATTAGATATAGAACTGAAAAGTACAAGAATATATAAAAACATTTATGCTTAGTATATTGTTACAAATTTGTAAATAATGATTATATTTGTCTTAAAATATCTCAGACAGATCGGAAATTCTCACCTTTTTGGGCAAAAATTGCGGTATTTAGACGTGTTGTAGTTTAAAAGCGGATTTCCTAATGATTTGGCGACTTGGCGACAGTTGGCGAGATTCTTGGCGACTTGGCGACGGTTGGCGAGATTTTTGGCGACTTGGCGAGAAATCGATACTTCTGGAAACATCCATCACCTAAGCTCTAGGACCAATATTTTTCGAGATAGCCTAGAAGCTTCCAGAACCTTGGCGAAATTGGTAGATTTCTCCGCCAAGTCAGGTATAAATACCGCAGCCCGACATAGAAGATATATAGAGTTTTGTGAAGACAGTCAGTGAGTGAAGACGATTAGTTGTGACCTGTGATTGGAAGCTACTTCTTATTGTATCTGACGAATTGTAGCTGTATAATTGTGATTGTTACAGCGGGAATTTCGTTTATCTAGTGAAGTTTTTACGAATAAAAGTCTTGTGTTCATTAAGTGGTTGCTTTATTCAACTCTCAATCAACACGAACCCGTGGAGCTCGGTACAACTGGTGTCAGAATCGGGGTTGAAGAGTTGATGCAGCGTGTCACAAGAAAAATGGATATGGATTTAATGAAAAGTCTTCTCGAAAAATTAGCGGAGCAGATGGCTGAGATGAAAGCTGGACAAAAAGAGATGAAAGCTGGACAAGAAGAGATGAAAGCTGGACAAGAAGAGATGAAAGCAAGACAAGAAGAGATGAAAGCAAGACAAGAAGAGATGAAAGCTGGACAAGAAGAGATTAAAACCGAGATGAAAGAGATAAAATCTGGACAGGAGGAGATGAAAGCTGGACAAGAAGAGATTAAAACCGAGGTGATGAAAGAGATAAAATCTGGACAGGAGGAGCTTAAAAAGGAACTTAAGAAGGACATTGTAAGTGTTAAAGAAGAATTCTCCAACATCATTCAGGAGAAGATGAATGCAATGAAAGATAAGGTAACTTCAGTTGAAACTAAAGTTCTGGAGATAGAAGAAAACGTTGAAGAAGCATTAGACAATATGAATAAGAAGATTGAACGCTTGGAGAAGCAAATGTCAAACAAACATGAAGAACCCAACGTGGCATTTGTGCCTTCCCTAGCCAATATTAAACTCTCAACATTTGATGGGAAATCATCCTGGCAAGTATACAAGACCCAGTTTATGATGGTAGCGGAAGCTAATGGATGGAATCCCCGAGCCCAAGCTTTTCACCTGGCGGCTTCTTTAAGAGGAGACGCGGCTGACATCCTCGAGACGCTTCCGGAGGAGCAGAGGCACGATTTCCAAGCCCTATCGAGTGCGCTTGAGCTGCGGTTTGGAGATAAGTGCACTAAAGAATATAGCAGACTACAGTTAAAGTCCCGCTATCAAAGAGCGGGTGAAAGTCTGCAAGAATTGGCTGCCGATATTCAGCGACTTTCCCATCTAGCATTTTCGGACTGCCCAGCTGAGACACGTGAAGATCTGGCTCTCCATCACTTCATCGATAGTGTGCGGGATCCGGAGATACAGAAAACACTTCGACTCGCCGATGTCAAAGATATTGGATCTGCCCTAGTCTACGCACATAAGATAGAAGCTGCCCAGCAGGCCGCGCGTAAAGACCGGCACTCAATCAGAGCCGTCTCTGCTACTGATACGGACTGTAATCTAAGAAAGCAAATTGAAGATCTGCGGCGAAAAGTCCGTAGCTTAGAATTGAGTAAAGGTGGCAGAAACATGAAGATTCAGTGTTGGACTTGCGGTGCAGTCGGACACGTCCATAGAGACTGCCCGAAACGAAAAGATGGTGGAAATGATCTTCCACCACAGCAGGGAAACTAATATGTGGCCATCTCGCGGGGCGGAGATGTCCAGAGAGTCAGAAGCCCCATTTCAAATTGTTTCACATTTCTTCCGTAAGTAGCGGCGACAACGGACTTTTCGTTATGGGACATGTCAACGAAGTTCCCTGCAGAATGATAATCGATACTGGAGCCAACGTAACTATCATTAGGACAGATATGGCTCGCAAACTTGGTGAGAAACTCATCTGGACGCCGCCCTGCATTACCCTCCAAACTGTGACAGGTGATAAGATTAAAGTGCATGGAAAAGTCAATCTAAATATTGCATTTGGTAATGCCGTGTACCATCATATGGCATATGTCGCTGATATAAATGACGAATTTATTCTCGGATTGGATTTCCTCAAAGAAAACAATTTCAAGTTAGATTTTAAAAATAATGAACTACATTCATGTTCTGAAGACATAGCGATTTTTAAGACGAAATATTCAGATATTAAAACAGTCCATCATATAACTGCAAAGAGTGAAATAACATTACCACCAAGAACTGAGACAATAGTTTCCGGAGCTCTTTCAGAAGATAATAATTTTCATTATGGATTGACTGAATATCCAGATTCCGACAATAGCGTTAAAGGAGTACTAGTGGCTTCTTCCCTCGTCGACCTTTCACGAAATGTAATCCCGGTAAGAGTTGCTAATCTAAGCAATAAGGTAAAACTAATAAAAGAAGGAGAAGTGCTGGCGACTTGCACTCCAGTGACCTGTATTAACCGAAATTGTCAAACCACACTATCTGAGCCTCCTGACACTCTAATTAATGAACTCCTTCAGAATGCAGAGTTAGATGATAAACAAAGGAATGCTGCAAGAAATCTATTATTAGAATTCGGAGATCTCTTTTCCAAGAAATCAGATGATGTTGGGCGAACCAAATTGACGCAGCACCGAATCAATACAGGAAATCATCCACCCATTAAACAACATCCGAGAAGATTGCCATTCGCTAAGCAGGAAGAGGTGGATAATCTTCTGATGGAAATGCAGCAGAATGACATTATTGAGCCATCAGAGAGTCCTTGGGCTTCGCCTATTGTTTTAGTTCGGAAGAAAGATGGTTCTACCCGATTCTGCGTTGACTATCGTCGGTTAAACAACATCACTAAAAAAGATAGTTACCCTCTTCCTAGGATTGACGATACACTTGATGCTTTATCTGGAAAACAATGGTTTTCGACTTTGGATCTCAAGAGTGGTTATTGGCAAGTAGAGATACATCCTGAGGATCGAGAAAAGACTGCATTCACCACAGGACAAGGACTTTGGCAGTTCAAGGTTATGCCATTTGGGCTTTGCAATGCACCTGCAACGTTTGAGCGCCTGATGGAGACAGTATTACGAGGACTTTCTTACGAAGCCTGTTTGGTATATTTGGACGATATCATTATTGTAGGGCGCACATTCGAAGACCATTTAAGAAACATCCGAAAGGTGCTGGAAAAATTAAAAATGGCCAACCTGAAGCTGAATCCTTGCAAATGTAATTTATTCCGACGTGAAGTAAGTTATCTGGGACACATTATCTCTGCTGAAGGTGTAAGAACAGATCCTGAAAAGATCTCCGCAGTTAAGGACTGGAGTCGTCCAAAAGATGTCCATCAATTAAGAAGTTTTCTTGGACTATGCACATATTACAGGAAATTTGTTAAGGGTTTTTCAAGTATTGCCAGACCTCTTCACAAGTTGACAGAAGTTAAACAGAGATTTCTATGGACAGATGAATGTGAGAAAGCTTTTAAACAACTGAAGGAGGCGCTGACATCTTCGCCCGTTCTTGCATATCCCCAGCCCGAAAAATTATTCATTTTAGATACGGATGCCAGCAACGAAAATATCGGAGCTGTTTTGTCGCAAGAAATTGATGATAAAGAATATGTCATTGCTTATTGGAGTAAATGTCTATCGAAACCAGAGCGGAATTACTGTACAACCAGGAAGGAATTGCTGGCAATCGTTAAAGCCATAGAACATTTCCACCATTATCTCTATGGAAGAAAGTTCTTGCTCCGGACAGATCACGCATCCTTAACCTGGCTTTTAAATTTTAAAAATCCGGAAGGACAGGTAGCCAGATGGATTCAACGACTCCAGGAGTTTGACTTTGAAATACGTCATCGCAAAGGAACTCTTCATGGAAATGCTGATGCACTATCAAGGAAGCCATGTAATGAAAGCTGCCGATACTGTTCTAGAGTAGAGAAGAACTATCAGCTGATAAATACTTCGGTACGCCAAGTTACTGTTTCACCTCCATCAAAACCAGACCCATGGAGTGATGAAGGACTTAGGGAAGCCCAAAAAGAAGACCCAGATATAAATCCAATTCTTGAATTGAAAGAATCTTCTAGTATGAGACCAAGTTGGCAGGATATCTCCACCTACAGTCCTGCTACTAAGCAATATTGGGCTCTTTGGGACTCACTCCATATAAGAAATGGTGTCTTATACAGGAAATGGGAGTCCGATGATGGACGTAATTTCAAATGGCAGCTTGTTCTTCCAAAATCAAGAATTTCAGATGTTTTGAAAGAATTGCACAATAGCTCAACTGGAGGCCACTTCGGAGTAATGAAAACTCTACAGAAAGTTCGAGAACGCTTCTATTGGAGCAAAACGAGACAAGATGTAGAGAAATGGGGCCAATCTTGTGATGACTGTGCGGCACGTAAAGGACCGAAGAAACGTAGCCGAGGAAGGTTGCAGCGGTACAACGTAGGAGCACCTTTTGAGCGGATAGCATTGGACATTTTGGGTCCTTTACCACGATCCTCAAATGGCAACAAATACATACTAGTTGTCATGGACTACTTTACTAAGTGGCCTGAAGCGTTTGCAATCCCCGATCAAGAGGCGACTACAGTAGCCGAGGTTCTAGTGCATCAATGGGTTTCCAGATTCGGCACACCCTTACAAATCCATTCTGATCAAGGGACAAATTTCACCTCTATTGTGTTTAAAGGAATGTGTCAAATTCTCGGAATAGACAAGACGCAGACCACGCCACTACACCCACAATCGGACGGCATGGTAGAGAGATTTAACAGAACCATCTTGAATAATCTCTCACTAATGGTTTCCAGAAATCAGCAAGATTGGGATTTGAAGCTACCGCTGTTTCTGCTTGCATATCGCAGTGCTGTCCATGAGACTACCGGATATACTCCTTCACAGATGCTCTTTGGTCGCGAACTTCGTCTCCCTTGTGATCTTCAGTTTGGTCGTCCACCGGATACATCTTCATCGCCAGAGGAATACCTTCGAGACCTTCAGGCACGTCTTGAAGATGTCCATAACTTCGCTCGAGACCGAATCAACCTGACGACCGAAAGAATGAAGACAAGGTATGACACAAGAGCGACAGGACGTGAATTTCAAGAAGGTGACAAAGTTTGGTTGTGGAACCCGATTCGACGTAAAGGACTTTCTCCAAAGCTGCAAGCCAACTGGGAAGGTCCCTACACAGTCCTAAAAAGACTGAACGACGTCGTGGTTCGTATAAGAAAATCATCTTCTTCAAAACCAAAGGTAGTACATTATGATAGATTAGCTCCTTATCGTAATGTAGAGTAAAAATTTGTGGACCATGGTCTCTTTGTAAATAGTATAGATAATTTTAATCTTTTCTATTTTCTTGTATTTTTAGTTGCTTGTGTATGTAATGTGCTCTGTATCCTCTTGAAATGTAAATTCTTTTATATTAAATTTGGCCTCCTATCAGGGGATTGTACTGCCCGGGACGTGCAGTCCTTGAGAGGGGGCAATGTTACAAATTTGTAAATAATGATTATATTTGACTTAAAATATCTCAGACAGATCGGAAATTCTCACCTTTTTGGGCAATAATTGCGGTATTTAGACGTGTTGTAGTTTAAAAGCGGATTTCCTAATGATTTGGCGACTTGGCGACAGTTGGCGAGATTCTTGGCGACGGTTGGCGAGATTTTTGGCGACTTGGCGAGAAATCGATACTTCTGGAAACATCCATCACCTAAGCTCTAGGACCAATATTTTTCGAGATAGCCTAGAAGCTTCCAGAACCTTGGCGAAATTGGTAGATTTCTCCGCCAAGTCAGGTATAAATACCGCAGCCCGACATAGAAGATATATAGAGTTTTGTGAAGACAGTCAGTGAGTGAAGACGATTAGTTGTGACCTGTGATTGGAAGCTACTTCTTATTGTATCTGACGAATTGTAGCTGTATAATTGTGATTGTTACAGCGGGAATTTCGTTTATCTAGTGAAGTTTTTACGAATAAAAGTCTTGTGTTCATTAAGTGGTTGCTTTATTCAACTCTCAATCAACACGAACCCGTGGAGCTCGGTACAATATATATATATGTATACATACATATATATATAGCTTTATAATAAAATTGAGATATATTCATAGAAATGATGTCTGGTGGACGAGATTTAAGAGAAAAACTTAGAGAAAAAGAACGTATGCATCAAGAAAGAGAACGGCGATTGGAAAGATTTCGTAGCCCTCCCAAAGAGACTAAAGAAATCACTATTGTTAATAATGAAGAAAAGAAAGAAAAAGAGCTTCATATTACCCCAGGTGAGGTGTGCTGCAATTCTCAAATTTGTTATTTATTTATGTTTTTTTAATATATTTTAATATTAATTTCAGTTTATGAATAAACTTTCAGAACCTTTTCCAGAAGATGAACCAATGGATTATGAAGAAGATAAAGAAGTTGATGAGGAAGAAAGTGATCAGCATAGTGATGAGAAAGAAGATAAAGGTGATACAGAAAGTGATTCAGGAAGCAGTGCCAGTGATAGTGAAGGTAAATTTAGATGAATTATAACATTTACTTGTGTGTGTAAATAATATATTTATACTCTGAAATTTCTGTTTTATCCATTTGTCATGCATTGATTTTCTATGAAAGAGACATATTTTTAAAAAAAACTGATGGCAGAAAAAAAGTATGAATGCATTCACTAATTTGGATATCAATTTAATCTTGGTATGTATGTGTCTGCATTTATTTTTTATTGTATGTATGTAAGTTAGATGCATTATGTAAATCAAGAATCTTGGATGAGAAACACATTTTTTATAATACATAAATTATTATTTAATCTCAATAAATTAAAAGTCTCAATGTGTGTTATTGTGTTTTCTTTATTAATTTATATTTATTGCATCGAAATATATAACTTAAAATTGCTTAAAGTATTCATATTTCAATAAATTAATTAAATAAGCTTTGCTAATTTTTAGAAATTTAATGTTTCCAAGTTATTTAATGTTTTCATTTCTTTAGGATTATAAATAATTGTTAAATGTATGAAACTTTTAATTGTGAAAAAAATGATGTAGATTTATCTTACATATATATATAATAATAATGTTTTAATAAAGTTTTTTATTTATATAATTTTTTCATAAAGACTGTTTAAAATACTGTCCATAAATAAGTTTAATATTTCATTCCAGAAAATATAGCTAAACTGTTAATTGAATGATTATCATTCTGCCCTTCAATTCAAATATTCATTCATGGCCTTATGTGCAAAAAATGACCACTGAGTAATAAACCTATTAAGAATTTGTAAATTTAATTATTACCTTGGTTGGGAATATTTGTAGTGTTTCAGAATCATGTATTTTTATCTTGTTTTTAACAATAACTTTATTTTAACTCAGTGTTTACAATTTTTATTTTATTTAATATTTGGTATTTTCTTATTATTTTCTATCACTGAAATCACTTATAAATGTTTTAAATTTATGAAATAAACATTTTTAAATTTGGTATAAATGTTTGATTTATAGTAATTTACTTTTGTAAATTTTGTTTAATCATAATTACATATATTTCTTGTATGTGAAATCAAATTCAAAAGATAGTATTTCCTAAAAATGTTCTTAAAGAAAGTTTAATGCAAGCATGAGAAATTTAATGCTGATGAATGAAGGGTTGAATATTTTTTATTGTTAATGTTAAATTTAAATACAGTTATTTTTTATATACTCTATGCTCATTAACTTAACAAATTAACTTTCTCTAAAAAATAGCTCAATATTATTCTATGAGTTTAATATGACCTGTAAAATACAATAAATTTTCCAACTTGTATTGTAATAAAGTTTTTAATTTTAAAGATTAGTAATTTTGATATTATATAAATAAACTCTCATGCTAATACATTTACTTTGCAAAATAATACTATTGTAAAAAAATGTTCCAGTAAAACTATTATATTATATTTAGAATTGAGTTTTTCTTAATTTATAAGAAACTAAATATGATGCAAATTATAGTCAATTTTTGTTTTTTAAGAAATATTCTGAGAATAGCTGCAAATAACTTTATGAATAAATAAATATAGATTAACTTTATGAATAAATGAATATAGATTAACTTTATGAATAAATGAAGGTTTGAATATTCTGTGAACACAAAAAATGTATAATTGCTTTCATAATTAAGTATGATCTAACTTGTGATGAAATGACTCTTCTTGGCATCAATCTTGAAAGAAATGGGAAACAAAACTTCTGGTATTCTTCTTTATTTGTAAATTGAGTTTGTCTCAAAATATGATTTAAGTAAATTTTTTTCATTTATACATGAATTGAGAAATTGTGTGTAATGGGGAAATTGGAAAACTTTTTATTTTTATTCACATGCACATATAAAATTGTTAATTTAATGAAATTAGCTTTTAAAAAAATCTTCAAATTTTAACAAAAAATATTAATTAAAGAGTATTAACATTTGAAAAATCTTGAAACTTTCGAAAAGTTCTGATATTAATCATTCAACTTAAAAAGTTTTAAAAAATAGGGTATAAAGCTATTTGTGTTGGGGGGAAATCATACTTTTTTAACACTAAATTACAGTTACTGATATTTTATTTTGATATTAATATACTTGTGAATAAATGAGGTTTTATTCTTTCTTCGTTTATTTTTGAGATGGATACTGTGATAATTTTAATTTTTGAAACATTAAAGTATGTGAGCATTTAAAAAAAAGTTTATTTTTCTTTAAAAAAAAAATAGAAGAAACGGGAACCCTAGAATTATCCTTTATTATGATTCAGGAAAATCAACAAATGATAAAATATCTTGATAAGAAATTTCTTTATGCACATTTGAATTGCATTTAGAAATTATTTTCATTTTCAATTTGCAGATTTCAAACAAGTGCCTATGTTTCCTTATTGAAAATCTATTTTGCCCTCTTAATTTTGACTTTTATTATACAGCTTAAATTTATGTATGAATTTATTTATATTTATTCATAGTGCTTAATAATGTTTAGATGAATATAATACCATTCTTCATAGAGATAGTCTAAAAATTGTGCTAGGGATACTGATGGAAGATATTGATCCTGTATATAACCTCTAAAATAGATCATAACAATTCAGTTATGTTGAAGTTGAGTGACTGTGCAGGCCAAGGTAGATGTGTTTAACTTTATGCTTGTGTTCATCAAATCATGATCTTACAATTCTCGCTACAGGGATACTTGCATTATCATCTTGCAAAATTCCATTTTTCTGCAGAAAATAGTTTGCATCATAGGATGGACCTGTTTAACTAAATTTCAGTGACTTTCCTACACCACTATGTATGTATGTATACTTCTCCCCAGTGATCCTTTATTTATTATATATGTTTGGACAAGCAAAACATGAATCATTTTTTATATCATGACTAATCTATCTCTGCTTTAACAGTTGGAATGAAATATTCATGATTATACATTTGTGGAGGTATCTTCCAAACATGCACTCACCTTGTTGTAAAGAAAAGTGGTAAAGACTGTTTGCTAGACTATCGTTTTTTATTTATTTATTTATTTTTGTTTATCAGGTTTTTTTATTACCGGGTTTTGTGAACATGACGCCGCTATAGATGACTTTTATCATTAATATCTATGACAAGTGTCTTGGGAACAGCTGCTACCTTATGGTAGCAGCTGTAGATCTTTTGTTTATGAAGGTGCCTCCTAACTATTATCATTGATCCAGTTGTTGGTTGAGCTCTGTGATAACTTTTGTTGTAGTTGTTCACTTTTTAGACATTACATTCTGTTTTGATAACTGTTAGTCTCTTTCAGTAAACTTATATTTGTATCCAATTTTTGCACTGCTTATCTTCCCAATTTCTATGTGTACATTGTCAAGACTTTTAGACACTGTACCTCTAGAAACACGAATCAAAAAATATTCAACGTTGGGATATTTCGGTTACATTTTTCTCCATCTAAACAGACTCTTACACTTTGACCTCTTTGAAAATTTAGAGGTTTGATATTTTTCACTTTAGGAAAAGATTCTAAGAAGGATTATACAGAACTTTTATAAAATTACCACATACTACCAAAATATATACATTTTTATTTATAAAAATACTGATATCTATTATATTTTAATGCTTACTGAGACCATTAAAAAGGCCATTTTTATTCACAGATTTTCTGTTATTTTAATGATTATCTGTACTTTTATATAGCCCTACTGTCTATTAACACAAATGTATGTAAGTTTAACTAGTGGAAGTTAAAAATGTGAAACATTTATTTTTCTCTTGACTATTTTCCCCATTTATTTTATGCACATGGGAACTAAATAATACAATGTAGCTATATATTTCTTTAGACCTTATATTCTTAATAAAGTGAATTTGTTTTTTTATCGCCTTGCATAATACAATATATTTATTTTTAGAATTATCACATAAAATATGTCCTGTATAATATCTTTTCTTTTTTTTCTTTTTAATATTTCTTCACAGAACCAAATTAAGTATGTAAGCAAATATCCTGATAATAATAAAATAGATGGGAAACAGTAAATCTCTTAATAAATTCACTTCATTAGGCAAAAATCCAGGGGACCCGAACGATAAGCTTAAGTTCTTTGACATTCTTTTTATGCATTATTCACCATAGATTCTTTTTAAACTACTATTTGTTATGTTGGCAGCAGAAAGGTTAATACTCTGCTTTAAAAATATGTAGGTTTGATGCCCACCTTGGATTTATAGTGGTTTGATTACCTGATTTGTTTTATAGGTTACTTGGTTTGATTTCAAAGATTCAGCTTTCTCAACAAAATCCTTACTAAGCAGTATATAATTCCTTTTTATTATCTGGGAAAATAATCATGAGAAATACTGACTTTCAAGTTCAATAGTTTTGTAGTTAATGTGAACTTTTCTCATTATCAAGCTGTCTTCTGCAATAATCAGAGAAAGAAATGATATTTTCAAATTTGGATCTTTTTCTTTAAGGATTTGATGTAATTTTTCTCTGGCAATGGAATGGATTGATAAGCTATCCTAATATGTGGTTCCTGATAAGTGATTTATTGTCAAACAAATAATAGAAATTTAACCAGGAATATATCAAATAAATTTTGGTGTTTTTGAAATGAGAAGTAGCTAACCAAAGAAATTACAAATCTGGCATTTTGTTTTAACATAACCCGCCTTTCAAATAATTTGATACATCATAATAAAAATCATGCCAAATATGGTTAAAAGCTTTGTAATTGCTGTGAGAATCTTCTTCGAGTTGGGTTAGTATGTCATTGGGCACCTCTGCTTTTATCAGCATTTGTAATGACAATAGTTAATTATATTTATTCCCATTAAATTTAAATCTAATAAATTTAAAGTATAAATCTATTAAAACCAATAAATTTAAAAGCATGAACTTCTCCTCTGATAATTTCTATACTCTTCTTCCGGCTGTAAACTTTCTCATATTTGACAAAAGTCCTTGTTAACTGTGGAATTCAAGTTATTTCAAAAATTACTGAAACTATCTTATTAGATCATATTTTACATATTAATGATTAGTAATTTTATTTTTTGTGACAGCTGTTGAGCTAGAATTGATGATTATGTTAAAAACAAGGTTATTTTTTTATAATTTATATTTTAACTTTTAGGTACACATTTATTTAAAACATGCTTTCAATTACAGCTCATTTAAATTGTTTGGGTGTATAAAAATAGTGTTTTTCAAGAAATTTATTCATTTCATATTAATGATTGTATACTCCTATATGATAATAAAAATTGCATATTATTACAGGACTATGAAATAGATATATGTATGTTATGTAAACCAATTAATATTTCAATATAATAGAAGCAAGTCAATTCAAGAAATGCATACTGTTCTTGTATTCCTAAAATACCTGAGAGTTAATGTGTTGTACACTTAAATCGTAATTATTTTATGAAGCAACGCTTTTTTTAGGTTCAAGTCAACATTCCAAAATAGATGATGATGAAGAGGATGATGAAGTTGCTGATGATGAATCATCAGGTGAGCCAATGTAAATTTTAATCAATTTTTACTTTAATCAACATTAAAATACACCTTTTAATATAATTAAAAAATTTAAACAATGCATTAATTAGTCTTTTCTGGATTTTAGTTTTTAATGGATATTCTTTTTTTTTATATTATTCTGTAATTGTTTTAGTCTTGATGCTGAATTAATGATTTGAAATTGTTGTCAAGATCTATAAATTACAAAAGAATATTCCTTATCTGTCTATTTTTCTAACTTTGATCTTCTGTTAGTTTTTTCAATAACTGTTTTTGGTAGTTTTGGGAGGCTATCATAAAAAATTGGTTGTCACAGATTTCTAATCCCTGTATTGCTGTGAAATTTAACAGTTTTACTCTCATGCAAACATGTTTTAGTATTTATAAGTTTTTTATTTCAGTGTCATTAATTTGTTTGCTATGGTTTTTTTTCAACACGTTTTACTAGTTATTAAGACAAAATTTTATGAATATTTTGTGAATAAATTATCACTACATTTGCATGTTTCATATTTTTTATAGTGTTTGTGTGATGTATGTGAGTACATATGGGCACAATTACTTAATTCTATTTATTACTTTTCTACTTATGATTTTATAGAAGCTGCATCAGAGGAGGAAGAAGAAACTGTAGATGAAAAGAAACAAGATAGCAAACCAGTTGAAGTTTCTGAAGTAATTGCTTCTCCTGTAACCCAAGCTGAACAAACTCCAGAACCATCAAATCTTCCAATTTATTTACCTGCCATTCAGGGGTGTCGAAGTGTTGAAGAATTTACTTGCCTTAACAGAATTGAAGAAGGAACATATGGAGTTGTATATAGAGCTAAAGATAAAAGGACTAGTAAATATTTCATGATTTTACATTGAGTTAAATGCATTAAAAATAATTTTAGAAATTTTTGCTTGTAAGTTTCTGGGAATTAATTTTGCCATAAATATATGTGCCATTTTATTAAAAAAATTATGTGGTGAAATGTAATAAACTATATATATTGTGTGAATGGAATTCTTTTAAGCAATATATATTAAAGTTTCATCTGTTTTTAAAGTTAATATGTGTAACTGAAGCAAATAGTTTATAAATTAAATTTTTTTTTCAATTTTAGATTTTTACTTATTAATTTTAAATAATTTTTTTCATTTATAGATGAAATAGTTGCTTTAAAAAGATTGAAAATGGAGAAAGAAAAAGAAGGTTTTCCTATTACATCACTTAGAGAAATAAATACTATACTTAAAGCCCAACATCCAAATATTGTGACTGTGAGGGTAAATATTTATATTAAAAATGCATTTTGGTGTTCTTTGTAGTTCTTATTCCACTTAAAATATAGTTTCCTTTGAACAAATCACTATTTAGCATCATTATTAGGTTAAAATACTTTACATTGAATAATATGACATAAGGAGGAGTATATTATATAGAGAATGATAAATTTGTAATGTAAATGTAACATAAAATAGTAATTTGAAAAGTAAAAGACTATGTTTATAAAAATTAGGGAAGTTTAAATAGAAGCATTAACAGTTTTAATTGACTAATTTTATTCTTAATTCTTGAATGCATATAGCAGATGAGATGAACTTTTATTAATTTTTGGATGCACTTGGTTTTAAAACATATTTATCTGTTAAATTCAAATATGTTGAATTCAAATAATATTGTCATATCTTAATTTAATTAGGATTTACAGTTGACTTGTAAAATAATTTTAATTGATAATAAATATTTACAAAATGTATGCACTGGTTATATTAATCAGTCAAACTGAAATCTTGTAAATATAGTTTGAGAAATTTTATTATTATTTAAATGTATCACATATTCAACTTTAATGTTATATAAATTACATTTAGTCACTTAATATTTAGATTGTAAATAACACAGTTTTGTAAACAATAAAGAATACATTCATGTAATTGCTAATTAAAAACTTGAAAATAAATTGTAAAATGAGTTTATATATGTGTTGTAGTCACAATGTGGTTTATTATCTCTTTACTGTTTTCACAGTTTATTTTAAAATTAATGATGCCCACATAATTAATTATATGTAAAATAAAAAAAGCTAATTTGTGAAGATAAAAATATCAGTGAATAACATTTGTATAATTTTAAATGATAATTAATGAATTTGCTTTGGTACTGATACACAATAATATAAACTGTTTTACAAATGATTATAAATTATAATGAAATGCAAAGCAATGGAAACAAAGTGTAGCATACAATAAGGGGAAGAAATCCATTCCATCAAATAATTGTGCGCATTTGTATATTAATCATTTAAGTACAAAATAATTATTAAAATTTCTAAATTTTTTTATTCATATCTAATTGTTAATCCACCTACATTTTCTTTGATTGTTAAATATTCCAAACTTCCACAATAAAAAGGTATTATTTATTTGGATTAATTTTATGATATCACATTTAAATAAAAGTATTATGGAAGCTTATGAAACCATTAGTATCCTACATATGAAGTTTCTGAAACTGATATTGTATAAAATGCTTTTTTTTTTACAAATTTTATAGTTGTCCTTGAAAATCTCATTTCCATTAAAGACTCATTAGAAAATAATTTTGAATAAATGACCATTGAATATTGGAATTGAATTTTTTTAATAGTAAAAATATTTTCGTAAACATTTTTTGTGCTAATTTTTAAAGGTTTCCTAAAAGTGTGATTTGATGTAATGTAAGAAATAAACTAAAAACACCTTTAAAATTAAATTTCTACTCATAAACAATAAAAATCTTTTCATTGTAAGATATAATGTATATATATATATATATATTATATAATGCTTCTCAAATCATCTAATATCCTTAGTAAAAAGACCTTTTATAACCAAATGTGCTTTTAATTTAACACATTGTTTTTTAGGAAATAGTTGTTGGAAGTAATATGGATAAGATATATATAGTAATGGATTATGTAGAACATGATTTAAAAAGTTTGATGGAAACTATGAAGCAGCCTTTCCTAATTGGTAAATTAGAATTTCATTTTCTTCATTGTTATGTAATTCATTTTTTAGATTTTGATATTTTGTCATTTTTAAGCCTTCTAAATTATCTTTACATACATTTTTAGGGAAAAAATTAAAAACATATTTACTTAAAGTTTTCAAAATTGTCTCTATGTTTTGGTTTTAATAATGAAATTTCAATGTTCTTAATTTTATTTCTTAAAGTTTTTGCTTCTATGAATTATTGTTTTAAAAGGTACTTATACATTAATTTTCATTTAATTTGCATAGGTGAAGTCAAAACTTTAATGATCCAACTTTTGGATGCTGTTGCTCATTTGCATGATAATTGGATACTTCATAGGGATCTTAAAACATCAAATTTATTGCTTAGCCATAAAGGCATTCTAAAGGTAAATACTTTAATGATTCTCAAATATTTAAGCAAGTGTTTAATTTTTCTATTAATATAGTACCAGTTGATGTAGAAATATGACAATCCTTTCAGAATGGCACTTGTTCACTTTAGACTATCTTATGGGATGAATTGAAAGTGCGAGAAATTACCTTACTGTATAAAAATTTATGCTGATAATCCTATCATAGGAAATTTATTTTAAAAACTTAAATTCTAATTTTTAGCTGTATTTTACATAATTCTATTAATTATATTAAAACTAGCACATGCAATAAATGTTTAGATAAATAACTTTCATAAATATATTGCAAAGTTTTAAATAACAAAATACATTTAAAATTTGATATTTATAAAGGAAATGAGTAACTCTTTATATATTAGAAAGAATAGAAAAATTTAAGATGAAAATTTTAAGTGTTTGAATTACACTAAAAATTCACCATTTTCTAGTTCTGTAGAAAATGAATTAATACTTTTATTTGTGTCACTAATCAGTTAATTTATTATGCAATTTTTAGCCTATCTAAAAGTTCTGACTATTCTTGTTGGAATAATTTTTAACAAGTGTATGTTATTCATTTGACACAAATTTGACTTTTTACAGTATCACTGAATGTATGCATACCAACTGAGCAAATGAACTTTAAAAGAAGATGATTCCTTATAATTTTAAATGAGACATTATTTTTTATCCATGCATGATGAAAAAGTTCATTGTATCACTATTTTGTTAGTATTTCAATAAGGGATGAATATAACAGAAGCATGTTGAAATTTTTTTAATGTATTTGACGAAATTACTGTCTCTGACAGAACATGCAGAAGTGAATTCAAGTTCTCTGATAAACCATGCTTTGAAGGACTATCTTTAATCAATGACAGCATTGTCTAGTTCATGTTATAATAAAATCATTTTTCAACTATATCTGATATTGTAGAAAGATTTAATTTAGCTCAACAAATTATTAAACAGTATCTGGGAACTAGGATATAAGTGGAAATATTTGAGATAAGTCCCTTATGAAATATGTCAGAAAAATTTGAATGATTGAATCATCATATGTGCTCTTTTCTGCTTGCATGGTACAAGATTGAGCCTCTTTTTAAATAGTTGATTATTAAAGTCAGAGAGAAAGCAGACTATCTGTGAAAATATGATAAGGAAAACAACATATGACTACTATTTTTTTAGTAGTAGTCATATGTTATTTTCCTTATCCTTCCTTAAAAATTAAGAACAGGATGAGTTGGATTGTCCTCTGGTACATTACTGGTACCAAAGTTCTCGTCCCGGAGGCTCCCTGACTAACGACTTAAGTCGCCAGGAACAAACTATTCTCGCCCAATTTCGAAGTGAACATCTTATAACCCTAAAATTTTCTAAGGGTTCCCGAACCTTTGAACCTGTACTAACTGCTCTACCGAGCAGACTTCATCTGAACATATCCTTGAGTGCCTAAGACTCTTCAGGCAGGACTTGGTGGTCGACCCTCTTCTGGTTTTGGATTATTGTAGAGTGTACAACGTCATGGACCTGGTCTAGCGCTGCTGGCCTTTGGGGGCATGCAACAACAACAACATATGAACACAGGTAAACTACTCCTTTCAACTGTAAGTCAAAGTTGATTCTGAATAAAAGAATTTCTTGTATATAGTTAGGCATTTGAGGAACAATACATTTTGAATTGTTGAAACCAAACAGTTTATTCTAAATTGAACTATCAGAATTCTGTAATTTTAAAATAATATCCCAAGAAAAGGAGCTGGTAATATTCAATAGTAAAATTGTGTTATTTCATGATGATACTGCATCACATGCTTTTTCTCAGATTCTTCAAAAATTTTGCAAAACTCAGCTGGAATGTTCTTAATCATCAATCATGTTTCCTGGACCTTGTATGCTCTGATTATCGCTTGTTTTTATCTTACAAAAATTTGAGTTGAGTAAAATATCAAATGGCTTTCTTTAATCTTGTCGATGACGCTGTGGAACCACATTACATATCACAGTGTCTTAGCCCGGTGGACGATTTAGACGGTGTCTTCTTTCATTTTGAATTACCAGTACATGTGAATAAACAAACAAACCTTCCTGCCTATTTGATGCAATTGGCCTTTGAGAAAATTGGAGAGATTCCACTTGATGCTGTTCAAGTCTACACAGACGGCAGTAGAGATGACTTTTTCCGGTCCGGCAGTGGTATTTTCTTCAAATCTCAAGACCATGACTTAAAACTTCAGAGGAGAAGTCCCGATCACTGCTCGGGTTTTCGCAGTGAACTGATAGCCATTGATGAGACCCTTGTGATTTTTTCATCTCTTCCTTATCGAAAGGAGATTTGGATTCTGTCTAACAACAGAAGTGCAATTCAGCACCTGTGCAATTGGCAAAGTGTTAGAGACAATGTTGGAGTGACAATAGTTAACAATTTAAAATAGCTTTCCATATCTCATCAGATTCATCTGCAGTGGATTCCTTCCCACGTCGATATTGAGGGAAATAAAATTGCGGATGTTCTGGCGAAAGCTGGTGCTGGCGAGGCCTCCGTTAATTTAGCTCCTCTCACTTTCACGGAGATTCACTCCAGAGAAAAAATTAAGAACAGGAGGACTTGGATTGTCTCTCCGGTACATCACTGGTACCAAAGTTCCCGCCCCGGAGGCTCCCTGACCAACAACTTGAGTCGTCGGGAACAAACTATTCTCGCCCGATTTTGAAGTGGACATCTTAAAACCCTAAAATTTTCTAAGGGTTCCCGAACCTTTGAGACCTGTACCAACTGCTCTACCAAGCAGGCTTCGTCTGAACATATCCTTGAGTGTCTGGGGCTCTCCAGGCAGGACTTAGTTAACGATCCTCTTCTGGTTTTGGATTATTGTAAAGTGTACAACGTCATGGACCTGGTCTAGCGC
Organism: Latrodectus hesperus; assembly: GCA_037975125.1. NCBI lineage: Eukaryota > Metazoa > Arthropoda > Arachnida > Araneae > Theridiidae > Latrodectus > Latrodectus hesperus. Next base: position 53,037,797 of record CM075853.1, on the reverse strand, counting down.
TGCTGGCCTTTGGGGGCATGCATCAACAACAATAAAAAATCAAAAATGAAGAAGAAATAAGATTACAATAGATTACATTTGTATATATTCAGGGCTAAGCAATTTTCTAGAATGAGATTTACAAATTGCCCTCATGTTAGCAAGAATTCAAATAATAATACTTATTACATTGTTCAATAAAATGAATTCAGGAAATAAAAAGCTTACTGTTTCGTTTTACTCTAAAAACAGATAAAACTTTTTGGTAGATCTGATATATCCATGTTTTGTTAAATAATGTTTTGTTAGCACAATAATCTAGACTTCCAGGCTTTTTTATATAAAATAGACTGTTATGTGCTATATATCTATAAAAATGTAAATTATAACAGAATAAAATATATTAATACCCTAAAATAATTTAAATAATAAAAGAAATAATTCTAAGTATTCAGAGATCCATCAGAAATACCAATGCTTGCTAATGTACTCTGTTTACATTATGCTTTATTCTTTCAGCTGATCATCAGAGGTCAAGATACTAAAATTTAAATTGATTGCCATCTAGTGAGCATTAAAAATGCTCCATCATAAAGTGAAAAATGCATGACTTATTCTCTAAGTTGATTTCCCAGTGATGGGTATGTGCCCCTCCTGATTATTTGGGATGTTTTTAAGAAGTATATATACGAATCGCCAATCTTAAGACTTTATAAATTATTTATTTGTACAAATAAGACTATGTAGAAAATGCTTGTACTATAAAATATTTAGAATTATGGTATTTGGTAAAAAAAATCAAGTATTTCATTGTATAAAAAGTTAATTATTGTAGATATGTAAGTTTAATTGCTTTGCAAATTATTTGATATTTAAATTTGATATAAAATATAATGCTTTGTGATAAATAATCAAATACAAAGAAGGCATTTTTAAATCTGTGTATTCAATAGAATTTTAATAGTGATTATGAAATCTATGTAAATAATTCACAAATTTAAATACAAAAAAGGAAATTTTGAAAGTTTTATTTTGAAAAATTGTTTAAATTCACTCATTGATCTATTGATTTATATCTTTTCCTTATGTTAATACATCATCCCCAGTTCAGATTCTTATATCATATTCTACCTTATGATTATGTATTAAAAAATTGGAATATCTGTAGCTCAGCTCTTAAACACAATTTTTTACAGCATTTAAAAGGAAAAAATTCCTTTTTTTTATTTGTTGCAGGTATAATACAATTGTGTGGTAAAAATTTTATTTCTATAACATCCCAAATGAAGTAACTTTACTTTTCCTTTAAATGAATGTGGAAATCAATTTTAAAATACTGTTAATTAAAATTAAATAATTTTAATTTTAAAAATGCTTAATTTTATAATAAAATTACTGAGTAATATTCCTTTATTTATGATAAAATTTTTTACTGATATTGTTATTTTTTTTCAATAAAATTATTTCTGGGCTGCAACTAAATGATTAAAATCTGACTTTCAGTTCAACATCTTATCAGTTTGATTTGCATCTCAAAGCCTAGGTATTTTGTAATACTTCAAAATCCTCTGAAATTCATGAGCTGTTGAATTAGCCTTCATGTTCAAAAAAAAAAAATAAATAAATAAATAAATAAATAAATTAATGCAACAAACTAATTGTTATTCTATTGCTTTTATTAAACTTATTTATTTAAAATGGAAGAGGAAAATAGGTTTTTTCAAAATATATTAAACTAAACATTTTTTATTTTATTGTGAAATATTTTTATTAGTGAAACTCTATTCTTAAGCATTAGATACTAATTGAATGATAAATAAGATGAGAATTAAATAAATTATTAAATATTAGCACATATGTTTAGAATTATTTGATATTTTAAAAAAAAGAATTAATTTAAGTTTTGACTTTTTGTATTGTACATTTTATACAGTAGCATTTCATGCTCCCAAAGCACAGGTCCGAGGTTTAATCCTCAGGCTGGACAAGATCGACCCAGCTTTTCATTCCTTCAGTGGCTTGATGAACTGAGTACCAAGTATGCTTGGGAATTAAACACTGGTTTCGTGTTGGGGGACAATGCACACCCCAAGGCCCTTGGTTCAAAAAAAAGATATAGGCACTATAAGCATTCGCCCTTTTGGCTGTTGTGTTACAGATTTAGTTTACTCATTATTAAATTCAATTTATTGATAAACTTTTTTCTATAGATTTTCTGATGTTTTGTAATTTATATTTTTGAATAAAAAATTTAGTCCCTAATAACTTTACATTTTATGTGTTTTTTTTATTTATAACAGTTAACATTGCTATACTTTTTACATAAAGAAGTTATGTTTCATATTATTCAAGTATCATTATTTTAAGCGGTTTCAAACTTTAGTGTCTTTGATATTGTATTAATACTTAAATTCATTTATGATGTGTACTACATTTGTAAAAATCACTCTTTGTTAGTAATTTAAACTAGCAAACTTTAGTTTTTTGCTGCAAATTTTTTTATTATTTAGGTTGGAGATTTTGGACTTGCTAGGGAATATGGCTCGCCTTTAAAACCTTATACACCTGTTGTTGTTACTCTGTGGTATAGAGCCCCAGAATTACTTCTTGGTGCAAAAGTGAGTATTTCCATTATTATTTTAAATGTTTTTTAATATTTCCCAAACAAAAATTTAACTTAATATTTTTATAAATAATAAAAAATCTCCATTTATTGTTATTGCTTAATATTGATTACTACCTTGTATTAAAGATTGTTATAGAAAAATATTATGTACTTTAAAAATATTCATTTGTCAGTGTTGATCATTTATAAGTAAAAGTCACTGTTATTTGTTGTTTAGATACATTTAATTACATGATAGATTTAATTTAAAATTAAATATAATATATGTATTGTAGTCAAATATATATATTTTATGTCAGTAGTCCATAAGTAGTGTTCTGCTGAAGTTTTACTTAGTGTCTTAAATGGTTCATCAAATTAAAGAAAATAGTATTAAAAAGTATTCTGAGTTGATGAACCTAGATCACAGTATTTACATCTATGCAGTGATATCTACATTAAACATAAATTAAGATAGTAAAAGATTGTCAGCTCAATTGAAGAAATTGTGCTTTAGGCTGATTTCATTGCATCTACTAATTGCATTATGATAAGGGTGCATAACCTATGCTGCCTATATGACACTGTCTATTTGATAATCAGCAACGTAAAATAAAAATGTTGAATTTGCTTTCGACAAATTATTTATCGAAATATTATGCTATTACAAAAATTATTAACGAAGTATGTGCTAAGATCTGAAAAAAACCACAAATCACGTATATTCCAGATGTATTTAATAGAATTAGAAAATATATTAAATGAAAATGTTGTCAAAGAGCAATACAAATTCTCAAATTTCTTTAGATAATATGTGTTATGTTTTAATTTGTACAAAAATAAACAGCATTAAAAATTCAGTTTACTGGTAAATTTTGCAAAATAATTGATTTAACTATACCTTAAATTCATCATGAAAATACACAAATTAAATTAACATTTTTTAAAACTGATAGTAAAAAGCATCCAATATTAAATAGTATATAAATCAAGAATATAAGTATATAAAAATGGCGAAAAACTTGCAACATTTAATTTTTTCTATCTTGTCAGTTTCATAGGTAATACTTGTATTTTATAGTTGTACATATTTTTAAGCCAAGAGAATTTTATGAATATCTATTAAATATATTGTAGGATAATATTGAACATTTTTGTTCATCCTTAATATGCATATGATGTGGCTATTTATTGACATTTTATAAATTATATTTAATTGCTTTTCATTTTGATGCAAGAGAATATTATTATGATATCGCCAGTGAAACTTTTTGACATTCAATTGTAAAATGAATGTGTAAACAGAATGTGCTCTCTATAAAAATCTAAATTATTTGTTATTATGAATTTTTTGTTAAACATATCTCTTAAATCATTTTAGATTTGAAATACTTTTCATATAAGAAATACACATTTATAATGGAAAATATACAAGTTTCACAACTTTTTTTTGGATAATCTAGATCCCATAAAAATAATGCAAAAATGATTATTTTGATTCATAAATAACTATTTTTCATTACTTAATGTTAATACTTATTCCCAAAGATGCAACATTGAGTACTTGTAAATTATGTTTACTTTTTAATCAATCAGTGTTTATTATGTATTTTTTATCTCTCCAATAATAAAATTTATTAGTACTGACAACTGCATATGGATAATAATGTGAAATAATTTTTAAAGTATGTTTTTCCAAATATATTGCATTATAATTTAGTTATTATTTTATTTCAAGAATTCGGTTGATTGGACTTTCGATCTTTAATAAAAAGTAATGATTTTTTTTATAATTTTTTTAAAAAAATTTCATTTATCTCTAATTAAATGACTAATTAAAAACTAACTAAAAAGAATAATCTCCCTTTTTTATTTTGAAGTAAAGAATTATTTCCATGGAAGGTGAATGACAAATTTAAGATATTTTAATTAATTTTGCAAAAAATGAAAAATTTGTTGAAGGAAATTTTTTATATATAAGTATTTAACTACACATAATATGAAATGAGCTTTCTGTAGTTCCTAGAATTCTGTATTCCTTGAAAATTGTAAATAATTTCTGGAAATTTTTTTTAGACATTTTATTTTACATTCATAAAATTACTGGTGAAATATATATTTGCTTTTGGTATCCCCCAGCATATATAACCATGAAACAAAAGTTCAATGTTATTTTACGCTTAATCGTGAAAAATACTCAAATTGCTTTTTCTATTTTTACTTGGCCAATTAAGCAATTTAATTGTTTGGATTGTGATCTTAAGTTTAACAATTTTATGGGTTATATTCCTATTTTGTGCATAGTTGTTTCTTGTTGTTTGAAATCCACTATAAACTGCTCAAAGAAGCTTTTATGTTTAAAAAATGAATAAAGGTCTAAAATTTATTGAATATTTTTTTGCAAACTTTTTTTTTATGATAGATTACTTAAAAATTCAAATGATTATGTATAGTGTGATCACATCCTTCACAGAAACAATATATTATTTAACAATGGCCTATGTAGTTCAGTTGCTGTTGGGACAAAAAAATAACATTTATATTCAAATGAACAGAAACAGAAAAAAGATTGCCAGTAATAACAGAAAAAGCAAAATTTTCTTTAATATATTTGTAATCAAAATTAAATACTTGAAAAATAAGTGTGCCCTAAAAATCTGAAATAGTGATATAAATATAGAAAGATTTACTGTATTTTCCTGTATATAATCATCAGCGGCGTATTATCCGCAGCTATTTTTTAAACGAATGGTCAAAAATTTATACTGCTGATAATTTGGTGCCAAATAAAATAAAAGATTCATGATGATTAAAAATATAATAAATTTTACAGGAAAAAAAACATTTGTAAAGATCTGTTTGAATCTACCTCAACGCAAAGTGCGATTAACTGAGATGAAAGCTCAATATCGATCAATGTCTGAGAAGAATCTAGTAAAACTTAATGGATTTTTAGATTTAAATAACTTTCAAAACGAGGTTTAGAAATATTTTTAAAATAAACTATATTTGTTTCCTTAATAGTTAAATGAAGAAATAGATTACTGCACATGGAATACATTTTTTTCTTTTGTACCGCGGAGGTTTTGTTTTTCACCTTACATTACACGTTTGTCAACATTTTTTTCATTTGCTTTCCCTATAGCTTTCAATTTAAAATTTATTCTGTAAATTAATATTTTGCACTTCCCTTTGACAATATATTAATCTGAATGTTTTCAGAGGAAAACAGATCATGTCAAAACAGAATGCGAAATGACGTTAACGAATTACAACTTTAAGAACCGTGCAGAACTGAATTCGTTCTTGAACGTAATTGGACAATGCTGATTATAGTTAAAATAAGTCAACTGAAAATTGGCGCCATCTGTTATATATTTTATGAAACATAAACGGCGTTTTTTCCCCCAAAACTTTTTTAATAAAAATTTTTTTTTTGGCAGATTATCCACGGCGGCGTATAATGCGCACAACGTAATTCGGAACTTTTTAACGCATAATCCGCGGATTATATACACGAAAATACGGTAATTGAAAGTAAAATCAAATGCATCATTATGAGTTGCTGAGAAATAAAAATACTCAACATTAATAATAAATGAGGAAAATTCAGACATTAAAAATCTATATTTTATTAACATAAACAACAGGTTGAAAGACTGAATAATTTGAAAATAAATTGAAGAAAAAACACTGGTATCAAAAATTAAGTTATAAACACAAAAAAATTCCAACAAAATAAATGGATTTAATAAATGTAAGTTTAGTATGCCAATTCCTTTTACTTTATTGCTAGAAAAAGTAACAGAACTTTCTATAGGATTTTAATTAAGCTGATATAAGAATGAGAGTAACATTAATCAAAATAGGATGTGCTTTAAGATGCATATTTTATTTATTCCTTTGTATTACTCAATATATTAAAAGAAGTCTTCCCCCATTATACAACTATGCAAATGTCATAGCATGTTTTCACAAAGTTTAATGAGTCTTCTATTTATAATAAAGCTATTGATATAATTCCTATTCTTCCATAAGCACCAAACTTAGAGTTTTTTTTATTAAATAGTTATTAAATTATAAAAGGCAAATTATAAAGGCAATTGAAACTTTGTATACATTTTATTATTTTTTATCACTGTGCTGTTTAAATGTTCTTTCTTAAACATAGGTTGTTTTATTAATCTTTTAAGAACATACTATTTGGATAAACTAAGAAATATTTTTAATTTATCCGTTATATACAATATTTAAATAACTAATGTGGAGAATTTTAAATAGTTAAAATGAAATAATTTCTTTTTCTGACATAGACTCATTTAATGCTGTTGAACTAAATACTAATTTAAATAATAATATTGTCATTAATTTTGAAAAATATTTATCCCAATTGTTATTTAAAACAATTTTTTGTTTATAATTATTTATATAATTTGGCTAAAGATAATAAATATATTAAAATCAATATTAAGCATGTGACTGTTGGATTCTCCTGAAAAATTTTTAATGAAAGTCTTAGATAGTTTTTAATGTGCATGATTTCTGATAAAATTCTAATATATACATAGCTGCCAACTCTACTGATTTTATTGGGAAACTCCAGATTTTTCATAAACTCTCCCAATTTCCCGATAACATTGAAAAACTGCTTATTTTTGAAAATTTTAGTGAAAAACTTAAAAACAGCCAAAATTTTTCTGAAAAAAATATTGAGTTGTTTTAGTAGCTTAAACAGTCAACAGATAGTGCACATATGGAGTTTAATAGGACATGAGGTTGTCTGTTGATCAGACGGAGATCCTGTGCAGAATGCACATATCTCCAATATAAATGTTTTCTAAATCTGTTAGTCTTAATATGTAGATTATTATATAATAAATGGGTTATTATATTTAGTCTTCAATTTAACTCAAGAGAAAATTAATTGAATACTAAATTAATATTTTAAATATTGGAGCTCAATATAAACCAGTATCCTCAAACATGGCATGACAGTTTGCACACAGGTAATGCTTATCTACAAGCATGCCTTACCTGGAACAATGCTATTTATTTAAATTCCTGAACAAAATTATATCTTCTGGTAAAGCCTTTTTTTTCTTGTCTGAATAGCAGCTCATCAATTCATTTCTTTAAAAATGGTAAGTCAGCCACATATGAAAAAAATTGCTATGAGTTATTCAAATTTGAAATGTATTAGTTTTTTATGGACAAAGTATTTGATAATTTTTATATTCTTAGAAGTATTTGTCACAGAATTAAATTTATTTAGTTATGCATTTTGTAAATGTAATATTTATAAATTGCACTAGTATAGTAATAGTTCCCCTATAAAATAAATATTGGGATATAAACGCTGATGTTTAATTTTTTACAAGTAGTATATCCTTTTATCTTTCACAGTTCCTTTGTAAGGTTGATGATTATTTTACTAAATTATGTTTAACACAAATCATTTTCAGAATATATAATCGAAAGAGTAAAATTGTCTTTTTGAGAAAGTACTGTTTTAAGCAGTGTTTCAAACAAAAATCTCATTGTAGTGTTTCCTGATTTTTTCTCTCAAAATCAGTTGGATCTACTGATTTTTTTTCTAAAGTTGGCAGGTATGTATATGGTTCAAACATTTTGCTGTTAAATTTTCTGTTTACGAAAACTTAATTGTAAAATATTCTTTATAAAGATTAATAAATTTTTTGAAATTTTCTGTTTACGAAAACTGAATTGTAAAATATTCTTTATAAAGATTAATAAATTTTTTAAAATACATTAGAATGAATGTCTTTTTGAATACTTTTGAGACTTGATTGATGTATTTTTAAGGCAAAAGAATGATTTCTAGATTAAAAATGTTGGTTTTATAACTATCCAGAATCTTTTAAATTAGATTGTTCTGTACCTTTTGAATAAGAATTTATAAGTAATACATATTTCTGTAATATTACATATGGTATAGAAATGTTAATATCATAAAAGATAAAAGGGTTTTTTTTACTTTTGAAATAACAAACATTTGTTATTTGTAATAAAGGAAATAATATTATTAAGGCTATTAATGACAAACTTGCAGAACTATCTTTTAAGTTAAAAAAATCAAGTTATTATATTTCAAATTTTAATATTCAAAAATTCATATTTTCATTATCAAAATAAAATTTGGTCAAAAAGTTACCAGTATATATTTTTTAATTCTCTTTTGAGTACATCATATTAATAGTTTAAAATTACTATGAAACTATCTATGAGGACTTGAGTGTATGGCCTCCTAGTGGATCTTTCATAAGTTGTCCTTATTTCTTTGTTTCATCAGATATTGAACTCATGCGACATTGCCAAAGTTGTAGTGCAGGTATGTTGGTAATATTGTAAATACTAACATTGAAATATGAACAAGAAAAAAATCATAGAATTACACAAATTTGATATGAATTTAGCAAAGAATATGTAATAGTCAGTTTTGCTTATGTATCGTTTCAATATAGACTTAAGTGACAGGAAAATATGCTTCGTATAAAATTACATGTTTCATTTTATATGCACAACAAATTTATTAAGGATTCTAAAACTAACTGCAATTAATGACATTAAAATAATTGAAATTGTTGTTTTTTATCCTAATCATTTATATATTTGAAATATCTTAATTATAGTAATTCTTTATTATAAAAATGTGACAAATTAAAAAATCAAAAATTGAATGATGTATACAAATTTGAGCGATTTTTTTAAGATTCCTCATGATCGCAGACTGTTAATTTGATGGTAACTTTTGAGCTATTAAAATTGCTGTATTTGTCCCTGTTTGATAACATTATTTATTAACATCTATTACTAATACTGAAGGACAGAACCTTTGAATTGAGAGTTGATGTATCACTCTGATAGATTGCTTTGTATTACACAAAAATATTAATATTTTTACACTGTATTCCATTAGTGATCAAAATAGGGGAAAAAGTTAGAAGGTAGATAGATGCAGATGGAGGCAAACCATCTGCTTCTAGTATGCAACCAATGTCTTGTGATGTCACATATTAGAATGGTACAGTGAGCCTTACTGTACTTCAAGTGAAATTTAGTATTTCTCAAGCTCAAAAAATTCACTAGTGTATGGGATGTTTACTATAAGATCACAAATTTGCTGCATGGAATATTGCTTTGATAATGATTAATATCTATCTATGACAGTCATATTCCACACCCTGAATAAGTTTTAAGTTTTTTTTATCAAGTGCATGTAAACTTGTTTATTAATCATCAGGAATTCTCTTTTATGTAAAACATTCCATCTTGGTTTTCCAGTTATAATGTTGAACAGTATATAATCTCACCTATATATAAGATGTCATAAAAATTTTAAGATTAAATAAATATAAAAAATCTATCGTTTTTAGATGTAAATTTATTGATAATGTTTTATGTAATATTTCTGCACATTAGGAACTGAAATATTTGATTTATAATTTTTTTATAAATGGATGTAGTAGTAAAGCTGATGGTTTTGTTTATATTTCATCAAGATTTAATATTAAAGTAAAGTGAAAACAATATTTAGAATTAGTTTTCTGTACTACTTTTAGATTTTTTTAAAACTTATAACTAATTAACAGGGTAAATGTGTTAAGCTCAATTAATAGTTTATGAAATGCATGTTTTTTTTAAAATTGTGTATGATAAAAATACTGAAATAAGCAGTCTTATAAGAAATAATGATTTTATTTTATAGGAAGGGAAATAAAAAGTCATCACACTAACAAAGTGTATACTATATTGTTAAATAAAAAAAAACATGTTTAAAAGTAAAATAACATTGACAATTATCTGAAGACTATCCTATGTAGACCATGAGTAATGGCCTATAAAGAAGTTTTTAGATATTTTAATTAAGTGAAATCAAAAAAGTCAATACATTTACATGTCTAATATTTTTTCAAATCTGTTAAGAGCTATTTCTATGTAGAATGTAGATATGAGATTTTACCTGCCTTCAGAAATAGCGAAAACTATATTATAGATGTTCTGTAACCATTAAACATTTTCATTAGTATTGTATACACACTCTTTTGGAGTTCAGCTAAGCTAATAGCTAGCAATTAACATTGTCTTTTTCGTTCAATAGTTTGTAGATTGGATTCTCAATTTAATACACCTGAGTGGACTGTGCTGAGGAGGGTTCATTTATTTGATTGCTATCTCTTGCTTGGATGTTTGTACTGGTTATGAATTCACTTTCAACTGTAGATTCTGTTCTAGTTAGCCCTCATGTACAAAAAATTACTGTTGAGCAATAAATGAATCAAACATATTTTGAGTATGGCTCTGAACTAACTTAAATTGATTTCAAGTTAGTTCACTTGTTAAAAAATGGTTAAGTGACAAACTAAAGCTAATAGTGGTGACATTGATTTTTTTTTTTTTGATAATTATAAAATTTTGGCGATCGCTTTATACTATTATTAATTTTGAAAATTTTTAGTTAGTTTTTTTATGGTCATTTCAAAATAGATCTTTATAGTAATGAGTATTTTACACTTTTCTGTCAATAACATATTTTAAAAAATTAATTTGTTATAATCAATATTTTACTATATTCTTTCAGCAATATTCTACTCCTATTGATTTATGGTCTGTGGGTTGCATATTTGGGGAATTACTCACAATGAAACCTCTTTTCCCTGGAAAATCAGAAATTGATCAATTGAATAAAATTTTTAAAGTATGTATTTTATAAAATTATTAAATAATATTCAATTTTAATTATTAAATATGTATAACACAAATTTATTTAATATTGTAAGAATTTTACATTTTATAAAACATTAATGATATTTTAAGTAAAATTTAAATTATAATTTACATACTTTTTAAACAAAAATGATATAATATTTTTATTTTTAGGATCTTGGAACACCTAGTGAAAAAATATGGCATGGCTATAGTGAATTGCCATTGGTTAAGAAAGTAACATTTACAGAATTTCCATACAATAACTTAAGAAGTCGTTTTGGGCATAATTTTACAGATTTAGGATTTGATTTGCTTAATAGGTAATTTATAGCCCCATCATTTTCTGGTTTTTAATACAAAAATGTTAAATGTAATTCATTTTAAGCAAACTGAAAATAGTTTTAAATTTCTCTTCCTATCTTTTTGTCTTCTGTATTTATGAACCAAATTTACTAAACAAAGATATTTTTCAAATGCATTTAAAACCATAAAAATGTATGATTTTTGCACTATATTGTTTTTGGTGTTAATCACGAAAAACGTTGCAATCAATAGTTAGGATCAAATCCATTAAGCAATCATTTATTTTTTTTTGTTTCTCATAACTTTTAGTTTAATTTTTACTCTTTTTATCCATCTATGGAAATATTCATAAAGCTTTCTTAATGAGTTATTAAGATTATCATTGATTCTATTTTACTTTTCTTTACAGTACAAATAAAATATGCAAGTCCAGTCATATTAATGTGACCACCACATACTTTTGATACCAATATTTAGTAACCAGTTACAGAAGGCAGGTGGCAGCACAGTTCAGTTGATTGTATATAAAGGTGTGCGAGGGCTTCAGAAAACATTGCAATAGTTCACATTATATAGAAACAGAGCACTTTATCCCATGTCTAAAAGGGTATGATCATTGACTCTCAGATCAAGGGTGGAAACATTTCTGAAACAGCTAAATTTCTGCTGCCGTTGGTAATAGTATACTCTGTGTGGCAAATGGGACGAAATCAGTGATGTGGCAAATATGGTGCGCCTAGAGCCAAGATGACAGAGGTGAATGACAGGTATGGAAATGCATTCGGTTGAATAGATGTGTTACTATTGAGCAACTGATAGCCAAGGGGCTACCAACAATGTCTCAAACTACTGTTCAGCAAACATTGCTGCGTCTGAATCTCCAGAGCAGATACTTGGTTTATGCACCTATGTTGTTCATCAGTGGCAAAAGCTGGAATTTGCATTCAAGTACCACACCTGGACATCCACTGAGTGGCGACAGGTATCGTTTTCAGATGAATCATGTTTTATGTTCTATCAGGTTGATGGATGTTGTTGTAAACCTTAGAAAGCAAACACTGAAACCATTGCCAGAGCGATCCAGGCTGGAGCATTATGGCCTGGAGAATTTTCTTGGCATTCTCTGGGTTCACTCATCATGGTGAAAGGCATGATGGATCAACGCAAGTATGCATCTGTCCTCTTGTACCATGGCCACCTATGATTGCATTGCTTTTTTCCATCTATCAGCCGAACATTGTGAAGAGTCATACAACTGGCAGTGTATGTGTGCTTCAAAGATCACCAATATGAGTTTCCCACTCTCCCTTGGCCAGCAAACTCACCTATCCAATCAAGAATTTGTGAAACCATCTCAATTGGGTTGTTTACAGTATGAATCCATCCTCACCCAGCATAATTCAGCACAGCTCCATGGTGCTAGATTCGGCATGGCTTAATATCCCAGTGAACATCTTTGGGAACCTACTTGACTTTCTTGGAGGATTCTGCTCTGCAAAAGATATTATTTTGGATTTTGATAGGTGGTTACATTAATGTGACTGGGTTGTATATCAGAATTTCAAATAGCAGTTTTGTACTGTAAATGAGGTTTTTTTTTTAATATATTTTTGGTTTCTTTTGTATTTTTTGTAAAATAGGAATTCAAAATTCATTTAATTGCTATGCTGTGAATTTTCCCATTTATTACTAAATTTAAAAAATATTCTCGGTATATGTAGAGTAGGAAAAAGCATTTGAATATTTGTTCATACTTTTAGCTAAATTTTGGTCAATTTCAAAAATGTAATTCTGTATCTGGGAATGGTAATTTATAATTACATTTTGTTTATGAGAAATATTAAGTTCTTAGTTTTATATATAAATTAAATTTATTTTTTCCTACCAAACCATCTATTTATAACCCATTGAAAATAATTTTAATTTCAGGTTTTTAACATACAATCCAGCTAGAAGGATAACTGCAGAAGAAGCTAAATCTCATCCTTTCTTTGATGAAAAGCCCAAGCCAATATCACCATCCATGTTTCCAACATGGCCTGCAAAAAGTGAACAACCCCACCGTAAAATACACAGTCCAAAACCACCATCAGGAGGCAAACAATATGCTAAACAAATGGTAAATATTCACTTATATTCATTTTGAAACAAAATATTTTAATTTTTTATACTTCTTGAAAAAATCATAAATTTATAATTAAAAATGTTCAATCAAAATGTTATGCACAGAAAATATTTTTCATTGAATGTTGATTTTTAAATGCATTGAATTATATTTAATAAAAATATTTGATATCTGCTGCTCCTAGTACTATCCAGAAACAAGCACTTCACATTATGAGAAGTGCTGCAGAGACCACCCCTATTCTGGCAGTGCAGTATCTTACAACTCATCAGTTGTTGAAAGAAATGCAGCCCTACTCTTTGTTTGGCAGGCGTTTCAGCTTTTCAATGTTTTGGAGAATGCACATAAAACCTTAAAACTAAAAAAGGGTTCATATAATATGCATTTTCTATACGTATTGATCTTGACATTCACCAAAGCTCACAGGTTCTTTGTGAACCTGTAATCCCTCAATTTCACGTACACCCTCAATTTTGGGGAACTCTTCCTTCATTTAAAGTTAGATATAGATATTTGTAATAGTTACATAAATGAGAACAACAGATCTATGTATAACTGCTTTATTTAAAATTGTAAACAAATACCTTAGAGATTTATGGTTACATGTCTTTACTGATTGATCCATGCCTGATGATGAAGACTGTGCAGGAGTGGGAGTGTATCATGATATTTTTTTCTTATTATGCTCTGATTGTGACTTACTCTACACATTATGATGGCAAGATCAGGGCTAGTTACATTGCACTAAAGTCTGACAGTCTTATTTTAAGTGACAGGTTATCTTGTCTGATAATATATTGGCTCTTCAATCTATTACAAACAGACAATATCTGCATTTTGTATGTAGAGATCTTGCAAGGTCAATCTCTCACTTTCTAGTGGATTCCAGCTCATTGTGGGATTTCTGGAAATGAGATTGCTGACTTTTTGGAGAATGGTGCAAGGGTATTTTTAAGACTTTAGAATTGCCTTTCTTCCCATTCAGTAGAATTTTCGATTAAGAGAAGACATGTTGCTAAAATAAAGAAGCTATTGTGTGATTCTACCAGTAAGTCTTGGGCATTCCTAATTTTCCTTGAAGTGCAAGTGTGGCACTTTTTCACCTATCTATAGGCCAGTATGTTTGTATCAGTTCAAATTTTGAAGTTTTCTCTCCAGTGTCCTTTGCCAAAACAAGATCATATTTTGATGCTAACCATCTTGACTTGTGCCTGCACTTGTATTTTTAATATGTATTATTCAAAGGTATTGAAAGGCCTGAGAACAAATGGTGTCATATTAATTTTCTGGCATTTGTAATTAATTAATATTTGAAACTTTTCGCTTACTTAAAAAAATTCCAAGAATAAAATGCTTTAAAGTTTTACTTGGTGTAATCACAGTAACAAAATATGTTTAAAACATCATTTAATAAAAAAATTCAATTTGGTAGTGTAATATTAAGTCTGTATCACAAATCAAAACAAAAGTGTTTTGTATTTAATTTTGCACAATTTTACATATAGAATTGAATTTTTATTGATATATTTTAGGGAGAAGCAGATGATGAAGGTTTAATGGCTGCTGCAGGATTTCATATGGCTGGAGCACAAGCTGGAAATTCTGCCAAAGGACCTGGTTTTAGTCTGAAATTCTAATTTAAGAATGAATCCAATTCAAAATCACAATCATTTTCATTGGTGTCAGTTCTTCATAAACTGTATATAGTGTAATAAATTATTTTCCATTTTTAAGTTCTACATTCATTTTTCTATATATTTATTATCTAGTTTAAAAATCCATTGCCCAAGAAAAATTAGGTATTAAAATGCTTTGACTATATATATATTTGAGAAATAATTAAGGCAAAAATGCTTAAAATAATGCTGCTGAAAAGAACTATATATATTAAAACTAAAGAGTGATTAATTTAATGGTTATCAAGATCAGAGCTCAGTCTCAAAAATCTAATTTCAGGAATGTTGCAAGGCGATGGACAAATTTCTTCCAGGAAGTGTTCACCTGGAATGTTGAATATTTTTCTTGTTCTCCTAGTGATTGTGTGTGTGTATAGCATATGGTTATGTTCCAGCTATACTTACTAATAATCCTTATAAAAAACCTGTTACATAGAAGTTTTGGTTGCTTTGCAGGTAAATATTTGTTCAACTAATGAATATTTTTGATTTAGATTTAAAATCATGTTTATTTCAAAAGCATTTAAGGAATCTGTACACTAGAAACTTTCATTTTGGTAGCCAAAATCTTTCTAAATCTTGCCTATAATAATGGATCATTTAATGTTTTTAAATTTGTTTACATGATTCTTATTTTCTAATTTATTTAAATAAAAAAATTATGAAAATAAAACAAAGTAAAATACCTATTTCAATTTACTATATAGTATTACATAAAGTGAATATTTAAAATGGTTATTCTTGAAAAGTGACAATAAGTTCATTCATTTGGTAATAAAATAATAATAGGATCAAAATAGTTTTCACAATACAATCTTGAAACCACAAAGATGGTTCTAATGATTTTAAATCTATCAAAGTCTTTTGATGTATCAGAATGTGACTATTTTAATATGTTCATTGTATATTTAATTGCCAATCAACCATCTGCATGACATGAGAATTTATAGCTCATTTATTAAAAAAATTGTGCTCTCCTCACACACCTACAAATTCATGTCACAAAAAATATTACTTTTTACAAAACATAAACTTCTAAAAAATTGAAATTTCAAAATTGTTAATTTTCAGATCAGTGACCGGGTGATGTTAGTTCTTCTGACTGTGCAAAACTTTCTAATACAAATTTCTAAAAGCATTTTTAGATAGAAATCCATTCCCAGCATGGGAAAGTGACTTTTGCATAAAATTTTTTAAATAAGTAATTATCTGGAATTTTTTTAATAAAAGTTTTTAACATTGCATAAGTTGTATATATAACTGAAACAAAATTTGAGACTGAGCTCTTTATCATGTTTTTGTAGTTCTGAATGTGCAAAAGAAGTTGGCTACAAAAATTTAAATTTTCTAGTCATAAGCTGTTCACTAAAGTAATCAAAGAATTAAAGAAAAATTTCATACATATTTTTTATGCATTGTATTAACAGTATTTGCCAAAAGTAAAGAAAAAGTAGAAGTGATAAATCTTATATTATGAATTTAACTATAATGACTACACTGTCAATAACTGAAATAAAAATATTGAATGAATAATAATTTAATAAAAAATTTTTTCCCAATTCCATAAAGTAGCAAATATAAGTAAAACAAGCAAACAAAAAATTATCTTTGATAAAATTGAATAACTTAGAACACATTGTATTTAATTTTTTAAGAAGTTTAATCATTTCTTTATAGTATAAAGTTTAGTTTTTTTTTTCCTTTATGATTATTTTTTGGACAAGCAGGCTAATTCATCTAGGAACTGGTTTAAAGTAGCGGAGATTGGAATTGAGCCTATGAACTGCTGAACTGAAAGTCAAAGTGCCAATATTAAGTAACTTAAAAATAATATGGTGATAGTTGCAAAAATTGTGATTTAAGAATACGTATATGCTTAAATTATTTAGCTGTAAATTAAAAAGTTTTTACAACTTTTAGTTTGTTGCTTTAATAATAACTTTAGTAAGCAAAGGATAATTTGATTGAAATTGGCGTTTTAATTCGATTTGATACTACAACAAATTATTCAATCATTATTATCAACACACACTCAAATTACAAAAATAAGTTACGAGTCAGAAAAGATGAAAGGCACGCTTTGGACTGTTTAGAAATCGTGCTTATGAAAGACAATGCATGAACTTAATTACTGGAGGTTGAGTTGCTAACTGCTTTTAAGAATTTCTTCAAATTTTATGTACATATTAATAAAAGAGAAATATATCAAAATATGCATTTATTAAACATAAAGTTTAAAAAATTGGCTTACAAATTTGTATATAATACTCTTCCCTTTAAAGTTTAAAAATTTAAGTAATTCTTTCCAAAATCAACATCAATTAACTGTTTTTTTCAGGTATCTTCATTGTGACCTAAAAAATAAATTATCAATGTAAGCTAATATAGAGACAATACTGAATTATATGTAAAATAATATCCAATAATATAATGGCATGTTATGCCAAATATTATTTCTCAATATTTTATGAAATCAATATATGCTTCTGTTAAAATCACCATTATGAACATTACAAATAATAATATAATGATAAATGAGTATAAAAATAAGGATAAATGATATCATAAAAAAACATTATTCCATGATCTAAGCTTAAAAATTTATCTCATTCATAAACTTTATTACCATAATATTTTAATTTTAATATAGAAATTCTAATATCAACAAATATCCATGTTAAACAATAAATTTCTTTAAAAATATTAATAAATATTTTAAGATATTTTTTAAATAAATTAACATTTACTACACATTTTTCTTAGGATAAAAAAATTGTCGTTTTCTTTCCTGATGCAACATTTAAAATTCATTTAGCTATGATTTGATATATGAAGTGCATTTGGAAAGTAACAACCCTTTCATTGTAGTTGCTGCATGTGGGGGATACAAGATATGTATCCCCCACATGCGCACTAGTCTTTATTCTCTGGATATCAACTGGTGCCATTTAGATTGATCTACGTTTTGTTTTCAGCTTGCTGTACACATTTAAAATGTTTAGGGCAGTTATCGATACCGCTGCCTGTGAGATTTGTGTTGTAGTTTGATTTTTAAAGCAAGAAATGTGAAACTAGCTAAAATCTATATACAGATTAAAAATGTTTATGGTGAAAAAACGATGAGTGATGCAATGGTGAGGAAGTGAGTTAGAATGTTTAATGAATGCCTTGCAAATATCCCTGATGAGGCTCGGAGTGGTCAACCTTCTGTTGTCAATGATATGATAAGGAAATCCACGAGGGTAGACATATCACAATCACAACACTTTCAAACGAATTTCATCAAATTCCACGTACTGTTTTGTACGAAATTGTAACAGATCACTTAGGTTATCACAAGTTGTGTTCATAATGAATTCCAAAAATGTTCACTGACATTCACAAAACCAAGCGAGTTAGCAGTGCATTGATATTTCTCACATGCTACAGAAAATTGTAACAGGTGATGAAACTTGAGTTAACCATGTTACACTAAAATCGAAACAATAAATAAAGGGGAGATATACTGGATCAAGTTCAAAATGACAATGCCAGTTCAAAAAATCACATGCACTGTGTTCTGGAATATGGAAGGGGTTTTGCTTACTGAATTTCTTTCCAGAGGTAAAGCCATTAATACAGCACAATATTGAGATAATAAGGAAATTATGGGGTACAATTCAAAACAAAAGGAAAAGAATGCTGAGTATAGGAATTTTGTTGCTCCTTGATAATGATCAACCCTATACTGTTCATAGACACTCAAAGATTTAGCAGTTTCGTTGTGAACAGTTCGATCATTCGCCATATAAGCTAGATTTGGCACCGTCTGACTACCACTTGTTACTGAACATGAAGCACAAGTGAATTGAATCTGACGATGAGGTGAAAAATGCTGTGAAGTCATGGTTATCGTCATGGGTGGGAAGTTAAAGTATAGCAAAGCTGGTAACAAGTGTTTTAACATTGGTGGAAACTACAAAGAAAAATAGTTTAAGACATGCTTTTTCATGTAAAAATAAGATTGGCTCAATAAAAACTATATTACTACTTTTTTTCTTTCGGTACTTATATTTGAATATGCCTCGTATTTAGCATATGTATGCAAGTGAATACAAGATGAAATAAAAATTTTATCATTAAAAGTATTCATAGTATGCATTTTATTTATTCTAAATTAAATGTTAAAAGATCGTACTTTTTACATTTTTTGAACAGTCTATTGGCACATATTTTCTGAGGATGCATTTTTTTGTTATATTATAACCAGAGTTTGACACATTTAAAAGTAACTTACATTTTAGGTTTTAATAAATTAAACCAAAATTAGAGAGAAAAATATATGAAGTAACTCAGAATGAGCATATTTATTTAATGGTAAAAATTAATAAGAAAAAAGCTATAATTTAATTTCTAAAGTAATATATTTCAATTAGAATTCTTAAAACTGAAAGAAAATTATTAATGTAATATACATACATTTTCATAATTATAATTCAAAATATTTATAATTCCTTGATTTTTTTTTAAATAGAGTATTACTGAACAGATTTTTCAAAAAATTATTAAAATCGAAAATTACAAAACTGATTTAAGATAATTTTAAACTAAGGGACGTTTCATTAAAAAATAACTTCCATATTAAACATTCATTATTACTACATATTATATTAATATTAAATTTTAATCTGTTTTTGCTACTAAAGACTAGCAGAAAAATGCTATTGATGAGGACTAATTTCAAATATAAATTATGGATTTTATATTCCCTATATATTAATCAAATCAATTTTTTTTAAATAATTTTCTTGAACGTTTTTTACAGTAAAATTGTAAAACTAAAAAAGATTTGGTGAAGTAAATCTCTTACTGCTTTGGATATACAATTCTGTCAATGCATAATGCTAAAGATTTAATACTTTAGATCAATAACATGTTTTACCAAGATTACTTGAACATTATGTCTTTCACAATGTAATTACTATCATTGATTGATAATAAAATCACCAATTGTGATTGCTAAATTTTAATTATTTGATATTTTGAATAGCTACTTTTTTTTAGCAAAGTCAAAATTTCAAAAAAAACACAATCAAAGTAATCTGTCTCAATAAAAACTTTTTCTAGCAGATATAGGTGTGAGAAATGAACAAAATTTAATACTGAATTTCAAAAGTTATATTTTTATACTTGATTTTTCACCCTGAAAATTAAATATATAATTTGAAAAGAATATGTGAATATAGGTGGCACATAAGCTCTTTTAATTTAAAATTATGACATAATAAATGTTAGATTATATATTGCACAACTAAATTTAAGAAAGAATATACCAACATTTTAGCTACACAGAATAAGCAGCCAAGGACTCTTCTCACAAAAACAATGACACTGAGGGATAGTTTTCAAATAGGTCTGTGATTGAGTGAAATAACAGGAAACTGATTAAATGGTTATTCTTGAAGAAATGACTGTTTCAATCTTCAAATGCTTAACAGTCAAATATAAGGGGAAAACTGAAATTTCCGATAATTTTGATTAAACTGGCATTTTTGAATAAATATAAGAAATTTGAAAATGAATTAAATTTTATAGGAATTGAATTTTAAAAAAATGTTGGATAATATAAAAAAGTCAAATATTAAAATAACATATATGTCAATGTTTATGAATTTGAACAAACAATGTAATGCATTAAGAGTAATAGAAAAACTTGTGAATTAGAAAAATATGGGAACTGAGGAAACTGTTTATTCACATTAAGATAAAAAATCAAAATCACATCACTGATAATCAATTATTTCAATGTGATATGTGCTTATGCTATTTTTGCTCTAAATTTTCTTTTGAATAAATGCTATTTTTATTCAAAAGAAAAATTGGAAGCATACAATATTGATTATAGAAAAAAAAATCCTATCAAATTAGAAATGCCTCTGAATAAAAAAATGCCTTAAAGATATTTATGAAAAATTAAAATATCATAATAATTCACAGGAGTGCCCTTTGTCATTTATGCAGATTTTGAATATCTCGATTGGTTGATAGCTCAAGTGGCTAGTTAAGATGGGATTTATGGTTTTCAGTGGATTCCAAATCACTACAAACATCCATGCCCATGATAGGATTTAAATCCTATCATGGGATGCTGAACTATTCATTCAACTGCCAGCTCGGCTTTAAAATCTCTTGAAAAAAATGAAAATTGTCAAACAGATCCATCAGAATCCTATACTATGAAAATAAAGGAAATTGTATCAATTATTATATAAAATATTATAAGCCACCAGTAACTTAAGCAAGAATAGACGCAGAGAATAAATATGTATCAATGTTAAAAAAATGTGGAGCTTACTAAAAACTATTCGTGAAAAAACTAAAAATATATAAATATCCAAGAGCATAATATATTTTGAAGAAAATTACTTAAATAGTATAGTTATTTGTCATATGTACAAATAAACTCGCCCTTGAATTGTTCAGAAAATGAAAGTTTTGTAGATTATGATCATTTGAATGGAAAGTACAAACAAGCACATAATAAATATAACTTAAAATATAAATTCTATTGCTTATTATTCTCTCTCTCTCTCTATTATATATATATATATATATATATATATATATATATATATATATATATATATATATATATATATATATATATATATATATGTATATATATATATATATATAAAATTTATAAATGAGCATGAAATCTTTATTAAAGTTTTTGGGGAAAGTAAAGAAAATACTTTGTGAATAATTGTTTTACAACTTTAGTAAATTAAAATAACATGAATATCATAGACTTAACAAATATTAAAAAAAGTTTGTTACAAGTGAAATTTTATGTTTCTAATCTGTTTTAATAGATTTAATATTAGGATGCATTGAAGTATTATATAGCTCAATAATCATTGCTGCATAAAAGCAGGATAATTTTAATGCAAAATAATAGAACACATGTATAAATTTTAATTAATGATTGAAATTTAAGAAAAAAGAATTTCTATATTTATCAATAAAACTCTTAAAAATGTAATGAAATTTATATCATTCGTAATTATAAGAGAAAATTTTTTTATGTATTCTTTTACACAATTCTCCATAGATAAAATATATCTAAATTGCTGATTAAATGACACTTTTGTATACATAACAATAAACTAGAATAAATAGTAGAGACTAAAAAGAGAAAGTTTACTTGCATTACATCTAAAAACATCTAGTATCAAAAAACATACTGTTTTGATTTCACTATATGCTTGTAATCCATATTCTCCAAGTTCCCTTCCTATTCCAGACATTTTAAAACCACCAAAAGGTGCTTGAGCAGAAAAAGCATCATAACAATTTATCCTGAGAAATATACTTATATTAGTTAAGCTAATGTTACAATTTAATATATCAAAACTTACATTAATCAAGTTAAATTAGACTTATAAGTAACACTTATTCAGAAACTTTATATCATAAGATTCAATGAAAAGAAAAAAATCAACAAAATATATCTGGATTCAGCAATATAAAAATTGTATTTAAAATCTTAAATTACAATAAGAAATTGGCTTATTAAAAAAGGAATGTCTATAAACCTGAAACCAAAATTAAGAACAGCATTCACATTTAAATTTTCTTTAATTTTTAAAAATACCTAATAAATAATGCAATTATCATAACATTTAATATATCTAATTAAGTATACAAGAATGAATTTGATTTAGGGGAATAAAAACATTTCTAGGGTATCAAATTGAATATTTAGTACTTTTGAACTAGACATGTAATTAATCAAAGATGGCTTTTTCTAAAAACTGAAAAAAAAAGAAGATGGGTTGAAGGACCTTAAACATAAAGAGCATTTTCTATTGTAGGTGTAGGAGTCTATTCTTGTCTCTCTTGCATAACCTCATCAATTCCATGCCCCATAAGTGTGTGACATTAATGTCACACACTTATGGTTTCTCTCTCTCTCTCTCTCTCTCATTTGGGAAAACCATACTTTTAACCGAAACTGAATTTTTAAAGAGAAATAACATTTTTTACTATTCATATAATTTAAATGAACAGTGCATTTTTTGTTTATCAATAAATACAATAAAAATATTTCTTGTTCTTTGCTGTGTTCTTTGAACAGTGCATTTTTTGTTTATCAATAAATACAATAAAAATATTTCTTGTTCTTTGCTCCTTTTATTTTACATATCTTAAAACATCTATACATATCATATCAGTCACCAAAACATTTTCTCATTGGTAGTTTATATACACAACCATTATATTCTTAACTGTATTAAATAATATATTTTAAAATAGCATTTTGAGCTCAGTTTCATACATGATTTATGATAATATAAAAAATGCCATTTGGTATTTTATTCATTCTTTTCAATAAAACTTATAATAAATTTCAAATAACACTTTAATTTCATATTTTATAAGGAAGATGTGAAAAGCTTTTTGTTCAACTCTGGTAGATTGAAATTTATATATTGTATTATTATATGTCTAAATAAATTTTTATGGTGTCAGTAATCTTTTAATTGCTTTTAATGGTGACTTAAAGTTAATAATTTAGTTAATTAGTAAGACATATAAAGACTTTATGCAGTTAACTAAATTTCTTTCCCACCATTTTGAATGATAAAATTAAACAAGTGAATTTAAAGGTAACCATGAATCAATATGAATTATGTGGTCAGAAAACAATAACAAATGATGTAATATGAAAAGAATTCTTGAACCAATGAAATGTATTTTTTACCTTTATTTCGTGATTAAAATAAAACGTTAAGAATATTTTCAATGAAAATTTGATAAAAAATTATCTACAAAATGATTAACAAGATATTTGCAAAGTGATTAGAATTGAATATACATTTGCAGTTTCAATAAATAAATAAATAAAATTAAAAGCAATGAATAAAAGTTTATTTTGAATAACAGAAAAAACAGAGTACATCATGGAAAATTATGACAACTATATCTACGAGTTTCCATGTGGAAATTATTTTATTTCGCCATGAAGTATCTTTTTTAAAATGAGAATATAGATAGTTATGATTCTATTCATGTGATTTGAAATGAATGTTTTATGTTATTAGTAGCTTAGTTCTCTAACTGTCCCTGTGTATGTATTAATAAAGACTTGTGTTAAAAATTACATGATGATTCATTGATTTATAACTGGATTATTCCTGAGAATTCCTTTATTCACATTGACTAACTGGTAGAAGATGAAATAATCATAGATAAATATGGAATAAAATCAAAAATAACCACACTTTAAAAAGAAAATTGCACATATTTATCAACAAAATTATACTAATCAAACTATAAACTGATAATTAATAACTCATGGATGCGATTTTAACTGTTGAAATATCAGCTCCAGATAAGTATGATTGTGTATTGAAGAAAATCAAATTCTTTTGAACTTTCTTAAATTTTATCTTCTCATGTCTCATAAAATATTTTCTGGTCACTTAAAAATGTTAGAAAAAAAACTTTAGAACTATAGTAGGTAATATATTTTAACTTTGACTTCAAATTATTTCGAATCATTTAAATAATATACGAAAAGGATTTAAACCATAATATACTCATTGGATGTATGGCACACTAATGCATGGTATTGAAATAATGCAAATTTCAGATGTCAGAACACAACCAATCATGTACCCAGTAATAACAATTTTTCTTTTTTTCTGTGTGTGTGAGTGTAAATACCAAACTTTAATTATATAATTTATTCTTCAGATTTCTCAGAATGATATCGAATATCAAGAATAAATTTAGCAAAGCTTTTATTATTTGAATAAAAATTATAATTTTAGAGCTGTACACAAATTAAATTTCTAGGTCCATTTTATAATAGTGATGAAAAACAAATTCTTAAAATTTCAAGAAATATGCTCCTTTGAAACATTTTCTAAATATGTAAAAATATTATCAACAAATATTTAATAATTTTATAACAATGTTTTGTCATCACATATACATACACTTTTGTAGTTTTATTAATTATATACAAATACTTGGAGTGGATTTAAAATTTTTTCATTATAAAGAATAGAAAAATATATAAAATGCCATATAAAGAAAGCCTACCAACGAGCTCAGTGGCCAAGTGGTCAAAGATCGCGATCCAAATCCAGAGGTTGCGAGTTCGATACTAACCGCAGCTGTTGTATCTAAAGTATGGATTTTTTGTTTGTTTCCTGATGTTCTCCAACATTCTAGACCTTTCTTTGTTATGTTAATTAGTTGTTTCTCGAATGTTCTGTTACTGTATAAAAGCTTATATCCACTAGTCATGGGCAACTTCTCGATCTTGTAAGGTTACAAGTCGCTACTTTCCTTCAATAAACTTGTTTGTTTAAAGCCAACGGTGTGTTCACTTAAATCTTCGTGATAAATTTGGTGGAAGCGCGCCGGGTACCGATTTCATCATTGTGGATAATTCTGATAGTATTCGCAGAAGTCTTCGTTTAATAGGATTGCCCCCGGAATTTGGTCTCTACGTTCCAGAACGAGGGAAGAAGCAGACAATGGCCGAAGATACGAAGCCTGTCGTGCCCACCAGCTACTAAGGAGCCCATCAACCTCCAGTGGAGAGCCTGGAGATGACCCCCGGAAATGGCTTAAAGAATATGATCGGGTGGCAACAAGTTAAACAAATGGGATGAAATGATGTGCCTTGCGAACGTCTACTTTTTCCTAGGCGGTACGGCCAAGCAGAGGTACATAAATAATGAAGATGCCTTGGACTCCTGGGACGCATTCAAGAAGGGTTTAAATGAACTTTTTGGCGATCGTCAGAAGTACATCAATGCCGAAGAGCAACGGAAATATAGGGCTCAAATGGCAGGAGAGAGTACGCAGTCCTACATTCAGAGTATATTAGGGCTTTGTCTTCAATGTCCGAGGACGAGAAAATGTCGCACTTAATGAAAGACGCTGCTGAAGATATTTACTAGGTGCTTTTAATGAAAGAAGTTAAGACTGCGGCTGATTTCATCAAATGGTGCAACTACATTGAAGACATGAAGCAGAAAAGAGATGGTCCAAGAAGATTTCAAAGACTACCAAATGTCGTACCAGTAGCAGCCATGGAGGACGAGCCAGACTTGGTGTCCCTTATCCTCAGAATTGTACAAGAGGTTCATCGAATAGTTAGTTAATCGACCCGATTAGTTTCCGGATTCTAATTCCCAGCCGCTACAGACTGTCATCCAAGACGAAGTCGAAAGTGTTTTGGCACCAGTTATCGCAAAGTCTGCAGGCACCTAACGACGTCTCACTTATACAGGCGCTGTGACGAGGGAACCTAGGAGCCCTGTGCAGAAATCAGCACCGCAGCCAAGGAAAACTGACCTTTAGAGAACGGCCGACAACAGAGCAGTTTGTTTCCACTGTGGACGCCCTGGACACGTCGTAAGCTATTAATGTGAGAGGAAAGCCGTTTTTGACAATTATTGAGCCCGCCGACAGAACTACGACGACGCTGAAGAAGAGTTGTGCCGACCAAGCCTCGAACACCATTTTTCACCTAGTCCTGTTAAAGGCCGATCACCAACCCGTCGTTCCCGATCACCGTCGCCATATCGTCGATCAAGTCGGTCTCCAAGCCGTAGAAACGAGGAAAACTGAGCACAGCGACCTTTCGGGGAGGTGAGGCTGCATGTAAGGAAAATCCTCCATCAGCCGAAAAGATGACTGGTAACCACCTCGACGTCATGGTAAATAATCAGCCGATCCGTGCCCTAGTGGATTCGAGAGCTTCATTTTCTGTCGTCTCCGAAAAGTTTCGTCGATCCTTAAAGAAAGTTATGTTTACTGAAGCCAAGAACACTGTACTGAAAGTCACTAATGGCAGTATTGTTAAGTCAGTGGGAAAATGTGTTTTGCGTGTCGCTATAAACGGACGAGAGCTGCTGTTTGAATTCCTCGTTCTACGGCATTGTAGTCACGACGTAATCCTCGGATGGGACATTTTGGAAGCTTTTCAAGCCGTGATAGACTGTGGCCGGAGTAAACTGTTGTTGGAAGATACTGATCTAGAAACCACTGCGCTAGACGCTTGGAAGCTGTATGCCACGAAGGACTAAAAGCTTCAGCCATGCTCATTGACGAGAATAGCCGTATCAGGACTAGATGTCGGAAGAAACATAAGCATAATCGTAGACAGCAATAGACATTTGCTGCTTGAAAGAAACCTTGCTGTACCATCCATGGTATGCTTATACCATAATGGACAAAGTGAAATTTGGGTTGCCAATATGCAGGCCAAAGATCAAGTCATTCCTAAAGGGATGTACATAGGTGAAGCTGAGCTCCTGAATGACGGGCATGTATGCGAGATTGCTGATACAACAAAAAGTACAAGTATACTGCAGGAGCCGACGAATTCCAGTGTAGATTATACCATAATAATATCCCCTGAGTTGAGCAGCGAAAGAAAACGCAAATTAGCCGAACTCTTACAAGCCTTTTCTGGAATCTTTATAAAATCTAACAAGTCGTCAGCCGCAAAGACAAATGTGAAACACAGGATCAATACTGGTGATCATGCTCCAATCTACCAAAGGGCTTACCGAGTTTCACCGACTGAAAGACGCATAATTCGGGAAGAGGTTGAGAAAATGCTTGACTAAGGTATTATTACTAAGGTATTATCCAGCCATCTGAGAGTCCCTGGTCATCCCCCGTCATACTCGTGAGGAAACAAAATAAAAGTTGGCGCTTTTGCGTAGACTATCGAAAACTGAATAGCATCACGAGGAAGGATGTTTATCCTCTATCCCACATTGATGACACCCTAGACTGTTTAAAAGGCGCCAAGTTCTTTTCTTCCATGGACCTCCGATCTGGTTACTGGCAGATAGAAGAGGAGGAAGCGGATCGTGAAAAGACGGCATTTATTACCCCAGAAGGTTTATACGAGTTTAAAGTCATGCCGTTCGGACTCTGCAATGCACCGGCGACTTTCGAAAGAATGATGGATAATTTGCTACGCCATCTCAAATGGACTATGTGCCTCTGTTACCTGGATGACATAGTAGTTTTGAAGACCACTTTATCCGGTTAAAAACAGTTCTGGAATGCATCCAAGAAGCTGAACTTATACTTCAACCCCAAGAAGTGCCTTTTTGCTGCCCAAGAAATGAAAATACTAGGCCATCTCGTATCCAGTAACGGTGTCCGTCCAGATCCTGACAAAGTGAAAGTCGTGAGCAACTTTCCTACTCCACAGAACGTACATGACGTACGAAGCTTTCTTGGACTTTGCTCGTATTTCCGAAGGTTTATTAAGGGCTTTTGCTATCTCGCTGAGCCCTTGCAGTTGTTGAAAGGCGATGTGAAATTTCATTGGGGTCCTAAAGAGGTAAAAGGCTTTTGAAAACCTGAAGGAGGCGCTTACATCTGATCCAGTATTGGGGATATTCGACGAAAGGTGCCTTACAGAAATTCATACCAACGCCAGCGGATATGGTATTGAGCAGTTCGGGTTCAAATTGAGAATGAAGTCGAAAGAGTCATAGCATACGCCTCTAGAACCCTGACAAAAGCCGAAAGGAACTATGATACTTCAGAACGAGAATACCTTGCCGTCGTATGGACTATTAATAAATTCCGGCCATACCTATTCGGAAGACATTATACCATTGTTACAGATCATTCACTCTGCTGGCTTATGAATCTAAAAGATCACTCAGGCAGGCTGGCGAGGTGGGCTCTTCGGCTCCAGGAACACGATTTTTCGGTAAAATACAAATCTGGGAGGAAGCATAATGATGGTGACGCTCTCTCGAGAAATCCAGTGGATGAAGCGACTGAGACGCAAGACCAATTTTTAGCTGTAACCACGAGTATAGATCTCGTTATCGAACAGAAGAAAGATCCAGACATGGCAAAAATAATTCTTCCGAAGATCGGCACCTCTACCGCGGACAAGAAATTTGAGTTAATTGACGGAGTCCTACGCAGAAAGAAATTTGATCCAGCGGGAAATTCATGGTTGCCTGTCATTCCCAAGCATCTACGAGCAGACATACTTAAGCATTTCCACGACGCTCCTACCGCAGGCCATCTTGGTTTTGTGAAAACGTACGACAGAATCAGGAAAAGATTTTATTGGCCGGGGATGTACCGGAATGTTGTTCGGTACGTCATGCACTGTCAAGAATGCCAAAGGAGGAAATCAGTTCTGCAACTAGCTCCTGGACGCCTGGTTTCCATCCCTCCTACTGTCACACCTTTCCACCGCATTGGGATACATTTGCTTGGGAAGTTCCCTAAGTCTGCCCGTGGAAATAAATGGACCGTGGTCTGCACAGATTACTGTACACGCTATGCAGTAACCAGAGCCTTACCAACTGCTGAAGCCGAAAAAGTCGCCAAGTTTCTGCTCGAAGAGATTCTTCTGAGACATGGAGCTCCTCGAGTCATTACAGATCGTGGTGCCGTTTTCCAGTCCAGACTTGTCTCCGCACTAGTCGAATTGTGCCATATCGATCATCGAATGACGACGGCGTATCATCCCCTGACGAATGGATTGACGGAGCGCTTTAACAAAACTCTAGCCGGTATGTTGTCCATGTACGTTGATACCGAACAGAAAAACTGGGATGAAATTTTGCCATTTGCGACGTTTGCTTATAACACCGCTAAGCAGGAGACAACAGGATTCACGCCGTTCTACCTGCTCTATGGACGTGAAGCCGAAACGACGATGGACACAATGTTCCCATTCTGCCCTGATGATGCAACGGACGATTATCTAGCCAAGACTATTTCCAGGGCAGAAGAGGTGAGACAATTGGCCAGAACGCATACTCTGAGAGCGCAAGACAAAGACCGTCAACACTATGATTCCAAACACCGAATGGTGTCATAGTCCTGGAGACTTCGTATGGGTTTATACCCCAGTCCGAAAGGCCGGTCTTTCCAAAAAGCTCTTAAGGAGGTATTAACTAAAAAATGTTGTCCATGTTCTGCGTATGAAGCCGTACCATGATCCGGCGAAGCAGACCGACATTGAAGACGGACGAAATCAAGGTGTCGTTCTTCCAGAAAAGAAGGCAGAAGTTTACAAAGGACCTTTAACACGCTCAAGATCCAAATAGCAGTGAGACGCTGTCTTTTTGAGAGAGGAGCAATGCCGCATAGGAAAGACTACCAACGATCTCAGTGGCCGAGTGGTCAAAGCACGTGATCCAAACCCAGAGGTTGCGAGTTCGATACTAACCGCAGCTGTTGTATCTAAAGTATGGATTTTTGTTTGTTTCTTTATTGTTTCCTTATGCTCTCCAACATTCTAGACCTTTCTTTGTTATGTTAATTAGTTGTTTCTCGAATGTTCTGTTACTGTATAAAAGCTTATAGCCACTAGTCGTGAGCAACTTCTCAATCTTGTAAGGTTACAAGTCGCTACTTTTCTTCAATAAACTTGTTTGCTTAAAGCCAACGGTGTGTTTACCTAAATCTTCGTGACAATATACAAAAGGATAAAGTTAAATATAACTTTATTTTTGTTAAAAATATGTTAAAATAAACTTTTTTAAATAACTTAATGTTAAAAATGCTATTTTAACATTAAGTTAAAAAAGTTATATTAAGTTAGTAACTTAATGTTACAACTTAATAGTTTATTACAATTAAAATTTATTTAAAAAATAAATTTTAAATTGTAATAAGCAATTTAATTGCAATTAGCTTAAGTTTCTAAAAATAATTATCTTAATATTTGAATAAAATATTCAACCTCATAAAGGAACTATGAAAAATAAAAGAATATTCTACATGTATAAAAATAAACATCAATTTTATGGCTCAATATTTATTTTATAGGGCAACTTACTACTCTAGTACAATTTATAAACATTAAACTTATAAAATTACATAGAAACATAAAATGCATTACTAAATAAATTTAATTCAGTGAAATATTTTCCTAATTAAATACTAATAAATTATATTATTCATCCTATTTGAACTGCTTATGTAAACAGGCACCTGGTGTCTGCTCTGACTGTTAATTACATGACTACCAACTCGTAGGAGTTTTTGGCACCAAAGTGGTTAAAGCCCCGGCTGACATATGGGGTTTGAAACTCAGAGGAACACATTTTTATGATATAATATCATAATATTGTAATAATTGTATTAGTGCGCCATCTGTTTAAGCTATTAAAACAATTGTACCAGCAAAATTTTTAAGTTTTTCCCTGAAATTGCCAAAAATTTGTAGATTTTCATACATTATCGGGAAATTGGGAGAAATGATTAAAAAATCAGGAATTTCCCAATAAAATCAGTAGAGTTTGCAGCTATGAGTATTATTTAAATTTATTTACTTTTTGTAACTTGCTTCTCCATTGCATTTACTTAATATACAATTTAGATTTTAATTTAAGCACTCATGTCAAATCATTGCATGTAAGCACTTGTATAGTAAAATCAATGCATGTCAAAATAAAAGAAATTCGGCCAAAATTTAATTTATCCACAATTATTTAATGACAACAATTGCTATGATAAAAACACCACATTAATTATTTGTGCAACATTTACTAAAATTACCAAAATGTCATTTTTACACTAGGAGTAATGTGATATGAAACTGAACAGAAAATAAAAATCTACTCTCAAATTTCATGCAATAGAGTTTTATATTATTTATATTAAAAGAATACAAATATTTAAAATTAAGCATAACTTGACACGGAAATTTTTTATGCACATAAAATTTAGGCATTATCATTTCAATATTTAATTCAAAATTAAAGTTTGAAATTTTTACCTTAATAAAAGCTAAGGAAATTAATGATACAAGACTCCAATTCTTAATTTGTTTCCTAATACAAGTCAAGCAATTTTTAAAAAAATATTTCCCAACTCCAAATGAAAATTAAATTATTTTTTGTAGTTATTAATAATCACAATAGTTAAAAAAAACCATACAATGCTCTTGCAAATAAATCTCATAATTGTTTGATGATTAAATATTTTTGTCAAATTATAAATAATTTATTCTAAGCAAACATAAGCAAAATTATCTTACCATACAGTACCAGCTCGAAGACCACTAGAAAAATACATGGCTTTATCAATATCCTTTGTAAAAATACTAGCAGCTAAGCCATACATAGTTTTATTTGCCCGTTCTAATAACTCTTCAGTAGTTTTGAATTTTAAAATTTGCATAACTGGTCCAAAAATCTAAATAAAAAAACGAGAATTCTGTCAAAATAATAGCTTCCATTTGAAAAGTTAATTTTTCAATTTTATCTTGTTTGAAATAAAATTTAGTCTTCAATATTAATCAAGATTATCATTGGTATTTCTTTTTAGGATTAAATCTTACGGCGAAAAAGATTCTACAGTTTTTAAAAGAGAAATATTGTTTCCCAACTGTTCATTTGATATCATTTATTCTATATATATCAAACAATGAATATTATTGCACTTATATATCCTTAAAAAATATTTAAAATGCAAAAAAATCTATTAAAGTAGAATTATTAAGAAGGATAAACTTCCATGTTAAGCATATTTCTAAAAGGTTCTTATTTTTTTCTAAGTTGTTATTGTATATAACTAACAATTGCAATAAAAATACAGATGTGTAACTAGAGATCATGTCATTTTTTACAATAAACCATGTAAAAGAAACGTTTACTCTAAAACTACTGATTAGATACATGTAAAAAATGTGTCAACAAAATTCCACAAAGCTTGCTACATTCTTTTAAAACTATAAAACAAATAACATTTAAATTGATAGAAGAGAGCATGTGGGATGCATCTTACTTTTGTCATAAATTCCCTTATTTCAATCATAGCTAAAACTGATGCAGTTAAATTCCTATGTATATGTTCACAGATTAAAACTTACTTACCAGAGAATAACCGCTCATCAAAATGCAGCTCATCTTAGATAGTTAATTTAGCTTTAAATCTTATTGTACAATCCAAGACACTTTTTTTATAACATTTTAGTGCCAAAGAATGTTAAATTCTTTTTTTAACATTATAAGCAAAAAATCTAAGGAAATAGACAATGATTAATAATCAAGAATTTTAAGGTTACAGCCAGATTAACTTGCTTTGTAAAACACAGCAAATATTATAATAATAATAGAATAAAAAAAAACACAAATATTTTTGCTGTGTTTCTTTTTATTAAAATATAATATCATCTTCATTTTTGATCAATATTTTCGATTTATAAATAATTACAGAGTAAAACTGGGTTAGAAGTAAAATATATAATTAAAGTATAAGACAAATCTCTTTCATTTAGCTTTTCAAAATTTAAATGTTTACACAAATTTGAAAATTAAATCAAATATATTATGCTGTTACTAGTTGCTACATAATCGTGTAAGATATACTGCATTGTATTAATATTATTACAATAAATTCTCTTAATGCTATCCTTGTTCATTTCTTCTGTCATAATTTTTCTGTTTTTATTTTAA
The DNA here is from genome assembly GCA_037975125.1 of Latrodectus hesperus. Classification (NCBI taxonomy): domain Eukaryota; kingdom Metazoa; phylum Arthropoda; class Arachnida; order Araneae; family Theridiidae; genus Latrodectus; species Latrodectus hesperus. The sequence continues at coordinate 53,003,915 of CM075853.1, read as the reverse complement.
GTGTATAATTTTTGTTTAAATTTAGTTCTGAAATATTTATGTTAATATTTCAAAAATTTAATTGTAAAAACTTCTTTATCTTTTTCTTCAACTGTGAAAGACAGAAAGAATCTGATATTTTTAACTTGTAATTTAAAATGAAAAAACAATTAAGTTCCTAATTTTCAAGATAATCAAATGAGATTTATCTTTTTCCTTGACAAGAAACATTTATTGAATAAATGTTTAGTAGTAGCTTTTAGCCAATTAAAAAATAAATGTTAATTTTTTAATTAAATAAAAATTTCTTGAATGGGTAGTTTAAATTCTGAATTTACTATTGAAATTCTTCAAATTTTAAATAATTAATCACTGATTCTACATTGATTTTCAAAGTTTCTTCTACTAAAAATTTAATTTTATCACTTTTTAAGCAATTTTTATTTTATATCTTACATTGGAATCCTCACTCTAATAAAACTTGTTTTTATTCAATTATATTATCCAAAAATTGCACCTTTATATGTACAAAATACTATATAAAAATACAAAAGTACTTTTCTCAGACATATTTAAATAGATTATAATAATAAGTAAAAAATAATTAGATATATTGAAGAAATGCACACAGAATATTTGAATTTTCAAAAGGAAAAATTTTAAATCAGAAATGAAAGTTTAAGAAAGAACAACATTTTGGAGCAAAACATAATAAATAATACAAACATAATAAACAAAACATAATAAATAGTAATACAAAATGAACAAAACATAATAAATAGTAATACAAAATGAACAAAACATAATAAATAGTAATATAAACACAATGAACAAAACATAATAATAGCATACCTAGAAAAATTTAATTCCTCAAATGGGAATAGAAAATTAAATATTGAAGCTGAAAATTATCTTTTATAAATATTTTAGAAAGTGAACCTTTATAAAAACTTTCTGTTTATCTCTTACTTTTCTTGTATAAATTCTCCCTACCCTCCCTTGGGTTCAAGGAATTCATCAAAGAACACCATAGAACTTCAAAAGAAAACGATTTACAGTTTATCGTAAAAAATATAAAATATCTTTTAAAATTGTTTAAGAAAATATATACTTATATTTTTCCTTTTTCTAAGAAATCTTAAGGGGTATATAACATGTTCTACAGAAATAATTGGCTCAAATTTTACTACATAAAAAAATTAATTTTCTCATAATACTAACGTAACAACAGTTTAAGAAACAGTTTAAGTTCAATATTTAAAGAAAGGAATAAAAAAATTATGTTTCAACATATCACATGTATTTATCACATGTTTCAACATATCACATGTATTAATCACATGTTTCAACATATCACAAAGTTCATAAAAATTCTAATTTAATTTTATTTTTAAACTATGATTTATCTTTACTTCTTCATTGGCAATTCTCATGTTATCTTGCACATCAGCAAATATTGTTGGATCAATAAAGTAACCTTTATCCCCAATGCGATTTCCTCCACACAGCATTTTTGCACCTTCTGCTTTTCCACTTTTGATTAAATCTAAGATTTTCTTCATTTGTTCATCATCAATCTAAAATGAGAATACTCATTAAATACTTTAAAAATTTTGACAATATTAGATTTAAAAGATTAGTGCAATACAAAATTAAAGTATTTTCTTACACCTGATAAGTTATTAAAAATTTAAAAACCTTTATAAGTGGACTGATTCTTTAATATTTAAGATAATTTTTCTTTATAATAAATTCATTAGAAAAACCAAAGAACTTTAAATTAAAAGACTTTACTATAAAATAATTTATATTTATTTGAATAGTAATCAAACAAGATTAACAATAATTGTATAACAAGCTATAAATCCCATTTTATGATACATAATACCTGTTTCAGTTTTTCAAGACAGACATATAGTTTCAGTAACAAATGTTCAAAATGAAATGTTGAATTCACTGAAGTCAATGAATGTAAAATTAGTTAAATTCAATAAAAGCATTTCTGCAAAAATTAGAGAACAAATTTATAGCACTCTTAGCTTATAAATTTCCTCACACGAAATGTAAGTTGTATCCAAATAATATGAACAGTAAAAATTCAGTTAAAAATAAATTTGTTTATAAACATAAAATGCAATTTTTTGTTTCTTTTCATATTTAAATTATTTCTTGCAGATTTAACTTGAATCTTAGAATATTTTAAAGTAAAATGTATTTTTTACTGAAAAAAAAAGTTTTAGGTTGATTTTTTTTTATTATATATAATTCAGAAGACTGGTAGACTACACACAAATATTTTGGAATTTTTATGGAAATATATTCAGTGCCTTCTTCAACTTTCATGATGTATTACACCAATTTATACATTATTGCAAATGGAGCAGCAGATTTAAGATTAACAGTTGGAGAAATAATCACTGAATACTACTAACTTATGTTAGTTGCATTCACTTGTATAAAATATGACTTTTATAACAAATATCAACCAATGAAAAATTAAAGAATAAAACAAGGTAGGAAAATAAATTAATTTTAAAACCAATCTTTTTTAATACCAAATCTTACATATATTTTGATAAATACCAAATCTTACAAAAATTCTAACATGGTTTTCTCACACAAAAGAAAATTTAGATTTCTTTATATGAAATCCAAAAATTTTGAGAACAACAAAGTTAATGGGCACTATTTAACTTAAGACTAGATTACCGATCCGAAATTTTATGAGAGCTAAATCAGTTTGGTTTGATTTATTAATAGTTTTAATGTCTCTTTTTGTACACAAATAATTAGGATCTACTTTAAAATGAATTCCAAATCACAATAAGCATCTGCGGCCCTCTTTTGAAATTTAATTGATTAATTACTGAATTAAGAAGGCAAAAAAATTAACCTATCAACTCAACTAAACTAAAATAGCTATGATTTATAATTTAAAAAAAAGAGTCTTAATTATTACAGCCATCCATATTCAGGATTCATGATGGCCTAATGTTAAGACAGGGATTTTTGGAGTCAAATTCCAGGTTCCATTCCATCCATTGTTGAAACGGTGACTATTATATTTGTTTTATGCTTGTAAGGATATTAATCTTCTGGAGTTTCTCAGTTTGTTACCTTCAGTTTTAAGGTATCTGTTATGTGATGTTCAAAAATATCCATTTCAAGATTGGAGTTGAACCTACAAACTCTTTAAATGTGAAACTTTAATAAACCATGATTTATAATTTTTGTAAAAATGAAGAGAGGCAATCCTAGAAAAAAATATTAAATAAGTTAACTACGAAATAAACATTAGGAAAATACGAAATAATCCCAAAAGTTTTGGGAAAAAGAGACTAATATTTATATTGACAGTTTAAAGTTGATTCCAATTCACTATTAACATTCATATCTAGTGAAATTTGCATTCACAAAGTGTTGAACTGAAGGTCAGAACACTAATTATTAAGCTGCCAGCTCGGAGTTTTATATTGGATCAAAAATACTTCAACTATTTGAATTATATGTTTTGCTCTGTTTTTTCTACCACTTAATTTATAGAAATTAAAAATAATTTCTATCATATAATTCAAAGAAATTTTACATTGGATAACAAGCATTATATTTTAAAATATTAACTATTTTTTTCTCCTTTTCTTCTCTCTCTCTTTTAAGTTTAATATATGGGATTTTTTTGAAAAATCTAAATTGCTAGTTGATATGGTGTTGGAAAACTAAAAGAAAAACTAGAAAATTCATTTACAATTGATATAAAAAATCGTTATAGAATCAGAAAATCATTTCCTTCTCCTGTATTTGTCTACTGTTATTGAATATATGATAAATAATTCATTAAGTACTTTAAACTACAGTACAGAAGTTTAATATACAATGTGTTTTACAAAATTGATTTTTTCTTATTTTCATACTTAAAAAAATAGAAAAATGTCTTCAAATTTAAGAACATTTTACAAAATTAAATTTTCTTATTCTTTTCTTTCAATTTCTCGCTTCCATGAGAATTTACACATCAATCAATTTCATCAAACATTAAAAATTTGTGCTAATTTATATTCCTGATTTTTAAAATATGTTAAATTTAATTTTCATTAATGAAAAATATCAAATTGGTCTATATTATTTTAAATGTAAGCAATAAATATAGAATTAAAGATGTATAAACACATATAGATCAACATTTATTAAACATGTTTAAAACTTTGCACTTTAAAGTAAATTTTGAAAAGATTTTAAAAGTAATATAAACAATATAACTTATACTTAATATGAGCAGAAGTCTTTCGACCCAAAGCCTTTTATTTGGAATAAAAATATAGAAAAAATATTAGCATAATGAAAATACTTATAATTTTCTAATTCATAAACAAATATTAATACACATGTTTGTGATGCTTTCGGCAATGAATTATTTCAATATACCACAATTTAGAGCTAAAAATAATTCCTTTAAATTCAAATGTAAGTTTGTTGTTTTATGTCTAAATATGATTCTATAAAGTACCTGTGGTCCTTGCTCTGTTTTAGGATCAAAGGGGTTGCCAACTTTCCTCTTTTTAGCATATTCAACACTTTTTTCAACAAATTTATCATATATATCTTCTTCCACGAAAATTCGAGAGCCAGCACAACAGCATTGGCCTTGATTGAAAAATAAGCCAAAATGGGCCATTTGAATGGCATGATCAACTAAAAAATAAACAAAATAGTAAGAAAGACATTGTGAATACTCATTTCAGTAGTTTACATATTTAAACAGGTTTGTATGAGGATACACCAAGCTCTAATATTTATTTATGTTAATATTCAAATAAAATTTTAATCTCTTGTAACTAAAAGATACTGCTGAATCAAAAATTATTTTGATCAGTTTAAATATATTGATAACCACAATAGAGTTAATAAAAAAATTAATAAAATAATTAATATTCTTATATTTTTATTGAAAGGTTACTAAGATATTTTATACTTCAATAATTTTAAGAGCAAGAACTTTTATATTTCTAATTAGTTAAAAAGAATGACATTACATTTTTAAAAGTATAAATCTCATTTGTATCATTAATAATTTTGTGTGTGTTTATATTATTTCAAGTGATTTTATATTCAGTTTAACAGAAAGACTTCAAAATCTATAAATGCTGCCATCTGAACTGTAGTACTTTGGAAAACAGTAATTTCAAAGAGTGGGTAATTCTATATTTAAACTTGTTTTAAAGTCGATTATCATGTTTTGAAAGTAACTGAATCATTGTTGTATTTATATACCATTAATTAAAAAAATTACTACATTTATTAAATTTTTTTGTTTCTTTTTTATACACAGAAATACAGGATAATGATGTTTCTGATCTTTTTCAAAATGAATTATACTATATTTCTGCTAAGTTTAATACAAAAATATAAAGTTAAGGTTATGGTATATTACTGTTTTTTTAAATTCCCTGGATGAAATTTTAGATTTAATAAAGTTGCATACATTAATGTAAAAAATTCTACTTATCAACATAAAATTTTAAATTTGTAGGCTTATAAAATTTAGGTTAAAGTTATCATTAATGTATTTTACATCAGTCTTAATCTAATCTAGGTCTAAAATCTAAAAAATAGTCTAAAAGAAAAAAAAAAGAAAAGATAGTCTACTTATTTCAATACACTTCAGCACTATCATAATAAATTTCAAGAATAGTTAAAAAATGCTAATTCAACTCTCATATTCATACCAAAACATAAGTACTCAATTTGATGACTGTTTTAACTTCAATTTTTTTAACTGCAATGCAAATCATAACATTCATAGCAAAATTATATGCCATTTCATTATGTATTTCTTTTCATTCCGTAATGAAATGGCATATACTTTTATTAAAACTGTTATGATAGAAGGACATACCTTTTATTTACACACAATTATATATTTCTTTTCATTACATAATTATACATAAAAAGCATTTCTTTATATTATGTATTAGAATTTAAATTTGCATGTTTAAGACTGTCAGACAATTGAATGAGGTAACAAAGAATTTATATATTTTTATTTTAGTACAGTTAAGATCTTAATCAGTATTTTTGCGTTAAAGTTATACATTCCTTTATTTTAAATGTGCTTATTAATATGGAATATTTCTGAATCTAAAAATGTCTTTTTAGTTTAAATGAAATCTATAATTTTCTCTTAAGAGGAATGGAAATAAATTTTTAATTTGATAGTTTATCTCTAGCACTGAATTCAATTTAAAATGTTCTTGCTACAATTTAAAATTAAAGAGAAATTATATTATATAAAAATACGTATGTGTGTGTATAGGAAAGTAAATCTAACTGATATCTTCAAATTTTCTAAATATTATTTTAAAAACTACATACGGTTAGCATCTTTGAATATTATGTTTGGACTTTTCCCTCCTAATTCCAATGTTACTCTCTTGAGATTGGATTTAGCAGCAGCTTCCATGACAATTTTTCCAACCTAATTAAAATTTTAAATATTTACAAATTACATTAGTTCTCTATTAAATATAAAGGGATTTAGTTATATATTATTAATAAAACAAGCATTTTTTTATTTCTGGAAATTCTGACAGCAGTATGATTACTTAAGACTTTTGTACATTAAGAAAAATGAACCAGCGATAAATTATAAGTAAATAATATTTTTTATTATAATGGAAGGTAATTGCAAAACTATTTTCCAATATATAATACATAAAAACATGTTCAGTGATTTTTAAAATTTTTAGTATATCTAAGATAGTGTTAAAATATAAAAAAGCAAGAATAAAAATTGAAAGATTCGTAATTACTTCTTAAAATTATATTAGATTCTTTAAAAAAACAATTTTAAATTTCTTTGGTTAAAATAAACTTAACTTATTTGCCACCAAATATGCCTAAAGAATTTTTCTCAAAAACTCAAAGAGCATTCCAATTCACTGTTATCATTGCCAATATTTCAGGTGAGTAGAAGAGCACAGCTCTAAAGACTTTATTAAAGTAACAGTTTGGTTTTGTCTTTAATCAGATTTCAAGTATTTTCTCAACTTAAAGGGCAGCAATAACTTTTTTAAATTATGGCAAAATATTCTTAATTTTATCTTTTTTAAAATTTCAAGTGGCATGTTTCTTTAATAAAATACAAAATGAAATAATTTAAAAAATAATTTTCTATGATAATGCATTAAAGAAATAATATACAAATTCTCTTTAAAAAATTTCTTTTTAGAGATCTCAATCCATTTCAATACCAATTGGTCTCTTTTACTGTTTCTCCTTTCATTGATTTTATTTTGCAGATCTACTTTTACTGACAAAGAGTATACACTGTCACAACCTTTTAAATATGAATTAAATTATAATCTTTTAAGTACTAACACTTAATAACTAAGATTTTCAATCACAATTGCTCAAGCTAGTCCGTTTTTACAATTTGGCCATTTTGAAAGTTTACAAAGTCTTGACATTTTAAACTTTCTCAAAAAATTTTAGATGGATCGGCAATTAAAACTACTATATACAACCATGATATATACTTTTTATGCTAAAAAAATGGTAGACAAATTCCATTCAATGCTCATGAAATACATTCTCAAATGTTACTCTTATTCATAGTTGTTTCCACACATTACTTAGATAACCTGCATATATTTAGACATGCAAATCTATTTACATACTTAAATCTGTATCTGAGCCTGTAGGATAGTTCATAACAAGGAATCAAAGTTAATTTAATTTCTAATCCAAATTCTTTCTAAAATAATTTTAAGGTAACATTTAAATAATCAACTGAATTTAGACTTTATTACATATGAAGACATTTAAGTCTTTCAGAATGAATGAGATTTTTGCAATGAATAAATGATACTGATTGATATTTTTAAATTGAATACATATTTGAGAATAATAATAAACTTTTAAGTATTTAAAGTAGCCTTTTATTTAATAAAAATACATTTAAAATCTAAAAAAGAAAATCCAACAAAATAAAAAAAAATGACAGTGGAGTGTTTAGTCACAAGAGTTCTATGCTTACAGTGCAGTGTAATGTGCACATTTAATAATTCAGATATTCATAATGCCTCTTCCTATTCTATAATCAGATGCAAAGAATGTTTTCACCCACAACAAAAATAATAATAGTTCTTGTTAACAAATACACACAAATAAAAGAATTTAAATTTATATATTAATAAACTTATACAAACAAAATTTTAATAAATGTATATTTGATTTCAAGTACATTCTTGACCAATTTTTAATTATTTAAAAAAATTTTCTTTGCATTTATGCTTGTAGAAATGATTAGTTTTCTAAACTATTCTTTACAAATTTTAACATAAAAGTTTAAGTCTATTATATTAATGATTAAAAATGCACTTTTTATTCAACACATTTAATTAGTGTATAACAATCGAAAAATGAATAATTCAGTATAATTTAAGATATAACGTAATTTATAAATCAAAAATGTTTTTAAAGAATAAAACTAGATAGGTTTACAATTTTGTAGAAAAAAGACGTTTGATAAAAATAAATACATTTTTATTTAAATCATAATGGTTCCATATAAATTTGAATAACTATTTGAAATATTACAATTCTTCTGTTATCTCTATGCTAATGAAAAAATAACTATGTATTGGAAATCTACATATATAAATTTTGAACAATTTTTATGTTAAAATTGACAAAAAGCTGATAACATATGAAGCAGCTAATGTGATGCACTATGAAAATTTTTCAAAAAATCATTATTTTAGAACCTCCCACACAAAAAAACTTATTTTTTATTCCCAATAAGGTTTTACCTCAGTTGATCCTGTGAATGCAATTTTATCAACACCTGGATTGGCTGCAATAGCACCCCCAGCAGTAGGACCAAAACCAGGAACAATATTTACTACACCAGGAGGGAATCCAGCTTCTTTTATTAGCTGTCCAACATATAAAGCAGTTAAAGGTGTCTGCTCTGCAGGCTTTAGAACTACAGTATTTCCAGTAGCTAAGGCTGGTGCTAATTTCCAAGCTTGCATTAACAAAGGAAAATTCCACTGAAAATTAATAATATTTAGTTGTTAAAAACAAATATTTAAATTAAGAACAAATTTTAATTAAACCAAGAAAAACAAATATTTAATAAGATTCCCTTACTGGTATGACTTGGCCACAAACACCAACAGGTTCATGTCTAGTATAAGAGAAATAATCCCCATCAACAGTTAAAGTTTTACCATACACCTTATCAGCAAAACCAGCATAATACCTATCATACAAAAATAAATTCTTATTAACCAAAAAAGCATTAAAAATTTAGCATTTATTATTAATTTGGAACGAATATCCTCAAATTTTCTACACACATTTTTAAAAAGATGTTCTAAATGTAAACCTATAGAAATTAAAAACATTAAGATTAACAATAATCTCAAATTTTGTATAATGTATATGGATATATACACACATAAAAGAGAATGAATAAAGTACACAACTTACAAAAATAAAAATATTGGTTTAAATGTTATACATATAGTAATTTGTTATATATTTCTTCATCATAAACATTGTATACATTAAATTTTAATATGAATAGCAAAATCTAATTAAAATTTAGTCAATAAATATACTTAGAAATTAATAATATAACAATTTAATCGCCTTTAAAGAACATTTATAAAAAGTTATAAATTTTTTTTCTTCCAATACAACATTGAAAAAGATTTCTCTTTTATATACACATATACTTATTATCAATATTGATGCATTTTATTCACAAATTCTTTGCAACTTACTTTAATTTTGTGTGATAGTAAAATCAGTATATAATTAGATAATTATTGCAGTATTTATTTACACTCTTAAATTAGTTTAATTTATTAAATGAAGTAAAGTTTTATGAACTCTCATTATCTTCAGCTTTATTTCAACTGAAATATAGAAATTATATTTTGAAAATCTCACTCCAAATTTAGATTCATTAAAAATTCAGATAAGAAATATTGATATCATTTAGGGTAAATAATGAAGATTTGATTATGCCTGATAGTATACACTATAATACAATTTTGAAACAAAATCATGAACTTTTTATGTTTTACATTACTTTCTCAAATGCAACTTGCAACTTCTACATTTTGGACTAACAAATATAACTTTGGAATAAAAGATATGTTGTCAATGATTGATGAAATTTCAGAGGTACATTATGACTCAAATTCAGAAAAAAGTTCTCTATTCAGAAAATATTCTTGGACTCCACAGCTTGTTTTCCAAAATACTCCACAAAGACTTGATTATATTGAGATAAGAGGACTGAGAGGGCCACATGAGGTGTTTTAATTTATTGTCATGTTCATATGACTAGTTTTGGGAAATTCTACTGGTGTGAATGGCGACATTATCTTTTTGGAAGTCTGTCCAATTGTCAAGAAATAAGTTGCATCATTGGGTGAAAATGGTTGGCCAAAATCCTGTGTGTGTGACATAATCCTTTCTTTTAACATTACCATTTAGAACAAGTGGACCAAGATCACAGCAATATAGCACCCCAAATCATCACTGTCATGCTTAACTATGATCTAAGGCAGACGACTTAAAATTCCGCAGGCAGCATTCAAAATAACAAGTCCATTTGTTGGAAACAATGTGAATGATGATTTATCTTTCTGACAATATTATATTCTCTCATTGTTTTTGTCTAATTTTTATGATCATGACCATATATTCTTTACTTTAAGCATTGTATGATATAATCAATGATTTTGAAATAGCTGCTCAACCATCAATATTTTCCATATGCAGTTCATGCCAAATTGTCTTATGTTTTCATGTTACAACCCACTTCAAAATGTTTCTGTCACCGTCAGTCAGCTTCACTTTTTTACCACTTGTGCAATTTAGATTAAATTTATCCTTGTTTCAAATATGCTGACAGTATAATAGACACAACTTCTCTTATCATCTAGAGGGTAGCTATAAGTTAAGCTCCAGCAATGCTGGCTAGAACAATCATGCCGCTTTCAAAATTAGAGGGCAGTCATAATGGAATTTTAACACAGAAATATATTTTACATCCAACTTCTATCACTGTTAGTAATAGACTCATGTATATACATTCTTATCTGCTAAGCGAAACCTTTCATCACTAAAGGGCCAAAGTATGAGAGATTTGTTTCAAGTGCTATTTGTTGGCAAGTATTCATATTATTTTGTCCAATCTCTAAATATTTAGCATACAGTAAAATATACAAAGTTTATAAATTTCACTGACAATTCTTTATATCAAAATAATTTAAAGCAAATAAATAATTACAAAATAACTAGACTTCAATAAAAATCAGATTACTTTTAGCAATCAAGTTTTAAATTTTATTGTATGATCAATGAAAATGCTATTTAAATTTCAATTAATTTCTTAACATATCCTTATAAATGCATAGCTTAAAAGAATTTCAGTATGAAAAAATTAGATTATAGGCCAATAATTATACACATCTATCTATAACATATTTGACATTATTTCAACTAAAATATATAAGGTTTGTATATTTTTTTAATATATAAAAAAATTATATAAAATAATAACTATAACATAGTTTGCAAAATATATACGCTAAACATTTTGGACCTTACTGTAGTAAATAAAAATAATTTATAAAGTAATTTATATTTTTTAAAATTTGAAACATACCTGTATACTTTCAAAACAAGATCAAGATCTATATGATAAGAATCAGTGAAAGGCTTTCCATTATCTAATGTTTCCAAACTCTGAAAGATATTTAATATTGACAATAAAGTAGATGTACTTAAAAATTTGTTAAATATCAATTACAATTTATATAAATTATTACACAAGCATAAATATAGAACTACCGATGATATTTCAAGTAAACATCATAAAACTAATGTACATATTATGGCTCAATATTAACAGAGCCATAATATGTATATTCATTTTTAAGGACAATCTTAATTTTAGGTAACTCACTTTGGTTTTTCCCTGTTTTTATATGCCTTGATAATGTGTTACATGAAGTTAGTTTCAATATTTTATGTGTTAATAGATTTAAGTAGTTTTTTTAAACATTTTAAAAGTTAAGAAAATAATCAATATAGAAATGGTTAAAAATCAGACAATTATTTAGCTATTTATGAACAATTTTTTTAAGAAGAAAATGTATAGTGTTCTCTATGTAAAACATTTTCAGAAATTTATAAATATAAGACATAGTTAACAGTAATTCAAACATTAAAAAACGTTAATTTTCCATAAATTTATTTTTTTGTATACCAGCATTAGGCATATTTTCTACAGCATACACAAGCGACTGATTTAGGAAATTTTATAGTTTTGGTTAGATTGTTGTTCAATTGTCACTTTTGCACACATGAACTAATTAGACCTCAAATATTTTTAAATTATTTGAATATTATATGATGAGTAATTGTAAATTCCTAAGAAATAAAGATAGTCACAGCATTAGTGCCCATTGAAATTGCTATTAAAGTTTCTAAGTATCTCAACTTTGAATTTTCAAAGTTTCTTAAATGTGTAGATTTATTAAAAATGATATATTTTTAGAAGAAAATAAATTTAAGATTACATGACCTTTTTGATTCGAAACAATTTTAATTAGAAGCAATTTTATAATTGGGAAACTTTGAAATTTGAACTTGGTAATTTTATTGAAATGATGCAGGAAATTTTTTTAATAGCAAAATGTTTCAAATGAATTCAAAATAAAGATTTTATACAGTATTGTTGTAGGAAAAAAACATATTTTTTAGATACAATTCATAAATATTAACATAAGAAGTGGTTAACAGTATACATGATGCGCAGAAAATTTATTATATTTAATTTACATAAATAGATTTAATACTTTACTTTAAAATTCCACAATATCTCTGGTGAAAAATCCTCAAATATATATAAAACCGATTAAATAAAATCATATATTTATAAAATTTAAACTCAGTATTTCCAAATACTTTAATATAATTTATTATTTGAAGTAATATTGTGTGAAAATTTTGAGAAATATAATCAAACAACTAAATGAAGTCTTAATCTTTTGACTTTCAATTTGGTTGTTTAGCCATAATTAATGTCAATGTGAGTTATTCCTCATTATTTAATTATTAATGTATATTAATAATTTTATTAACATTTAATTATTAATGTATATTAACAATTAAATAATATTATTTAATGTATATTTTTATTATTTAAAGCCAATGTGAGTTAAGAATAACTCTCACAATTATATTAACATTAATTGTACCATTTAAACTACTTTTTCATTTACATCTTATTATTTGGTTAATTCTTTTTAGAGTGTAGACAAGCTTTTTTTTAATTTATCATATTAAATCAAAATTCCTAGATTTAAATATTACCAAGAGTACATTACAAATTAGGATGTTTTTAAGTGAAAATATTTAGAAAATGAATAATGTTATAAATTACTTACAGCTAAATAAGCTCTATCTCTTTCAATAAGATCTGCTAACTTATTTAACAGCCTGCCTCGTTCTGATGCATCCAATCTTCGCCAAGGAGATCCAAATCTAAAAGCATGTTGAGCAGCTTTTACAGCCTTATCCACATCTTCCTGTATTAAGAATAGTCTTAAAAATTTAAGCACTTGCATATTTTTCTGATATGTTAATTTTTCATGATATGATGTTACAGCATATTTAACAATGTTGTTTATTCACATAAAATATGGTGCATTTTAAAAATATAAAATAAAATTTTTTTGCATTGCTATAAGAATAAGTTATTACATATAAGATAACATATGAGAACTACAATTTGTATGCAGAACTCATTCTAATATAAAAACAATTTCAAATTTATAAATATATCAATTTAAAAGAGTTTATAAACTCGTATTAAAGTTCTTAAAAAGGTTTTAATGACATCAATTTAGCTTTAATTATGCTTTTATGATCTAAACTAATTACTCAATTACATGAAATACTACTATAAAAAGTTTCTTACAGTTGTTCCTTCTTCTATATGAGCTATCACATCTCCTGTAGCTGGATTTACAGTAGGAAAAGATTTACCAGACACTGACTTTTGCCACTCATTGTTAATAAAAAGCTATAAAATAAAATATAATTTATCATGTGACAACATCTTATTAGATTTTGCAAATTTTTATAGAAAATAATTTTCAAAATAAATATTAGAATGTTTAACATTAAAATCGAAATATAAATTTTAACAGAATAGAAAGCTAAGCATTTTCAAAGTAGAAAACAAATATTTTTAAAAATAAAACATACAGATAAGTGATGTTTCTAAAATTTAATACAATAATGTATCTGACATCTGTCTATAAAAAGTAATATTCTTTCGTAGATTAATAATAAACAAAAATCAATAGTTCTTTATACATATTTGAGATTAAAATATAACTTGCTTAAATTACTTTTTAAATATTTATTTTGGAAGATAACAGATTTCATCTGTTCGAAGCTCACTCTAAACAATTTGGATAATTGAATGAAATTCTTAAAAATGGATTCTGAACTGTCAAACAATCTTGCACATGAATAAAAATAAAATCACAAATTAAAAACCTCAAAAATTAGAAGAAATTAGTTTGATTAATTATTAAGAAAACACATGATATTTCTAATTCCAAATATTTAAACATTAATTTTACACATGAGAGTGAAAAATAGAAAATTTTAATTAGATATTCATATATTTAAATTCAAATTTAATATACTTTAAGTTACAGCTAAGAAAGCTCAATATATTTTATCATTTATTGGAAATCAAATATTTCTGATCAGTTTCAAAACAATTTTATCTCATAAAACAGTCTTTCAGGTGTTTTAATTTAGTAAAAACGTCAACATTCGTATAACTAAGCTATAAAATGGCAGCTGGATCAACAGAATTTATTGGAAACATAAATTTTATTTTTATCATTGATATTTAATGTTTGTCTTTCTTTTTTCATTTACCTTCATAAATATTTTTAAACAAAATCTTAACTCCAACATTTATTTTATATTTTATAAGAATCCGATGTATTCTGTAAAAATTGATAGATTGTTAAATTATATTTATTTTAATGACACCTAAAATATTATGAAGCATAGTTTTTAATTAAATAAAAACTATATAAAAACTATAATTTTTTTAACTAATGCTAAGATTTAATAGCACTTTTCTTAATATTTGAAATTTTAAAACACAAAATTATTAAATACAATAGGAATCCAAGGAAATTGGAATTGCCATAAATTACAATTTCTTTGAGTGTTTATGTTGATAAGAATGAAATATACAAAAAGAGAATTTACTTATAATTTACAACTTTTAATGAAAATCCTTATATTAAAAGCAACTTTGTTTAATTTAAACAGTTTTTTTAAATAAACTAAACACTTTAGGCATTATTAGAAAATATTTTTATACATGAAACTTAAAATTGGCATTTTACAAAATATTCTATTCAATTTCTATTATTTTATCATAAAAGATTCCCATTTTTAAAATAATTGATAAGTTTTATACCACCTGGTGAAATAAAAAAAGAACCCATTACAAGATTGGATAAAAATGTTAAAAAAAAAAAAAAAAAAAAAAAAACAAGATAAAAATGCCATAATAAAAATAAGATCACAAGCAATTGCTTAAAATAAGACATCATTCAAAACAACCCTAAGATCATGAATAAAATTTGACAGGACTGACTGCTGTGTGTGTGTCCTTACAACAACCTAGTATTCCAGAAAACAAGTATGCTATGGAGACTATGATCTCATAGAACTTCAAAAATTAATTCAACATGCTCATTAAAGAGAGGATGGATTATTTTTGTAGCTCTTCAAAGTTATGAGAGCTTTATTTTGAATAGTAATAAACTATTATTCTATCCCTCTAATATTTATAATAAAAAATTTTGAAAATTAATTCATTGGAATTTTTTAAAGTAAAGTATTTTTTAAAAAGAATTTCATAACTATTTTAAATAGTTTATTTTTATTCCAAAAAGTGACATTAACATAAGTATGTAAAGTAACTTTTAGCTCTTATGATTTATTCTAAAATTGAAGATTTAAAAAAGATAATAGGTTCTTTTATAATTTAAATTAATGTCAATAGACAGGAATTTAAAATAAGTAAAAATTAATTTTTTACATGACACTTAGGTTAGGTTAAAAATACTGTTACTCTGAAAATATTCCTGTAAAACTTATTATTAGAGTGTTATTTGCTGCAGAATTGTTTATATGATTCCTAACTTCTTTACAAAATGTTTACAGAAAAATTCATATTATTGGACTTAATTTATTAGCTAATAATATTTTCATTTTGCAAACAATATTGCCAGCCAAATGATAGTACCAAACATAAATAAAAAATTTGACTGTATACTTTAAATAATGTTAAAATGCAAATACTTTAAATAATGTTAAAATGTTTAAACTTAAAACACTGAACAATTAATAATCGATATTTTTTCTATATTCCATCCATTACAGCTAATAATCTGATTGCTGAGATTTGTACCAATGAAATGGAATACTATAATCAATATTTAATTATGTTTGTTTTAAGTCATAAAAAATATTCTCATAAAAAATAGATTTTTATAAATGACAAGATGATTTTATTTTTGTAACATTTGAATAAGAAAATTAAAATAAATAAATAGGAGCATGATTAATTATCTTAAAAAGTAATTTTGAAATTCTGATACTTTTTATTTAACAGCTTTTGGCAGTTGTAATAAAAAGTGACAGGAATTTAAATAATTATAATTTAGAGCTGCAAAAATTATTTTAATCTTTTTTAAAAAATATTTCAATGAACACAAATTTTTATCTTTTAAAAACATATTAAAATTTCTATTTTTTAAGTACACAAAACATTTTTTAAATATAAAAATACAAAATTTTGAAAATTTTGGTGAAATTTAAATTGAATAATTTTACATTTTAATATACATGAACAGCTAAATAAAAAAATACAAATGAAATGCATTTTTTTCAGAAAAAAGCAAATAACGCACTTATAATGCGAAATGATTACTTATTACGTATATGCAAGTACTATATTCATTATATATATCATAAATAAACCTGAACATACATTAATCATAAAAAACATCATAAAATGGTTAAAATCAAAAACTTTTTTAATGAAATAATAATTTAATAATGGTATTCTTTAATTTAAAAATAGATTGATGATTTCGAAATTTATTTTTAAATTAAATACTGTTGGAACTAAATATATGGAAGTAATTTTAAAAAATTTAATGTTCATTTAATTTAATTATGCAATTTAAAGATAAATATGAAAGGAACTTTTTCCACATTTACAGAGTGGAAAGTTCCTATCACACTTACACTATTGAGGATATTTAGTTTTGTTTCATTGGTAATATTAGTAATTCTACAATGAAATATTTATTAGAATAAATTATTGTTTTTACTAAGTTGTTTTTTTTTAAATAGAAGCTTTAATTCACACCTAAATGTTTGAAAATTTATAATGCAATAAAGGTTTATTAAATACTGAAATTGATGGATTTAACTAACCTTCCTCCCGTCCTTTAATATATGGTTAGGTTTATTTGTTGACCAACAATAATCCTTTTTACATATATATGGATGCTAAAATTTAAAGTGAATTCTTAACCTTACAAACATTCAAAGGCAAAGTGCACTCAAACTTAAAAGTACAAAAACATATCTGCAGGAATGCTAAATATCAAAAATTATAGTAGTTTTCTTAGTGAAAAAAATGGTTCTTATTCTTTTATTTTCACGAATTTACTCAGTGGTATGAAATATTTTGAAATGTTGACAAACTTATTATTTGACAGGTTTAATAAAGAAATATAAAAAATGTGATATTTCTGGCAGCAGTTTAGTTTCACACTGAAAATATTTTTTTATGAGCACAATTTTAAAGATAAAAATTTTGTCTTATAATATATATATATATATATATATATATATATATATATATATATATGCTTATGTAAAGCACAAATATTGTTGTCGAGAAAAATCTTTCTCGAATTTTGTCTTAAAGTGACATTTCCACAGTTGATGGCTGGATTTTAAACATTTAAGAGCTTTCAATAACTTTTACAAAGTTTTTAATCCTGCAAATATAATTGGCACTACAGAATTATCCAGTATAAATGGCTAATAAAATGTTTCTAAAATATTTTAATACTAACACCAACTGATAGGAAAAACTTCGCAAAAAAGTGGAAAGCAGTAATTAATTTTATTATTTAAATATCAATATAAAAATTCTGCATTCGTTTTATATCACTCGTATAAGTTTCAATGTGGAAAAATAACAGAAAACTTACTTTAGTGAAATGGATATCTGGTTTTGTAATGGGGGCTACCGCTTGAGAAGAATAAGATATATTGATAATTTTGCTTGAAAAACCCACTTTATTTTTCAAAAAGCACCTCAGCATTTTAGGAATTTGATATTATGCCGGTACTCGATATTGTTATGCCAAGTCTGATAAGCAATCGCTTTTATCAGTTCGTACCGAACTACAGAATAACAAACGAACCCGAAACTACCTTCCGCTCCACAGTTCCAGCTTCGCAGACTATTTATTTGCAATCTTTGCAAGAAAAAAAGAGAGATAAGAGGGAGTGGAGAGGGAAGAAAATGTGATTGACTTGTATTACAATACTGCGTATTTGTATTGAATTGAAAATTTAATTTGTATAATCTTTTTATATTGGTATAAATTACATTTTATATCATGTTTTATAAAATTTATTTCTAATTTAAAAATTGCTTAATTAAAATAAAACTTAACTCATAGAAAGTGGCAACAAAACGATGCCAAAGCGGTTCGGTTGAATTTAAAACGTTAACTGCTAACGGTATTGTCAAACTATTGAAATTTGAACTTAATCGATTTTTTAACCTATTAATAAACTTTAGAATGCTAATATAAATCACATATAAATTTTAGTGTAGCGTATATGTGTGTGTGATTTTTATTCTGTAAGATATCGGATATGTCTCGTTTAAGTTATGGAGGAGGTAAGTTTTGTTGTGTCAACATAAATCTCCGAAAAACTTGCATGTGACTATTTTCCGAAATATTTCTTATATTAAACATTTTCACTACAATTTTTATATTTATATCGTTTCATAATCGCTTATTTATTGGGTGAAACTGAGTAATACGGTCGAAGTTTGGCGATTTTTTGGATTTTTTTTTCGCCAAGTACAAGTTAGGATTGAAATTCCTACGCTATATTCACAGCGAAATACAAAACGAATATAAAAGACAGTATTGAAATTCCGGCACTATATCTAAACCGGGTAAAACTGAGGTCTGACCGTAATACTCAGTTTAGCCATTTATTGTTCTCTATTTCAAATTTTAAGCTGTTTATGTAAAATGTTGATATGGAAATTATTAATAAATTATTCTTACTATGATTTTAAATGTTTTAATTTGTGGGGAAGTTTCTTGTTAAGAGATCTCGGCTTGTTTTCCGCCATTTTTTGGAGACAAAACCGGCTCTTGAGAGCTCGGTTTTGTTGCAGGGGGAGGGGGATGGGGAAGGGGAGGAGAAAGGATGTCGCAACCCTTCGAAAAGGGTTGCTCTGAAAAGGGGCGTGGCTCTATGAAGGAGCAGGGAAATACATAAGGGAAGAAATACAAAACAAAAGAAATACAAAATTCATCAATAAAATAAAAATATAAAAATTATAAAAATTTTTATTGATAACTATAAATATTTAATAACAATTAACTGCTAATTTCAATTAATAAATTCAATTACCTTTTCTTAATATTTCAAAGTCTTATATTTTTTAATTGTCTATTTAGTTAAAAATCATTTATCGATTTCTAAAAACAAACACTTACTTATTTTCTTAAATTGTTCTTCATTCAAATAAATTTATAAATATTTGTTTAAATTTACTTTAAATCTCTTATTTGATTGCTTAAATATTTTATTTTTTTAAATTATTTTTTAATTCAAATTTATTTATCGATTTCAAATATAATAAAATAAATTAAAAATGAATTTTTTTCTATTAATACAATATTTATATACGTAATTATTTCTTTAATTTTAATTTAATTCTTATTTGATTGATTAAATATTTCATTTATTTTTTTAATTATTTTTATAATAAAATAAAATTATTGAATAGTAGTAATTTAATGAATTTTTTTCTATTAATATAATATTTATACATATAATTATTTCTTTAATTTTAATTTTAATCTTATTTAATTAATTAAATATTTCAATTTTTAAATTATTTTTCTAATATTATAAGCATTAAATTAATGATGTTTGTATCAGAAATTTAAACAAAGATATCTAAATAGCATATTTTTTCTTAATTATTAGGTATTAAAAATAATTACCCAAATTAAATAATGGATTTAAATTTTTATGCCGAATAATTGTAAAATAAAATGCAGGTAGAATAAAATAATTTTCCCGAACAATTAAGATGAATTTAACCTCTCTTAACAAAGACTACTTTAAAATAATGTTTACTGGCAGTTCAAAATGTATTTCATGTTTACTGCCTAAAAAGATTGGAATATTGAAGAATTCGATTTGAAAATATATCAAAAATTAAAATACTTTAAATAATAAAGTAAATCACTCACCTTCGTAGAGAATACAGCCACTTTTTCGCGCCAATGCTTCCCGCCTGTTTACCAACGCGGTCAGTTAAACTATACAGTTAAACTTTATCAGTTATCTTCACAGTTAAGAAGGTTGGTAACTTATATTTTATCATCTTCTCTTGTCGGAAGGAGACCAAGATCACCTAAAAAGGAAATAACCGTAGCACTAGAATTTAGTATCTCAGGAGCTGAATATTTACTGAAATTTACTAGTAAAGGATGCATATCTATAATTAATAGGAAACAGAATTTAAAGAAAATATTTAAACTAAAAAGTTAAGGATGATTAAATGTTTAAAAGAAGAAAACAAAGTTAAAGAATTTAATAAAATTTAGACTCAAAAATTTAAGAATAATTAAATATTTAAGAAATAGCAGACAAAATTAATAAGTAAAAATAATCTAATATTTATAGAAATATAATAAATATATAAATAATTAAATATGAAATTGTGAATATGAAGAATAAATGATAAGTAAGTTGAAACTCGTCTAGTGGAAGACAAAAAAATGCTTCAAATAGCACAGAGCAAGCTAAGAGCAAATGTAATTGCAATGAGGAGCTGAAATTCATCGAATTTATACCGCAAAAATCACGCCAAAACTGTGCGTTTCGATCGCCATAGCGAACGCCAGAAGTGATAAAGAGTAATATGTGTTTACCAGGCATGAACACCACGTGATTATGACGTAGGAATGACGTTCAATAATAGCATCCCTCAAGTTAATTTTATAATTAAAATAATTAAAAAAAATAAATGAAATATTTAATCAATCAAATAAGATTAGAATAGAAAATAATAGAAAAAAATTCATTAAATTAATGTTATTCAATAATTTTACTTTATTAGAAAAATAATTAAAAAAAATAAATGAAAAATTTAATCAATCAAATAAGAATTAAATTAAAATTAAAGAAATAATTATATGTATAAATATTATATTAATAGAAAAAAATTCATTAATTTAATACTATTCAATAATTTTATTTTATTAGAAAATTAACTAAAAAAAAATAAAATAAATGAAATATTTAATCAATCAAATAAGATTAGAATAGAAAATAATAGAAAAAAATTCATTAAATTAATGCTATTCAATAATTTTACTTTATTAGAAAAATAATTAAAAAAAATAAATGAAAAATTTAATCAATCAAATAAGAATTAAATTAAAATTAAAGAAATAATTATATGTATAAATATTATATTAATAGAAAAAAATTCATTAATTTAATACTATTCAATAATTTTATTTTATTAGAAAAATTAACTAAAAAAAAATAAAATAAATGAAATATTTAATCAATCAAATAAGATTAGAATAGAAAATAATAGAAAAAAGTTCATTAAATTAATGCTATTCAATAATTTTACTTTATTAGAAAAATAATTAAAAAAAAATAAATGAAAAATTTAATCAATCAAATAAGAATTAAATTAAAATTAAAGAAATAATTATATGTATAAATATTATATTAATAGAAAAAAATTCATTAATTTAATACTATTCAATAATTTTATTTTATTAGAAAATTAACTAAAAAAAATAAAATAAATGAAATATTTAATCAATCAAATAAGATTAGAATAGAAAATAATAGAAAAAAATTCATTAAATTAATGCTATTCAATAATTTTACTTTATTAGAAAAATAATTAAAAAAAATAAATGAAAAATTTAATCAATCAAATAAGAATTAAATTAAAATTAAAGAAATAATTATATGTATAAATATTATATTAATAGAAAAAAATTCATTAAATTAATGCTATTCAATAATTTCACTTTATTAGAAAAATAATTAAAAAAAAAATAAATGAAAATATTTAATCAATCAAATAAGAATTAAATTAAAATTAAAGAAAATAAATTACTGTAAATTAGTAAGATTTTTATTTATTTTTAGAAATACTATTCAATAATACTATTCATATATTCTAATCAACATTTTGATCCAATGGTAAACTTGGTATTAAAAAATACATAGGCAAAGCATAAGTGAAAAATAGAAAATAACAAAATTTGGTTATATATTTCGTATATATACATATAAAATACTTTTCCCCATCAATAATTCCAATAATTATGTACATAAATGATATATTAATACAAAAATTCATTAAAATAATGCTTTATTTTATTATTATATTATAAATTAATACATAAGTTTTAATTCAATAAATAATACATTAAAAAATTAAAATTTTTAAGCAATCAATTAAGATTTAAATTGAAATTAAACGAATAATTATAAATTTATTTTATTTTATTATTATATAAGCTATCTTAAATTTTGAATGAAGAACAATTTAAGAACAAAGTAAATAAGATTTATATTTATTTTTAAAAATCTATAAATGAATTTTTATTAAATAGACAATAATTTAAAAATATAAATAAGACAAATATTAAGAAAAGGTAATGAATAATGAATAATTCCTCCAGAACTTTGGCGTAAAATAATAAGCGGCGAATAATCTGGCGATCGCCAGTAGCGATAAAGATTTACGTATAATCGTCTGGATAGAGAATACCACGTGACTGTGACGTCATAAAATCGCATTCCTCGAGTGACGTCACTAGTGACCATATTTGAATCGTTATCGCTGCTTGGCAATCAAGCTTGGCGAAACTTTGGCGATAGATCTCTATATAAGAATATCCCCAATTTGTGAGATATCCTAATATTCATTATTCGTTTGACACATTTTCCAATTATCTCCTCAACCGAAGTCCGAAATCATGATGTGTCGCTTAAATCTGAATATCGTGACTCTGAATATTTCCTTTTTATATATCTACTACAACAAGGTATTTTTATATTTGCTTACAAAAATTGAAAATTCTACTATGTTAGAAGGTTAATTTTTTGAGAATACTATAAAGTACTATGAAATGAAACACCAAGTAATTAAAGGTTTGTTGTTTATTCTTGATTCACTAATAGTATATGTATGATCACATTGGTTTTTTACTAAAGAGAAAAAATATGCTTAAATCATTCAGTAATACACATTTTTAAAAATTATCCTTCATATTTATGTCCAAACAGTAATATTAAATCAGTGACATTATAATACCAGATTTTACATTATACGTTTATAATTAAACTGTGATGCAGATCTTTGAGAATGTATCCTGCGTAATGCTGTCAAGCAAAGATTAATAACTGAGCAATATCTCTGAATCTGGAATGAAATTAATTATTTTAGCTTTTGCTTTTTTATAAGCATAAAAATAAAAGTGCTAAAATTTTTATGTAATTTAATGCACAAGATGCTTTAATATGTAGAGAATTTAAACTTTTGTATATAAAAAGTGTATTCACCTAATCTGCTATGTCATCATTTGTATAAAATGTAAACTATTTCACACATTAACATTTTAAAATTCAACTTTTTTGTATAATTTTACTAACTATAATCAACCTGGGGCCTGAGCAGCTACCAGGCGCGTCGGTAGGCGGTGGATCACCGAACGTCCTGTAGGAATGACAGGATAGCCTTGAATATAGAATCAGAGGCCGCGAACCAGCTCCCGTAAACCCTGGTGTTATGCGTTCCGTGCCTAGGGCTAATTGGCACCGCGGTATTGGTGTCTTAACGGAGCCTCTAGTTGCCTGGCAAACTTCTAGAGTAATTTGCCTTGCCCAGTATCTCAGGCAATGCTGGGTGGACTTATATTACCTGAGCTTATAAATTGTTATCTTGTGGCTGAAAAGACACAAGAAATAACAAGCCTTTCTGCATCTACAGGTGATGCCTCTGAAGTTGACCTTGCTGAAAAAGACAAGTGAACTCAGAGGCTGTCTTGTAAAGGGGCAGTAATGAATCCTTCACTTGAGGTAGAAATGACCTCCAAACCATCTTCTGGTGAAAGTCAGGAAGCTATCCCTAGTATGACTGACTTTCTGACCAGATGGGACTCAAAAATCAATGTTCTTAGATGGGAAAAACGGAAGATGTATGAAGCTTGGCTTAAATCTCCTGGTCAAACCCATGCTAAAAGTATGATCTGTAGATCATCAGCGAGGATTTCCTATGAAATTCTAAGATGCTCTAGGCAGAAGATACGTTTAATCGTAGGCTTCATATCTGGGCACTACTATTTTAGAAAACATCTCCATAAAATGGGACTATTTCAGCAAGACCCTATCTGCTGGAAATGTCATACGCAAGAGGAAACGGCAGAGCATATCATTTATGAATGCGAGGCTCTTGCCCTCCCTAGATTAACCTCTTTAGGCATCATCCATACTAGAGAGTTACACCTAGACTCCATTAAAGGGTTATCGGACTTTATTAATAAAGTGGGAGACCCGAGCAACTGGAACTAGGAAACATTGGGTTTGGAGTTAATGGTACAAAATGCTGATAAAAGCAGAGATGCCCAATGACATACAAACCCAATTCTAAGAAGAAGGAGAAGAACTATAATCAAATTATAAAAGTATTTTAAGCTTTCTAATTTAATGTCACACTTAAAATTATTAACTCAGATTTCGAAGGACCAGTTGAAAACTTCGGTATAGATTTGATTTTAAAATTAATTGAAATTTTGACTGCATTTAATCTATTGGTATGTATGTTGACTTATTACTGTGTTATAATGGCTCCATTCATGACTTATTTCAATGTATATCATATCAATTGCTTTTGATTTCTAATATGTTCACAAGTTGATTGCAGTTTTGAGTTTTTGTATCTTGTGGAATATAAATTATTATTGTTAAGTCCCTTTATGTGTGTGTGTGAAATTAAAAGCTTATGGAGATAAAATTGTAATTTATTAGTTATAAATGATGTGTTTGAAACTGCTATAAGATTTGATTAATATAGAACTGTTAACAATATATTATTTTTTTCTCAGTCCAAAAAATATTTGAATAGTTTTTCTGTTTGGAACATATTTTAGTCATCCTATCATAACAGAGTTTCATTAGATAATGTTATAAATTTAATTTAATATGCTTTCAATCACTTTAATGAATAAGATATAGAACTAAAGTTCAGGTTTGTGTGATGAAGAAATATAAAATTTTAATAATAGCCCACTTGTAAATATATAATCAAGAGGAAAACATTATTAATCAGCTTTAAAAATGTTATCACTGTAATGCCTACCAAGCTAAGATAAACTCCCAAATTATAAAACTAAATCAAAGTGTATCATAATCAATTGATGTTTTTGGCCATGTTAAAAGCATTTTGCCTTGTTAGTATCAGCATTAAATTAATAACATGATTTACCAAACTTATTATAATTTATTTTTAATGAGCTAGTCATATTTACTAACCTTAGCATGTTTACTACAAAGGTTTGATTTTGTTTCCTTTAACTTGCTTTAGCTTTGTTTAGCAGTTAGCTTGTTTAGCTTTTTATCAAATCTATTTTTATGGAAAAATAAAAAAAAATTGATTGACTATATTTAATTTAAAATAAAATCTTGGGCTATTAAAATCGTCATCTCTACATTGTATTATTTTTGCTTCTCATTAAGAAACTTTCTATACCTTCAAGGATTATAAGTATGAGTATAATGGAACTACCAGATTTTTTGCTATAAAATATTTTTATGTGTTCTTTATTTTTCAAACATATTTTAAATATAAGAGAATTTAAATTCTTTTATCTAATTAATTTTTCAGTCTCTAAACTGATTATTTAAATAGTTTAGAAGATCTTGGCATATACTTTATGTTTTGTAAGTAATTTTATACATTTAGTGATCATATTGACAAGTAGAATTAATGGTAAAAGACAACAGAGCTGTACATATTTGGTGTGATTTTCAATTTTCTAGCCAAGCGCTCCACAGCTCTGTTGCCAACCTAAATTGCATCTATATGATCAATATCTGGCTACCAATACTGATCATGTTTGAACTCAGACTTTGAAATCGTGTATTTTTTCGAATACCAAATATCAAAATTTCAAATATTTCATTATGATTAAGTACTATAGAAGTATTTTATATATATATATAATACTAATAACTGGAAATGAATTTATTAAAACTTGAATTTTAATATACCGTGCAATTATGCTCACCTTAAAACTTCAGTGTAATGCTACCTATTGCAGTGACAATCGGGTAATAAAGCTAAATTTCTAACATTAACAAATTTCATTTTTTATTTAAACTCTAATTTTAAAATACTAGGTAATTGCGCCCACCTTAAAAAAATTTCAGTACAGCATAATTTAACAGTAACGTAAAACACTCAATAAAGCTTACTTAACCTTTTCGCGACGGGGCGCCTTTGTTTAAGACGCGCGTTCAGGACGAAGCTGAAGTGAAAGGAATGATATTACAGGACAGGGGTTTTTCTCCGCTAGTCCTAACTTTAGAAAGAAATTCATAAATAATAAAGATAAAGTCCTATCGCCGAGATTTTTGGTAGCATTTTAGGTTATTACATAATCTATCTTATAACATTAAAACTAGACTTTAATAATGTTTTTCCTTCAATTTATTTGAAAATATATATTTGTTCAAATTAAGGGTAGGAAAATGCCTACCAGATAATCCTCGCCATAATAATCTGGAGTCGAGAATTTTCGAAATAACAAGAAAAGTGAGCAAATATAACCGAAAGCAGTAAAAACTGTAAGGAAATTGACGTTAAAACCTTAAAAGACTTCCAATAGTAGCGAAAACAAAATAAAAAAGTGTTTGGAGAGCTATCAAAAGCGAGAATGCTTAAATCATGTGGATAGTTGAAGAGCCAAGCTATGTTTGTTTACATTGAGATTTCCTCTCTCCCCACCCACAGCTGATCATCAAAATACCAAAAAAAGTAGGAATATGAAAAAAATGAAGGTTAGAACACTAAAACTTTGTTCAGTTTAAATGTAATGGACACATAGTGCCATCTAGTGATTATTAAAAACTGTTCCAGCTTAAAATGCATATATGAACCGCCTGGCCCTCACTTTTGTCCGTACGAAATGCATTTATGCACCACCCGGCCCTCACTGTCGTCCGTACGAATACATATGTGCAACGCCCGTCGCGAAGAGGTTAAAGATGTATTTACTTATGTTAACATGCATTTTTATAAAAAATTCCTCTGAATGAAATTTTAATGAAAAATAAAATAGCTCACCTGGATGAGAAAAGAACATTTTTAAGAACTTCGAAGAAATCTTCTACTGTATTTTCTTTATGCCTTTTCTGCCATACATTCTCTGTGATGTATGAATCAAACTGACCAGGCACATGATTATCAGATTTTTTATTGGGCGACTAAATGAAAATTTGAAATACTATAACTTTAAAAAATGTAAACAATATAGTTTTCAAAACAATATTTAAAAAATTATAAACAATATATCTTCTGAAAATTCGAGATAATATTACTTTAAAAAAAGTTTAAGTCCAATAATGAAAACATTAACGTAGCATGTTCTTAAATTGTAATGAAATAAAGTTACTCATTAAAGCAAGGTTGCATACAAAACAAAAATCTCGTCATAAAAACCCCATTCTGAACCGTTAAGCCAGTTTGGCGCACTTTATGGCATGCTTGGCGCATTTTATCCTCTATGCTGTTCTCTACTCTTTAGCGGAATTAACATCAAGCTGTCATATTTGATGCCATTTTGGTGTTTTTGTCTATTAACAAACATTTTCACATTAAAATTCTTTAAGTCTATAATTGTTATTAGAAAAGTAAAAAATATGATTGGCACCTACTCACTCAATAAATCAGCACTTTTGTTCCAAAGAAAAAATTGAGAAATATGCTACTTATTTTGTGTGCACTCTTAAGTATACATTGAAGTTTATTAAGAGGATTGAATTTTATTCCTACTTAAATAGCGAGCTCTCGCTCTCTACAATTTTGTATTACGAATATTGATTGTATATACCTTCTAGCTTATTGGGAAAGAGAAAAAATAAACAGAAAATATCATTTATTAATTTTAGATTTCTGATCAGCATATATGTACACAAAATGGAAAATATTTTTGAGGAATAGGATGAGAGAGAACTTATTAATTTGAGAATTGGAATCTTTAATTTTAAAATAAATGTATTCCTCAATTTAATGTTTTTAATATCTAGATTTCTATTTTGACTTGGAACTATTCTATTCTATACTGGAAAGGAAGATGCAAACTAATGATCTTAATTTCCTAGTTTAAATTCATGGTTAGGTATATTTAAAATCAAGGTAGAAAAGAAAATGTTTATTTGGACTAGAAGGCAAAGGTAATCTCAAACTGGGAAATTCCTTTTCACATTAAATAATTGTTAAATTGTCAGCTTTATGGTTGTTATAATAAGACATATGAGTTATTTGTTCAAGTTTAATCTTTCTCCTTGTGTGGGAAAAAAAAGTGAAACACACAAACCAAATTGCTTAAATAATCGGCTTAGTTATAAACAACTGTAAACTATCTTTCTTTTTTATGTGAAAAAAATTCGACCAAAAATTAAGAACTATCATAAATGTAACATGGAAGAGAGAAGCTTGAAATATCCCAGTTAGCTTTAATGCAACTAGATCTAAAAACATTCCGAACCATTAAGCCAGTTAAAATAACATGGCAATCTTTTTCATTGTTATCATATTAAAATAGCGTAGATCAATCAAAAAGATTTTTTAAGAATGAGTTAGCTATTTTTCTTAATTTATAAACAATTTCTACTCAGCCATTTTTTCATAGTTAAATTATATTTTAAAAGAAGAGGTAATTTAAAAATTTGTTTCTCTTTAGGAAAATGAAATAAAATATTTAACTTCAAATCATAATTATCCATAATTCTATTCTAATACTGTAATAAACTTAACTTCAAGAGAAATTGATTCAATTTTAGTATCAAATTTAAAATTTGATTTGCAATTTCAAAATGTGAAATCATAAAATATGATTAATAAAACCTTTCATTATATTTTATGATTTCCTTTTGATGTAAGAAATGGAAAACTTGATTTTTAATCCTTAATGAAGATATATAGTTTGAATTTATGTTTTAATGAATTTTATGTTTTAATAGAATACTGAAATTTATGTTTCAATATTAGTTTATAACTTCAGTTTTTTACTAAGGGATTTTATTTTTTTTTCTAGATATATTTTCTCCTGTTCGGTGTGATACTTCTCTTAATGAAGATTCCTTTTTGGAGGGAAGAAATTCAGATATATTTTTTGGAACATGGGATGATCTTTCTCTTAAGAATAATAGTTATCAAGAGAAAAAGGTTTATATGCTATTTTATGTTAACTTTTATTGCTATTTAAACTTTTAAAAATTTACTTAATTCTGAGCTACTATAGTAAAATTTATTAGTTGAAGAATACTATAATTAAAGAAAAATGTATTTGTATATATAAACTGATTTGTAAAAATTAATGAAAATTGATTAATTTTTATGTTAACTTATTTACTTAATATAATTCAATTAATACTAGGGCAAAATGGTAATTTACATAGCAATATAATTTTTGATCAAATAAAAATTTTTTTAATTATTTTTAACTACATTAATTTTTACTACAGCCAATTAACTACAGAATGGTGATGTGCAGCAAAAGCTACATGTTTACATTTTTTCTGTAATTTAGCTGTTTATTATTTAAATAAAGTAATAATTGATAATTTTGAGATTAACTTGCATTGTATTTTTAGTTGTAGGAAACCTGTAAGTTGTTCACAAAACAGTCTATTTTTTTAATATTTTTAAAGATATTTAATGCATTAATTTTCAATGGTTTCATTTATTTAATTTTAATTTGATTGCCCACATATTTGTATTAGTTTGTATTACTCTCCCTTGTTTGTGTACTCTGTGCAGACAACATCAAATTTTTGATGCTACTCATCTTGACTCTTGCTCTGTATTTGTGTTTTTAAACTGTAGAGTTCAGAGATATTGGAAGGCTAAAAATATAATGGTATCATCGCTAAATTTCTGAGCATTTTTAATAAATAAATTTTAGCTTACCTACAATTTTTCTTACTTTATTTTGCTGTATAGGAATATAATAAATATTTTTCTTGATTCTATTGTGTGTGTAAATTTGTATAAAATATTTTCATATCATACACAGAAATATTTATATAGTATAGAATTTGTAGAAATATTTCCACATTATTTTTTACACATCAGAATTAAGAAAAGGCATAGTTGTCAAATGTAAACACAGTTTAACTAGGTGAAAATATAAATATCTGTAATATTTTGTAACATGTTTTTGTCTTTTATCATATGGGCACTTATCTATATTTCAAAAATTGAATATAATATTTGTGAAGACAAAATATTAATCATTTTGATTAAAATAATCATTTATGTACATTTTGAAAAGTAAAATTGTAACATAAAAGGTACTTTTATTTCTAGTGAATTTAAGTTTATTTCTGTTATAGTTTATATTTAAAAATTTTGTATTTAAACAAAACTATCACCCAGTTTAATCTTAGTAAAAAATTTTAATTTGGGCATTTTTTAGTTGTTTTATAAATTCTCTTCTGAAATATATTATGTTTGCACATTTCATTTTAGGGTGCAGAAAAAAATATCTGTAAGTTAGCTACAGATGCTGAACAAGATAAGCTTACTGAAGGTATATACAAATTCAAAAATTATTATTTTTTGAAATATTTAACTTTTTTGTATGCAAACTTTTGTGATCTGCTTACAGTGAAGTTTTTCTAAACTTGTATATTTGATTTATATTTAACAATCCAGTGTATAAAAATTTTATTTACATGTTTATAGTTTTATAAATCTGACAATCTTTTAGTGTGGGTATAGTTTTTTAATTGATTGATAATTATGTTCTTAAAATACATAATATTTAATTTTTTTAGAAAATCATCATAGTATATTGATAATAATAAATATTTCAATGCTTGTGTATTTCCTAGTTTCTCTTTTCTCGCAAATAGTTTTCTAAATAATTTACTGCCTCCAAATAACTTTTAGGATTGGTTAGGCAAAATATTTGTATACAATTCAAGGCTGTTTAATATCTAAATGTTCTTGATTATTTTATGTAAAATAATTTTTGTGTAAAATCTGAGTTGGAGCATTATAATAAATTAGAATCACAAGTTTTAAATGAAATTATTCATTATAAACAAAATTTTCTAGATTTCAAACAAACATTTATTTAACATAAATTTGCATTAAAATTATTTTATAAAATATGCTTTGTTAACTATTGTGAGAATACAAACTGTTTAACATAAACTTGGAAGTTAATGACTGATCTTCCAAGCTTATTAACATTATTTACATAATTTTCTGTATATTGTAAAGATTAAATATTAGCTGATAAATTCTTATTTTGTTTGGTGATGATAGATTAATAACAGTTTATTGAAAATTTTTAGAACAAAACTATCTTGGAAAATTGCTTTAATATTTTATTGAATATCTAGTAATATTTTTTTTAAATATTCGTAAAATAACTATTTCATTTTATTTACAAAGTAGCCTAATTTTAAATGGAATTAGAAATTTTCTTTATTCTAAATTATGCCATGATGGGGAGGGGACCTGTAAGCTAATGTATAAATAATATAAAATATAACGGGGAAACTGTTTCACTCACAAAGTTGAAGTTTTTATTTTGTAATTTTAGATTGAAAATAAAAGTAACAATAAATTATATTTATTTCATTTTTTTTATAAGAAAAAAAACAGACTAATATTAAATATTTTGATGTAATTTATTTTGCCAAAATTTTGATAAAATAATTTAAAAGAAATCAATAAAGTTGTATCATTTGAAATAACCATACAAAATATCAGTATGAAGATTTAGTAAAAGAATATGATTGAAATACCAAATCAAAAGTGATATTTATATTTCTTTTATGCTTCTGAAAAACTTAACTCCTGTTTTAAAAAATTTTCAAAAAAAATTGTTACTTTAATGTACTTATTAAGTTATAATTATAAAAATATAAATATGAGCTTTTATGTTATTTAGTTTCAATTTAATTTTCCATAACATATTTTCTCAATAAGTATTTAGGCATCCATGCAAATGAAAATATCC
Source organism: Latrodectus hesperus (assembly GCA_037975125.1). Classification (NCBI taxonomy): domain Eukaryota; kingdom Metazoa; phylum Arthropoda; class Arachnida; order Araneae; family Theridiidae; genus Latrodectus; species Latrodectus hesperus. The sequence goes on along the minus strand of CM075853.1, from coordinate 52,971,225 downwards.
ATAGCCCTGATTTATGTCATGCCTTCTGTACTTGAATATTGTCTGAATAGCATTAACATTAGTTTTATGTAGGATGTCAAAAAATTCAGAGCTAACTGACTGAGAAATACATAATAGTCAGATACCATAGAAATGGTTGATCTTTCAGAGACTTGTCTTGTGAATTAAATATTCCAAAGCCAACAGTAGCTTTTATGATGAAGGTGAAGGATAATTGTTGGAAAATTGTTGGAAAGAAAATATTTCAGACTCGAAATTGTGTTATCAGAGAGAATTTTCTCAAACAGAAATCATTATGGCTAAGAAAGCTATAACATAAAATTTGTGATTGATTGTCATTTATTTCTATTTATCATGTCATTTATTTATTTATTCTCAGTTAACAGATCAGTATGCTATGCTAGTTTTAAATAAAAAGAAATTTTCTTTTCAATATCAGTGTTTTCTTTTTCCTGTAATTGTATAAAAATCTGTGCTGTAAGGATCTCTGAGATAAAGCATTTAAATTTAAAATAATGGTTTACTTTAATTATTTCTTTTTATATTTATGGTTAGATGATCATTTAACTTTTATTTTTTAACATAGGTTAGCTTAAAAGTATTAATTTTATGCACATAAGTGTATTCTTAATGTAAACCACGTGTTACTGAAATTTTTTGAAAAGGTTACTGAAAGTACTGAAAATATGTCCGATTAGTACTGATTGGGATGCTCAGAGGTTGGCATCTCTGCAAGTTTATAGGTTGTATTAGTGTTACTTGCAGGATAACATTGTCACCTGTCATATTGCAACACCTGTCATAGATTAGTATGTTTATAATGGGTGAACCAATTGGATTGGCCCACCCTGAGTACAGACTTGAATCCTATAGAACACCTCTGGGCTGAGTTAAATTGCTAAATTATAAGGTGCATCAAATGTTAAAAATTAATGAAAAAAAAAACTTGCATGTCTTCTCTAAGCAGAGAGGCAGAGAATACCATTTTCCATCATCCAAACACTTGTGGAAACACACAGCCTTGGAGAGTTAAAGCTTTGTGTCACACAGATTCTCTTCTAACTACTGAAAATGAATGAATTGTGCTTCGATAAACCTGCTTTCATCACAGGTGTACAAATACTTAGTAAATAGTGTAATTAACATTTTCCCCTATCATTAATGAAGATAATTTATAACAACATTAGAAGCAAAAAATATAAATGCATAGGCAGTTACTAGTTGTATAGTATAGTAAAAGAACAAAATATATAATTAAGAAATATATTAAATAAAATTTGTATACATATCATTACTAGTAATTTCTTTAATAACTTAACTGTATTGGGAAAAGTAATATAAAGTGAAGATAGATTTATTTTAATACACATATGAGTAAAAAGTAAAAACTGAATTGTTTATATTTAAAATTGTTTATTTTGATTGAAGGTTTATTGTAAATATTATAATTAATTGGTTAAAACTAGCTAACCAGTTATTTAAAATTTCATCTTGTTTAAAAATTTTAATTTCTATAAAATTATTTATTGAAACATGACTTGAAACTTTTGGCAGCTAAGCAAATAATAAAATTTAAATTATTGAAAATTGTTTAAGAATTCTAATGTATGCAAAGTTTGAAAATATTATAATTTATCTGCATTCTGTTGATGAATTGTCAAAAAATAAATATGATAAAATAAAAATGAAGAAAAATAAAATGCTATATTGATAAAAATATTTTTCTGTAAAATAAAATTTTCAGTTGTAAGTTAACTCATTATATTCTTTGAATCATTATTTAAACTATTATTATATTGTTAAACACAAAGGTAATTTTATTAATGCATTCTTATAAACATGAATGAAGCATTTGGTTATAAATGAAGACATATGAAAGTAATTCATGTAAAATGTAAAATTGTGTGCTTTGCATGACTTCCAATTTTCATAGCAATCTAAAATATAAGATTTTGTTTAGTTATAGTAGTTTTCAGTAGTTTTTTAATTTGAATACAATATTTTGAATATTTCCTTTTACTTACTTAAAACAAAGGCTTCATGACTAAATGCTAGAAAACTGTTTTATGTAAGTGTGTGTTAAAACAAATCATAAATAGTTTTGTAAAACAAAGCTGTGCAATTAATGTTTGATCAATAATATGTTTGTAATTGTTCTTATAAATTTCAACTAACAATTGGTGTTATTCACTTTTATCATTTGTAGGAATACACCAAATGTGCTTTAATACCAAATGATTTGATTATTTCTAAGATGAAATTTATTTATTTTTTTTTGTATAAATGTAAGGATTTTTGTAATTTTTTGAAGAAATTTATTTTTTCATAGACAAATTTCAGATTATTTCAAACTCAGCAGAGTTATTAATATTCATTTTGAATTTAGTTTTTTTGATCTTTCATACTATAGAAATAAATTTTTAACCTGGCCTTAAATTACTACCAATTTTTTTTACTACGCACCCTCCCCCTCTTCTATTTGCATGTTGGAGAAAGGTGGTGGAAGCTACAATAGAAAATTGAAATTATTAATAAAGAATGTAATCTTATAAAATAATGAACTATAAATTTAATATTAAATTTAAATTGTATATCTTTTTCTCCCATACAAAAATATGTTTTATTAAAAATACAATTATAAAATGCTATTGATAAGCAATATATGCTAATACAAGCTAATTGGTTCATACTCATAATAAATTTTAATCTTCTTTGGTTGGGTTTATATTGTGAAAAGGAAGATTTTTAATGGCAATTTCTTTCAATAATTGGCTGTTAATACGATTATGTTTATAATAAGAGTAATTAATGTAAGATCTTGTTTGAAATATTTTTTGTTCAGGTGATTGGATCAGTGTTATATGTATAATAAATATATTCTTAAAGTATAAGGAATTTTTCTATTTTATGTTATAAAATGGTGAGAAATCCATTTTATTTTTGATTTTTTTCAATATGTGTAGAAATTGATTGATGGTCTTGTTACAGATTAATAGTGCAGAAATTTTTTATTTATTGTTTATTTCTATGGTGTTTAAAGTGGTTTTATGAGTTTGCTTTTGCAAGATTGGTTGTATGAGTAAAAGAACAATTATTTTTCATTTCACCATATTGGGGATATATGTATTAATTATAGTGTAGAGTATTTATGATTAATGCATATAATAAAATACTCCAAGGGACAGATCTGTTGACATTTTCACCTCACTACTGGCCACAATTGTCTTTCTAAACATCTATATCATATAAAAATACTATCAGGTCATCTTTTTCAATTGTGTAACATATGATAGGAAATGGATGTGAATCATTTAAGTCATGACCCTGCATTGAACTAGAGACACTTGTGAGAGATACTGAGAAGCTCAGCGCAAGATGACCTATTAATAGATTTACTGGGGTTTTAATTTTGTTATTTGTGTTCATATTCTTTCCTTGATGTTTGTTATTCTGATTACAGTTGTCTTCTAATCTGCCATTAGAAATAAAACAAAATGTATATAATGTTTTTTTTTTATTTAAGTGAAATTAGCGATTGAGAGAGTAATATTGATAAACTCAGAAAATGGGATTTTTTTTTAGTCAGGCTACTAAGTAGTGGATTATTTTATGTAATATGATTATAGCTTGTTGATTATAATGATTGTACTTTCAGTAGTAATATATTATATCCTTTTTTTATATGTATAATTTATGAAGTTGTAATGGGATTTTTAAATAAGTTTGGGTGAGTTATTTTTTATATAAAAGTTAAGTTAGGTTTTCAGAGAGGTATTGCTAAAAACTATGAATGTTTTGGGTTCTTTTTTGGGTTTGTATTTAATGATATAATCAGAATAATAAATTCTATTAGTTTTCGAGGTTAAAATTCTATTAGAAATTTAGAACTAATGTTATTGATTTCTAAAGTTATGATGTGTTAAATTTAAAATTTAATGTTATAGAAACTTAAGTTTCTGAAATGATTGTGTATTCAACAAATCCCTCAGGGGATTTACTTTAAGTAAATACTGGTATCATAATCATAAAGTACCCTTACAATCTTTATACTTTTCTCTTTCAATTCCTCTTTTTCTATTTTCCTCAAATATTCCTTCCTTTTGAATTGTCGTCGAGCTCAAGTTTCCATGATATATTTCTGTAATATTGATTTACTAAATATAATAAATTTTTACATATTTTATAAATTTTGTATTTTAGATTTCACATGTTATTTCTTTTAGCAATCTTGTGCATAATTTCATGCTTCTTTCCAAGCATAACTTTTCATTTTAAATATTAGATAAAACAAAAAATTTGAGCATTATTTCAATAGAAGTTTATTGGCTTTATTAAGGCTAATTTTAAAATGATTGTTATGTCAGATAGCAATTACAATGCTATACTTTTTTTAATTATTCAGATTTCCAAAAATTGTGTATGGGATTAATAAAATATGTTTTATACAAAAGTGATGAATGCAGTCACTTAAAAAAAACCTTTATCTTTTAATGTGTAGGACAGTAAATTAAAATTTTTTATCAAGACTTAGTTTTATTTTTTACAATATTAAAATTTTATCTTTTAGGAAAGGAAACTGTAATTTCAAAGCAAAACAGGTCTTCAAAAAGCAAACTCCATGAAAATCCAATTGATATAAACAGTTCAAATGGTTCATCAAAAGAAATTAATTCATCTGTAAATAAAGTCTCATATGTAACTACTAGAAAAAGTTCTCGCAGTTTTAATAAAACAAATAAATTAAATGAAGAGTCAGAAGGTAGAGAAAAATCAAGTAATAGAAAACAAAAAGTGTCAAAGCATATCACAATGAGGTCTAGCACTCAAAAGAGTAAAATTCAGTTAGTTGAAGATTTTAAAGAAAATGAAAGCTTTCCAAATTCTGCTTTTCCTACTCTGACAGAAGAAAATACTGATGCATCTATTGATTCTTATAGAAGCAACAAAGATAATTTAATTCAGCATTTAACAGTGATGTCTACAAATTCAAGCAAACCTTCAAGCAAACAAGCAAACCTTCAGCCTCAGGACATTCAATCTGAAAAAAATTGTGCACATACTCTTGCAGAACCTGCAGTGAAACAGATTACTCCTCAAAGTGAAGTATTGTCTTTCAATAACAATCATAAAAGTGGTGTTACTCCTTCAAAAGTGAATTGTGAGAGTCAAACTGATTTGTTAATGTCTGAATTAAGTCTTGCAAATAATGATCTTGCTGCTGGAAAACATGGTTTGAATGCCCATGAAAATCAAGGATCTAATTTGTTTGCTTTACAAAACTCAAATCAATCACAGCAAGTATGTATTTAAATTATTATTTTTATTTAAAATTAAACATTCAGTTGCTGTTTTTTTTCCATGAAATGATTTAAAATACTTCATTTAATGAACTCAAAGGAGCTTTTTAATTTTGATTTGGAATTCTAAATTTTAGTAGTATTTGCCCATTCATCATTAGTCCTTAATTTGATTCAGAGTATTATTAATGCTGATTTTAAAACTTTACTTACTGTACAAAATATTTTTTTAAAGTATTTCTGAAATAAAATTAAACTTTAATTTATTAAAATCTGTGAAAAATTTTTTTTCTCACTTTGATAAAAATATCAATAAAATCTATTCTCTTTTGACTCTTATTTTTTATGTGCTATGTTGAAAATGCTACATCAAACCCTGCATATCTTTAATATACAAAAACTTTTGGTACAGTTTCCTATTTATAGCTGGATCAAAAAGAAAAACAAACTTTATCAGTTCTTCTATAGTCAGCTTCCTTTAGCCCAAGTTACGAATTATATGGTTGGGAAGTATCTGGTTCAGTATTGTTGATTTAAATCGAAAAGGTTAGCATAACTATAAGTGGTTAATTGCCCGCTAATTGTTGTGCTAATGATTTAAATCTGCGATATAGGCATTTTTTATCCTATACCCGACCTAGGTTTTTCAATCATTAGTCTATATCAAACAATCTAATACACTCTAGAAAAAATGAAAAGTCATCTTCAGCAGAATTTCTAACTGCGATGTCAGTAAGTCCAGAGCAAGAGTAGAGGTGGTCACCAGTCATTTCTTCAAGTCCACACAAGGTGCAAGTCAAGGTGTCAGTTAAACCGAAACGGTGGAGGTGTGCCTGAAGATAGTCATGCCCTGTCCTAAGAATGAAATTTGCAACGCCCATAGCCCTATGGAAGTTGTACAGGATAGGCTTTGTCAGTAAAGACATCCCAGTCTTTCCTCTCGTGGAATTGTTATACAATTTTTTACGAAAAGATATGTCTTGACAAGCTTTTTAATAGTATGGTACTCCAAAGCTAGACAAGATTGTTGTAACTTTGAGCCAGCCTTGGCCGATTTATCAGCGAAGTCATTACCAATGATACAACAGTGGCCACTGCTGCATAATTTGAAGTCCCTTGACAATATTGACTTTTGGCTCATTTTTAAATGTTGTGCAATATGTTTAGACATTTTTTGTGTATATTCTTAATCTAGAAACTCTCCATTCAACAGCTTGTGCACTTGATTTTTCCCTTTGGGAATGAATATTTTTCGATTCAGAATTCCCTTTAAACCATGGGTCCATGTTCAACTAATTTTAATGTCCAACAGTTAAGCTTAGAAACATAAGTATATAATTCTTCTGAAGATTAGATACTTTGTTAAAGTCAAGGTTTATTTTATAATCGTGATATATGTATTATAAATAAGCAAATATTATGTGTTATTAATAAGCAAATATTAGATGGAATAAAAAGTTTTCAAAAATTTCTTAAGTTAATAATTTAATTCAAGATAAATTCTTTAACAGTTTACTTGAATACAATTAATATTGTATACTGTAATTAGTACTTTCGGAATCAGATTTCATTAATTTTTTTCACTCTTTCAGTTTTGAGAAAAACAATACTTGTAAATTGTTTGTTTTTAAAACTTTTTGTTTTATCCCAATTAAAGAATGTATAAAAATTGTCAGTATGAAAAATTTTAAATCATTCAGTCAACTTTTTTGTAAACAGTATCAATAAGCTTGCACATATAATAAGTGAAAACAAATGCTTCAAGAGTGGAAATTTATAAGGCTACTATATGAATTAAACTGTAAATCTCAAGAGTTCTTGAATTTCTCTTTGAGTACACTTGTTTCTTATATAACTTGTTATTTTCACATGAAAGCATTTTCATTACAAATCTTATTGCTTGATAAATTGTAGAGAATATATTATGAAAACATATTTTGTGCCATGTCAAGGTTATGAATATAATTTAAAAATATTGTTTTAATAAGTATTTATCAAATTTTAATAAAGGTTTTTATTTAATTTCATTAAAAAATCAAATATATACTCATTGTATAAATTTTAAAATGAATTTGAAATAGTTTATTTTATCAAATGTATTTGTTTTCTCAAGGGTGCATTAAAACCACTCTTGAGAAAATATCTTATTTAAAAAAAATAAAAAAATTGCACAGAAACTCTTCATCAGTATAAATGCCATAGTATGTGAATGATATCTCAATAAACTTCACTGTCACAAAATTGTAATCTTTGCAGTTATGTATGATATTTAATGTAAGAAGCATGAAAAAAATATATAAAAAATGAATTATACATAAGAAATATTAAATACGATTAATTTTATGTGAGTGTTCTCAGTAAAAAAGATAGGTTGATCAAAACTCCTACTATATTTAAAATGAATTGAATGAAATTAAATGAATATTATTTACTTTTGCTAAAAGTTTAATTATATAAACTACATCTCATTTAAAGATTTTAAAATTTAATTACTGAGCGCCTGAATTAAAAAGATTAAGCAAATCCTGGACTAAATTAGTACCTAAGTAATTTGAATATAAATCTGTCATACATTTTCTTGCTGTACTATACCTGGTAATCTTAGTTTCTAAGTGATATTATTTTTCCATGCTATCATATACTTCCATGTATACTTAAAATAAATGTATATATCCATTTTGCATAGATATATTATATATATATATATTTTAAGTATATTATATATATGAGTGAAAATGTCACAATGCCAAAAATTTAACTTTTAAGCATGTAAAGCCCCTCTGTTTATTCTGGAAATAATATAGTATCAAACAGTGTATAAATATTTTTTAGCAATATATAAACATCAATAGATTATTTTGAAAGTTTGCAAAGATTGATTTCTTGAATTCTAAACAAAATTTGTATCATTACTATCTGCAATATATAACAATTAAAAGTGTTTTTGTGTTAACCTTTCTTATTAAGATTTGTAATTAAGTATTTGTTGTTTTAAGTTAAAGATAACATAACTTTGGTTTTAAGTTAATTTTTCAGACTAATATATAATCCATTTTAAGCATGGCATTTCATTTCTCAAGGAACTACTGCCTAAGATATGTGTTTTAATTGCTATTTTTCTAAGTATTTAATTAGATTTCACTTGCAAAAAAAATTATTGCTAAGCAACAAACAAAATATTGTAGGTATTTATAAAGAAATTATTTTAATATATAATTAGAAGATTATATAGAAATTTACCAATAGTACTATAAAACTTTAAATTTTAAATAATACTATATTGTAGCCTCTGAAATATTTAGGAATTTTCATTCATCATTTGGGGACATCAAATTATAAATTAAATTTGTTTCACCTTAGATTCAGGCTGGAATAATTGAAAAATTGGTGAAAGATACTGTTAGCTTTGAATTTGATTCAATTCGTCAAATGTTGTATATGCAGCAGTTATCATTATTCAGACATTTGGATAGAAATGCTGTAAGTATAATTTGGTACTTGTCTATTTTTATTTTTAAATTTTGTAGAAAAGAATAAATTGCGGAAGGTATGAAATTATATATATTATATCTAAATATTGAGTAATGATTAATTTATACTTATTTACTTACATATTTATCACAATACTATATTAATAGCTTATAAATTCCAAAAATGCTCTTGTGTTTATTTAAGCAATTATTATTTGTTAATGATTTTTTGTTTCGGATTATGTAGTTTCTTATTAGGTTTAATGTGAATAAAAATTCCTTTACTTTAAGAAAATAAAGTTTTTCAGCTTTATAAAAAATTTAATGAACCAAATTTTTTAGTTAAAATAGTTGAGTGTATTGTAAATTGACTTTAAAGTTTAAACAGATTCACCTTGCTGTTATATTGTAGCATGAAGGCTATAATATAATAGCAATAGAACTGGCATGATTTTGTTAAGACTTTGAAGTTTAAATCATGCCAAAAAAATTCTAAATCTAAAATAATCGATTTGTGTTGATAATATTGCATTAGCAAAACACTTTAAATAATTTTTCTAACGTTAAGAAGTTTATACTTTTAATTATAGAATAAAATTTTAAAGCTTTTTTAAAACGTTTTAGCTGAATTAACAGTTTAATGAAAATCTGAATCTCAGTTCTATTATTTATGTGTACATTTCCTAACTCAGGCATGTGAGTAATAGCTAGTAGTTAAAAATTCACTTTAAACCATCGATTGCGAATGAAAAATTGCCTTTGTGTGCAAAATGTGATCTAGTGTAATAAAACAAACTTAAATTTTCTACTCAAAGTATGAATGAAGAATATCTAATAATACTGGTAAGTATATATAATTTTCCAGGCTTTTATTTTTAATTTAATAATACTTTATGACATACATTTTTTGTCGACTCTGAATGCATAAATAATGGTAACAAAAATTTCATTTAAAAACTGTATATTGATCGGTTATTTCTACATGGACATGGTTGACATAAATTAAAGGGTAAAAAAATTAATGCAATAAATTAATAAACTTAGTAATATATTTATTACTATCAATCTCTAATTTTTAAACTTAAAAAAAAGTTTTAAAAAAACCCAATGTGCTTAAACATATTTTTATATTGAAGGTGTTATAATAAATATTAATGTCCCATTCATTTTGACATGCATGTATTTTGAGTTTGGCGTTTGAGAATTTATTTTCCTCCTTTTCAAGGCAAAAAGATTTCCTATTATTTAGTACTTCTTAATGATGTCATCAATTAGAGTCATCAATTTATGAAAATATAAGCTGGGAAAACAATATTATCCTTATAGATAGCTATTCATAAATTTTTAAAAAATCGCTTTCATATTAATTAAAAACTTTTAAAATGTTTAATGTTATGTACGTTTGTTTTTAGAATCTATTTTTTTTTCTTTAAAATATTTTTTGAAGCAACAAAATTTATTATTCATAACATTTAAAGAACAAATAGAACAGTGTAAATTTTAATATTTGTTAATACAGCAATTAATGTATAAAATAGTACAAAACAATTTCAATTTTATGTTTGTGTTATAATATATATAAATTTTTTCATTTTAGGAAGCTATGAAACAAAATTCTTATGACTGTGATATCTTATGTAAGATAATTAATGAATTGATGGAAGAAAATAAACACTTAAGAAGGATTATATCAAATCAAAACTGTTGAATACTGTACAGTCTCAATAAATTTAAAAATGAAGTGCTTATGTATATAATTTTATTTTTATAGATTAAAATCTTATGTTAGAACTAAGTTTTAATAGTTACAATAAAGCAGCAAAACTTTGATACTGTTGTTTTTTATTCTGATTTTTCATCAAAGTAGATTTAATTAGTTAATGTATATTAAGTATTTAAATGATATATTTTATATATTCCACATTTGAAACAAAGCAAATTATTTAACTAAAGGATTAAATTTTAGTTTATTGTATAATATTTCTGAAAACAAATTTGCCAATGCAATAATAAAAGATTATGAAGTTGAATAAAAAAATTTTTAGTTTCTCCATAAAGAAAAAATGTCCTTTATATGCACACATTAAAAAGCTAAAATATCTATAGATGATTTTTTTCAATATTAAGTTAATAACTGTTATTATTAAACTCACATATCACTACTTTCTTTTATAATTAATACTATTTTAAGGAGTATTTGTATAAAATTAACAACTTTCTAAATAGAACAAATAAAACTTGCAATTTATCAGTTTTAATTTTTCAAATTTATAATTTTATTAAAATATTTACATCTTATTAATAAAAGGAAAATTATAAAATGTTAATGTGAATTTTAAAAAATAAGAAAATAGCTATTCAAAGACTTTATACAGAATGATAATGAAATGCCATTAAATTTAATGAACAGCACAAACATAAAAAATTTTTGTGTAGAATTTATATTAAAAAATTGTAATAAATTCTTTATGGAAATATTTTGTTTTTATTTTTCAATTTTAAGGGTATAGATTGTTTGTAATAATTTGTTTATATTGAGTTATTTTCATAAGGAAAACTTACAAGATAATGATTAAACAATTGTCGGCCAAAAACGTTTTTACATTAATATTTTAATTTTTTAATATTGTAAGGTATGTATCAAACTATAAATTATTAAATATTAAAAGCTATTAATAAGAATAGGGAATTGATAATTCACATACTTTCAGAACAAAATAATCTAAGTGTTAGGAAAATATTTTCTCATGAAAACAATTTATTAAAGGATTGTGGAATTAGAAATCTCAAGTTATGCATTCTCTAACAGTCAGGGATACATTTAAGACACAATAAATCTGTAAGATTATAACAGAATTAGAATTCTTTGATGCGTTTGGTTGTGGAGTGTCAAAGAAAATAAAATTAACTTTAATCCTCAAGTGGTTTTGAATGCAACTTAAAATTTCTCCTTTTAAAAAAATTTTCTCTTTATTCTTTTTGAAAATAGGTCTTAGTTTATTTGTAAATGTTTTTAAAAGCTTCCATAACTGTTTTTCATGTACTCTTTGTGTGGTTAAGAATTGTAAACACACTTGAGTCTCACCCCATGTGATCAATATCTATTAGAATAACCAAACTATACAAATAAATTAACTGTACAGATGAAAGGTTAATTTTGATTACTTTTGACAGTGACGGGTAATGTTTGTTAGTTTAACTTTTAAGTAACAAAGAATCTGCATTTATTTAAAATCTTTGAAAATAAAATATAGATCGTAACTTTTTTGTATAATTTGTGCTTGATATTAGTTCTGATCGTTTGGGGAGGAATTATTCTGAGTTACAGAACTCACCTGCATGTTCAGAATGTAACAATGACAGGACACATCTATTGGGATGTCATTCTGGAACAACTTCCAGAATTTCAATTCATAATCTTATATGTGGGAATTCAACATATAAGATTTTTTTATACAGGAATCTTTGCTATGTCTTTTGCTATGTTATCTTTTCATCTTTTGCTATGTTAGGCGTTAGAAATTTTAATTTCGCAGATTCTTTCTCGAAAAGTATACAAAATTCAATTGATGTTTTAAAATGTTTTCATAGGTTTACTTGAGGGTTTTCTTCAAAGAAATTCGTTTCTCTTTAAAACCGTAATTCAGATTAAATTAATATGGAGTAAAGGTAAAGAAAATATTAGAAATAACAATTTGTGTGGAGCCAATTAAAAATTAGAAGGAATTGTTGAAAGGTTTGTCAGAACAGTGTGAATGATTTCCATCAATGAACTCGTAATCCAGCCATTTGTTAGACCCCACATTCAAAAAATTTTTCAAAATGATGCTTTTAAGGAATGCTGTATGCCTGTATCTTCTAATACAACTGTTTAGGAAGAATTTAATGAAACTCATCAAACTATACAAGGAATACCTGAGTCCCAGTCTTCTTCAATTATTGAATTAGATAAATATTTACAAGAGCTCTATTTGCAAAGAAATGAAAGTCCCAGGAATCGAGAGAAAATATTTATCATACAATATATCAATTGGTGTAAAAAAGATAACATTTCTGTCACATCATTGCCGTGTGAAAGAGACTTTTCAAAATCAGGAATTTTGGGAAATTAATTTTGCCTTTTGGAAATGAAGCCTATTGTTTTTATATCTAAATTTAAAATAATATATGCTAAAAAATAATAATTTTATTATTTTTTCGATTTAGTATTTTTGTGTACATTCTGTTTAAATCTTTGAAAGTAAATGAAATTTGCATAATTTTCAATCATAATATTGCAGCTATGTTATAATTATATATAATAATAATGCTAATCTATAATATTTTTTCGTTTTTTTATAAAGACCTATATATCAGATGTTTTTTTTATTTGTGTTTATTTATAATTTAATTCGTAATTACAAATAAAATATAGTTTTCAAGGAATATGCAAAGTGTAACAATTGTTTCATTTCTAAACATTTTACTGTAAATTGTTAGCTTATGCACATTGGTATGAAAGGTAGAAAAAATTGTATGGTTTTAAAATTTTAAATATTGTCAGAGGTATGCCCACATGTTTTATTTCACTGCATAATTTAATTAAATTATTTTGCCAAATATTATAAAGTTAACTTAAAAAGAATATAAAAATATCAGTTACTTTTTAAAGTCATAATTATCTTTTATTTGAGGGATAATTAACTTATATTTAAAGATAAGAAACACTTGTTAAATATTTAAAATCCGTAACTTTCATTGTTTTTCAAACATTAATATTGTCTTCAAATGGATGTTATGGTATAGTTATGAAAACCAGTGGAAATGATAAGAGTGATTATTTGCTTTTTACATTTTTTAGTTCTTTAATAAGCTTATAAATCATTCAGATGTTTTTCATTGTTATCTTACACTCAGTCTCAGCTTTTGTGTGTTTTATAATAAAATTTCATTCAATATATGTGCACCAATTTTTCACATTGAGTTGATTAATCATTACTCTAGTCTCTAGAATAACAGTTTGAAAATTCGATTCTCCCTTTGGGTTAGCTGCAGTCCGAAATCCACTTGGAAAGTAGATCCGACACCACTGAAATAAATTCCAGTAATTAATCATAATATGCAAAAAATAGCCATTGAATAGCAGAGAAAGATTTTTAAATGTTTTCTAATATTTTGATTTCTAGAAATCAAAATATAAACTAGTTTATATATGTTTATTTATAATAAAATTCTTAAACAAATTATAAAATTTGATTTTTAGACTAGATAATGCTTCTATATTCATATTTGAATATTTTTGATAAGGCTTGACGCATTTTGTAATAGCATTCTTATTTGTAAGATTTTCATTTTTAAATTTTTCATAATTTGATGAATATATATTCAGCTTACTCGATTTGCAAATTCTGAAGTATTTTTTTTGAATTATTTCTGATATTTTGATATGAGAAACTTTAACGATCACAAGTTAATTGTTTTTAAACTTGATTTTTGAAATTTCTAATAAATCCAAATTTCTAGACTCTAATCAGCGTCTGCCATTCATTAATTTTATTTCTTAAAAAATGTTTCATCGTCATATTTATATTTGGCATAAAAATTATTTATTAGTTTTTATGTTCTCATCCATTTTTCCAAAATTGTATATTATTTACATAACCTAATCACAAAATAAATACAGATGTCAATTCTATGCTTCAAATTTTTCGTTTTTAAATATAGCTTTGCTATATTTTAAAAAAAATTTCTATTTTATATGTAATTAAAATCTTTGCTAATATCAATAAATTAGAATGTTTTTCTGATTCTTGAATATAATCGCTTAAAGATATCTTATACTTTTAATGATTTTTCTAAATATTAACAATCTTTAAAAGTGTTTATTCTTTAACATTTCTTATACTTTTTTGTCGCTCTCATTTATAACATATATGCCCAAAGGATTTATTTTTCGAAAAATACTATTCAGATTTTATGAATTGAAAAATATTTAATTGCATCTTTGGTCGAATGTATGTATGTGTAGAATTTCTCTATAAATTTGTTACCGTGCTGTTTAAATGACAGATTTTATCCATATATAAAAATACAGATCTGTTGACGATTTTATCCCAAGTTTCACAATTTAGACTCATCAAAATTTTATATTTTCCATTTCGTAATTGTTATTTCTCCTTTTAAAACCAATTCCTAGAGTACTTTATTTCATATCATCGAACATAAAATAATATTTATTAGTGTATTTATCGTTGCTATTTTGACTTTTCATATTGCTAGAACACCTGCTTATTTTCTTGAAAATAAGGTAGTTATGATTAGTGTTCTGTAACCTCCAATTAAATTTGATCGTTAGATTTATATGATTTTTTTATATTTACTTATAAAAGTATGTATTAGATGTGGAAACTTTTTTTTTTCAATAACCATACATCCTGCATTAATATTGCTATTTTTCTTACCTTGCAAGATATCCTATTATAGTTATTTTCGTTTAAAAAAAATCATCAAAAATCTTTTAGTATAAACAGGTGACCTATAATTTAGGGCCCCCACAGTTTCTCGCCAATTTGGCTTCATATTGTTAGCGATGTTGGCTTATTTCTGGTTTATCTAACATATTTTCAGCGCTGTCTTGTTTCTTCTAACATGCAAGAACTGCTTGGCGGTAATGAAATCGTCAGTTTTTACTAAAGAGTACACTGAAGTATATTTTCCCCAGAATGAATATCATTTCATAGCACCCAATTATATTAAACATTATTTTTTAGATACATATTTCACCTCGTATGGTGGAACAATAAATAAACTCAAAACCTCGTTCGATACCCTAGGAACTGAATAGTCTACTATAAGAAAATATATTTGATTCAATGAGCCTGATTTTTATTTCTATAGGACCATCCTAAGATTTTTGTTTGTTAAATTTTTCAGTTGCAGAATAAAATTTTTTAAATGCATGCGTACAACAAATTTTGGCGTACTTTTTTTTAAAAAATAATCTGCAAGTTTTAATTACTTTTTTATTCGTAGAAATTAATAATATATTTTTTAAAAATTCATGTTTTACTATTTGATTATTTTTTTGAAATTTTTTCATTAAATTTTTCTTAAAATGTTAATTTTCAAGAAAATCGTGTATTCTCTTTATTTAAGAAGTTGAAATTATTTAAAATGATTTGTCTGCACAATGGATGGATTCATAAAGAAAAACCTAAATTGCTTCCTATATAGCATTAATACTAATCAAACGATAACTAGTATTAGTATTAATCAAACATATTTTAATTTAGATAGATTTTTTAAATTTTATAATATCAACCTAGTCATCTATTACATGCATAAGTCTCCTTGGTGGAGTTACGTTTTCATTATTTATAATAGAAAAATAATAGCTTCTATCGAAATAATAAAAAAATCTTGATTTAAAATTTATTAAATGTATGAATAACATCCAAACAAAATCTATTGGAATAAAAAATGCGCATTCAGTTTCTGCAGAGTTGAATTGAGAATGGCTGCCCAGAATGGAATACAATTTACGGTAAGACATTAAGTCTCTCCCTAATTTAAAACAGGTTTATGTTCCATTTCGAAATTTTGATTACATCTTTTTGTTTAATTTAAGGCATAATTAACACTGATTTGAACTCACTATAAAGGTACTCATGCTACGATGCACACCATTGTGGAGATCGATTTAATAATAGAAGTGTGTGCTTCTTCCTCTTTTACAATTGTCATCTGTGTACAAGCCTTTGGGGATAGAGAATAAAAATGTACGGGATATTATACACCCTTTCTATTTTCCCACAATACAATTCTTACATTTACGACATTGATTTTCATCTTGATCTCTTTCTCACCCTTTTTTTCTGCAGTATCTATCCAACATCTATTTTGCAAGTAAATGAAATTAATGTTTTGCACTTTTATTCTGGATTATTTGAAATAATAGCTAAAATTAAAGTTTTATTGTTGGATAATGTACATTTTAAGTATTTCTCTAACTTTAACTGTTTTATTACTTTACTAATTATCATGATAAAATTTATTTTTATTGATTGTGAAATTCAAACTGTCTCTTCTCTTTAAACTGTTGTATTCATTATCTGTTATTACAGCAACTGTATATAAAACTGGATTTCAAATCTATTCATCAATGGTGCAATTTTAATACCAGTAAATTGTTTTATATGTTTTACTTTTGATTTTATTGATCAGTAAGAGTAATAAATAATAATTATTTCCCAGTTTCTGTAATAGTGAAAATCTCTCTTTGAATTATTTTATTTATATTTAAAATGTGATCTAATAAGAGCAAAATAACTTTTCTTGTGCATTCAACATTGTACTTTTTTTCCTGATTTTAAAGTCAGGATACTTACTTTTATATTCATTTTTAACTTTTAAGGAAATTGACTCTAATACATTAACATTTTCATCACAATGACTTGAAAAATAATGAGTTTCTTTTTTTATCTTATTAATCAACTGAAATAATTTTAAAATATTTCCTATTAATAGTGGATTAATTTTTTAATGTAGGACTCTACAAATTTTGATCATTAGATGTTGAACAAATGCTATATGCATATCTTAACAAATTTAAAAAAAATTCTATTATATTATTCACTTTACAAACTTTTGTTGTTTAATGCAAAAATTTAATTACGTGAGTTTTTAAATTCCTAATTTTAAACCACCACACTGGTTTTTTCAATAACATGTTTTTTATTAATTTAATTTACCACAAATTTTATGAAACGGTTTATCTTTTAACTCAGAAAAAATATAATGAAAAATAGCAACCTTCAACTCTATGGGAAATTTCGCATTTAATATATCTTATAAAATTATGATTTAGATCATTAATATAAACTAAAATTATTTTTATAATAAAAAAATTTAATGTTAAGCCATTATTGCTACAACCTATTTATTTTCAGTTTAGAAAACTCAACTTTGTCAATGAAAAATAACAAAACACTCATACAGGCAACAAAAACGTTCCACAAATTATTAATTAGGAAAATAAAATAAGTTTCTTTCAAAACACATACATTTAATTAAAATTATCTAACTATACATATTTAATGAAATAAAATATGCTTTTAGCCATTCTCTTTCAGTTTAAATATATATTGCCATACAATGTATGGTTTTTGGGTGAATTATAAGGTACTCGAGACCACACAAACAGTAAAATTGTAAAGACTGTCAAATCAGTCTGTAATTATAAATTTTCTCCAATTGTTTTTAAATATGATTGTTTATTGACCTTAATAGTTATACTGCTTACATATAAAAACACTAATGGAAGAGATGAAAACGATTTGTTTGTAAAATATATCTTTTTTTAAAGTTAATAAAGAGAGAGAGAAGTTCTCTAAAAAAATTTTCTATGAAGTTTAGATTCATTTTCTTTAATTTTAAAATCTATTTATATTCACATTTAATATAGTTTGACTTTATCTATTATAATGATTGAATAATTGATTTAGGCTAAAGGTTGGTTGGTATCGTGTCCTTTGAAGTCAAGCCAAATTACTCCAAGTGCCAAAATTACGGACTTGGCAATGTGTAGTAAAATTTTTATCATTGTAGAGATTTCCTTGAAAGGGAAATTCGTGAGTAGCCTGTAAACTTCTTATGATGGTCGCCCATTAAAAATATTACTAAAGGTTAATAAATGAAAATACATGTTCTTTGAATTACAAGTGCTTTTAGGTTATTGAAAGTTCTCAATCAGCATAGGTTCCACTTAAATTCCTTAAATTTAGTTTTGCATAAAAAATATTTTCTAATATAAATCATTATTTTTCAAATCTTTGTGATTGGGTTCATTATGGCCCAGTGGTAGGATACTGCTCTTTGTAACATTTTGGGTTCAATCCCGGATACTATTGAACAAGAAATTGGTTGCTGTGCTACTGTCCTAAGCATGCACATCCGTCACAATGGAAGACTGGGAGTTTTCAGAGCTTCCGGCTCTGCGACACACAAATACAACCTATTATCCATGAAAAGTTCTCCCAGAAGGCAATTTATGCCATGCATATTTAAATGCCTTACTACAGTTCTTGCTATTGGTCCAATTTCTTGTTCACCTGTATCGTGACCACCTATTCACCTGAACCTGTATTTCGTGTTTCTTTCATTGCGACACATGAATATGACCTCCCATTAGAGAAATCCTTCCTGAAGGTAATATGTGGCAGATATTAAAAAATGTCTTACAATGGTCTTAAACAATTTCTGAAATGTACAAATAAATAAATGCAAACACATGCTTACAAAGAAATATTTTTATTTAAAATAAATTTCTTTAAGACTAATGAAGACATTTGATAGAAATATACTTAGTATACAATAAGATTTTGATGGAAGATTGAAAATAGCTAACATCCAAGTTGTTTTTCAACTGCTTGTGAAGAAAAATAGAAGTAAAGGCAATAATTCATTATGTACATATAATTAATTGTTTTTATATTTAATTTATCTTGGCAAACTATAAAAAGTAAAATTACAAATTTATAATTTTAGTTTAATTTTACAATTTTATTACTTTAAATACAGGCTTTACTTTGAAAGAAAAACTCAATTTCAATAAATAATTTGCAGACATTTTACAAAAGACAATAATTTTTTTAAAAATATAATCCTTTTAAATTAATATTAGATAATTAAGTTTTTTAAATCTAACTGATATGAAATTACTAATTAGCATTTTAACTAAGCAGCCTTTCAGAATGTTATAACATAATTCTCTCAGAATAATTACACAACTTTAGTTACTCACATTTCTAATCTAAAATACATGTATCTACTGACACAACAAAATTTCAGTACCATATATTTTCAAATAACAAATTTTATTGTTTGATTATGTGTAATAAACGTTAACTATAAACTGAACAAAATTTATTTTGTCACACACTAATAATGAAAACTTTGTACAATGAAATATTGAGAAAATTTAGAGCTACTAGTGTACAAAGGCTATTTCCATAACTGTTAGTCAAAGATATCTAGTTATATATACAAAGTTGTGTACAGATCCATCATACATTATAATAAAAACAATAAAGCATTCTTTTATGAAATAAGAGTATATTTTAGATTTTCTATTTTATTATGAGTAAAAATATCATTATACAATAGCAGAAAGAAAACTTTAATTTATACATGAAAAATCTTTCTCAGGAAATATTTTAAATAAAAAATGCAAATTAATAGTGACTTATTTTCATTAAAGTTTTAGATTTCTCAAATGTTTTAAATTAGTATTTTTGAGTAAGTAAAAGTTCAAGAATTCATTGTGTCATAACACAGCCAATTTAAATGGTATAGCAAAATGGATTTTCTTTCTTGCTTTATGTAAAAATAAACTTTAACCAAATAAATTTATAAAACCTGGTGACCATATAAAATAAATATTTTGCGATTTCTACAATGATGCATTCACTTAAATGATTTTTAAGGTAGTGTATTCTTCACATCTTTGCAGAAAGAACTATAAATCTATGATTAGCAATTGAGGAAATAGCAATTTACAAACACTGAGCATTAACAAATTTGCACACAAACAGCAATCTTATTTCAATTGTTTAACAAATATTGCCACATGCCATAAAAAATATTTCGATAATGAAACATTATTAGTCTTGCTATTTTAGTGACAAGCAATGCCTTCATTGAATGATAAAATAAAAAGTGAAACACCCCCATTTACACATACTAAAAATAATGTAATAGCATGGCAAAATAGTACATTTTTAGGCATTCGTAAATTATGTTTTTAGTTTTTCTTTTTCCACATGATATACACACTTTCAATTGTTGTAAACGTAGCTATAGTCCTTTATACAATATATACTACACATACAGAAAAGAAAATTATTTTACACGTGGACGCCATCGATATAAGTCAATTGTTTCAAAAAGCATTTCTGTTGTTACTGGATGTCGAATACTTTCACATACACCTATAATAATAAGGGAAATAAATGTATAAACCCTTTCTGACACAGTTTAAATATTTAAATACCATATCATAGAAAGTTCATAAATTTAGTAAAATCACTGATTTCTTAAAGTTAATATTTATTTTCTTTGATAATAGGTATGAAATGAATTTCGTGATTTAAAATACTAAAAATTGCTAACAGAAGCTATTTAATCATAAATTTCCAGTTTAACGCAAGGAAATTCATGTTGCATCGTGAAAAAATAAAAAGCTTACTTATTCAAAATATCTACATAATGTAAAAACAAATCTGTAAATATTAATAAATACAATATTAACATAAAGAAACTAAAACAAAAGTTTAATAACTTTTATAATTTTTTTTTACAAATTTACAAGTAAATAAGCTGTTATAACTAAAATAAATATTTCTGTTAGATATTTTTATATAGCTATAAACAAAAACAAACAATTAAGGGTTCAAGAAGTACTTAAAATGTTATTCATTCACTTATTTGCTTAAATTTAATAAGCAATTATGTTTAAGTAACCTCCACATACATTAATTGTATGCATATATATATATATATATATATATATATATATATATATATATATATATATATAAATCTAAAATCCAAGTGAACGTTTTATCACTT
This sequence comes from Latrodectus hesperus, assembly GCA_037975125.1. NCBI lineage: Eukaryota > Metazoa > Arthropoda > Arachnida > Araneae > Theridiidae > Latrodectus > Latrodectus hesperus. Next base: position 52,949,852 of record CM075853.1, on the reverse strand, counting down.
CATTTCCAACTTAATACGTCTTATAATAGCAATTTATTTATTAACTTCCACTTTTTTTCTTAAAAAATGCCTAAAGTGGTTAATAAGTTTGGGATCAAATTTGTATATTATTTATTTCCGTTTCAATATCCGAAAATTATTATATCAGGAAAATGTTCTGTTTGTGTTTTATTGATCTGTTCATTTATTCCTAGTAATATTTTTGGATGTAATGAAAGTTTTCCACAATAGTTATTTTCATTTGCACAAAAAGTGTATGCTGGAATGTTTATATTTCAGAAGACAACTTCTGGTATTTGAATGAAGGCTTAATTTAGAATATGGTGATAGATATGTAACAACATACCATTATTATTACTAAGTACAAAGTGACTGAAATGGAATTATCACACAAGACTAGAACCATTCACTTTGAATTCTATTGCAAAACGCTAATGACAAAATGTCACCAAATGATGTGTACAGGTTTAAGTACTACATTTGCATCATATGACACTATGAAGATTTGGTATCAAAATTTCAAAAACAAGGACTGAGTTTAACAAAGCAGAGCATTCTGGTTTGCCTACTGTAGTGGATGAGCCTCGCCTGTGAGAACTCTGGTGTGTGTGTGGGGGGGGGGAGAGAATCAGTATCCAATCACTCCAGAGCTACATAAGGAGTTAGACATTAGTGCTATATCGATTAGTTGTACTATGCATCACATAAGCTTGATGTACAAGTTTAATTGATGGGTGCTGCATGAGCTGACTCAAGTAAGCAAAGACAGCAAAGTCCAGGCCTGCACTAATGTGCTCGAATATCAACATAAGTACATATTTTGGACTGGTTCATTACTTGTAATGAAAAGTGGTTTACATCAACACAAGCCATAAAAGGAGTTTGTCTGCACCTGGTGAGTTTGTTGGTAAAATTACAAAGCTTAGTTTGACTAGCAAAAAGATCATGTTTCAAGCCTGATGGGTTTGATGTGATATACACTAAGAATATCTGTTAAAAGATAAAATTATTGACAGTAAGGTGTCTGATGAGATGCTAATCTGTGTTGATGCTGCTATCAAATCCAAACGTTGAACTGAGTGCTGGAGAATGAAGTTATTGTTCCATCTAGATAATACAAGACCACATGTGTTTGCATTCACTGACTAGAATCTCTACAGACATAAATGGGATCTTTTGCGACATCTATCATATATTCTCCTTTATTTTGTTTTTTCACACCTGGAGTTACATCTTGCTGCTGCATCTTTGGTACCACAAAGGACATTCACAATGAGGTTGACCTGTTTTTGGACTTACAACCAAAAAGATTTTAAGCTGAAGGCTTTGAGAAACTATAGAAATGTTGGCCAAAAATCAAAGATTTTGGTGGTGATTACTAACAGAATTGCTTTCAAGTTTTTCTAACTTTATTAAGAACTTTTTCAGTGGAAAACTTTTAATTAATCCTCATATTTAACTTGCTCTCACAACTGCAAAAAAGAAAAATTAACTTTGGAAAAGGGATTTAATTCACCAGTAATTTAACATTACAAATGTAAGCAATAATTAAATACTTCAATTTTTAATATAAAAATATTAATCCAATATTAGAAAAAGAAAAAAATACACAAAGCAAATTAATTCATTGGAATATTGAGAAAATTTGATCAAAAGTTTACTTTAAATATTTTTTTTTATCCTTCGCCCGACCTTGGTTTTTCAACCATCAGTCTCTGTCGGGCAGCCCAATACAATCTTGAGGTGAATGAAAAGTCATCTTCCGCAGAATTTCTAACTGCGACGTCCGAAAGTCCAGGGCAAGTGAAAAGGTGGTCACCAGTCATGTCCTCTAGTCCACAAAAAGGGCAGATTGGAGAGTCCTTCAAACCCAAACGGTGAAGGTGTTTTTGCAGATAATCATGCCCAGTTTTAAGGCAAAAATTTGCCACTCCCACAGCTCTGTGGAGGTTACACGGAATAGGCTTTGTTAGTAAGGAAGCCCATGCTTTCTCCTTTATGCACATCTTGTAAACATTTCTACGATAGGAGGCTATGTTTGACTTAATAAGCCTTTTAACAGTATGGTACTCCAAGGATGGAGAAGGCTGTTGTAGATCTGAGCCAGCTTTTGCCAATTTATCAGCTGCGTCATTTCCAGCGATACCACAGTGGCTGGGTATCCATTGCAGCACAATTTGTCGTCCTTCTTCCAGTAGAGAACTAATTGCCATTTGACAGAGATAAACAGACCCAATACTGCTAGGAGCAATTGAAGAGAGAGACCTGATGGTGGCCTGAGAGTCTATAAAAAATACTATGTTGTTCTCATTACCCTTTCTGATCTCTTCAAGTGCTAATTGCACAGCAGCCACTTCACCATTGTAGCTGTTATAGTATTTTCCAACAGCCTGGCAAAGCCTGAAACTCTTAGAGTATACTCCTGCACCAGCATTTCTAATGGCATCCACAGCTGCACCATCTGTATAGACATGGAACCAAACAGATGATGGATAATGCTCATTGATAGTAGCTAGGGTAGCCATCCCTAGTTCAGAATCAGTGGAGACCTTCTTGCTAACAGGTAGTATCAGGTCTAGACAGCAATCAGCTCTATAAATATGGTTTTGAAAGATAGGGGGTCTAAATAAAGGAACTCTATCTGCATCCAGGATCTTATACCTATCTGACAATTCCCTGGTCAAAGTCAAAAAAGTTCTGTGTTTTCAATCTTGGGAAAACAGGAATATAATTTTTCCAGAACCCATCATCCCTTAGAAGCCTTAAATATGAAAATAGTCATATAACAAAAAGAATTCTTATCCAAATATATATGCTAACAACTCATATTCCACACTAGCTCTCTTAACACTCAAATTTCTCACAGCTTACAATTAGAAAAAAGAAATTCTGAAATTCTAATATAATTTCAGAAAGCATTTCTCAAATTCTAGCAATGCCAATAATGGCAAAAATTAGGTTATTCTAGATATTTTTAATTGAAAGTTTTTCTTATGTAAATTTGGTACACATATCAAACTTTCAGAGAAATCACTTGAAATTTAAAATAACTAATAGCTAAAGCAGAACTTATTTAGAGCAGAATTATAATAAAGTATTTTTTTGCTTATTAGTACAAGATATTTATTTGGGTGCAAACATTTAAATCCCACATAAATTTTTATTGTTAAAATGTTATATTAAGTGTGTTAAATAATTTATGAAGTTAGTTAATGGTTTTTATATATAATTTTGGTTATTGATTGTACATCTGCATAGAAATTAAATTTTAAATAGGCAAATTTTAATATTAGAATAAACAAATACCTTGCTATTTTATTAAGAAATAAATTCTTGATCTTAAATTAATTTCAGTTAGCAAACTAAGAGCAACTATAAAAGAAAAAGAATACCTATTGCAGTTTGATATCCATTTGGAAATGATTTATCAGTCCTCTCACGCATGAACACCCATTGGTTGTTTTCATATTTACATTCAATAATCTTTTTGTCCAGATTTTTTAAGGCTTTAGTATACTGTAGAAAACAAATGAATGTGAGATAATGTGTAATTTATGTAAATTTTATAATAAAAAGTTTTGTGAGCAAGAAATAAGATGTACAATTTGTATCAAAATTTTATTCTTCACATAATTACCAAATAATACTCAAACTAATAACAATATCAAATATAACTTCTTAAAATTTAAAGTGAAAACTTAAACATTGATGTCAGCAGATTGATGACAAACAAAATATGTTGATTAAATTAAATACAAAATATATTTGGAAATTCTTGAAAAACTTAGAAAAGAAAAACTAGACATTATGTTAAAAGTTTCAATTATTATCGAACTTAGTAACATAACTATAAACAGGAAGTTAGACTTCTGATAGAGAATACAAACTAGTAGATTAAAACAAGGGTAAATTTTAAATTGATTTTATATAAGATATCAGAAAATATTCAATTAAATACAATGTTATATGATTTGTAGAATGTTTATTTAATTGATAAGTTTGAAATTGTTGTTAATGTAATAACGAATATCAAAATTCTTTCAGTTAACTGAAGTAGAATCAATTCATGAACTACCAAAAATGATACACATACTAATACTAATGAGAAATAAATTCTCCAAAGAAAAGTAATTTAGGTCTCTTTCTGTTAAATAAAGGATGTAACCTCTTCTCTCTCTGTGGATAGTTATATAACAATACCTTTCTTCACAGCATAAGGATATTTATTAGGTGTTCAGTAATTTAAGGATTTCCAGTTTTATGAAATGTGAAAACTCTTAACACTGAAAAATTCTCCTAGCTGCTGGAACAATTTTTTCTGTTCTTCATTATGACATCATAAAAAAACTTGCAAATACACTGAGTTATGAAACTAGTCTTTGGTGTCAAATTGCACAAATATGCAATTAAAAAAAGTAGTTCTTATAAGAGATAATTATTGAATTTAATAATTACATTATTATTTTTTACTAATATAGTTGTAAAACTCAATAATTAACACTTGATGAATAAAATGAATGCCATTTAAAGTGGGTACTAATGGAAAATAATCAATAAGGTAAAAAATATAAGATTTCATACAAAAAATAGTCTTTGTAAAGATTAAAATCTTTAAGATGTTAGTTAGTAATTTTCATACATATATTGTATAAAATGGACAGAATTTAAGAAATATAGGTGCGCCTGAGTCAATATAGGTGCTTTATAATGTAATAATATAACATGAACAATATTAATCTGAACACATACTTTAATAACACATAACAGCTTAATATATTTTAAACAACATGTGGGTGAAGTAAACACAGATTATGGATTGTATTAGATCACTGGTTATTCAGTTTCCCCAACAGTCTAACAATTTTAAATCAAACATTTAAGTGAGAGTCAAAGCTGATATTTGGGATGGCATTATACATGGCAATATAAATACTAATATAAATAATAATATGCATAAAATCTCTCAAATATGTCAGTCTCTGATTAAGTCAAGGAAAAATCATGTTAATAATGAAGCCATGATTGATTTATGAAACTAATTAAAGGCTAATATAAAAAAATAATGCATTAAAGAGATTTTGGCACTTAAAATTATTTCTAGAAATGACTAAAAAACAGATTGAATTTGTAGAGTATTTTAAAGATTCATTTCATATCAAAAGCATTTACCCAAATTGGACAAATTATTCTTTAAATAATTGTATACCTATATTACATAACCATATGTATTTCTAGGCATTTAGAATGAAAGAATAAGAAATATTAAGTGAAAGAAAAATATTTATTCTCAAAAAGACAAATAACATGTTCTTTTAAATTAAATACAAAATATCAAATTAAAAAATTAAATTCAAATTCATTAACTTTTTTTAATAAAATTCAGTGACATACATAATAAAATAAAAAGAATTGAATAAAGTAACTTAATCAAAAAATTAAGAATATGCAGCTACACATATTTTTTTAAAGAGATAAACAGTAGCATATTATATATTCATATTTTGATTTGAACAAATAAATTCACATCAGAAATGCATATTCTTACTAAAGTGCAAATACAATTTATTTTTTTAATGCTTTTTAATAACTGATCAGCATAAAATAACCTATCGACTCTTAAATTAAATTTGCAACTACACCTTAAATGAGATAATGTTGAGCTATTTTCATTATTAATCTAAAATCAAGTTAAAAAAAATTTTTTTTTTAAATGATTCCAAATTTTTATGTTATTACTGCAAAGTACTACTATTTAATGTTTAGCAATTAAAGTTCTAAGAATAATTTTCATTACTGTTTTAGAAAAAAATACCAGGAGAAATAGATACAACTTTGAAATCTAGAAATCCATAAATATGATATTAAATGCATAAAACTGAGTAGAACGAGATGGGCAGGTCACCAGCTGAGAATGAGTGCTAAAAAAACAGCGCTTAAGGTCTTAAATGCAATTTCGTTCTATGAAATATCTAAAGGAAGACCAAAGAAAAGATTAGTATGCAGCCACGATGAGGATTTAACTAAATGGAAATAACAAACTAGAGGTCAGTTATTTAGAATATGGTGGTATGGGAAAGACTTCTGATGAAGTTTAAGGCACATATCAGGCAATCATTTTTAGGAGTTCATTTGATTAATTTATTAAACTTAACTTTAAAAAAATAGACATTTACTGTAGTATTATTAACAATAGATATAAATACAATTTAATAATAAACATTTAAAATATTATATGCTTAAAATTCTTACCTTAATTTCTGCAAATGGTTCATTTTTACCACCAACATATAAGTACCCAACTTTAGTAGGTAACATACTAAAATTAAAAGCTCACAATAAATATTTTAATTTTACCTTATAGTAATATATAATATATTCACTAAATATATTAATATAATTTTATTTATTAAAAAAATACAAATACTTTTATATATCTATAAATATTTTAAAATTCTATGAAATTCTATGCAGGAAGATATAGAAATTGGGAACTTTGTGAATATTATAAATTTTTTGAAAGTGAATTTTTAAGAGTGAAATTTGAAATTATTAACAGAATAAATTTTAAAGTAATTTTTATGTTATAAAAAATCAATAAAAATACATCAAACTTATAAATCTATTTTCAGTACTATTTTTATTAATGTATTATAAATTAGGTAAAAGAAATAACAATACAAAGGAAATTATATTTTCAAAAATTAATCTCTTACCCTAATCCAGTACGTGTTTGAATTGAAAGTTTGAAATCCACTGAATTAAGTTCGGATGGTTTCCATTTTAAGACATCAGGACAACGACCACAAGTATAAGGCTGTGTAAAAATTGTTATATAATTTGATTGATACAATTTTTACATATACAAATAATTTAAATTTTTATATGAAATTCTATAAATCAACTTATACATAGACAATTATGTGTGTGGGTTCAACATTACATTACTAAATAATTTTATAATTCAGAAAATCAAGTTTTAACATCTTAAATTAAAAAAAAAAAAAAAAAAAACATCAGATCAGCACAAAAATTTCTGTGCATTTTTGGGGAAATTTTAAATAATGTAAATATAACAAATTTAAAAATTTTAATCAAATACATTTTACTCCCCAATACCTACAATTTTCTACCATCTTAAAATTTCTTTTTGTATATTTTGTTTAGAATTTAACTTTTCCCATAAATTTTTGTAAGGCACGAAATATGTAAAAATCACTTAAGGCAATATTCGATTAGTTAGCAGGATGTAGAAAAAGCTGCCAACTAAATTCATTAATTTTTTGCAGGGTTGTTTTGTTTTCTAGCGTTATTATGATGAAATAATACTTCTTTATTTACCAATTGTTGTCATGTTATAATCAATTTTAAGTTTAAATGACAAAATTGTTCATTGCTTACATCTGCATTAGTGAATTTTGATTTGGTTGTAAGAGTTCATAATAAATCACATCTCTTTAGAATGTAAAAACCTCTGTTGATAGTATTGCCTGATTACTTTTATCTGCTCATTCTTTTTTCTGATTTCATGATAAATAATTAATTTTTGTTATATCTCATCAAACAGTTTTAAAATGGCTGTCTTTTGACTTGGCTCCAAACAGATCATGTGGTATTCACTTTCCAAGAATGGAAACTTTCCCAATATCCTTTAAATGACTCAAGACTGTGGTATAAAATGAATTCATCCTTTTTGCAATTTGATTACCAGTTAATTGTGACTCTGGCGGCAAAAGAATTTTAACAACATTGTTATCAAAATTAATAGGACGTTCTTAACAGAGTTCGTCATAAATGTTGCTTTATCCAAATTAACATTTTTAAAACCAGTTCTGGGCAGTTCTTATACCAGATAGAATATATTCACCATGTACATCATTAATTTTCTTTTATAGTTGTAGATGTGACATATGAAAAATAAAAATACAACACAGCATGGTTGTATTGATTATTGATATTGCTTTTCTATGAGTAATAATATGCATTAATGCTAACATAAATTGGTGGCAGGCTAATACATAGTCAATGGACAACAAATTTTGAGATATAAAATCTTATTAGTCTAGAAGTTAATCAGGTGAATCTCATGCATGATATTAATGCTTACAAAAATATGGGTAGATCTGATATTTATATACATTTTTTCACCATTTTCTCACAACTAAGTTTCAATTTTCCGTAAACCTGATTAATCTCAAGTTAGCTTTACATACATTTTTCATTCTCATAATTTCGTTACTAATTTTACCTGTTTAAGATTCATAATTACAATCAGATAAGAGGAGCAAAAAATAGATTAACAAAAAAGAAAAATGACATAATATTTAAATTTTCTCTTCTTCAATATATACAAAAATTCATTGAGAAAGAAATTTGTGACTTTAGAAAAAAAAACTTTAAAATTCTTTTATATGCAAAAATATGTAATTTCAGAAATTATTTCCTATTTATTTTTAACTAGTGTTTTACTCAAACAAAAAAATGGTAGCTCATAAGTTATGATTAATTTAAGTAAGACTTTCAGAAGATTTATTCATAATTCTAAATGAAAAACCAATAACAAAAAGAAGGAAAAACATCTAAACAGTGAAACATAATAAGGAGCTTTAATAAATAATATATTGTTATTTATATATTACTATTTATTTTTAACTAATGTTTTATTCAAATTCAAATCAAAAATTATTGCTCACAAATTATAATTAACTTAGGTAGAACTTTTAGCACATTTCTCAATGAAAAATCAGTACCAAAAATTAAGGTAAAACAAATTAACTGTGAAATATGATAAGTAGCTTTTATAATAATAAAATACTTAGCTTATTTAGAACACCATGCAGGTTTATTAAAATGTTAATAGTCTTTGTTCATTATTAATAAGTATGAATTTTTTAAATAAAGTAAATATTAATAAATGTTATTTTACAGATTTGATAATAAAATTCTCTAAAGATATGAATAAAATTGTTTAAAAAATCATTCAAATTAGAAAATTATTATGGTAATATACTATGAACAAGCAAAAATAATAGCCTTAACTAAATAAATTAGTTGAATACTGCAACTTACATCAGGAACTGGCTGGAATATTAAACCATCTACTTCATGAGACATTTCTTTACGGAATTTTTCACCTAAGAGCTGTTAAATGGATTTATAATTAAATACGATAAATTGATGCACTAAATCAAAAATTAAAATTTTTCAGAAAACTACAATGGATATGTATTTTAAATAAATCTAGAGACATGTCTTGCTAAAATAATTTTATCTTTATGATATAAAAATAAATATCAGATTACTATTTATACACTTGAAATCAATATTTTAAGACTAAACCTAAGCTTAAAATAACATTTAGAAACATAAAAAATGAATGTTTTCCTGTAAACTGGTAAGACAGGATATGATAAAAATATGTATCAATCAGTTCAGTACCTATAAATAAAATTTCATTAAAATAATCTCCTGTACAGTTATAGGAGGAACTTATAAAAAATTAGTTTTGGTGAAGCATTGTCATGATGGAGCTTCCAGCAATTGGTAATATCCAATTGTTTCTGTTTAGGAGTTTTGAACTAAACTTCATAAATCCTAACTAAAAATCTTCATAAATCCTCTACACATGCAAGGACTTCTTTGTGGAGTCCAACATTGACAGTACTTTTGAAGGTACAAATTCTTAGAGAATCTCTGTTTTTAAAAAAGAACAATGAGCATTGTCATTACTTTGCAAAATCACATTTCGAAATTTGGCATTCAGTTTGTTGATTGTACTTTAGCTTGTTATTGAAGTCACTGAACCACCAGAAAACCTGGGTAGTAGGTAGGACATCACCTTAAATCTTCACAAGTAATGAAAGTATAGAAGTCATTTTGTTCAAGAGACAGCAAAACTTAACCTTGCACTACTATGCATGTATGTCCAGCAAACAGTCCATTTTTAACATTTTCTGCTGGGACAAAAACTTTTTGGTGTGTTACTCAGCAAAAATTACCTTCATAAATCCTCTAGTAAGCACACTACAAATGATTATTGCTGTGTGTCAGGAAGTCATTACTTTATAGATAAAATTGGCTGCTTGAAATAGAAAGTACAATATCAATTAAAAAACTGCCAACTCATGATTGATAATACAATTGATAAAAATATTTAATATTTTATATCACAGAAGCAATTCTTTGCTAAAAAATACTCAAAAGAAACAGTATTATAGAACTTTACTTGCATTTGAAATTTGTTGCTGAATTGCATTTGTATAGATGAAGCATTTATACAAAAGCAGAAAACAATAAGAACTGTAATGATGGTAAATAATATCTACTGAAACTTAGATACTTCTGGTCACAAACATTGTGAATGAAACTTTTGATCATAAGGAGTATCTAATTTACTAACTCTAGCTGTTATTAAGACTGAATGTGCACAACAATCTTTTCAGGAAAGAATTCTTCTTGAAACATTCTTTCTTGTTCTCAAACTTGATGAAATCAAATTAATGGTTTCTATACTTAGATCATTATTAGCAATGATTAAATATTAAAACAAATTAAAGCTTAGATTAACAGATAAAACAGTGGATTATGGTCTCTCTCTCTATATATATACAGTATATATATATGACCATTACTCAAGATTTGATAATAATTCACTGACACAGAGCTACTAATATTGATGAGTTCAGTTTAAATTTAAACTCTAATGTTTTTGCTCTTCTCTGAAGACTTTAAGAGCAATGAGTCTGTTTTATAAGTCTGATGCATTAGTTATTTACGAGATGAAAGATTTGCAAAAATTGCTGATGGATACCTTAAAGACCAATAGAAATTTTTTAATGTCTAATATTAAAGATCTTTTTTTTCTAATCTTTCTTTAATCTTTTTTTTTTTAATGATTCACCGAAGAAGTTCATTTGTATACATCTATCCGAAATCAAGGCCTCAATCCAAGTACATAGTATCTTATTAATCCCTGCCCCTCTAACATTCAAATCATGATTTACTTAATATGCCTCAGCTATCTTTAGTCAACACAGCAGAACTCCAATTAAGTTGTGATTCAAACTCACTATTTTCAAATAATGAGAGCAATGCCGTAACCAATTACATCACTGTATCCCTATATTGTAGAGCATGCTGGCAGTCATGCTGAACATTTATTATTAAATGAATAAATAGTATTTTTCATATCATTATATATTTTTTTGTTCATAATGCAATTTTGTTCGTGTTTCAGGTTGTCAATGTCTTTATATTACTTATTTTACAATAAACTTTTGGCTTCTAAATAAAATTTAACTTTTTGTGACACCTTTCTTGAAAAAAGATTATATTTCTCCTTATTCCTCCCTTTTTCATACATTTTGAAAGTTATCAAGAATTTTTCACTCATTCAGTATATATGCATGTATATATTATTGTCTGGATAGTATGATGTATAATATAAATATTATAAATGTGCCATTACATAACTTTTAAACTTTAAAAGAGAAAGAGGAAAAAAAAAACATTTAAATTTTAATGACTACATAGATATTAAGAGATAAATTGCCTAAATTTGATTATATTCATCCATTGCAGCTGCATTTTAAATTCATATATAATTTTAGTACTAATAATAAATAAAATTTTTAAAAAGTATTCATAATTTATATAATATAATTTCATGATAAAATGGAATTATATAACTTTTAAAGAAAAACAGATTGAACCATCATGTCTATATAGGAATTAATAAAAACTATAAGTTATATATTTTTTCTAAAGGTGTTCTGAACATATTTTGAAAAATAATTTTAAAAATACAATCATAACAGTTTTGCAACTAAAAATTTTAATCTGTAAAAATCAAAAACAAGATAAGATGAATTGATATAATTGAACATTGATATATATTGATTTCCCTAGTATTAAAATTTTTTACCTGTCTTGCCATAGTTATATCCCAAAAATCTTTAGCTCTAACACTAAAAGGTTCTTTACTGCGATCTAGTCGACCTTCCTTAAAAGCAGTTGTTCGAGGAGATACTATTTCTTTATTAATACAAAGTAATCTCCGATCAAAATCAGTTTGACCAACATCAATGTTCTGGTAAAAGAAATATAAATAAAAACTCCTTAAAAGTATATGTGAATTAATAGACACCAATAGAAATAAAAGTAATTTTCACCAATCAAACTTGTCAAATTTCACACAAATTGCAATTAAAGTATATTACAACATACAACAAAAAGCTTAATATTTATAGAAATTAAAACTGTTTAAATTTTACATAGAAGAAAATAAAGAAATTTTGTTAATATCAGTATACTTTCTAAAACCTAATGAATTTCTTCAGAAATACACAAATATTCATTAATCTGAATGCATTTAATAATTTGAAATTAAATTATTAATCAAACAATTTTAATGACTTGTAGCTTTTGTTATTAATAATAGTAAAAAATAAAATCTAATTTTCATAATTTTTGAAGAAAAATATATATATATGTGCAGTATTAAATTTAAGTATAAATTAATATATAAGTATAAATTAATAAAATAAGCAAAATATTACTATAAAAAATACACAGGCATATTGTCACAAATAATGATTATTTAAACTTAAATTTTACTTTTAAATATATAAAAATGTACTAACCTCAAATTTAACTATATCATAGGCTAAATACCTAGGAACATCTTTTCCATTCACTTTATCAATTATCATTTCCTGAAATGTTTTAATTTACAATCTTAATTCTCTGGATAATTTTTAAAGTAAAACAGTATGAGTAAAAAATTATGAGTAACACATTTGAATTTAAAAACTATCACTTATATTTAGTATGAATTATTTCATTGTGAATAAGTTTTAATTAAAAAAATCTGTTATTGCAAATTTAATGATTATCATTATAAGACCACACAAGTATGTTAATTATAATTTGAACTATTAAATTGATTTGTAGAATAGCCATAAAATAGAACAAAAACTGAAGGAGGGTATTTAACTCAGAATTATATAGGAAATATAAACAACTTAATATCATTAAATTTGTAAAATTAAATAGAATGAACTGGATGGCTCATGTACTTTGAATACACAACGGAAATCCTATAAAAAAGGTTCTGCAGTTTAGACCTACTGAAAAAGATACAAAGAGAGGAAGATCATGGTTAAGATGGCTCAGTGGAGTCAGATTTTTTTGAAATGAGAAGAACTGGATGTCCAAGATTTTTCAGCGGTTATCATGGAGAAATCTTCAGATGAATGCATTGGCTCACACTGGGTTCTCAAGCCAGTTATAATGGTGATGATTAAAACCAAGAAATATTAACATTTAGTGCAAACAAAAGTTAAAAGCAATGATTTTCAAAATGGAATTTTGAGACTCTGAAAATGAAATTCAAAGTAGTGCTACAAATTTTTTAAAAAAAGTAATTCCATAAATGATATTAGATTCTTAACTTAATAAATATCATGTATTTATAGTGAGACAAAAACCTAAAAAATATCAGAGAAATAAGATAAAATACACGAAACGATTTATTTTAGTAAATAATAAATTACTCCATCTAAAAGTGTGTTGACCAAATGTTTTTCAGGCTCTTTTCTTCGAGGAAACCACAGCCCGTCAACTTTAAACACAGAGTTGTCTCGATCAAGAAAGTATATTTTGTCTTCTCCTTCAATAAACATCATATACCTAATGAGAGAAAGAAAACTATGTTGAATTTTATCTCTTAAATAATATTCGATTAAGTGAAGAATTTTAAGAATATAAAAATAAGATTTGGATAAAAAGTGCTGTTTAAAAAGGGAAAATACAAAGATAAAAAAAGAATAATCTACAAAAATTACTAGCAAAATTAAGTATTTAAACAGATTATAAAAAATTTGAACTATGTTGATATTCATGTTTTTAAAAAAATTACTTTTTGTTACTAAATTTCCCAATCATTTTTCTGCATGTTTTCTTTCTTCTTGTTAAGAAAGAATATTATTCACAGAGCTGAGAACAGAAAATTTTTTCTAGGCAAGATTTCAGAAAATATCAGAACATCTTAAAGACAAATTTCTATGTACATAGCAAACTCCCTTCCCCCAAAATAATTGAAAAGTTTTTCCTAATTATAAAAAAAAATAAGATTCACAGTTACAAATGATATTTCTTTCCCACTTATCAGAATAATATAAATATTGTTTATTTGTTAAATGTTTTTATTAATATAATAATATTGTACATGATTTGGAGACTTACCTAGTTCCATCAGCTTTCCAACTAACTTTATATGGTTTCTCATGAAGTAATCTAATATTACTGATGTCCATTGATACAGGCTGAGATCCAGGAAACCCCGATCTAAAATATTACCAAATTGCATAAAAGCAGCTTAAAAAAATAATGATTTCCAATTAAGTTAATATTCCAATAAAAGTGGAAATGTAGGTTTCATTTACAGTTACATTGTAAAATAAAATAGATAATACTTAAATAAATACAAGTTTTATATTTCATAATGATAGTGAAAATTCTTATTATAGATACAAAAACACGATGTATATTTGTATGCAAGTATAAAAAAACATAAAAATTTAAAAGTTTTTAAAAAGAATAATTTTTTAAAAGCTTCATCTTAATTGAAGCAAGCAGAATACAAATTAAATTGATAAATAATGCTTTAAAAATGAAGAAATAAATATCAATCAAGCTAAGCAATATCTTTTTTTAATTAAAAAGGATATTTTTAATTTTTAAAAGAAACTTTCAATTTAATATTAAATTTAACCCACTATAACTTAACGTAGATTTTCATTACATTATGTACAACTATGCAGTAAGTACTAAAAAACTTTAAAATTTGATCCCTTAAGATATTTTATATATATATAAGCAAAAATGAAAAACAAAATAATTGTACAGTGAAAAATTAATGATTAAGTTTTAGAATTATGATCAAACAAAATTTTAAAGTTTTCAAGGATTATTTATAATGATTCTGAACCATTACTAACACCAGAGCCTGAAGTGTAAATTAAATTCATGAACTACTGAAAAAAAGAGAATTCTAACTATCTGGTTGGCAAGTCAGCATTATAATTGAGAAGCAGAAATTACTACATGTTTTTGAAAGAAATGTAAATTATAATTTGTAATTATTTTCAACAAAGCATTATTTAATGGAAGAAAATATCTTAACAAATCAAGCAAGAACATTTATTTTAATAGAATTACAAAATAAAAAGAGTATCAGCAAAGGAATGGCTCTTGTAAAGCTTAATAAGCATGCATGATTATTAAAGTTTTATAACAGGTATTTACAAAATTTATTCATAATATTCATATTTATCATAAAGAAGTTGGATTTATAAAGTATTAAATATTTTTTGAAAAAACTCACTTTTGCCAACCACACATATTTTCACATTTCCCTTGAATTGCATGAATAAGATAAGTATCCATAACAGGTGTAACACCAGGGACACCCTCCATGAATACCGGGTTCTAAAAGTGAAATTTATTTGCATAAGAAATATGTAACACTGTCTTAATATAAGAATCAATTGAAAAAAAATATTAGCTCTTTTTTTTTTCCTTGATTTATGAAAATAGCACATACTTCTATATACTACATGATATTAAAAAACTTAATCCTTGTAAACATTAGGTAAAGTATATAGAGGTAAGTGTTCATATATACTCACATATATATGTATATATACTTACATAAATATAAATGGGGAAATGTATTTTAATATAATAAGAATTCATATAAATATGGAGTTATTTATCTTTATGCTAATATTGCTGTATATGCATTTATTATCTTATTTATTTGGATGCATTGAAACAAATGAATTAAAAATATTTCAATTAAGAAAATTTAATCAGAATTTTTTCATAAAAATAAAAAGTTTGTCAAATAAATAAAATGCTTATAATTTCATTTTAAAACTGATATTTTTAAGAAATCTTTTCTTAATTTTTTTTAAATTTTATTGAAATATTATTTAATAAAATAACATTATTTTTAACTAGTAAAAATAACTGTACATAATAGAATTCATAATCGCAAATAACTTTAAGAAAAAATGTATTTGTATTAATTGATATGTGAAATGGTAATATTAATTTGTATCTCAATCCTATAATACATAGAAAACATCATTATTATTGAATAAAATATTTAAAAGCATTAGGGATATAAAAAATAATAACAATATAGGATATATTAAACATACCTCAAATATAATTAAACATTATCTGTGATTAATTTATGCTTTTAAATTGACATATAAGAACAAATTTTAAACACGTGAAATGACAATTTAAAATATTTTTGTTAAAGTCATAATACTGATAAATACCATATTGGAAAAAGAAATGGATTTCTATTAAATTCAATCGATTGAATTCAGTTAAAAGAAATTATTTGCAAAAACAAATTGAAGTCCAAAAAATAAAGACCTAAAATTTCATGGAAAGCCCAACAAGAAAATATTGGATGATGTATTCAAGTTTTCCTAATTGATTCAATGTAAAGAGTGTAGTTTGCTTGTAAAAATAGTCCACAGCAATGAATTTGCCATCTCAAACTTTGGTTGTTAAAGGATAATGCTTACACACACCCTCTAAAGCTTAAAAAGATATTAAAGAATTCAGATAAAAAGAATAAAAACAATTGAAATATAAAAAGAATTTCCTTTTACAAGTTCTAATTCCAACTTGCAATCATTTCTTCTGCCATGGACTTAGTCATTTCAACTTTTTAAACACTCTGCATAATAGTTCTCTTAACCCTTTGCAGTTCAGTGTTCCAGGTGATGGAACACCAAACTTTAAATTGTTACCAAATCGTTGCATTTTATAATAAAAAGATGAAATTTGGCTTAAAATGTTCTTTAAACTCTTTTTTTTTATAATAGATGGCAGCACTACATAAGACGATTTATAATTTTCAATTATAGCAGGTTATTTAAATCCCTATACTTTGAAGGAATATTTCTGAATTTTTTTCTTATGCAAAAATAATTATTTAAAAAGAAATTTCTATTTTATTTTGTTGCCTGTACCTTGCACTATTGATTCTATATTACTTTAAATTTTTTACACAATATATGCAGAATTATCTGATAAAACAAGGTGTTCCATTACCTGGAACACTGCGCCGCAATGACGCTTTTCCTTTACGCGATTAGCCTTGAACTCAATGCTGAGGGAAACAGCTGTGTTTAATTTTTACAGTTTTTTTTCTATCTTTTGAGGTGTAATAAACTAATGTTGAGAAATGTACAAGGAAGAATTACTTACATGGATAATATTTCTACACCCTTATTGGCCTCTTGATTTGGGAAGCTTCATTGTGGTATAGAATTATATCATTTAGTTTGAACACTCTCTAGAGTTAGAGAAGCATTATTTTTATGCTCTTGATTTTTCTTTTTGCTGCAATTCGTTTTATATATTGTGTATATATACTTTTGAATTTATATATTTTTAGTTTACTTTTGGCAAATAAATGGCACTTAGAGGTCTTAGTCCTTCTGAAGCAATTACAATGCTTCGAAAATTGCCCTCTATTAGTGAATCAGAACATATGGATAGTGATAGAGATACAGAGAAATATGTTCCTAAACCACTTGATCAGTCTCAGTCTGATAATGCTGTGTCAGATGCCAGTGAAAATGATGGTGATGATTTATTTCAACCACGCTCCTCTATGCTCCCTAAACCTTACTTGGATAACTAAAAAAATTGTACAGAAATCTTTATTTTATTAATTTTTTATGGTGTAGAGTAGCTGGCGTTCTTGTGATGCACCCTGGACCACGCTAAATCTGCTACACAGGTGTAATGGATTGATTTTTCATTCATATGCAAAAACATTTACGCATATATGGGCTTCACTGCAATGCTTGCTTTTTACGACCTTTGCGGCACAGTGTTCCATGTGATGGAACACCCACAAAATCGAAATGGTACATGCAAACTTTACAAAATTTTCACTGTATACTCATATAGGGCTAAATAGACAACCTACAAATTTTTTTGCTAATATTTCAACTTTAAAGGGTAGTCTGCCTGAAAGGGTTAAAGCAATCTTAAAATTTTTCTCTATAACTTCAAGAAGCATCAGTATAGAAATATGATTCAAAATTTTATAAGAGTAATTTCAATAACATAAATTTCTCTTAATTTAAATGATTTTCAATTCTTTGCAAAATAAATATAATAAAAACAGTTAAAATTTGAGCAGGAAAATTTCTAAATCCTGATTATTAATATTTAATAGGAGAGAATAAAAGTATTCCGATCTTGTTTAGCAAAATGACTTATTGCTTTGTGGAAAAGAAACCACTCTATTGAAATGAATTATTTAATAATTACATATTGTAGTGCCGAACCAGTTGAAATTAAAAGGTTCATATATTATCATTAATTTATATTATTAAGTAATTAGGTATATTTTTATTATTATTGGTATGAATTATGATAGGTTAAAATTTTAACACCTTTTTTACTTCTACAGAATTAATTTTCTAAATGTACTTTGTGAAAATACTTTTTTGCAGAAAAAAATTTTTAAAAATGAAATGCTTATACCTTATACTTACATCTTATGTTTACATAATTAGATATTTTTATTATTAAAGAAAACTAGAATCAACAACAAAACTGAAAACTAAAAGAATTGTCACATTCTCCTTTTTTCTTTCTGTAAAAAATATTTGATGAAATGAAATGCTTGAATTAAAACTGATTAAAAATCTATGGAGAAATCCCTTACAATGCTTAAATAATTTTATTTAATTAAATGCTTTTTAAAGAAATTTTTGTTTACCTATTTTTTTATACAGCAATTTTCTCTAAATGCAATTAAAAATTAAAAAAAAATTAGTTTTCCACTGTTTAAATAATTTTTAAATTCAATATTTTAACTCTTTACAACTCTAGCACCTTTTTAAGCTAAAAGTAAAAATCAGAATAAAAACAAGGGATGAGTTGATGAACAACCAGACAAACCAACAGAGAATCAGAAAATGAAGGTATGACATATTCATACATTCAAAATGTGATTTCAAAACATTAATTTTGTCTTTTAACAGTTTATTTGTATTTGTAAATTTAATTTTACAATTAACTTGCTTTTTACTTTTATTTGTGAACCTTTTTTCCATTTACTGCATTATTTCAATTATTCCTTTTTCAGAAAGAATAGATTTTGAGAATTAATTCAAAATTCTTTCAATCACCTCATATGTATTCATTATTTGTTCAATTTGATACTTAGAAATAAATTTAAAGAGAAAATTATGAATCTCTAAAGATTCTACAGTTCACATCTGATCCACAATGCATAAAATGAGTGTATCATAAACAAGTTATATTTTACAGATATCAACTTCATTTATGCTTAACCAAACTTTAAAATAATGGAATATCAACACATTGATATGATAAAAGACACAGATATGTCATACAAAATGAACTTACTTTTTTATTATTTAATATACTTTCCTCTATATCCTACATTAGATTTACAAAAATCCTTATATTGCAATGCAGCATGTAATATTTAAATCAAACTTGAAATTAATATCATTTCTATATATTCTAAATGCAACACTATAACAAACTAAATAGAAATTCAGAATACAAAACTTACATAATCATCATTCATAAAACAACCATGAAAAAATTTTTAAAATTTTTCTTTTTTTATTACATTTAAAAGCTAAAAATAAAGCAGAAGTTATATTTTTGACTGGAATGTTAAGATTTAGTATAACGACATGAGTTTAAAATTTTTTTCTGCTTTTTATTTCATATAAATATAATTTTAGGAGCATGTAATATAAATAAAAATAAGAAATATGTAAATAATTTGAAGCTTGGTGGCCTAATGGCAAAGTTTCATACTCCCAAGGCACAGGTCCAAGGTTCAATCCTCAGGCTGAAAAAATTTGAATCAGCCTTTTATCCTTTCAGTGGATCGATAAACTGAGTACTAAACATACTTGGGATCTAAACACTGAGGGTTTTGCATAAGGCTGACAGTCTAATAGGGACATATGCTTCGCACCCTTGGGCCCATCGGTCAGGAAAACAGATGGGCACTGTAGGCCTTGGCCCTCTTGGGCTGTTATGCCCCAGAGTTTAGTTTTATGTAAATAATTTTAGCTTTACAAATTTCCTTAAAAATTGATTTTTAATTCTATTAGTCATGATAATTATTCCTGAAAATCTAAAAATTATCATAAAGAAAACTTGTGTGTCCAGTCTTTTAATTTTACTTAATGTCTATTTCTTTTATTTAATAAACTCTTGAAAGATTCAAGGATTTATTCCTCCATCAGCATGTTTTGGCCAATTTTAATCATATGAGAAATTATATATCTTTTTTAAACCTTCATCTTTCCTTCTGAAATATTTCGCAAATATTCTCCATTGTATGTTACAACAAATAAAATCTGTTTTCACAAAAAGTTTAAATTGTTTTTGCTACACATAATTCAACAAAACATCTTGTTCAGTGTTTTACTGTTCTGATATATATTTCAATTTGATGAATGGAAAGCAAATTTTAGTTAACTGTAAGAAAAAGTAGACTGATTTATAGACTGATATACTGAAAGTAGAGAAATATTTCCATAAAGAAGAATTTCTTTTCTTTAATATTTAAAAATTTAAATGTTTACAATATGATTTGTGATTAAAAACTAAAGTAACTTTTAGCAAACACACCTGAATGGTTTTAATGCTCCAAATTTTATATGATATATATATATATATATGAAATACACTGAAAAATAATACACATGCTTACAGGATATGAATGAAAAATAGTATTTAAAGATCATTAAATAATTCTTAGGGTTCAAAAGGAAAACATATTTTACACTGTTTAGGTTAATAAACTTTTCTCAAGATGTAATAGTTTTTCATTCTGCCATGGAAATTTTTATCGATTCCAGGACTTGACAGTTTTCCATCTCATCATCTGAGGTGTATAATGTTTAAGCTTAGGGTCTCTATTAAAGGGTGAAAAAAAGATTAATATTAAGGGAATGAGGAACATGTTAAATTCATTCTAATTCCAGAACCTAAGTATTAAATATAATATGTATGGACGAGCATCATTATATTACAAGATTATTTGCTCCATCATGTTACTAAAATGACAAAATTAATATCAGAGTTATTGAATCTGCACATACTGAGAATTTATCTAGTAACCTCATTCCAGAAAATCAATTGCATAAAGCTAGCCATCAGTTACACCAAATTGAGACCCCTTAAACTTGCGCAAAAAAATTTTTTTTTGTAGATATTTGTATTTTGAATCTTTTTGTTTGAGGTGAAGAGAGATGTTGAAATTCAACCTTTAACCTTTTCTTCTTCAGGTTTTAATTATTCCCATATGACTAATTACTTGATAAAATATACAAAATAAAAGTCATTTTTGATCATGGTAATACTATAAAGATCATTCCACACATCTGAGTCAACACTGTTCCTGTCTGAGTGACAGTGCAGACACCTATTGTTTAGTTTTTATAGTATTCTAATTGCTCAATTATGAAGCCAACATGCTTCTTGTATATACCAACATGTTTTGTAATGTTTTTGAGTGATTTGCTAGTCATTTTCAATTAAATTGTCAACAGTTTTGTGATGTTTATTGTTCATGGAAGAGATTACCTATAACATGTTTAATCTTTTTTAGGAAAGTAGTTTTGAAAACCATTCTATGAATCCTATCAACAGCCTCCTAAAATACAATCTTCACTTAAAAGATGACGAATCTCATTAAAATTAATTTTTCCAGCAGTTAAAAACTACAATAATAATATTCTGTTTGACTTGCAGTGATGTAACCCTGGAATGCATCTACACATTTCCCCTTTTCAAAATACACTGGACAAATTCAGCAAGCTCAAACTTGTGTCTACTAATAGGGTAGGAGTACCACTCTTTATCTGTTCACATTTATTAATGTGATTTTCTTTGAACTTACAAGCATGTGTGTATTACATTTCTGTTTACCCTCATACACAATTATATTGCAAATGAAGTAAAATCTTATTTTATGTATGCAGACAATATGAAGTACTAAACTTCAGAATTATTGTAGAAAAGAAAATATAAATTAATTATAAAATGATAAAGCAAAATTGTATTTTCTCAGTCAGTAAATACAATAAAATATTACAAATAAGACTAATCTTATACACTGCAATTTTATAAACATTTTATGTAATGATGATATGAGTATTTCATGTTAAAGAGCTATATTAAAATTTTTATTTCTTATAAAAAGAAATAAAACAAACTAACCTTATTTCTAAAGTAAATACTATTATCAATGTTAAAAAAAACAACATATTTTTAAGCTGTTACCTAAACAATTGAATAAAAGGTTAAACAATAAAGAAAATATCAAAAGAGAAATGAGTTATTTTTGAAGAACATATTAATAACTCATATTTTTCATAGTCCAAGGATGCAATTATATGAGCAAATATTAGTCCCAGAAAATATATACTAACATTTTATGTACACATGAAGATGATAAAATAAAAATTAGAAATTAAATCGAACCTTTCGATGAAACTCTTTACGTTTCTTTGCTGGAGGTCTCATGTCAGTGTTATTATGATTATCACCATTTATGAATGTACCATCATCTTCAACATTGTCTTCCTCTGAATTTAATACAGAATTAAAAAAATTTTTTAATTTATTTCTAACTAAATATTATTTATTTTGAAATAAATATATAAGTTTATTTCCTCATTTACAAAATTAATGTTAAGTGTATAAAAAAGAGATAATATTCCTTGAAGATTTGTAATCAAAGTTTAAGATTATTGGATATTTGTAGTAAAAACACTTTTTTTACAACCATGTAAAACATAATTTATAACTTTATCTTTTTAAAGAAAATGTCTACAAGTAATAATAAAAATTTGCACAGCAATTTATTTAATTTTTAAATTTGTATGTTGCATCACATAATAAAATTTTTAAAATTCATCATAAAATTTATTCCTATCAGCATTAAATAACTATTTGGTAATAAGTGCTAAAATATGAATTAAAAAATATTCAATTTTAATTTTTAAATATACTTAAATATAAATCCTATGCATAATAACAAAAATCAAAATTAATGCACTATTTTTACTTGTTGATTATGAGATACATTATAAAACAATAGAATATTCTCATGGTTAAATATTAATTCTAAAACAGCTGTTAATTACATAAGCAAAAAAATGGAAGTTCTTAACTTAATTTCATCAAGTTTAAATAAAAACTGCGATGAAAAAATATATGTACCATCACACCAATCAGGCAGAGGAGGTGCAGGAGGTGCTGAACTTTCATCATCATATCGTCTATATAGCTCTTTGATGTAATCAGCTTTATAAATTCCTGGAGGACGAGCCTATATCAAAGAATCAAGATTTAAAATATCAACATACATAATTGATTGAAAAATAAACAAAAAATATAAAGAGAGAATAAAGTTAAGAATATTAGGTTATATAAATAATCTACTTTATATAAAAAAATTTATTTGAATTACAAAAGCAATTACTCAACTATTAAAGAGATTAAAAAGATATATATATAGATAATAAATTATTACACAGCAGCAAATAGTCTAGAAGTCCACTTCAAGAAAAAAAAGCTCATTATTGACAATAATTAAGTACTTTTAATATAATAGATCTGATAATATTTTCTGAATATGATAGCAAACCAATAATTTAAAAATTACTATCAATTTCAATTGATTTTTAATAAATAAGATTCTAGGAGCTACTGAAAACACTATGATTTTTTTCTAAATTTTTTAACTGAAACAGTTTAAATTATATTAAATTTATAACATTTATATCTTTCTGAAGAATAAAATTTTGATTTCATTCTGATTTAAGAAAAGTAAACTTACTTGACTAAATATTCTGATTGCAGCATCGACACTGAAAAATTAAATATTTAAATAAGCTTCCTCAAAATTAAAAAATAATATGCAATAATATAAAATATATAAGATTTGTATTACATATTTTTCACATTTAGATGCATATTTTTCACTAAAAAAAATGAGATTTTACTATTGTTTTATTTATATTTTATATTACTAATCTTGGACACAATCTACATATAATGTAACTGCAGTTCCTTCTGTTGATTATCCAAGAAGTTGTGGATAAGAATTTTCAATTTTAGCAGAGAAAGCATAGTAAAATAGAAATTCAAAAAATGTATATTCATGTATATAAAAATACAAATTTCCAAATATGACTTGGTAATTCAATGGATAGAAAAATGGAGAAAACAAGTAAAAATTTAACTCACGAGCACAAGTGGAGAAGAACACAAAAATTTAAAAATATAGAAAAAATTGTGACCTTGATCTTATAAATATGTTAAACAAATAACTTTCAATTTAAAAGTAACTTAAAACACCACTTGATTTTTGAGGAAAAAATAAAGAAACTAAAAATTAATAAATTAATAAGAAATTGAGTAAAGTGTTTCCTAAAACACACAAGCTTTTGTTCTTTTAAGTAAGCTTTCCTTATAGTTTTGGTTTTGAAATAAATGCTACACATATGAAAGCTTTTGGAAAAGTAATTTTATATTAATATCAAATCAGATAACAAATAACTGATTGAAAATAAAATTTAAATTTAAAAATCTTAAAAAATAAAATTTCCATTTAATAGTTTTGACAAATCTCAATTTCATCATTCTAAAATTTTATGATAAATTTACCACTTATGCTAAATTTTATAGGAAATTAAATATACACATAACACATATTTAATACAATAATTATTTCTATTTCTATGATATAGATTTTATTTAATTTTTATTTACTATTTTTATTAATAAAATACTACTCAATATCAAAAGAAATTTTTTTGATTATATTCTCAAAAAATAAATAAATAAATAAATAATAATAAACTGATTATTTAGATAAATTAATTGCAAATAACTGCCAATATATTGATAAAAATGAATAAACACAAAGATGTTTTCAAATTTATTTTCCCAGCAATAATTTGTCATGAAAAATTATAAATATTGAAAAATATTATTTAAAAGCATTCCATAACTATAATTTTACAGTTCATTTCACAATGTAAAAAAAAAAAAAAAAAAATTAGAGCTACCTTCCACAATAAAAAAAATTAAATTAAAAATTTATTTCTGTCAATGAAAAATTAAGAAATACATAAAGATTAACCACTTAAAGGGGGAAAAAACATTTTTAGTGTAAATGTATCAAACACTTAAATAATTCAGAAGTACAACAGTAAAAGTATTTAAGAGATACATACATTGTGGTGTAGGTGAGCCCCAGACTGTTACTTAAGGTTAAAAGGTTTGGAATATTCGCCTATCACCAAGTATCTCGTAATTTTGAACCACACTCAAGTGACGAGGTCACACCTGAGATGGCACCCAAATTTTCATATCCATACCAGAACAGCGGAAGGCCTTTGGATGTCACATATTAATATGGACAAGTCCATAACCCATCGAGCTCCAGCAACCCAGTAAGGGAGAGGTTCACTGCCAGTGGCAAATGAGGCCTCACTTTGCCGATCTTAATGGGAAGTGGCATGCAGCAACTGAGCCACTGCAGCTCATTTAACATTCAGTAAAGTTATAAATATTACAGAGGAGAAATGTCTTAGAGTAATCAAATTAAAAAATTAATACAAACCATTTTGTTTTAACATCCAATAATTATACAAAATAAAAAGAGTCCAAATTAAGGTAAAAAAAGATAAATTTCTTTACCTCCAAGATAGACTTTCTATCAAATATGCAATGATAAGAAAACCACTTCGATTGAATCCATGGGTGCAATGCACACCTGAAAAGATATGCAGAAATAAACAAATGAGATTAAAAAGTGAAAGAATTTATTAATACAGGGTTTGTACAGACTTCCAAGAATCAAATTTAAGAATCAAAAATTCCAAAAATTTTCCAGAAGTAAAAAATTTCCCCAGGAGGTATCGACATTTATGAAATTTTTTAAAATTTTATTTTAAAAATAGTTCTTAACCAAATATGCATATAATTAAGTACATGCAACATTTTTCAATTATATTTTTCCCACACACACACGCACACAGCCTCTATTAAAATATAAATATATTTACTCAAAACAAATTAGATAAAATTTCCAGGATGATTTTTTTTCTAAATTATTATTCAATAACAACAATTCTAAATTTTTCTTCTGTTTACTTTCAAACTTTTTATAACTCTACAATTTCCTGTCCATATTCTAGATTTTTCTATTCCTTTAATCATTCAATATATTTTCTCATTTCTTTGTTATTAACATATACAAAATCTTGCTGATGATTATCTAAGCTTTTATCAAAGAGAAACATATAATTACTAGCATTCTTAACTTTTTCTTTCAATAATTTGAGAAAATAAGAAGCAATTCTAAAAGCTGTTAAATAAGCATACTTTTTTTCGGCACAAATGAATTACTTTGCAATAGCACTGTCTGGAAACATTACTTAAAAGAGACAATTTATATTGCAGCAAGAACTGTAACTGAATCTACTACTTAAAACTTTAAAGGTCCATAGAATTTCAGCCTAAAAAGTTTCTTTTAAAGAAACAAATCTGAAATTTCAGAACATTATTTGGGCTCACATTCTTTAACAAGAACAGCAGTAATGAAAAATCTTTTAAATAAATAGATTTTTTGGAAAATGCAGCCTGCTCTAATAAATACACATTTTTTCCCCTTTCATATCAGATTTGATGGTCGATTCACCCATAATTGAAGTACAGAAGTCTTTCTTGCAAAGCAACTGATAAGTATGCGTTTTTTCTGAATCATGCAAAAGCTAATCTTTGTATGGCCTTTT
Organism: Latrodectus hesperus; assembly: GCA_037975125.1. Lineage (NCBI taxonomy): Eukaryota > Metazoa > Arthropoda > Arachnida > Araneae > Theridiidae > Latrodectus > Latrodectus hesperus. The sequence continues at coordinate 52,922,943 of CM075853.1, read as the reverse complement.
TCATAGTCCACTGGTCAGTGAAACTTCCAACAGGCATGTTAAATAATTTATTTCAGTCTTTATTTCATTCATAAATAAATTAATCAAAAATAACTGAAATTATACGCAATTTCCACCATGGGAGACATGGAAAGTATATTAAAATATTAGTATTTAATGAATTTTATATAATATAACGAAAACAAAAGCAAATACAAAAGTCACAATAAAAAGACTCAATTAAAATTGCCCTTCTGATATGTCTTTACTTCATTTCACACACATAAATCTAAATACAATTAAACTGGATTACAATGAAATTATTGTGACTAAACTAGATCTTTAACATAAGAATACAACTGTCAATAGTTAAGAACTCAACAATCTAATATTGATTGTGCCACCATCTAGTGGTAACATTAAAAGCAAATACTCGATTAGGTTTTGGAACAATTTTATTGAAAATTTAAAAATATTTAGAAACTGTAAAAATTCATAATATTTTCAAATAAACAATATATATATATATATATATATATATATATATATATATATATATATATATATATATATATATATATATATATATATATATATATATATATATATATATAACAAATGTATATCAAGGTAAATAAAAATTCCAGGAGTAATTCAAGATTTTCAAGGAGTTAAGTCCTGAAGTTTCAAGAGCAATGACAATTTTTTAAGGAGTTAGAAAAACCCTGTTAATATTAGAGATAAATTATTAACTTACCAATTATTTCCAGTGGATGGTTAGCAATAAACTTTTGACATAACTTAATGAATGTGTTAGTTTGTTCCACTGACGGACATTCTCCATGTCTATAAAAGGAAAAGAAACAAAAACTAATTGATAATCAATCTCAAGTAAAAGAAAGAAGATATCATTTTGTGATATGAAATAAATAAAATGCATGATAAATTAGGAAAAAAATCAATACTTATCAAATATAAATATAACATTAAAAATTTATTTGAAATGAATTACTATTGTTAAATATGATTCAAAAGATTTAAAATATTTTAAACACAATATGTACTTATAATTAAACAATAATTATAAAGATAAATCACCAAATTTTTAACAATAAAATATTTACTCATAATATTACTTTCTTAGTAAATATTTCAATGAATTAAATTGCTATTATCAACACATTTATGAATTATTATGAATGTTGCATGAATTATTATGTATGTTGCACAAGTTTTTTTCATTTTTAGTTTGGACAAAACTAATTTACCATTATTTATTATTTGAGAGATCTATAATTTTTGGAGCTGAAGTTAAAATAAGTGTTTTTGCTCAAAAATACAGTGATAATTACTTTTTGATCAGCAATTTAATCACATATAGATTATTTGATATGGCCACTAATAAACTTAAAAACAGAAAACTTTGTGAAGCAGCTTGAGCTTGATAATATTTATGAATACTATCTTTATAGTTTTAATAATGTTTTCTATCTATTGTTGCATAATTTATCGTCCTCAAGTACAAAACACAAAATCAAAATACAATTTTTTTAATTTAATTTCCGACACAATTTGCTATGGAGATGGAAATCCATATAATTATAAGTATCCATTCCCAAGGTCATTTTTTTAACAATAATTTCGAAATAAATAACAAAATTGAAATTTCAGTATTTTTAATCAGAATCTAGAGTTGAAATAAAAATATACAATCTTCTATTTTTAAGTCCCATTAATGTAACAGCAGATATGATTAAAAAGATATGCCTGGTTTTTGGAGCCCTGACAACTTCAGTGACAAAGACTTTTAGATTTCGAATTTTAAAGCCACAACCGTTCCAGTCATAGTAATATGCTAGTTTGTGATTGAAAAAAGAATCATCTCACTGTAGATTGGTTAAATTTTGGATAAAGCCAGTATCGCTAGATATTTTTAATTGAATTATTTCACAAAATTGATAATAGGAAAATAGTAGACTTAATCATGTAACGAAATATAATTTGGAAATATAATTTAATAATTTTTAAAAGTATATCTTAAAATAAAATTTCTAAATTAAATATTTTCAAAAATCCACAGGACTGAAAAGTAGCAACCCTACATATTTATTTTCAAAAAATTAACATTGTATAAATAATAGCCATATCATGAGCATTTTTTTTCATATTTTTGTATAAATAGAATTTGCCTCTTAAAATGCTTAGATATTATATACAATGCCAAAGGGAAGTATATAATATTTATTTTACATTTAGGTGAAGAAAAATACTGGAATTTCATATATTATCAGAAACAGGCACAACAAAAAAGTTGAAATCTTATAATACATTTAATGAAACAAAAATAAATTTTACTTATTTGAATTAAGAATTTTTATAGATAACAGTATTGTTAACTATTGTATTCAAGAATAAAAATGATTAAAAACTTAAACATAAATATATATGAATGTAATAAAAGCTTTTCACCATAAATACTCTTAATAAAGTTAAAAAACAAACACCTTTGGTGTGAGTAGTAATCACTACCAATATCTATGATTTTTTGCCCCATTTTGGTATTTTTCAAAGCCTTTAGCCAAGAAAATTGGTGGCCACAAGTCCAAAAACAAATCAACTTTACTGGAGACAACTTGTGCATAGTCAAAGATAGCACCGGCAGGATGTAACTACAAAAGTGAAAAAAGGTAAAAGTCCTAAGAAGGTATATCAAAGTTACATAGTGGGCGTGGCAAACGATACTAACTGAATAGTTCAGATAGTAATTGTAGACACATGTGGTCTTGCATTATTTTGTTGAAACAATAGTTTCTTGCAACAGAAAACAGTACAACATTTGGATTTGAAAGCAGCTTTAACACAGACTAGCATCATGCTATGCACCACTGTTGATGGTTTTACCTTTTTTTAGACAATCTTCAGAGATAATATCACAATAATCCTATTAGATATAAATATAATTTTTCTGTTAGTCAAATTGGATTTTCTGATGCTACCGACAAGCTCACTGGGTGCAGACCAACCCTCTTTTTGTCTTGTGTTGTTGAAGTAAACCCACTTTTTATCACAAGTGATGATCTTGTCCAAAATTTTATCCTTACATTGATAATTTGAGCAAATTAGAGCAAGCTTGAACATGTCTGCCCTTATTTGCTTGAGTCAGCTCATGTTGAACTTGTACATTGAGTTTATACGAGTCATAAGAAGACTAATGGACATAGCACTTACATTTAATTCCTCAGCTAGCTCTCAAATAGTTGAATACTGATTTTCTTCTACAAATTTCAGGTTTCATTAACATTAATAGACTGACCACAGCACTCTACTTCTTGAATGTCCTAGTCTTTGTTTTTGCACTTTCAGGATCCAAACCTTCACAATGTCTTTGATAAAACAGTAGCACCCAAAGCTGTACATGATTAGGCGACATTCTGTAGTCATACCTGCCAACTTTCAAAAAGTATTTCAGTAAAACTTTTCAGTTTTAATCCGTGTGACTAAAGAAAAAAATTATACCTCTACCATTTCTTTTCCCCATCTATAGTTTTTCAAGCTGGAGGCCTTCTCCCCCCCATAGAAAAAAGGTTTGACATGTGCATTTTCGGAGCTTCTGCAACCACACAGTCCGGGAAGTTATTTCTCTCTTCCCACTGATGGGTTGAATGGAGTGCTTAGTTCTGCTTCTCATTATGGCTAACGAGAAATGATCGCCATTATGTGCTAACATGAAAACATTTTTTTCTTTTTAAACTTTGTTCAGAAGAACCGAAACGCGTAAAATAATTCATGCTATCAGTAAAAGCGTAAAACCTGTGGATTTTGCGTAAAATTTACGCACGATGCGTAAAAGTTGGCAGGTCTGCTGTAGTTGATTTTCACAAATAGAACTGGAAGTAAATGATGGTTCTAATTCGGTAGTGTGATAATTCTGTTTCAGATACCTTGTATTTAATGTTAATAATGGTATTATAGACCTCACAAGAATTATAAAGTAAGTCAGCTTGTTTTAAAGATAAAAAATTGTCTGTTATTTAAATTAATATGCCAACATAAATTATTTGCGCAGAGAATATTGGTAGTGGAAGAAAACTTCTGTTACAATGTGATGCGTGTGTGTGTATATATATATGCATATAAATTTGTGAATAAATGTTAGACAAATTTTAACCTTATAGAAATGCAATTTTTATATTTTATCTGAAAGATAGATGTGACTAAAGTTATTTTTCCTAATCATAAAATTATTCAAAGAAGCAAGAAAATATTGCTTTATTCTATTTTATAACCATAGTTTTTTTTTAATATTTTGCATAATTAAGGCATCCACCAATGTCTATCTTTAAAATGATATCTATTCAAAATAAATTGTAATTTTTATTTCATTCTAATTTAGTTTAAAACAAAGTTCAAAATAAATAACAACTGTTGTAAAAACAAATTTTTTAACTACTGTATATTTTGATTTAATATATGAAAAAAGATACCATTTATGTCCTATTAACATTTTAATGTCAATCCATTTAATCATCTTAAGGATATTATATAGGTTTTCACTTTAAAACTAATAATCACAGAAATTTTAACGAAATTGAAGTATGAAATAGAAGCTTACACTCAATATGCTTGACATAGTTATGTTAGTCTTCAACTTCACTTCACTTTTATTTTAATACATATAATACTGTATATAATATCTAAATACTATTAACATTTTCATGTTAACTCATTTAATTATTGCCTCTATTTTATAATGATGATGGATATTTGATTTTAAAACTGCAATTTCAATGAGAAATAATAAACTGAAGCATACCCTCGACATTGAAGTTTGACATAAGTGATGTTGTGATCTTCAACTTCACTTTTATTGTAGAAACGAGTAGTATTGGTCAAGTCAATCCACAGGCCAAGTTTTAACTATGGAAATAAACATGTAATATACTATTTCAAGAAATAAAATGTTTGACAAAATATTTCATGAGTGGGGATTTCTATTTATATATTGTAGTAAAACCATGGTATTAAAATGGTTGATAGAAATAAAATAATGAAATACAATTAACAAAAATATAGGAAAAACATTAAATTTTACCTTCTGACAAGCTAAAGATGATATAATCATGGAAGGAGAAAAGATGCATTCTTCAGGAATTTGTGAATCATATGTTTCATCTAAAGGAGTTTTAAAGGCTACAAATTTATCTGAAAAAGATTCATTACACACATAATTAATATTGCATAAAAATATGCATGCTAAATTAAATACAAAAGTTTCATCAAAACTTACCTGTATTACACAAGAGTATACTTTTATAACAATTAAATGTAAATAATTTTTTATGCAGTCTTAAAAAGTTAAAAAATGTGATTACACATATCTAAAATTTCAACCAATGTATTATACAAAGAAAAATTAATTCCAAGTTTTATAGAGAAAGCAAATTAAGTTTTAAAAAACAAGTGAAACACAATAAAATTTAAAAATGGTGAAATAAATCTATATCTATATATATATATATATATATATATATATATATATATATATATATATATATATATATATATATATATATATATATTTAAAATTAAGCTATTTTGTTACTAATATTTTGAATACATCATAAAAATATATATAAATCATAATAAATATGTTAAACATAATCCTTTTTCTTAGTTATAAACAGTTAAATTAATAAATAACATTTAGAATAATCTAACATATCATGAAATTCTTAATGAGGTATTGCCACACTTTTCCATATAATTATAGCAAAGTGTAACTAAAGAAGATGTTAACAATAATTCATGTGGTACAATCAATAAGAAAACTAAATGTACAAAATTGTAAAAACTTTTCCACTAAATATTGAGTAAATTTCTTTAAAACTTATCTTAAATAATTTTTCTATAATAGCAGAGTTGGAATTTAATAATTTATCCACAAATACTGAATTTTAAAACTTGAAAATTTAAGATCTGTATTTTTAGAAAATGGTTTTGAAAAGATATCACAAAAAATTATAAATTTTTTCTTAATTGTTCAGATTTGAATGAACAAAGATTTACAGATGTAATATAAACTATATTTTTACAAGCAAATAAAGCTGTATTATTAAATAACAAAAGGAAATCAAATACAATAAAAACCATGTATACAAACAGGAACTTAAATTGTTTAAAAGATGATAAATTATTTTCTTTATTTTTTATAGAGACTCATATTTTTTACTTCCACGTGTATATTACAGATGTATTGATGATAAGTGATAATCCTTTCCTAAATTAAAATATCTTGCTAAAATTTCTCATTAAATATAAATATAATTTTGGTCTCGTCTACTTATAAATAAACATAAAAAAGCTCCAATAAAAAAGGATACTAAATAAATTAGATATTACATTTTTAAAAATGTGCATTTGTATATTTTTGAATATATAAGTGAATCTGGTATACCTTAAAGTTTTTCTATCTTTAACAGCAATACATTATAAACTGAATAATTACGTGCTGTGGGGAACAAGCATTTCAGACATAAAAGTACTAGTAACTGATGAGAAATATTAACAGAAATATATATTAAAAATAGAAAATTGGAAATCTTTGTTTTATGAAGACTTGAAATTTGGATAATATTCATGATATAAATAGATAAAGGTATAATCATAGCAAATGACTGACAGATTGTATCCAAGTAATATTTGACATAAGAAATTTTCTTTGCACATCAAATTATGAAAAACATTGTAAATAATCAAATGATATAGGACAGATAAGGTTGGAAATAACTGCTTAACCAATCAATTTCATTTTAATGATACAGATTTTCGTCAAATAAACTTCAATTTATATAGTAAAAAAGTATAACCTTTTTACAAAATAAATGCTATATACACGCACACACACACACACACATTTAAAAATCAGTATGATTAAATTATGCCAATTAATTATATAAGATTTTTCTTCTGTTCAAATAAAAAAATCCAACTTTCCTAGATTTTCAAAGGAAAAAAATTTGTAAATTTATACAATTTTAAAAAGCATTCCTTTACATTCATGAGTAAAATACCTGCGATAAGAGCTCCTTTTCTTGGACAATGTAACCACCTAGGAGGAGGACCTAATTCTCTTTTTCGCTGGCGATCACCCATCTGAAAAACAAAGTTCCAATAAATTTTAAATATTCAGTAAAATTAAAAATGGTTAGATCAGAGAAATATTCAAAATAGCTTTTCGTAGGCCATTTAATGACTAAATTAAAAAGTAACAAATTCTTTTATCTTATTAGTTAGATTGTACATATAAATTATAAAAATTTCTAAGATATACATTAATGGGTAAAATAGCAACAAAATGAGCTATGATTAATTTTTATGATTCTATGACTTTTATGCATTCTGAAATACAGTAAATGACTTATCCTTCTAGGGTATAAATTTTATATGCTTCAATAGATATCCTTTAACATTCATATTTGATTTTAATGTTTAAAAAAGCTGTTAAACACTCTTTTATTAACAAGTAATATAGATATTTATTATATACAGTTTTATATTTTATGGAAAAAAATTACACAATGCATTTTTTTCTACCAATAATATACCTAAAACAGATCTTCAGAAAAATATTATCATAAAAGCATAGCAAGGAAATCTGAGTTGATTTATTTTCTGAAATTGATAAGTTTATAATTTTAAATTTGTTTGAAATCTCATCATTTGGATAAATAACCTCGTGCACATCACTATGTACACTACTGGCCATTGAAATTGCTACACCAAGAAGGAATTCAAATAACTGAACAATATTTATTGGACACATACATTATAGTGGAAAGAACAAGTGATTAGATTTACAGGAAATTAGGATGTATAGATCTTGAGAAATCAGTACCCAGAGCAGCCACCTCTGGCTGCAATAACATCATTTATCCGCCTAAGCATGGAGTCAAACAGAGATTGTATGGCATGTACGGGGATCTCAGTCCATGCAGCTTCAACACTATGCCACAGTTCATCGACAGTAGTGGATGATGAGTGATGGCGTGCCAATCGCTCGGCAACCATTGACCACACGTTCTCAATTGGTGACAGATCAGGAGAGCGTGCTGGCCAGGGTAACAGTCGAACCTGTTCTGTATCAAGGAACTTCAGAACAGTACTGGCAACATGCGGTCGTGCATTATCCTGTTGAAACAAAGCTTTAGGGAGGCCTCGGAGATAGGGCAGAGCCACGGATCTTAATACATCAGAAATGTAACTGTTGCTGTTTCAAAGTGTGCGTAATGCAAGTAATGCGAACAAGAGGTGATCGATCTATGTCTCCAATGGCACCCCATACCATCACTCCAGCAGGTGGGCCAGTATGGCGATGTCCAATGCAAGCTGGTAGTGTGCATTCTCCACGATGCCTCCAAACACGGATGCGGCCATCATGGTCTTGTATACAGAACCGAGATTCATCTGTAAAAATGACGTGATGCCATTCCCGCGTCCAGGTTCGTCGCTGATCACACCATTGAAGGCACTCCTGTCTGTGACACAGCGTCAATGGTAGCCGAAGCCATGGTCGCTGTGCAGACAATCCATACTGTTACAAACGTCATCGAACGGTTCGAACAGAAACTTGTTGCCTTGCAAATGACTCCATTTCTCGACTTGGGGTTCATGATGTGGCTGTACAATCCCTTGTGACCCACGCGGATAAGATGTCTGTCTTCTCTGCTGTTAGTGATGGGGGGTCGCTGAGATCCTGCATGATGTTCCCTATGATTGTCCTGAACCCATCGATTTCATATTCTGCTAACAGTCATGGGGTCTTGACCGACGCGAACAGTAATATTGCGGTATGATAAATCGCAATCCCGGTAGGCTGTAATCCTTCCTCGATCAAAGTCAGACACGTGCTGATAGGCATTTCTTTTTCTTACACGAGGCATTACAACAACTTTCTTTGCCGAAAACAACGTTGAAACGGAAATTGAGTATGAGAAAACTGCTGTCAAATCCCTGGTTTTATACACATTGTAGATGTCGCTACTGTCGCCTGCTTTGTACGAATGGGCTGAAAATCTAATCATTTGCATATCACAGCAAGTTCTACCTGTCATGCAAATTTCACATGTGTGGTGTGCCGCTTTCCTGGTGTAGCAATTTTAATGGCCAGTAGTGCATTTTCCTTTCACTTATATAGTACCTTTTTCATGGAAAATTGCATATATATAATGCATTTCTAATAAAATAATGTAAATATTATAAATATTTAAAATAGTTATAAGTAAGAAGCTAATAAATAGTAATGTTGTATTTTATGTACAGTTAACATTTTTAACAACTTGATTTGAGCTAAACATTTTAGAATTTGATTAAAATTTTTTAAAATCAAAATCATTAAGTTTAATACAAAGAAAAGTAAAATAGATATATCTAGTTTTTACAAATAAAACAGCATTGATATAAAAATAAAAAAACTAGACAAGTATGAATAATTTTAGACTCTAATATAAAATGGTTTTTGTATAGTTTTGGTTTAAACAGATCTTTAATATTAGGAGATAAAGGGTAAGAAAAGCACCAAAAGATTTTCAAAAGTAAAGGTGATACTAATTCTATAAAAACATCTGATAGATATATTTTGCATTATAGAAAACATTTCCTAAAAATTAATATTATAGTAAATATTTAAATTTCAGAACTTGCTATAAGCTGCAATGTTAATTTGCAACTCTCAAATTTTATACTGATATCACAGCTGTAGGTATCAATATTCCTAAAGTTAAAAAGAGAAAGGAAAAATAATTTGTTTTGATTTTTAAAATCACAAAATGTTGAAAATGGATTTAGATTCATGCATATGTTTTTGACATTTATTAATTATTTAAAATGTGCCATAATTCTAGACAAAAATCAAAATATTCAAATCGAAAATAAAGTGTTTGATTTGATAAAAGTTGATTTTGTTAAACCTTAATATTACTTTCAGGCAGACCAGATAAGATGATATTTGAAAAATAACCTGGAACTGCCAATAAAATCTTGAAGTTATATGTCTAATACAAATTTTTCGTAAACTAAATATTCAGAATCTTTTAACTTAATATGACATTAAATTTCTTCAGAGATAACTTGATTTGATCATTTTACAAATTATGCAATTATTACATTTTATTTCATTTATTAAATTTGTATCTTATCTTAAAAAATATAATGCAGAGCATATACAACTACTAATTAAGTAGAAATAACAAGAACTTTGAAGACAAGGAAATTAACACTTATGATACCAATTTGTGACATATTGATTAAATGCGATATTTTACAGATATTTTTTTAGATAATTAATAATAAAGTTATTATTTTTACAAAAGAAATAAATTAAAAAAATTTAGAATATTAAAATAATTTGAGTCTGTAATTAATCAGGATCAGCAATAGATTAATAATATACTAGAAAATAAAACTGGAATTTCATTATATATATATATATATATACATACATATATATATATATATATATATATATATATATATATATATATATATATATATATATATATATATATATATAAGCAATTTTTGTTCTCTATAAATCTTGATTTTAATGAGGTTAATATGCACAGTACTATTTGCTATCTCATCAATAAAAATTAAATTATTGATCAGAGTTTGTAAACTATTTTCTATTAAATTATTTCTTTGAATTTTTTAATAATTTTGAAAAACAAGTATCTTAATAAAACCACTAGTTTTCCAAAATGCATTTTAGCAAAATTTAAAATTAGATATAAAATATAATAACTATATATTTTTCCTGCATAGGAAGAGTATTTATAAGAGAAATAAATGTATACAATATTGTAATAAAAGTAACAATTGATAAAGTGTACACAGTGTAAATATTGAAAAAATTCTAACTTTACAAAAAATAAATTTATTCTTTATGCGTGAATAATTTTTTTTTAAAATTCCAATGGCAGAAAAAATACAAAGAATTTAAAAGTTACAAAAAAGTAAATTAGAGAAAATAGATCGAAGTCATTTGCCTAAGGAGCGATCTTGCCTCCCAATACTTCGCTTCCTCTGTTGAGTAGCAAAAAGCCCCTACAAAGGAAAAGATGGTCCCCATCCATTACTTCTCCAGATATGCAGAGGGTACAAGTAGGAACAGCAAAAATGGCCAAGCACTTCAAATGAGAGGCTAGGCAGTCATGTCTTGTTGTTAGATGAAAAGTGGCAATTGCATTTCGTTTTAATAAGAGAAGGACAAAAATTGCTCCTGTATTTTTCAGCTATATAAGTCTTGTGAGGCATAAGCAAATACATGCTTTAGAAACAATTTAATCTTACAATACAAGAAGGGTGAGGAAGGATGTAGTAGAAGGCCAGTAGCCTTTTTTGCAAGGATGTCTGCGAATTCACTGCCCCATAAGCCAAAGTGGCCAGGCATTCACTGGAGAACAATTTGCTTCTTTTTCAAAGCAAGAGTTCTCAGGAATTCTTGTTGAATTTCAGGTATTTATGGTTGTTCAACAGTAGAGATTGACTAGATGGCTGCCCGAGAGTTAGAAAGGATAACTGCTCTTGATATGAGAATAACAATGACTTTAAAAAAAATTTCCAAACAGTAAATTTAAATCCAAAAATTTTCTTATGCAAAATTTATCTGCAGTCTAAGTGCCTTAGCACCAAAGAAAATGTTCCTCTAACAAAATTTAGTTAAAATTTTAAAATTTTTTTCTGAATAAATTGAGCTTAAAATTTTTTTTATCTTTATCAATACCAAACAATGTATTTGGTACACTGTGTATGCAGAAATGCTGATATAATTATTTATAAGTAAGTAGAGTCAGTAATAAGTGGGGGCAATTAATTAGAGTTAATTTACACAGAAATTAAAAGGCATAAATAATTGAATTCGCACAATGCATTTATTAAAAAAAAAAGCATATTTTCTTGCACAGATTATTGCAAGCTTGTTGTAAAATGGCATATTACTCTCATGCCATCATATGTTGATGAATTATCAATCTAAGTGATTGAAAAGGAAATTAGTTTTATTGTTTTATTTTAACAATGCATATTTTCTAAATTTTAAATAAAAATAAGCAAGAAATTTTGTTAATACATATTTATTACTTCTTTGATTATTATATACAGGAAATTCACACACACAAAATAAAACATTAAACACATCACTCATTTTAAATGTTTCAAACATCATTTTTGAAGTTTACTAGAAATTAATAAACAACATCTTTCACTGACTTTGTGATAAATCAACATTTATGGCTATGTAATAAATATTTATGCTTTAGAACAAATATGGAATTTGTTATTACAGATTTTTCTATATTTTCCTGAAATCAGCAAAATACAAATAGTTGAAAGAAATTAAAGTTAAATTTTTACTTTGTACATGATTTAAATTTAGAAAAATTAAAATTTCCTTTTTTTAATATTTAAAGTGCAAACAGAAAAATAAAATTAATGACTGGAAATACTGAGTTTACTTCTTGGTTTCAATTCATATATAAAATTATATAATTAATATGTAAAAGTATAAGCATAATCTTACAAATTTTTGCTTTTTCTTTTTTCATGTAACTCAAATACAAAAACTAATTTTTTTTAATTTTTCTATTTGAAATCATAAATTTTTCATTTTTAGGGAAGTCTATTGGTGAGAGCACAAAAATGAAGTTGACTGGCTAAGTTGTGTGTATATTATTACAATGAAAGTAATTATATAAAAATAATTTTGGTTAGATATTACTTTTATACATTATAATAATCCAATAAAAACTAAGATTTGTAATGTAACTTCAATTCGCGCATGCGTACATGATTATCTCTTTCCATTTAGTCTTTACAGACCTAAAAGTGAGAAAATCCCACTTATCAACATTAACAAAGTTACTTTTGTCATTCTTTATCTTTAGAGTAATAACAGAACAAGATTAATTTATTTTGATTTTTTAAATTTTAATATGAAAGTATTTTAATTTTTATATGCAGATTTGGGAGGATGTTCTGAATATTATAATCTATAGACAAACGAAAGATAATTTAATTAATTTAAAAGCAAAAAAAAGTCTTTTCAAATTTTATACTTCCAAATAAAAAGGTTTAAAACAAAGGTAACATTTGCAATTTTTTTTAAATAATTGAAAAAAAGAATTGCCTATTCTTAGAATTCTGTGCTAAAATTTATAAAATTATTAATATATATTATGTTAGAAAAGTACTATTTTAAAATCTTTATTAATTAAAACTCTTTTATAAAACATTTTAGAGAAGTTAGATTTTTCAAATAACTTTTATAACATTTTTATTGTTCTGTATTTAAATACAAGAATAGGTGGAATTTTGGAATCATGTATTAAATTGGAGCATTGAATCATCTTCAGTAAACAGATCAGGAAGTAAACCTCAATTGTATACTTAAAAGGTATTCCTAAATACATCCAGCAGTTTCAATAGGAATATCTTTATCCTGAAAGAGTACATTTGTAGTCAAAATAATAAAATATGGTAAAAGAAAATACTTGGATTTTTCCAAATATGATCTGAAAAAATTTAATTACATTTAACCTAACAGATCAAGATATCACAATCCATAAAAATAAACATCTAAGTTTTGACCAATAACATAAATTCTGGAATTGAATACCTTAAATCACTTGAATACATAAATACAATTAGAAATCTGAGATATATATTCATAAGATTAACAGCTGAATAACAAATCCTTTTACAGCTCTAATATCATTTCAACGTATTGCATGATGTCATCAATGTTTTAAAAATATCACTTTCCTGTAAATAATTTTATTTTTAATAACAGATTAGAAGACAACTGAAGTCAAAATAACAAACATTATAAATAGGACAAAGAATAAAAATAACATGAATTCAGATAATAAAACTGAAAGCACTGTAAATCTGTAAATGGTTCATCTCGTGCCAAGCTCTCCAGTATCTAGAGTTCAGTGTAGGGCAATGACTCAAATAAATCATCTCCATTTCTTCTCCTATGCTGCACACTAGTAAGTACAATGAACTGTTTTCTTTTTTTATTTTTATATAATTCTGACAAAATAAAATTCCCGGACAAGTTGCTGATTTTGTAAGCAATCATACTATAAATACTTTGTATTTAGTATAAATATCCCACCAATTCTAATCTAGTGTTATTAATCAGGTTTATACTTGATCATTGATACTATTCTACAACTTATCTGACTTCCTTTTTACTTGTTATAATCTCCAAAATCTTTGCTGTAGCCTCACAAATAGTGGCCAAGAAACTTTCAATCTTCTTTTCGAATGATAAAATAGTTTAAAAGTAAGGGTCTCTTAAAAGTAAAATAAGGTAAATTTTATCTCCTTCAAGTAATCACTACATTATTTGAAGAAACAAAATTTATTGGATGTCTTTTTAATTGTTTATAAAAATTACCTGTTACCTGTAAAAGTATATTTTCTACATACTTGCTAATCATGGAGAAGAAAAATCAGTAGATTCTACAGATTTTAAGAGAAAATATCAGAAGACACTATGAGTGACATTTTTACTTAAAACAAAATGTTTAAAGCGGTAGTACTGAAAAAAGACCATTTTACTCTTTAGATTATACATTCTGAAAATGGTTTATGTTAAATATATATTGTGTTAATCTTAATATTTTAATAAATATTCATCAACCTCATAAAGGAACTATGAAAAATAAAAGAATATACTACATGCAAAAAGATAAACATCAATGTTTATGTCTCGATTTTTATTTTCAAGGACAACTTTTACTACATTAGTGGAATTTACAAATATTAAACTTATAAAATAACATAAAGCATAAAATATATTGTTAAATAAATTGAATTCAGTGACAAAATAATATATAAAATATCAAATACTTTGTCCAAAAAACATAAGACATATCAAATTCGAATAACTCATGGCAACTTATTTTTTTTGCTCACTTAGCATTTTTCAGAAATGAATTGGTGAACTACTGTTCAAAACACACACACATATCACATAAGAATATTTAGCTATAATTAAACTTCCTAAATTTTCAGCAGAAAGTGAAGATCTGAATTCATTTATTTTTTTATATGACTAAACATCCGTTTACCCTTTTTCCGGCAAAATTTCATTAGATTTTAAGTTTTTCACTGAAATTGCCAAAAATCAGTACATTTTTATACTTTATCGGGAAATTGGTAAAAATGATGAAAAATAAGTAGTTTCCCAATAAAATCAGTAGAGTTGGCAGCTATGTTTCTTATCATAGATAATGTTTTCGTTTGCTGTTTTTTGTTTTACAATCTGTCAAAAATAATCCATTTTAGACAAATTACATAAAAATATCAAGTCTCACAAAATAGAACATTACATTCAATTAAATTACTATATATACCTAGCAGGCAAATATGCAGTCCATTACAATTTTAGTTATGCCAGGTACAATGCTCATGTATTATACATAGCAAAATTGCCAGATAAATCTTTTGCTAAAACCAAAAAAATAATTGCATAAATGATGATTTTTCCATATTTGATACATTTTTCCACAATAGTAATTATTTTTAAGTTCATCAAAAATAAATCCTCAAAATATGATACTATTTTCATTGATTTAGTGCTATTATCTGGCTTGATTGGTTTGTCGCTGAACTGTCATTTTTTGCATAAGACCCATTGTCTGGAAGTTATAAAATATTTGTAAGCATTTGATAAAATTTGTATTTCCTCGCTTTGTTCATATGCTTTGTAAGTTAATTATAAGATTATTACATATTTATTTAATCTCATAATAATTTATTATAACAGTTCATGTTTTTGAGAATAAAAAGGGCAATATTCTTTTGTATGTGTTTAATAAATACTTTACGTAAAATTGAAAAGGATGTTATTTTTAATTTTATGGAAAATGGTAAGTGTAGCAGACAGAATAAAATATATTTGTATTTATGGAAATTTAATATATTTTCAAAACCTTTAATAATTTAAAATAGAGGAACTTTATATATTTATAAAATAAATCAATTAAATTTATCTTTAATAATTTGTGGACAAAGCAATATTAAGAATATTTTTTTAAGATGATAGTTGATTGAGTAACTAATAAGCATAATTCTATAAATTTGTAGGTAGAAAAAAATTTACAAAATAGATGAAGATAAATAAATATATTTTGATTATATGGACTCTTTAACAGAAAATATTATTCTGAACAAAAGCAACATCTAACTAAATAAGTTTGAATAAACAGGTCTTTAAATTATAACGTAAATTTCATTTATTTATAAAATAAGCAGCAGTTAATTTGTGAAATTAAAGAATATTCATAAAAATGATATTCTTTAAGAAACAGGAATAGTAATCAAAGGAGCAGAATTTCAAAGTATTATAAAACAAGAAGCAAACTTTCAGTAGACTGAAACATACCATGGACCATTTATGCATATGCATAATAAATATATAAATCTGGATACACTTTTAAAAAATATACAAAAAGAAAAAAATGCTTGATATGTTAGTCAGGGAACATGCCTGGTAATAAAGAATTTATTAATATTCCTAGTACATTATGTTACAGTTAAATACACAATCACCTATAACATAATATACAAGATATTAAATATTTATTTTATAGCATTAATGTATATTTTATTTCACTGAATGTTCTGCAGAAAAAAGTGTATATTTATTCCTAAACTCTAAAAAGAACTTCAACAAGTAGGTAGAGAAAAAAGATGGGCATCCAATCTTCTAAAGGAGCAAACTATGCATATTTTTTTTAATGAATTTACACATTTAATTTAAAGATTTCTCTACATTAAAAGATAATTCAATACCAACGATATGGTGCTTCTAATTCAAAAAATTTTCGCTTTAATTACAAAATAAATAATATTCTTATAAACAGGTATAAATTTAATGGATTATATTGAGCTGATTTGAGAAACAATAAATTTAAATACATATCATTTTTATGATTTGTTTAGTTAAAAATGAGAGAATATATTGACCTTTTTTAAAAATAAAAGTATTTAACAGATTTCAATTCCTTGTCAGTCCATGGAAATAAAAAATATTCAACTAATGTTATGACAAGAGTACACGATCTTAGGCAACTTATTCCGTGCACGGAAATCAAAAGGTAGTTTTTTTAAATAACAAATGCTTCAGTTTATTACTTGATGGCTGAAAAGAAAATTAATTATATTGAAAGATATTTCTTTCAAGCAAATAAATATTTAACCGAATGGTCGACTTTGCAGTCGTCATTCATTATTGTCAAAGTTAATTTTCGCGAAATCGTGGAAAAGGATACGGGAAAGATTTCTTTTCCCACATTAACCATGAAAAACAAGCAACGTATTGATCGAATCGCATGCGTTTCTCTAAACTAGATGGCGCTTTCTTATTGTGCTTTCTCAGATAGAATGCAAATGTATTTGTTTTTCTTTTAATTTTATACACCACTAAGCATTAAAATGTTTATTTTTCTTCTTATTGATAATATCTGGATTGCAAAAACTGGTGAATATACAAAATAGTACAAAATTATGGAGAAAATTACAAAGTCTTGTTGGAATTCTACAATATATATCTATATATAATTTTTCTACCCTCAAATTGATAATGCTTGAATTAATGTAACTTAAATAATGTTTATTACATTAACATTTGTAACTTTTATACATTCATACACATACCTAGAAGTTTCGATTAAATTCCAATATTGATAGAAGTCATTATGCAAATCAGTTCGACTACCTATTTCTGATGATTCGATCCAACAAGTAATTTTAAAATCAGTCAAGGATTGACTAGTAAAACTCAAATTCAAAATATGTAAGGAAATATGGAGAAATTTAGGTGAATTGAAAAAATATCACAGTGATTATCACAGTATAATGATTAGTTATTAACAAGACCTCCAACTTCCAATCAGAAAATAGTAAGAGGGAGTATTTGAAGGACCCTCATATTTGGAAAAAATTTATCGCAAGCATTCAGGCCCACGCTCTCCGTGAGTAAAGACATGTTTTCTCCTCCAGGAGCAAATTCAGATGAAGTAAAGTGCTTGCTACGCAGGCCGAAACTTCGTTAAACATATTAGATCCAAGGAAAAAGGTTCACCATGCGAAATCAGTCCCACTATATAATAAACACAAATATAAATAAACAAAGCAAAATTTTTTATTTTGATTCTTCCGGAATAGTTTCTCTGACAAATACTTTTTCTAAACAAGAAAAAAAACTCCAATCCTCAAAATCGCCAAAAGTTAGAGTGCAATAAAGAATTTTACAAAATATATTAATAAAGAAAAGTTGCTTACTCTTTTCGAAACGATTATAAACCTTGATTCTAAACTAAAAAGAAATTTTTCTAATTGTATCTATAATTATGATTTTATAAGTTAGCAAAAGTTAACAATAGGCATGCACGTGTTTTCGTAATGTCTGTCTCAAAATAAACCGTTTTTTGCTCTAAGGTTTGCCATAAATGGGTTAACGAACGCCAAACTTTCAATATTTGGCGACTATGCAACTGAGAAATAATTTGGCGAGATATTTATGGTTTGCTTCTTAAACTTTGTAGGGATTTAGACGATTCCAATTTAAAAACATTATAAATGGGAAGAAAAAAAAGTTGTGAAGTTTAATAATTATATAAATAAAATGCAACGTTCAAACTGAGGAAAATTAATTTCATTTCTAGGGAATGAATTCTATGTGAAAGTAGATTATTGAATATATTTAAAACATTTCAAAAAGAAATATAGAATTAAAAAATTAATTTTTTTTCCAAAATTTAGTATGAATTTTTTAAAAAAAATGTTTAAAGAAACGTTGGATGATGGAAACAATTTTCCTCCAAAATATAAAACTAATAATTTCAAACATTAAATTTATAAACATATTATAAATTTGTTTCTGAAAATTTTATTAAATGAAGGGGAAAAATCACACTAGGAAAATTGCATCATGAATATCAAATAGAAAAAAATTATATTGAAAATTACACACACGTTCTGTTTGAAAGTTAATATTACCCGAAAAGTTTACTCAATACTTTTACACAATAATATTGCTATATATGTGTCAAAGCGGGGACTCTGAATGTTATATTTTAAATCTAATCTAGGTGATTGTAAGATTTCGAAAATTGTATTGATTGTATCTTTCCTTAAAGTTTAAATTATTGACATAAACTGAAAAAAAATTTCAACTAATAAATATTTGTCATCTACACACAACAAATAATCTTACATACATCATCATCACTTTGATTTGGTCCGTCAAAGAAACACATGTGATTTCATTTGTTTCAACAGAAAAAGAAACATTCACTTTATTTTTTCATTCAATTTATATAATTCATTAACGTATAGATAAGCTTATTTTATATTTTATGTCATAAAAATGATACATTATAGCGATGATTTTAGATGATCTTTTAGTATTTAATCTCCTGCACTTTATGGAATTAAAGGGAATATCCATCTTGTTGATTATATTCTTTCCTTTACTCTGTTCCTCTAATTTTGTTGAAATCACTATCAAATCACAGATGAAGTTCATTTCTAATATAGAAAATTACTAATTTAATAATGGGATTAAGTTTTTTTCTTTCTATTTTTCTTTGCATGGAGAGTTCTTGCAGTATTAATAAACAGTACTATGAGCATTACTGCTCGTTTATGTCTTCATACAATGCTGTTTAAATTGTTAAAAGTTAACAAGGAATGTGTATTAACTAGGTGTTCAATCACATTCTCTATTGGTTTGTGCTAGAAACTAAATGACTGATTCATTAATTGTCTTAGTCATTGACTGCTTGATTTGTTCACATATTTCTTGGTAAAAATTACACAATATTCACAGTATATGCCATTTTCGATTTTAGAGTCAGTGAACTAAGGATATTTTAGCAGTAAAATATTGCAATATTTCTTTTTACTTTTTAATTTCCAAGTAAAGAACTTGAATATTCGAAGATTGCTAATGGCATCCAAAATTCTCCAAATGAGAAATTTCTCATCAGTTAATACACGACTTAATTTGATACATATTTTTCAAATTGCAGTGTCGCTTTCATATCAGTTTAAGCATCTTCTGAAGAACAGTAAATTTTAAAATTCTATACTTCTAACCCCGCTTTCGATTTAGATAAATGTGATTTTCTTTACATTAATTTGATTTTTTTCCTATTATTTGAACAGACTTTTTTTTAATTTTTAACAAAATGAAAATAATATGAAAATGATGCCTTTCTTTTTATTCACTGTTGAATAATATAATTAAATAGATTCCATCAAAATTTAAATTTATAAAATTATTAACTTAATAATTTGATCCGAAGAAAATATAAAACCAAAATTTCTTAACTATTGTTTAATTTATTATGTGATTTTTCCAAATGTGTTACATTGGAATTTTAAAACCTGTTTCAGTCTTCATCTGGAAGAAAAGAATGAGGCGTGTAATTAATCGACGAGAAAATGTTGAAAACTGGGAACATCTTCTGTAAGGATTGCACATTTTTTTCTTATCTACATTGATCCTGAAGTTTTACAGACTGCAGAGAATTTAAAATATTTTTCTCTTAAATCAGTTTAAATTCAATTCTCTTTTTCTACCTTGATAAAAAAATAGTGAGCATAAGAAGAAAAAAAATAATTTTAAACTTTTTTTTTATTCTTAACTATAACAATTATTTTGAAATGCCTCAATTTAAGGAAAACTCTTATGAAATAGGTTAGATAGTTATGTATTTTTGCATCCCGTTTAGTATTTCAATGGAACCCAGTTTTATGTGAGAGATAAAATTGCATTTTTTCTATTCCTTTAGGAAAGCATTCCTACCACGAGCAGCTATACAAATGCTGTTTTCTTTCCAAAGGAATCATTACCTGTGTTACTCTTATTAAAATTCTTTACAATGCCTTTGCCATTTTTGAAAGAAGTGTAAGCAAAATTACAATTTTCTCAAAAATGGCAAAAATTGAATCGTCGAGATACAATTTCGATTAACTGCATCATTTTCCCTAAAGAGCATCGTAGAATTTAGTTAAATTTTTGGCAATGGGGGATTTCTACTGACACAAGATTTACAAATACTTAAAAGTACTCTTCTATGACTTTTTTGAGGAAATAATTAAATTAATAGCTATGTAAAATAAATAAAAAATAATGTATGCAAAAGAGAAATGAATGAAAAATATAAAAGTATAATAGTAATTATATATATATATTTATATATATATATATATATATATATATATATATATATATATATATATATATATATATATATATATATATATATATATATATATATATATATATATATATATATATACTTCAAGCAAAGGTTGCTATAAAGCATCTAAACATACATCGCATATTATTTTCTGGGATCATCTTATATGGACAGTGGTTTGTTAAGTTGTAAAATTAGAAATTCGAGAAACTTTGAAATATTTACTCAGAAAGATATGTGCGTGTGTGCATACTTTCCTGTACCTAGCCTAAGGGTGGGTTATAGCAGTAATTTTACAATTCCAGATGGATGTGTGCACGAAATAATTTTTTATTTGATATATCATAATGCATATCCTAACAATTATTTTAAATTAAATTTTATAACATTCATCACATTTTGCCTTTGGAAAAACCTTTATAGATAATGGACTGAATTAACACGCGTTACAAAAAAAGAAGTTTAGAAAACTTCATGGCATCTCTTCTGATTGATATACATACAGGAATAAAATATATGATATTCATCTCCCATTGTTTATTATTAGGTAGGATCGAGCGAAGGAGCTTCTACTTTGAAAAGTATAGCTCACTATTAGACTATTATGCTTGCGACTCCCAATTGTATGTTGATCTTATTCTTATTAAATGTTTTTATTCTAATATAATTGATATTATTCTAATTTATTTTTGACAATCTCTATTTTTTGAACGATGGTTTACCGAGCTTTTTGTACAATTTAGGTTCGTTCGTATGTAATCATATGTGCAGTTTTTGATAATAGCATGTCTACATTAAAACTAAAATTTTCTCAATAAATGACAAGCATTACAAAATGGCCAAATACAATTCCACATAATATAAAATATTTCAGAAATTATTTTAATCCGAATTACTTTGATCTTTATTACTTTAATTATAACTAATTTTTCACAAGATGAATTTAAAGATGGGATGGGTTCACTGAGGCGCAAGTGAAGAATCCGCTCTAAGTGGATATTAAAACGAAGATTCCGACTTTCATGATAGTCATCGTTGGCTTATAGGAGACAGGCGTTGTGTTTCCGTTTTCTGCATGAGCTGCTTTGGATGCTGTGAAGTATTTTGTGTCGCCTCCATACCACACAGGGATCTGGCCGATGGTCGATGAAAAATCCCCAGAAGACAATAATATGTTGCGCATTAAAAAATGGCTTATGACAACCTTCGGCTGATGTAAAATAGAACGAAAATCCACGTATTTTATGCCTATTCTGCTGGATTTCCTTATTCGACGATTAATAAAGAAATTTTAGAGGTATTTATGCAGACTGATCTATGGTCTGAATTTTATGGATCAATTTTAGATCTCTGAATTATTCTGTTTAATGACCAGTATGTATTTTTCGTTGGATTAAGTGAAAATATAGTTTGCATTTACTGATTTTATATCTTTTATGTATAAAGAAATTCATTTTTCTTTTCAAGACTTCTGAAAAATAAGTATTTCTAATGATACTAATGAAATTTCATTTATTAGAAATGGATGGTTTCTTTGTTTTCAATAATTTTTTCCCAACTAATAAATCAAATTAGTATTATTTTATGTACATACTTATTAACTCTTTAAAAAATGATTTTTATACAGCTAAAAATAAATTAAATTTTTCTTTTCTTGTCAAAGCTAAAAATTACTCATAAAAGCAAATATAAGTACTTAGAAAAAATTTAATTAAAATCACTGCTTTCTTCTGAAAGAGGGGGATTTTTTTTACTTATATAACAATGATTTTAATTTTTTTTTCTTATACTTTGGTTCATCCCCTTTATTTTAGCATAACGCTGAAAAAAATCCTTATTACAACAGATTTCATGCTTTCAATATTTGTTTTAGAAAATTCCAGCATCCTTCTCACAACATCAAAAATATATATGGAGTCAGCAATGCGGATAATACGTGAAAGGCTTTTGCTGAATAATACATATTAGCTTGTGAAGAATTTCTGTAATTTGTGAGTTATGTCTCATATTTACGACACGAGTCGTAACGAGTGTCGTAATTTGTGATGAAACTGATCCTTTTATCTAAAATTAACTTTTTAAAAAGTAGAAACTTACGTTAATGTTTAAATAATCAGCTGATAATAGTTCATAAAATTATTTAACAAAAGTGATTTTTTATCAATCTCTATCAAGAAGGGAAACTTATAGCAAGATTTATTACAAGATTAAGTTTTATGAGTATTTCTTTACATTCTCCTTTAAACTATTATTATTAATAAAATTACTTGTACATTTTAATTTTTGAAAATTTATAATCAAACGTCTTTGTTTTGTAATTTTGTCGCATTCTATATTAATGCGATTTATGATTTTTAAAATAGTATTATATCTCTGAATACGTATTATCTATGGCAATTCAACAAAAATCCATTCAACGTAAAAAAATCTTACCGAAAAATTATTCGGTAATTTTGAAACTAATAAATATATAAAAAGTTAATGGATTTACAATTATAATAAAAGATAAAGCAAATTCAGTTTATGTAAAAGAAAATGAACAAGAATATACATAACTCGTAGTTGCAATCACTATTTTTCTCATGAGTAAATTAGTAATTCTTCTCTCAAAACAGCATACATTGAAATTGAAGGATGTTTTTCTTACATTAGGTTTTTGCTAATTTAAATATATTTTTTACCATAAAATAATTTTTCAGTACAAATTCAACCATATAGTGCAATGTAATATTATCAATTTTTTTAAAATATCTTCCTCATGACAAATTAGTCTCAGTACTGTTGAGGTTTCCTTAATTGTAAAATATGTTAGTAACACAAAAAAGTTAAATTATACCCTGATTATTTTAAGTTTTATTTCTAACATATTTAATGTTTTCTTCATAATATTTTGCTTAAGAATATGCTCTTAAATATTCTAATATCTAGTTACAATCTTTTATTCAGAATGTATTTATTAAAAATTATCTGTAAATATTCTTTCCATATTTAATCAAGTATTACTTATTTTAATAAATTACAAAAAATAGAACTGTAGATTTAAATTTATGATTAATAATTGCTAAAATCATAATTTGTTTAAAATATAAAGTAATGATTTTGTAGTTCAAACTACACGATAGATGGCAGCACTAAAAGAAATCCTAGAAGTAGGAATAAAATAGAGAACTATAAATTTATTTTCTCATTATTTTTCACAGATTTACCAAATCATATAAATTTGAATGGTATCAAAATAAAATAAATAAAAAACCGATTGTTTCAAAGTTTTTTATCAAAATATTTTTAAACTGTACAGAATTTTTTCTCTCGTAAGCTTAAAACTGTAAATTCAGTATTATAAACTTAGAATTTTCCACACTAATCTATTAAGTGATAATCATAACTTATATCTATGTATAAACATAGATTATAATATATTAGACAAAAATAAATTTTGTGCTTGTTTTTTTTTTTATAGTCTTGCAGTTTCTCATTTTTCATCAAAAAACATCGCCTAAAATTTCGTGAATTAAAATTAAGAGGACTATATTGTTTTTACACTGCTCTAATTTACGAACACTCCCGATTTTTACAAGATTGTGATTGGTCCCTAATATGGACTCATAGAAACAATGACAATTTTAGTTCTCAAACTAAAATCTTGAAAAATCTCTTTTTTTGCAAACTCATTTTCATGAATTCTTCGTTCACTTTTATATTTAACCATCTCAATCTTCAATTTTTTTTAATTTTATGATTGAGAAACTTGAATTACGTTGTAATTGGAGAACCGTAGGTCCTTTGAATTTTGGATAATTAATTTAGTTGAGTTGATATTGAAATTTGGCATATTTTGGAACAAAAAAAAATTACTACGGATTTTTCCCTCCTAATCTCACTTCCGTATGCATCAGACAATAATCAATTGTTTGAAGAAAAACGTCATAAGAAACTTCCGTATGCATCAGACAATAATCAATTGTTTGAAGAAAAAATGTCATAATGAACTTCCGTATGCATCAGACAATAATCAATTGTTTGAAGAAAAAACGTCATAAGAAACTTCCGTATGCATCAGACAATAATCAATTGTTTGAAGAAAAAATGTCATAATGAACTTCCGTATGCATCAGACAATAATCAATTGTTTGAAGAAAAAACGTCATAAGAAACTTCCGTATGCATCAGACAATAATCAATTGTTTGAAGAAAAAATGTCATAATGAACTTCCGTATGCATCAGACAATAATCAATTGTTTGAAGAAAAAACGTCATAAGAAACTTCCGTATGCATCAGACAATAATCAATTGTTTGAAGAAAAAATGTCATAATGAACTTCCGTATGCATCAGACAATAATCAATTGTTTGAAGAAAAAACGTCATAAGAAACTTCCGTATGCTTCAGACAATAATCAATTGTTTGAAGAAAAAATGTCATAATGAACTTCCGTATGCATCAGACAATAATCAATTGTTTGAAGAAAAAACGTCATAAGAAACTTCCGTATGCATCAGACAATAATCAATTGTTTGAAGAAAAAATGTCATAATGAACTTCCGTATGCATCAGACAATAATCAATTGTTTGAAGAAAAAACGTCATAAGAAACTTCCGTATGCATCAGACAATAATCAATTGTTTGAAGAAAAAATGTCATAATGAACTTCCGTATGCATCAGACAATAATCAATTGTTTGAAGAAAAAACGTCATAAGAAACTTCCGTATGCATCAGACAATAATCAATTGTTTGAAGAAAAAATGTCATAATGAACTTCCGTATGCATCAGACAATAATCAATTGTTTGAAGAAAAAACGTCATAAGAAACTTCCGTATGCATCAGACAATAATCAATTGTTTGAAGAAAAAATGTCATAATGAACTTCCGTATGCATCAGACAATAATCAATTGTTTGAAGAAAAAACGTCATAAGAAACTTCCGTATGCATCAGACAATAATCAATTGTTTGAAGAAAAAATGTCATAATGAACTTCCGTATGCATCAGACAATAATCAATTGTTTGAAGAAAAAACGTCATAAGAAACTTCCGTATGCATCAGACAATAATCAATTGTTTGAAGAAAAAATGTCATAATGAACTTCCGTATGCATCAGACAATAATCAATTGTTTGAAGAAAAAACGTCATAAGAAACTTCCGTATGCATCAGACAATAATCAATTGTTTGAAGAAAAAATGTCATAATGAACTTCCGTATGCATCAGACAATAATCAATTGTTTGAAGAAAAAACGTCATAAGAAACTTCCGTATGCATCAGACAATAATCAATTGTTTGAAGAAAAAATGTCATAATGAACTTTCGTATGCATCAGACAATAATCAATTGTTTGAAGAAAAAACGTCATAAGAAACTTCCGTATGCAACAGACAATAATCAATTGTTTGAAGAAAAAACGTCATAACGAAATTTTTCAAGTAGTTATCATGGTTTCAAAACACTTTATAAAATTGACATTTTAGATGGAATGCACTCATCAATTTATATTTGAAATAACACAAATAATTTATTCAATTGTGGAATTGTTGAACACAATTAACTTCTCTATATGCTAAATTATTAACACATTAGAGATTTTCGCTTATAAATGATTACTAAAATATATGAAAACACTTCCATAATCCTATGAATAAATGAGGAGGGAAATAAACTATATTACATTTTACATATCCATCTAAAGAAAAGAAGCATTTTAGATGTAACAAAGTGAAGTATGGCTGAATTATATACATTAGCAAAGTATATAATCCTACTATGGACTATCTACTTTGTTTGACAAACAAATGTAGATAATCTATGATGAAACTGAAAATATTGGAGTTGCTTCACAAATGTTAGATAATGATTTAATAAATTATTATCAAATTTTAGTTGATAAAGTTGATATTCAAGCTCGAATTGGCCAGTCTGAATTACATTATCAAGGTGGACGAAGAATTGAATAAGATTCTCGAGGTTTAAACTATTTTTTTCAAACTGCTGATGATGGGAATGCCTTCCCTTGGAAAAATGTATTTGGAAGGAAGTGTTGCCAAGAAAAATAATGAAACTGCTTTTAAATATTTTACTAAGTATGTAGAAAAGAATAATGTTGGGCAAAGTGAACTAGGCTTAATGTACGTGCATGGGTAAGGAGTACCAAAAGATTAAAACAAAATATTCAAATATTTTTCTTCTCCTGCCAATAAGGGTTGGGTTGCTGGTCAGTTGCAACTTGGTTACATGTACAACAGTAGCTTAAGCGTAGAAGCATTATAAAATGGTTATAAAATGCTATACAATGGCCTCTCAATCTGAACTTGTCCTTGCATTTTCGAATCTTGCAATGATGTATGCTATTGTTTTATTGGAACTGTTCATTCGTCTCTACTAGTGTTGAGTTATTTAAAGATGTTGCTGAAAGATAAAGATGGGGCACAGATTTAATGTAAGAATATAATGATTACAAAGAAGGAAGAATTAACGAAGCTCTCCTAAAATATGCGGTTTTTATCTGGATTAGGATGTGAAGTTGTGCACAGTAATGCTGCTTTCATTTTAGATATAAGGGATTTGGACATAATTCCCAAGAATGAAGCATATGTCCGGGTGCTTATGTACTGGAATAGAGCAGCTGCACAAGGTTACTCAATAGCTCATGCAAAATTTTTTATTATGGACATGGAGCTGACATAGACTATGAATTTGCTGCTAATCAGTATAGAAAGTTTCAGAACAGCAACACAATGGCCAAGCTATGTTTAAGTATGCTTGGATTATCTACATTTACAAAGTAGATGATCCAATCATACTTCACTTATAAAATATAATTATTATAAGTATAGTTGGATTATATCTACTAACACTGATGCACACATTCAAAACAAAAATTTTAAGAACTACTTTCTAGTCAGCCGAATAAGTAAAATGAACAGAGTGAACTTTAAGCTATTACTACTAATATCAAAATAAATTTACAGAATTTTACTAGGAATCAAAAAGATGCACATACTAACTTTAAGTACTAATTATTAAATAAATATATTGATAGTACTTTAAAAAATCTACTTTGCACGTACCGAACAACATTCTCGAAAACTAGCATTTAGTCAATCAACTAGTTGTTAACGGACAACTCTCTTGTTTTTGGTTCAACAGTTTTTGGAATCGAATCCTATCTCGATCATCTAGGAATCATCTAGGATCTACTAGGAATCAATAGTTGTACATACTAACTTTAATTACTAATTATTAAATAAATGTATTGATACTTTAAAAAACCTACTTTGCACATACCGAACAACATTCTCGAAAACTAGCATTTAGTCATTCAACTAGTTGTTAACGAGCAACTCTCTTGTTTTTAGTTCAACAGTTTTTGGAATCGAATCCTATCTCGATCATCTAGGAATCATCTAGGATCTACTAGGAATCAATAGTTGTACATACTAACTTAAATTACTAATTATTAAATAAATGTATTGATACTTTAAAAAACCTACTTTGCACATACCGAACAACATTCTCGAAAACTAGCATTTAGTCAATCAACTAGTTGTAAATGGACAACTCTCTGGTTGTTAGTTCAACAGTTCGTGGAATCGAACCCTATCTCGAGTGTATAGGTCTGTAGTAATTTAAAACAGACTTTAAACTATAAAGCTTGAATGAACTTATTATCACGTATTAATAGTGAGCATTTTAGCGAATGGTATCTAGTCAGATTGCATATGCTAAAAATGGTGCAATATAGAATGAAAAGATATATTCTAAAGAAATATTAATAATATTTACGAAGAAGAAATTTAGAAGTATTTATTATTTGATTAATACATTTTAGCTTCGCATACGAACTATACATAGCTTCTTGTAGGGTGTCATATTTGCGTTGATAGTATGGTAGATTTGGCATCTTTAAGTAAACGATAATGTTAAAAAAATAAAACTAGAAGAGAAAAAAAGAGGAAATAAAACTTTTAGTCCTAACCTGGAACATTGGTTCTATTTCAGCAACGTATACTTGTTATCTAAAAGCAGCATACAGTTGCTGATTACGAATTGTTTATTAGTTATCGATTTATATTACTAACAAACTATTTTTCAAAAAATTAATAAGGCAACTGATTAAAAGTAAATAAATTATTTAAGAATTAATAAAGGCTTTTAAAAATTTGTAAAGTTATCAAAATAATATGATTGCATTTTGAATACTTCAAATTCTAAGAATTGATTTTTAATATAGATTTTTTTGAATATATGGCTTTCATTTTGTTAACAATGAATATAATTAATTAACGATTCAAACGGAAAGAAACGTAATTATAATAATTACAATATAATATAATATAATATAATATATATATATATATATATATATATATATATATATATATATATATATATATATATATATATATATATATATATATATATATATATATCCATGCATATTTTATGCATTGCATAACTGCGCAGAGTTAATTAAAATATACAAAATGTATATAATTCTATCATGTCGAAAAAAAAGATTTGATTGATAAATTATTATTTATTAAATGTGATGGGAAACATGTTGATGACATAATAAATGTCAAGGTTAAGCAATATGTGTGTGTGTAATGTCTTATACGCAATGACAACTTGTTGAACACATGTAAGAGACACAAACACTACATAATAAAATATTTGATCTTCACTGAGAAATTTGCCAAACAATGAAATTGATATCGTTATAGTTCTTGTTAATTCGACTCAAATTTTAGTATTATTACTTAAAGTTTTTGACTTCTAGAGCAAGAGTCTAATAAATAATTCAATTTTAATGCGTTATACTTATCACTTGATAGTCTTTCGATTATGGATTGCTCTTAATTAAATTGCTATTCCATTTCGACAAGTGCTATAAGAAAAAGGAATTTAAAGATATATGTTAGCTAATCTCTTTTTAACAATATTGAACATGTTGTCATGGACTAAGTAAGCAGCATAAGAATTTAGGAATTTTATTTTCTATGTAAATTCATTTTTTTGATAATGCGGAATAAAGAAGACACATTATTGAGATGTAATTCATATTATACCAAGTAGCATATCTTCATAACACCTGAAGTAACGTGAAAATAGCAATTAATCATTTTTGGTTTTATTAAATTTTTTCACTTTCTGTTTGTGTTGAGGACATTTTGCAGATAGTGATGATGATTATGCTATGAAGTAATTCCGAAGTTTTTTTAAATAAATAAATTAAAAAATAAGTTATGACATTCTGCCAAAGTTATGTAGTAATATCAATGCGGAATTGTATTCTTGCGTGACTGATAAGCACTAAATCTGTCTCAAAACCATGTTTAAAATAAGTTGGGAAGATAATTTCAATGAATGTGAAATAAACATGTTAATGAATTATTTTCTATAGTTTTAGGAGAATTTATAGTAAAATTATATCCGAAATTTAATTGCATTTTTTTCTCTTTAAATTCTAAGAATTGATGTCAAATTCTAAGAATTCAAATTCTAATAATTACACATTTGACAATCAAATATGATAGATAGATGCGGTGTTATCACGTATTGAAACGTCTTTACATGTTAATTTTTTTACAACACAAATTTTAGATTTTTTGTTTCAAATCATTTATTATTTCTTAATTTACTTAAATACTTTATAATACTTATAAAATACTTAATTACTAATAATTTACTTAATAACAAAAATTAAATTATAATGTCATATTTTATTAACCTGGCTAGTTTTTGCCTTATATTTAAATGTTTTTTGCCGCACAACTTATTTTTGAAGCCCTTCTTGCGAATCTAAATAAGTGACTATTGCGTTAAAATCTATAATTAAAAATGATGGAAAAATGTAGAAAATATTTATGTTTATCTATCTGTAGCAATTTTTTATAAACAAATGTATATCCTTTTCTACCATATCTTTTTACAAATATTATTCCCAAAAAGTACTTTTTTTATCCAAACAATATCTATTTCTAGAAAATCTATCATTTACATGCACTTGCTCTTCTTTGACTGAGTTATTAACAAGATAGTTAAGAAAGTACAATCAAGAGCAGCGACGAAGAACCACACATCCTTGTTGCCAGGTCATGAATTGAATTAAATGAATGGTGAAATTTGCCTTAGTTGCCAAGTTCCCTGATTAAAAAATCAGATTAAAAACATCTCACCTATGAATTCTTCTTATATTCTTTTTGATATATTTTTCAAATTTGTTTTTCGAGAATTAAACAGGGGTTTTGCTCAATAAACTATTATAATACAGTTATAAGAATGATGCCTTATTGTGCATTTAAGCATTTATATCCCATAACAAATGAGCTTTCTTAAAGAATCTAATGAATGTATAAGAGTGAATATATACAATAAACTTTTTGTGATGGCCAAAGATATATTCCAACATGCATTCATTTATAGTTTCTTTGTACTTTTGAACCATAATCCTATTACGAAATCGACATTCTAATTTAATTTTCTTCTTTTATCTTCACATCAAATCCAAAGTGCTACAAACTCTTTTGATTTAAGAAGCATAGATTAGTTTGAATTCTGTTTGTTTAACTTAAGTAATTGAATCAATTTAACTGATTCATTTGTGAATTAATTGATTCATAAGGGAATCAATTTATTTGAGTCATTGAAAATATTTATGAAAAATTTTATTTGATTCATTATTTCTGACTTATTATGCTTCATTTTTCTCCAATTACTAGAGAAAAAGAGTTATGAAATGGATAGGGAAACACAGGTAAGTGTATGCTTGTTTCAATGCACTACACGCAATTGCCAGTCAATGCACATGTCTATTTGTGAAAGGAAGTCACTACCCAATAAATTTGGAAATTGGGTAGTGATTTCCTTTCGCAATCATCCGAAATATTTTAATCAAAATCAAATGAGGAGACCAATCGTTAAACTACACTACTGGCCATTAAAATTGCTACACCAGGAAAGCGGCACACCACACACGTGAAATTTGCATGACAGGTAGAACTTGCTGTGATATGCAAATGATTAGATTTTCAGCGCATTCATACAAAGCAGGCGACAGTAGCGACATCTTCAATGTGTATAAAACCAGAGATTTGACAGCAGTTTTCTCATACTCAATTTCTGTTTCAACGTTGTTTTCGGCGAAGAAAGTTGTTGTAATGCCTCGTGTAAGAAGAAGAAATGCCTATCAGCACTTGTCTGACTTTGATCGAGGAAGGATTATAGCCTACTGGGATTGCGGTTTATCGTACCACAATATTGCTGCTCGTGTCGGTCGAGACCCCATGACTGTTAGCAGAATATGGAATAGATCTTCTACTTCTTCTTTAGGTTGGGTTTGTATGTCATTGGCACCTCTGCTTTAATCAGCATTTTGTACCATTAACTCCAAATCCAATGTTTCCTAGTTCCAGTTACTCGGGTCACCCACTTTATTAATATAGTCCAATAACCCTTTAATGGAATCTAGGTGTAACTCTCTAATATGGATGATGCCTAAAGAAGTTATTCTAGGGAGGGCAAGAGCCTCGCATTCGTAAATGATATGATTGTCCGTTTCCTCTTGCGAATGACATTTCCAGCAGATAGGGTCTTGCTGAAACAGTCCCATTTTGTGGAGGTGTTTTCTGAAATAGTAGTGCCCAGTTATGAAGCCTACGATTAAACGTATTTTCTGCCTAGAGCACCTTAGAATTTCAGAGGCAATCTTCGCTGATGATCCACAGATCATACTTTTAGCGTGGGTTTGACCAGGAGTATTGAGCCAAGCTTCATACATCCTCCGTCTCTCCCATCTAAGAACATTGGTTTTTGCGGTCTTCAAATTGATTCCACAAAAAGGTTCTGGACCAATAGGAACAAAAGACGAACCTTGTTTAGCAAGCTCATCAGCCCTTTCATTACCTTCGATACCTTTGTGCCCCGGTACCCATAAGAGGATCACCTTGTTTCTAGTTGCCAGTTCTGTAAGAAGGTTTCTACACTCCAAAATCATTTTATATTTGATTTCTGAAGAATTAAGCGCTTTTAAAGCGGCTTGACTGTCACTGAAAATAAGAATCCGCTTACCGTAGTAACCTTTCTTCATTTTTAGTCGCAGACAGTGGATAATGGCCAAAATTTCTGCCTGGAAGACCGTAGCGTATCGCCCAAGGCTTACAGACAAGCTGATTCTTGGTGACACGCCACATACTCCCAGTCCTGAGAGGCTGTTCTTCAGTGATCCATCTGTGTACCAGATTAGATCTTCTGTTTTAGTTTCAAACATGTTGTTTTCCCATTCGTCTCTAGTTGGAAAAACTATTTCAAATGTCCTATCAACCATGATGTCAGAGGGTATCAGGAAAGTAGGATCTTGAATTTTCCTGGTGATGCACCTGTGCCCTTTGGCAACAGGCTGGTCATACCAGTAGTTTTGCAGCTTCATTCTGTATGCAGTCATTCTTGCAACGCTGCAGATGAAGATGTCCAAGGGAGTCAGATCCAACACAACCTCCAATGCTCTGGTTGGCGTGGTGGACATTGCTCCCGTGATGCAGAGACAGGCCAGTCTTTGTAGACCTCCCAGTCTGTCAATCACAGTCTTCTTTTCCACCTTACGCCACCAGATCACACAGGCATATGTGAGAATGGGCCTGACGAAAGCTGTGTACATCCATAACATCAGTTTCGGATGTAAACCCCAGTTTTTACCAAGCATTCGCCTGCAAATCATAATGTTTTTCTTTGCTCGGTTAATCCTAACATCAATGTGCTTATTCCAGGTGAGTTTCTGGTCTAAATAGATGCCCAGGTACTTCACCTCTGAAGCCACATTGATTTCAACATCAAAAAGTCTTGGTATGAAAAAACCCTGTATACAGAACCATAATGGCTGCATCCGTGTTTGAAGGCATCGTGGAGAACGCGCATTGCCAGCTTGCATTGGACATCACCATACTGGCCCATCTGCTGGAGTGATGGTATGGGGTGCCATTGGATACACGTCTCGATCACCTCTTGTTCGCATTACCGGCACGTTGAACAGCAACCGTTACATTTCCGATGTGTTAAGGCCCGTGGCTCTGCCCTATCTTCGAGGCCTCCCTAATGCTTTGTTTCAACAGGATAATGTACGACCGCATGTTGCCCGTACTGTTCTGAACTTCCTTGATACAGAACAGGTTCGACTGTTACCCTGGCAGGCACTTCCTCCTGATCTGTCACCAATTGAGAACGTGTAGTCAATGGTTGCCGAGAGAATGGCACGCCATCACTCACCATCCACTACTGTGGATGAACTATGGCATAGTGTTGAAGCTGCATGGACTGAGATCCCCGTACATGCCATACAATTTGTGTTTGACTCCATGCCTAGGCGGATAAATGTTGTTATTGCAGCCAGAGGTGGCTGCTCTGGGTACTGATTTCTCAAGGTCTATACATCTTAATTTCCTGTAAATCTAATCACTTGTTCTTTCCACTATAATGTATGTGTCCAATAAATATCGTTCTGTTATTTGCATTCCTTCTTGTGTAGCAATTTTAATGGCCAGTTGTGTAATTTCATTTCCTTACCAGTTTTCATTCCTGAGGGACATCAGGGTGAATTAATTAATCAGGCATATGAAATATCATCATGAAAGGTTTTGGATAATGAGAGATCCTTTAATTTTGGTATTTTATCAACAAGATAAATATGGATCTAAAAATTTTATTTCATTTGATTTTTTATCTGTGATTCACAAGAAAGTACCGAAATATCCTACATTCCGCGTCACTTTAATTCTTCTCGATTCTTGCATAACTAACAAAATTATGAAGTGATAAATAAATTGATATGACAAGACAAAATTTTATCAAGAAATAAGAAAGCTATCAAGAGATTTCTAATTTCTCTCGATAGAATTTTAATAGATTCACAAAATAGAAACGAGATTAAGTTTATAAACATGTATCACTTATATATTTCTTATTTATTTCTCATTTTGTGAAATTCTATAACGCAGTTAAAGTTTTGGTAATAGTTATGAAATTCCTTTTTTATTGAAAATAACTGAGTAATTTCTTCTAGACTCTTTACGTTTTTTAAAACATTTTATGAACTGGTTTATATATTTCTTAGTACTTTACAGCAAATATTATTCTCTTCCGGAAAATATGAGAGGCTTAGAATACTACAACTTAAGGATTAGAACAGAAAATACTTTCATAAATCAGTAGGTCTTAAGATAAGACTGATAAATGGTAAATCTTAAGTAACTTAAAATATTTTTCTGCCCAACTTTGTGGATTGTAGGAACTGAATAAGACGATGTCATAAAATGTCATCTATTTTCTTTTAGAATAAGACGATAGGAAGAATTTGGAATTTATAAACTTAATAGAAAATATGTATATCAATATAAATAAATAAAAAAATATAATTTTATTGAGTGTGGAAAAAATGCAAGGAAATAGAATATGACATAGAAAAATTTTAGAAAACAATATTTAAAATATTAGCAATCGATTTATTGAGCAATGGAAAATTATGATTTTTAGGAATATGTTTTATAATCTTTATTTTTTAATTTTCCTGAAATTTAGAATTTATATTTAATTTGAGGATCAAAAAATGACTTAAATACCTTAAAATATTCTTAATCGAGTTTGAAAGAGAATATAAATAATTTTATTCTCGTATTTCAGTTGATAAAGATATTCTTTCTTCTTTGCTAATTATAACGATTATTGGAAGGAAATGAAAAAATTATATTTATTTTTTCAATCTTTAGACTTGACTGGCGAGCTGGTAGTTAAATGGTTAATTCTCAGTCCTGCGATTCAAGTGTTCCTGAATTCGATTCCCAATCGGAAAAGGATACTGTAATGGCTTATAACCCATTTAAAAGTGTAGTTTTTAGTGGAATTAGATCTTTTAAATAGAGAAAGATCATTAAGCAACTACAAAGCAAGTGTATTCTAGTTTCAAAACTACGTAAATTAGATTAATTGTTGTTTGCGGCTTATTTTAAATTAATAATTTTTATCTTCTTTTTAAGAAAACGTCAAATTATCATAGAAGTTTAAAAATCCATTTTCTTAAATATGTGTATGTGTAATATGTGTAATTTTTAGCGATAAAAATTAGTTAAGAAAGTTTATTTTTACTCTTTACAATATGATTTGTTTTTGACGGATGAAAGTTCTAAAGTCCTTAAGAGTGTTTTTGTCGAAATAACTCAGGATAAGCTTTTCAGAATACTATATTTCTGTTTAATAGGGAATAGAGAAAACTTAAAATTTTCTTTATTCTTTAAAAAAAAATCATACGAAGAATTTGCAGCAACCCGAATTTTAAATTATCCAGATTTTGTTTCGTAAGCATTATTTTCTTATTCATATCTTTAATGAATACATTAGATTTTGAAAATTTTTATACCAAATACTTTGTTTAATATTGAGATTGCATAAAATTTTAATATGCAATTTTATAAATAAAATTTTTTCATTTATTTCATAAATGTTAAGAAATTGATAAGAAGTTTCATATTAATCAATCTGATATAAGAGTGAAATTTTTATTTCTGTAGAACATATTATTAGAATTTTTATCAATAGAAAAAATATAGCACTGCTGCATATGTCATTTTTGCATTAAGCAAAGTAACAAATGCTTATTTTAAGAATAATAGTAAATGCACAATAATTTTCTTAGAAAAAACAATTTAAATATGGTTAATAAAAATAACAAAAAAAAAAAAAAAAAGATAATCAGCATAAACTTCATAAGAATAATGTGTTTAAAATTTAAAAGTCAGATAGTTAAGATTTAATAACTATAATGCAATCAAATGAAACTATATTATATTAAACATATCTTTCATTCCAAAAATTTCATTTTGTATACGGTAGATATGATACAAAAACATATACTGCTATCGTTGAAATATGAGTTGTAATTTATGGCACTTGGACAAGCCAAGCTCGTTATGCCTTGGCTTTATATGAATTTAATACAGTAGGGTGCGTTTTTCGTTTAAAAGCACCACGAAGGTGAAAGTATGACTTTGCTCTTTAAATACTTTGATAGATGGCACCACTAGAGGATTCACTGCCTTAATTTTGACATTGATCTGAAGGGGGAGGAAATTGTTTACAGATCATTGCAACCATAGTAACTGCTCAATTATCTACTACAGAGCTTTTGATTCCACAGATTTAATGAGCACGTATATCGCATGTACGAGGTGGGTCTTTGGAGGATTGGGAATCGAATCCTACTCTTCCGGACGTAAGGCTGATGCCATAACCACTAGGTTACCACGGCCTTTGAAACATGAGTTCTGTCTTATATATAAGTTAAATTTGAAATTTCAGCTAATAGTAAATAGTTAAAACAACCAAAAGTCCAAAATATTTAGATCGAGAAGTTCCTCAGGCCAAAAATTTGAAAATAATTTGATAACTGTTCTTAATTTGGAAACATTTTGCTGAAATAAATTTTGTATACATAAAAACAAGAGAGTAGATATTTGGTGATACATTAAAATTGTTGTTTTGAACAAGACATTTACTTTCAGATGAAAACAGAAATGTAACGTTCTAAAGGATATTCAATAACAACCATTAACAAAAAAGATGTTACTCTTCTGCATCTTTCATTACTTCCAAGGAAAACAATTAAAAATAAAATAAATCAGTAATAAAATATGACGCAAATCTGTTACATTTCAGCTAAATGATGGAATGTCTGGGCGATCTAGGGTTTCTTCTCAAATAGATTTTTAGATTAATGCATGCTTGTAGCATCATTTAGTTAGAAATAAGCCTCATTACGGAACACAATCTGTGAATGTTACATAACATCCACAATCATTATTAGGAATAGCTTAACAGCTGAAATATATAACCTAAAAGGAGAAAGTTTTTGTAAGGCTCTTTAAAACATCCAGTACGGAATTGTTTGCAAAGAGGTATACATTCAGTCAGCAGGAAAAATGGAAAGTACCCAAGTACCTACTCCAACAAATGAGCTCGTACAAAGTAGAAATTCAGCCTATCCTTGTGGTCTCTCTCCATAAAAAAAATTCTAAACTACCCCAAGCCAGATGGACTAATCGCATTTTGTCTTGGACCTCCTGGAGGCAGCTGTGGGGTGAGTAGGATCTAATCTATGGGGATATGGAGGGTCGCAATCTTTTGGACCTGGTGTAGGCTGTTGTGGTGATATTCGGAAATTTTAAAAGAACTCCGAGGAAACCCATATTCGTTTTTAATAATTGAATGACAGAGATAAAATTCAAAACAAATGTAATAAAACTTAATAATTTATTTTAGCAACGTAATAACAAGAGAAATTTACATTTACAATCAAAACATTCTCAATTAAATTATCGAAATTCTAACTTTATATTTCTTTTATGACATTTACACAATAATATACCATAACTAAATTTAAC
Source organism: Latrodectus hesperus (assembly GCA_037975125.1). Classification (NCBI taxonomy): domain Eukaryota; kingdom Metazoa; phylum Arthropoda; class Arachnida; order Araneae; family Theridiidae; genus Latrodectus; species Latrodectus hesperus. Next base: position 52,884,261 of record CM075853.1, on the reverse strand, counting down.
CAGTTGAGAGTTGGAATGAGAGATCAGATTCACCCCTTTTTGAAGTAGTATTGTGGTGTCTCCTATCGTCAATGGCATCACCGCTCTCCGGTGTCGATGATTCTCTTTTCTCATTTACTTCCTGTCCTCTACTCGGCATCTTCGCTTTGCATTTCCATCCGCTGATATTTCAGCATTTCACTTGTCTTGCTCGCTCCTCATGAGCTTCCTCCTTTTCCTCTGCTATCTCTCCTCAGACTTTACCTTCTCTTCCACTCATCTATTTGTCGGACATCTGCAGCTCCATTCAAGAAAGTCGAGGCAGGGCTCCTTCTGGAAAGGGGACTCCGTTTACAACTAACATCTTTTTAGCTTCTTATTATGCTCAATCGGGCTTCTCTGGGGCTTTTGTGTCTTCTCTGTGTGTGTAGATGCAGTTTTTAATTCTCGTCTCAGCTCCTCCTCTTTATACCATTGGTTTTCCAAAGTTCAGTAGTTCCTCCTATACTTCTATGGGATAGGTCAGAAATCTCTCCCCCTCAATCCCGACTGGTCAGATTTACAAATAATACATATCATAAAACATATACTTTGCTTACAATTTCCTCCAGATCACTCATTCATTCCGAAAGGAAAAATTTATTCTTTTATTGCACTTGTCTCATTGTGCCAACTTTTATTACATCCTTTCCTTTATATTATTACAGCTTAATTTGAAAAGAAAAGAGGCTCCTCCTCTTTACACCATTGGTTTTCCAAAGTTCAATAGTACCTCCTATATTTCTATGGGATAGGTCAGAAATCTTTCCTCCTCAATCCTGACTAGTTAGATTTACATATAACACACACACACACACACACACACACACACACACACACACACACACACACACACACACACACACACACACACACACACACACACACACACACACACACACACACACACACACACACACACGCACACACACACACACGCACACACGCACACGCGCACACGCACACACACACACACACACACACACACACACACACACACACACACACACACACACACACACACACACACACACACACACACACACACACACACACACACACACACACACACACACACAAGTGTAAGAAGAAATGATTTTTCTTATTTCAATAAGCTTTAAGAGACACTTCATTTTTAAAAAAAGAAAGAGGAGTCAAAATCCTCCTGAGTGAGCTCAATCCTTTTGATCGGAAGAAAGTCAGTAGCTACTAGCCAGTAAATCTATCGCTACTTTTTCTACTCTCAAATATTTGCGCGTGGAAGATGAGGGAAAGAGTACTTCATAAAAAGAGTTCAAAGCTTTTTTTTTTGCTTGAAAAGTATTTTTTCATATATTTTCATATAAACTTTGCAATGTTTTTGGATAAAGTGAAATTAAGTGTATCAGCATTAATCTATATATCAAGAGTGATGGAGCGAAACATAAAAAGTTCAAAAGTATTCCTATAAAAATCAATAATTGTCAGTGAAATTGTAATATCTACCCTATTTGAATCAAATAATTTTAATGTGGCAGCTAATTTTCGAAACAATGAAACATTAGAGTTACAGAATAGGAATAATCAAAGTTTAGCATACTAAATTAATTTTTAAAACAAATACAAGAAATCTTATTAAAATATTAGGAAATGATAAGTTTTCTGTTATTGTATATAGATGTGTTAAACTTTTTTTTTTAAAAAAATAATTTAGAAGAAATCATAGTTCAAAGTTTTTCAAAAAGCTGACAACAATTTCAGGACAAAATGGAGAATATAAAACTTATTAAAACTTTTTATAATAATTAACTCGAATTTTACTTCTAATTTTAAAGCCGAAAATATTTTCTTGCTAATTCAGTAACTAAACTATTGTTCTTGATCATTACAGTAATTTTTAATTTATAGTTCATTATTAAAAGAAAACATCAAATTTCAGTCAAAACTAATAAAAAAATTGTATAAATATACCTATAAAAACCAGTTTGAATGGGAAAAGGAAAATTTCAACGGATACATATTGTAGATGAAAATTAACACATTTTAAAATTTTCCTGTCTTAAAATTACATTAACAAATACATTAATTATTAGTGAAGAGATTAATGTACAATACTAATAAACTACAATTTAAACTTTTACGCTATAAAAGAAATGGGTCTTATCTCTGTATAGTAAATATTTTTAAATAATTCTTCACTGATGCTTAATACATTTTTTATTATATTTTCAAGATATTAAAAATATATTTGTTACTTAAATCATTGAATTAATTTACGATTATTAAAGAATAAATTATTATTTTATTCAATACTATATAATCATCTAATATTTTAAAAGCATCTGAAATACCGGAAATATTTTTTCAGTTCAAGAAGAATTGTGATTGTAAAAAATATTTAACTTACTTAAGATTCATTCGATGAAAGTTTTATTTAAGCACTATTGATCATATTCTGTGAAAATGTGAAAACATTTTTTCATACATTTTAGTAAAACTATCATATTAACGATTATATCTGTAGTTACAGTTTTAAGTGGAATAACGAAAACGTGTGTGTTATTTCTAACATAAAAAATCAAATTCTGGCTCACACTAGTAAAAAAGTATTCTTTAAAAGCTTATAAAGGAATCAACTTTTAATGGAACAACTAAGAGAATACGATTTAAATACAAAGATACACGAAAAATTGAATGCTTGGATATACAATTAATTATTTGTCAATGGTTTACCAATTTTAATTTATTTTTCTGGAGAAATTAAAAGGACTTTTAATAAAATGAAACCACGGAGAGTAATAAATAAGTTTTAATTGACCAGAAAACATTCCTTACTTTTTTTCTTACATTTGCCATGGGGTTTGGTTCAGCTTTACAAGAGATTTAACCATTGATTTTCATAAATAAGGTTTGCCTCAGGGCTTCCAAAATTTCTTATTCTTGTGATCTAGTTATTTTAATGTTTTATCATCATAAATTTGCAATATAAATGCATTTTTGCGAAATCCGAAAAAGTAATTTAATTATTAATGAGAATATATATTAAATATATGCAGATAAATGTCATAATTTTATTTCTAAAAAAGTTGCAGACTTTTTTAGAAATAAAATTATGACATGACGACCATCTCATGGACTATGTATTTATCTGCATGGATTTATCTGTAGAGATGGAGACCTATAAAAATCACCCAGTAATTTCTATTTCGGCAACATTAGTATTTACGTCACCACGCAGGTCACAATGCGTCATCTTGGCAACATTTCTTCATCGCCAAAAAAATTCAGAATTTGGAACCCCGGATTATACGGCCCCTGTACCGTACAAAGATAAAATTTTGTACAGATACTAAAGTACAACAGAAATTCAATAAGTGCAAGCGTGTTTTACAGCATTAATAAACTTCAGAATGCTTCTTATCATCTTATTACTGAGATGATGGTAAAAATATTAAAATCTTGATGAAATCACGTGGTCATGTATCGATGGTTAAATGCAGCAGAGATGTTTAGATTATTTTTTTTTGGATTTATTAAAACTATGTTGCACGTTGGATACTAATTTCAAAAGTATGGACTTATAGTTACAAAATAAGGCAGATTGGTATATTTCCTTATTATTCGTATGTCAGGAAAACTATGTACAAGAATTATTGACAACATTTGTGTTTATTGTTAGTGAAAAAGCACTAGAAAAAGCAGTTGAATTAATTCAATTTTATAAAAGTATGCATTAATTGTTGAAGAATTAAGTATATTTATATACATTGGTTGCAATATTACATTGGTTATTTGTATTAAATTATATACAATTAATGTACTATACAATTGTTCCTTAAATTGAATATATTAATTATAAGCTGGTATTCAGAGATTATATTATGATGTAAAAAAAAATTTTTTTACGGTACATCTGCATAGTTTAATATATATATATAGAAAGAAATTTGTGATAATATTTAAGAGAATGTTTTCATACTTAAAAACAAAATGTAATTCCTTATTTAAATCAAATATTAAAACAAATGTAGCTACTGTATGCTTATTGGAAAGAATATCACAATATAATTATTCTTAAAAGCAATATATATAAGCTATAAATATATATCATTTTAGTATCAAATAAAGAGAAAAAAGATCTATTCCTTTCATTCTATACTCTTTTTCTAACTTTTCAGATAGTAAAATAAAAAAAAGTAAAAATTTAAGCCTATGATAAAGAAAAGAAGTTAAGTCTTACACAGGCCAATGAAAACGACGCCCCTATTCATTCTAGTATAAGAAATGGTCGTTGATTTCACCTTGAACCGGGTCTTTAAACTTTTATTCGAAACGAAATAAAAGTGATTTCATAGAGAAGGGAGAGAAAAATCCGGATCTTTAAAAAGCGTTTCTTCCGCAGAAAAATGGCCGAAATAAAAATTCGCTTTTTAAAAAAAGGGAGACTGACACAAAGCGAGCTCAGAAACTTTAGAGGGAAATAACAATTTTAAAAGAGCTCTTTTGGATAGAGTAAATTTCCGAAAAAAAAAAAGTTCATTTTTTATGGGTCTCTTGAGATATAAATCCTTTGCTTACTTTTCCAGAGTTATGAAATTGTTTTCATTACCTTGCGCACTTTTGGTAGTAATAAAATGATGCAAAATTGATCATTTGTTACGCTTGATGTATGTATGTGCGTATTATCAGTTTCTTTCATATTTACTTTTCATATATCATATAATTTTCTTCCAGTTTATCTAAGGTATATTTATCTGATAATGTAAGCATTTATTATAAATTAAATGAAAATAAGTATATGTGAAAGAAATTAACTATTTATTTGAAATATAATATATATATTTATTGAAATGGTTAACTTATAGAAAAACATTTTGAAGAAGGTTATTTTTCATTAGAGAGCTTTCAAAAAGCTATTGAAAATTTTACATTAAATTAAAGGAAATAGATATGGTTAAAATAAAAATTTTATTAAATAAGAAAAGTCAATTTTGTTTGATTATTAATTGTTTTGATTGAGATTGAACGACTAGAAATTTGGAACGAAGTACGTCTTATTACAAAATGTAGAAATAAAAGAATTTTGCGTTTTAAAAATCAGCTTTTAAGTGATTTTAAATTTGACTTTGGATGAAAAAGTTTTTTTCTTGTTTCCAGATATTAAGAGCCTGAAAAGCTGAAATTTGGTATAGAATTTCTTCTTATATTTCTGTTAGGAAAAAGTTTTTTTCTTGTTTCCAGATATTAAGAGCCTGAAAAATTAAAATTTGGCATACAACTTTTTTTATTTTGATTAATAGATTAAGAAAATTTTCTTAAAAAAATGGGTGATATTCAAGTATCTATAAAATTTTTTCAATGACATATTCAAGTATCTATAATTGTCAAGATTTTTATAAAAGTTCTTTGACTAAAGATTTCTTACAGAAATTTGAAAATCTGAAGAGCATAGAAATAAGTTCATCTTAAAACCTAAATCTAAGATAATTTTTTAAATATAATAAAAATTTTAAAAATTGTATCTATGAGTGCTAAAGTAATTTTAGGTTAAAATAAGTTTTACCCTTATTTTCTGATTCAAAATATTTAGAGTAATGAATTCAATGCATGGAATTCACTTGTGGCGCACAATTGTACTATGAAAAGAGCTGAAACATTGTTTCTAAGTATCCCATAAAGAAATGTCGGATTGTATGTTTATAAGATCTCTGTTATAGAGGAGATTTCATGAAAATGTTTTTCTTATGGGTCTTGAAGTTGATCAAGAAACGTTTTGAAATTAATTTCTTAAAAGGCAAACAAGATAATGATAAAATATTTTCTAGCTCTTTTATCTCATATTTTCCCATTAGTTTTGAATTTAAAAGCCTTGATGAAGTTTTAGGTATTGGTCAATTTGCTGGGCTGATCAAAAAAACACAACATATAAATATTTAAGGCATCGTGTTTTAAGAAATTACAATTCAAAAATGAAAATGACATTCAGAGATTGCATCAAAAATTTCATAATTTACACAGTACTCAAATGGAATTTTCGAATCAATACTACTTTAAATATGCGGGCAATAATATTTTTATTGATACAGTCAGCCCTATATGTATATATATATATATATATATATATATATATATATATATATATATATATATATATATATATATATATATATATATATATATATATATATATATATATATAGTGGTTATCGGTCATATGGGGTTATTTACCAAAACTACGCATCTCACATTATTTCTTCAAAAGGTATTAAGAAACTCTTAAAATCTTTGTTGTTCTTATTTTTAAAAGAGCTTTGTTGTGCTTATTTTTATTTCTTTTTATTTTAAAAATAAGCACAAAAAATTTTCCGCATTTATGATCACTAATTAATACTTCAGAAAGATATAAAACATGTACTTTCAAAAACCATTTGCGTACAGTTAATTACAATAGTGGTTCTAAAGTTTCATTTAGAAATTTTGACATGAAGAAAAAAATTCTAGGTTAACTTGTTAGTTAACTTTACATCAGATAAGGTACGCAACAATAAGATTAGCTTTCTTATTTGCTAATCTTATTGTTGCGTACCTTATTTGATGTATGAAACACATACAGGCCGGGAAACACATTTATAACAATTCTAAAGTTAAGAATAAGTCACAAAGATGATGAATTAGAAAAACTGTGAGCTTCGGATATTTTTACATTTTTTTAAAATTAAAGTAGAAAATTCGTGCATTATATGATAGTATCACAAATACGTTTTGGGGTTAAAATGACATGCAGCAGAAAAAAATCTTTTCCAATTTATGTTCCTTGAGTAAAGCATTTTCTGAATTTAATCAGTCGAAGTGTCGTTAGCTTCTGGCTATTTATAGCAGTGGCTGTTCATAAGAGAAAATTTTTTTATCAATACAAATATGTTGTTGTTACTTATGACACTTGAAGAAGCCAAGCTTGCTATGCCATTAGATATGCGAATTTAAGTCAGTAGAGTGCATCTTTCGTTAAAACAGAGCACCACGAAGGTGAAAATACGCGCGACTTTGTTTTAAACTCTTCCAATAGATGGCCCCACCAGAGGATCCACTCTCTCAATTTTGACATTGATCTGGAGGGGGAGGATATTTTCTCCAGACCATACCAATACAAATATAGTTCACGTATATTTACTTATTTTCAGCCTCGAAATACTAGTTTTATATAGATTTATTTCCTTTTTCAAAAAATATATGCATACTTCAAAAGATCATTCAATGTTAAAATTGAATATATGTATCAAGTATTTATTGAAGAGAAAAATGTTAAGAACATATTAAAGTAACTGTTATTACTTTAGAAGAATTTGATAAAATTGCAAATGTTTTAAGTATGAAGAGGAAAACCACAAGAAGCAGGTTATTAGTTAAAAAAATAACGAGCATTAGAGCTAATACATTTTTTTTTTGAAATTTTGTACAATGTCTACAGTGTTAGCAAAATATTGCAAAAGGAGCATGGAACATTAAGAATGAACAAATATTTATAGATTTCTCACATGTAATTTCAAACATTTAGATGGTGATCAACAAAACAGGGGAAGAAAGTTACAAAATATAGATTATAAGTTAATCTCAAAAACAAAATGAAAGTATAATTGAAGGTTCAACCCTGAAAATAAATTTCAGTCCAAACCAGTGATTTGGAACAATTTATCTTTACAGCCATATTGATAAACTGATATTGGGTAACTGAAGAAGAAAAAAAAATTCCAAAGATATAACCTTTTCTAAATATTTCTCTGAGATCTGCACAACTTGGGAATTTTGAATTTTGGAACTGCACGGAACTGCATCACTACTCGCCAAACTCGTTTGAGATGACTTACCTAGCTCAGTAATGCTGACGGTTGTGTCCAAAGGGGGATCCATATCCGGAAAGTCAGTATCTAGGTGCTGGGCGTTGTTCAAATGTTGGTCGGTTGTGGAGCGTTGAAACCACCTTCTTTCAAGAAGTTCTGCTGCGCATCTGACTGTTTTTGAAGCTGTGTTTGCTTGTTCAATCTCCGCTTTTTAAATTCGCTCCCAGAGGGTTTTCTCTTAGCATCGCACATTTTGGTTTCTAGAACAAATTAATTAAAATAAAAAATAATATACTGATATATAAAAAATAATTGGTATTTTGTCTCTTGTTTGGTAGTTTTAATACATTTTTGTAAGAAATTACACCTGCGGCACGTTTTTAATTTTTTTTAAATTTTTGATCAAGATAAAATATTGTATGAAACCCGTGCCAAAAAAACTATTCTTTTTTATACTCGCTACTTCTAAGCACTTGCTGCGCTATGCTTTGAAAACCGCTTGTATTAAACAGCTTGCTTTTTGACATTTTTATAAACTACTATTTCGTTAGTCCTCAAAAGAATGGTCACACCATAACAACCAAGTCACACTATGCAGCGAAGGATTTACAATTTATGTGGCCCTACACTATAAAATTTTAGGGGTCCCTACTCCCTACATTTTATTTTTATATTTTTAATATATAACTACTCAATTTTTTAATACGAAGGACAAACTAAAACAAGCAAAATGAAAAATATTCTGCCAATTTATGGGCACCTAAACCTAAACTCATACGATTAACAACAAATCCCCCTTCATTGTAAGTACCTCCACAATGGCCAAAAAAACCACAAAGAAAAAATTGATACCACACAAGACATTTTTTATTTAAACTCTAATTTTTGAAATCCCCCCTTGTGCGCCACTGGCTTAAAAAAATAAAATGCATTTTATTCAACTCCAGACTCAATTACCTTTTATTTGATACCACACAAGCCATGTTTTGATCTAAACTCTAATTTTTGAAATCTACCCCACCGATTTTTTGGTTTATGTCTGATGGATTTTATTCATTTTTAAAAATGAAAACAAAAATTAAAACCCTTACCTTCACAGAAGCCAAACGCACAGGACAATTTGCACAAGCACTTTTTTAAAGCTTTATTTGCACTAACAATTTAAACAAATATTTTATTTCACACCAGCCGAAGTCTAGGGGCAAATAATGCATTGTTTTAAGTCTACTTCCTTTTTATAGGGAGGTAAAAAGGGTAGTTAGATCTTTTTTGCTTGGATTCAAAATCAAAATTATCAGTCAAATCTTGCTACGCGTTTTTGAGAAAATTCCTGTGAACCGATTTCATTGAAATTTGGTATACTTACAATACAAGGGTCCGATAACCATGCAATGTTAGGAAAAATAATTTATGCATATGATATCAGAATGATAAAATATTCTTTACTTTTTAGTGCATTTTATAAAAGCCTGTAACTTAATTTTTTTATCAGTTTATTTTCATTTTCCATGATTTTTGCGCCATTAGATCATTGCGCTCCTGGCAGCCGCCCTGATCGCCCTACCCTGGGGCCGGCCCTGATACGTTCTTAAGACCACCGTACACGATATGACACGTACGAAAATGTGTGTACCATGTGTGGGGTAATATGACTGGCTCAAGAAAATTCAGGATAGTTCTGAATTTTCTTTCAACATGAAACTAATTACAGGAAGTAAAATAATTGCTTCTTGCTGCCCCTGTCTCTTCCAAGAGTGTTGTAAAATATGACACTTAAGAAAAATAATATTTACTGAAAATTCTTAGTTTTTGTTTTATTTGTTAAAATGTCTATAAATAATTCAAGAATTTACAGAAAATTATTAAGATGAATCTTATATATTTGTGTGGTAAATTATGAGCATTGACTATACAACTCAAATAAAAAAAAGGTATAAAAAATTATAAAATATTTATAAATTGATAAAAATTCGTTAAATGAATGACAAAAGATTGAAAATTTTTTTATATCTTTTATATGTTCCTACTCAGAAATATTAGTAAGAAATATAATGAATGCTTAAAAATTTTAATTTCCTATGTATTAAAACATAAAATATATAATAATTCAGTTAATGAACTGCAGTACATTTTTCCATCATTAATTACTCTTTAATTTAAGTTATTATCATCTCACTTTGTTTTGATTAAGTGAATAAACATACGAATATTTTAAATTTAATTTATTAAATCCCAATTAGACTTTTTAATCTTTTATAGTAACCATAATTTAATTTAATAAATAAATATCTGATTTCAAAAATTATCTTTACTTTTAAATATTCCTTGTGGAGAACTTTATAATTGACATTTTCTGTATTATTTGTACCAAAGTTAGAAAAAATAATTGTTGTAAATTTTAAATCTTCATACGTTCTACCTGTTGTCAGAAAGTCCAAAGTCGCTTTCAATCATTCCCGATGTCTTAAAGAACGCATGAGTAAATACCTTTTTTATTATGATTTGTATTTACTTTTCCAACATTCTTTCTACAATTTTTAATTCGAAATATAATATAAGAAAGAATATTTTGAGTACATTTGTTAATTAAATAAGATTGAAAGAGATTTTTGCTGCATCAGCCAATTTTTTGCATCATCAAAATCCAGAGCAACAGCCAGCAATAATTCTAGGTTTAGTTTACTCATGATACATTTTTGATAAAAAAATATATTTCTAATGTGTAAAAATGATGTGAAATATATATCAAAAATATATAAAAAATCTTGATGGCAGAGATTACAAGTTGACAAATGAGTGAAGCAATAAATACTAAAAAAACTTGTAATTACATCAAATCGTAAAATTGACTGAATAACTCTTTTGACCTGTGAAAGTTTTGGCGATTTTTGTTGTCAGTTTTCGAGGCATACATTTCAAGCCAAAAGAAATAAATGTTGAAAAATGGCACTCTTAAAAGTAACTTTCCCATCCAGATGTGCTTCCCTTATTCTGGTTGACAGAATTTGAAAAACGAGTGTATCGTGTGTGTGCTTAGTTACTTTCTACCCTCTTCACAAATCCAAACGCAAAATCTTATCGTGTATGGCGGGCTTTAGTTTAGTACAGTTTATGGCTTCAGTTTCCATTTTGAGCGTGGCTGTTTGAAATGACATGAAGTTCTCTTTAAATAATAGATTCCACCAAAAATCTGCATATGAATTAACTCTCGTATGTAAAAAATGACGTCAAATGAGTGAAATTATCTTGTCAGATGAAACTGTCTATGCTCATACAAATATAGAATCGGTGGTTTTAAGAGGAAAAGGATGTCTGTTCGGCAGCCTTGTCACTTTTCAGGATGTGAATACAGGCACATTAGTCACATGACGCACAGTGCGTTGGATTTGAATAAGTATGAGTCACAGAATGTAATATAGAGTCAAGAAATGGTATATTTTGCAAGATACCAAGTATTTGCACGAATAAATCGATGATTTTTGCAGGAGTCTGGACTGTCAGCTTGGTAGTCATGATTGTGGCTATCACTGTAACACATGTGAACGCTTTCAAAGGTAAGATCAAAGGCAAACTGGGAGACGGGAATGCCAAGATGTGGTGTTTTCAGATGATAGCAGATCTGCATTCGTATCCATGTTTGGCGACATCGTAGAGAATGTTCACAGTTCCAGAGTTCATTTGACATAGTCATATATGTACATCATCTACCACTCAGAATCATTTTGTTTACTTTTATTTAAATAGCTTGACTATAAGGGGTGATCAAATGAAAATGTACGAAACGACGTAAAAACGTAATAGTTAAATATTTGCATATTCCGCCATGGGAGAACGTTGCAAGACATCTCGGGATGTGATTGGAGTCTCTGACTGGGATCGGGGGATAGTCGGGCGCCCGCGTAAGCAGGAGAGACCAGAGTCTCTTATCAAAAGCGGCGTCCAAATGATTTCGGCATTCCGTATGAGGACAGGAGGTCGTTCGGGTAGCAATATTCGACGATTGAGGAGTAGTGAGCTGTTATCCGATTTCTGACAGCGGAAGGTGAGAAACCAGTGGAAGCATGAGCCGTCACCTCCCCATAAAATGTTCAAAACCGTACCGTCAACAGGAAAGGTGTTGCTTACCGTCTTTTTCGACGTTTAAGGTCCGATACTTGTGGAATTCTCCGAGCACAGAAAAACCATAGACTCCGATGTGTACTGTGAGACACTCCGACGCCTACTCATGTCAATCAAGAACAAAAGACTTGGGGCTGCTCCCGAAGGGTGTGGTTCTGCTCCATGATAACGCACGTCCACGAGTCTACAGAATCACACACATGGAATTGGCCAAGTTCAGGTGGGAGACGTTGGATCATCCGACCTACAGTCCGGACATGTCGCCCTGAGATTTCCATGTGTTTGGTCTACTGAAGAAACACCTGAAAGGGAAGCGCTTCAATTCGGACAACGTACTCAAAGACGCTGTGATGGACTGGATCTCGTCACGGCCACAGGAATTTTGGAAACAAGGAATCCTGCGGCTTGTTCATCAGTGGGATCGTTGTGCTCAAGCTTATGGTGTATATTTTGAATAAAGTCTACATTTGTACCAACCGTGTCGTTTCGTACCTTTTCATTTGATCATCCCTTATAAATTGAACATGCTCAATATGTTTCTATCTCGTAATTCATGCTATCTAAAATCATGAGATAACCTTGAGTTCTCAAAAAGGTATAATAGAAAAATAAAATATATTTATATTTTTGATACTAATTTTTATATTAATGAATTTGCATACCATAATATTTTTATGTAACAATAGATAAATCTTAAATACAAGATTAAAAATAAATCTTAATTTTTGGTTACTAATATTTTGATATTTAATTACTCTACGTTACGTGTTGATAAATATATGTTTTATTATAATGTTATGACGGAATTTTTAAAAAGTCTGGCAAAGAAAATAATATTACACTTTTTTGCACTTTTAATATCTTCTTTTCTAAATTTTTTTTATGTAAAAGCCCGTTAATAAAATGCTAACATCATTTAATTTATTCTTATCTTCTTACATATGCTTCGAATTTTTTTATGCATATTTATACAATTTATTATTCCTTCTAAACAGTCTAGTCTTCATTAACTTTACATTAAATGAGCCCCAGACATACTTGAAAATGAGTGAGACAACACATTCTTTTTCGAGTGAGTTAAGAAATATTACTCTAAAAAGTAGAGAATTGAACAGCTTTTTAAACATTATAAATGGTATTAATAACATAATGTCTTTTATATTTTTTATTATTATTATTTTCAATATCCTTATTATCATATTAGAATTATAATCTCGTTGTACAAATGGTTTCAAAATAAAAATAATAAAGTTGAATTGAAAATGGAGTAACGAATGTTAATCTAATTGCTTGATTCGTGTGTTTTTCTAATTACTTTTTATTTGTTAAAATTTGAAATTAATAAAATTTTCAAGCAAACTCTTAGAGCTATGAATATCTTTCCTTGATCTAAGTTTGCTTGAAAATTTAAATTAATTTGCTTGCATTTAAGAAAAATTAAAAGTTCTATATTTTATGTTAAATACGTTAATTAATAGTTAAGAAGAGTTAATGCTACAAGCTTTACTATCTTAAGTTAAAAATATATCATTAATAAATAGTAAATTTAATATAACTTTACAAATGTTATACGTTTCGCTAATACATTATTGATTAATATTTTATTTTTTCTTCAACAGAAAGAGTGCTTATGGAATAAATATAAATTAAAACTTATAACATCTAATCGATCAATAATTTAATTCCAAGAGTGACAAGAGATATTAAAACTAAATTTATATATTTCAGAGTTTATTCTCAGTTAATGGATTGAAAATATGGTATTCGGTGATGTGATTAAAATAATAGAACCTTAATGAATGTTGGATCCACGACTGACAGTAACTGCTACTACAAGTAGCCTCATTGAATGAAAAAAGGTAATAATATATTGGAGGTAAATGTAGCACATATTATCAATACACGTTGACAAGATTGATCTCATGCTTGAACTGTGTTGTATTCTTGTCTGGTCCTTATACAATCAGTGGATAGAAGTGTTTGATAGTCTATAAATCAAAATAACCAACAGTTTAAATGGCAGCGAATTTCGATGGGCGTTGCAAGCACCAGAAAACAAATATTTCAAAGTAGCTATCTTTTATTACTTCATATATAGTTTGTAAGTGGCAATGCAGTAGCTCGTAAAGTACGACTTTGTTGCAGTTATATTCGTTTGAATAACTTATCATGATTTATGCTGACGCAAATAGTGCGAGGGATATTCTGGCTTGATATCGATTTCTTATAACAATAGAGCATATATTTTCTATTAAATACCACAAAATGTTTTATACAGAATAATTGGCTATTGTTAAGCAATTTTTCATTTTCTTTGTTAGTATTTCCAAGCACTTGGTTTTTATGAAATCTAGGTAATTTTTTTTATTAACAACACTTCTTCCACTAGTTCCCATTTCTTTTAAATTTATTCTTACATACATGAAGGTAATATTACAAGCACTTAGCTGTGATGAAATATGTCATTGACATTTATTCTGTGTCCCATTCTTTCATCTAATGATTTTTTCAAAACTTTAAATTAAAAAAGAGAAGCTTGGTAATCATAAGGTATAAACATGTGTGTTATACGAGGTCTGTTAATAAGAAATAAAATTATTCAACAAAAAATTGCCCTAAAAAGCTAGAAAGTTAAAGGAAATAAAAATTTAATGAAACAAATACAATGTAAGGAAAGTTATAGATAATTGTATTTTTCTGCTATAATTATTATTCTACATCATAAGCACAATGGAGTGTCTTTGTTTCAGTCATCCATAATGTAAAAAGTAATTTCTGCGCAAAATTAGTCACGCAATAAAGCTTAGCTGCCTGTAGCACTCTTTTGCAGGATCTAAAGCATGTTGAATGCGTGTCCTCAAACGTGATTACAAAATTGAAGCTTAATACTTTTAAAAGAACCATGTTTTATGAAAAAGAATGTTGTTAAAGTCGACACGATTCAAGTGCGAGATTTGAATTAAGTACATAAAGCACAAAAGAATGACAAAATTAAATCAGACTTTTGAAAATATATTCATTCCCACGCTCATGTTTTATTATTGATTTAATGTGCAAGTGGGT
Organism: Latrodectus hesperus; assembly: GCA_037975125.1. Classification (NCBI taxonomy): domain Eukaryota; kingdom Metazoa; phylum Arthropoda; class Arachnida; order Araneae; family Theridiidae; genus Latrodectus; species Latrodectus hesperus. The sequence goes on along the minus strand of CM075853.1, from coordinate 52,869,244 downwards.
CATTAAAACAATAACTCTTGGGAAAGTTTTTCATAGTTGAAAAATGAGTCAGCTAATTGCTGCAAAGAAAAACTTATACTGTGTTTTACGTGGCAGCTGCTATTATCCCACATTTTCTCATTAAAGACTTTATCATAACTAAATGAAATATCGATTTTGTGCCCTACAGCTAAATGTATCGTAAAATTTTCTATTGCATTAAATTGTAAACTTTTGAAAACACCTATTTTAAAAAGGAAATATGCTTCCCTGTTGTTATGAATTATTAATATAGAAAATGATAGAAAATTTTAACTTTATAATTTAGGAAAAAAAAAGGTATTAGATTAATATGTTATGTGTTTTTATGGTTGTTGGAACATTTATTTTGGTTTGAAATGTTATGGTCTTGTTTAGTTGTTGTTGTTGTCATGTCCATAAGAGTGCAAAGTGCAAATAATTTTATATTCCTCCTAAAGTCCTGGTGACGAGTTCTGCCAGTTTTGGGGCCCGGGGGCCATGGAAGATCTCGAATAGTGGTTCTTCAAGAAGGAAGAGGGAGCGAAATATGGCTTGACAGTTAAAAACATGTTCCGAAAAACATGGGATTGAGGACAGTGCTTGCAGTGGGGATAGGATTTAACACCAGTTGGTGATATTTTCATGCCCTTAAAATGTCCAGTACGTAGCCGAGGTATTGTAGAGGAGAGGTTTCTTGGGCAATCTAAGTGAGAAATTGTTGCCTTGCCAAAATGTTGGTTGTAGATCCTACGCCTGGCAGCAGCATTTGCATCTGTACATGTGACCGTTCGGGGTTGCTCTTCATCGCATGCTTCCTTTTTGCAAGGGAATTAGCACATTCGTTCCCCTCGATACCTACATGTGCAGGAATCCACTGGAGAACGCATGTTATATGTCTTGTTTAGTCTCATCCTTCATTGAAACTATTGATAAAAGTATATGGATAAAGAATTAAGCGTTATCCCAATTGAAAAATAAAGTGGTCTTTTCTCTAAGATTCTCCTCTGAAACTATATATTTTAAAACATATGATTTCTCTCAATTAGTTTTCCCAATATGTCTATGAGATTTGTCTTCGTTCTTCATAGATGGATTATATATAAAGTATCTTAAATTTATCGAATTGTAATTAATGTATTCTTATGTGATAAATAGATTTTCTTTTCTTACAGAAATCAGAATAAAATTAGACTGATTACAAAAAGTATCGAATTATATTCTTGACTAAATAAGTAGATGGACAATGCTGTGCGCTCAAAAATATAAAGTTATTAAGAAATGATTGCCTTACAAGAAATACTGATTTTAATATGCTAATGAAAACATGCATTTCACCTATAAAAACTATAATAAAAAGTCAAGAAACATACAGCTTCTTTAATTCTTTCGACTGAAAAAATTAAAAAGTTTTTTTGTTATTTTTTATATACGAAGTTGAAATCGTGATTGGGCTTCTTTCTTGTTGAAAAAATTTAGAACACTAACAGCTACAAAAATGATCTGGTTTGATTTAAATATGGAAATTGCTATGAAAAAGAATTCATAAGTTCCTTTGATGTGAAATATTTTACAAATAAAGTAAAAAGTATTCATATGTCAATGAAGAAGCAGCTAGAGTAGTGTAGTAAATATTAATCAATGTTTTGAGAATATACAGAGCACAATAGATAATCCGAATTTTAAATTTGTTTTTTCGTAACATTATACAAAATGTCTATCGATGTTATCCATTTAGAACAAAACTTTTTAAGAAAAATTTCTGCTGACCTGTTAATCCTTGAATTCTTCTTCGGATATTTGATGACTAGATTGAAATAAATGATTTTCAGTTAAAGAATATTTCAGGAATTGCAATATTGTTTTTCGATCTTCAATACTTAATCAATAATCAAAATTGAAAAAAAAATTGCTTTTAACGCCATTATCATCTCATTATCCTTACAAAATAACTTAGTTTTGTGGACATTCGGCATCATATATAGTAGATTCGTTTTTTGAATACCTAATTTATGAACACTCATGGTTTATGAAGTACAGATATATCCCTAATGTCTTATAAATGAAAGGCTAATTTTAGCTTTGATTTATGCATCAAGACTTTGAAAAATCTCCTTTTTTGCGAACTCATTTTCATGCATTTTTTATCATCTGATTTTTAATTATTTCATTTTAAGGTTGGGTAACTTAGTTACATGTTTTCATTGAAGGAAATTTAACCTTGTAAATAATGGATAGTAATTATAATGATATTGAGAGAAGTTCCAAAGTTTTTGAAGCAATTTATGTTTATAATCAATAGCTTCAAGAACAAATGTCACAAGGTACTTTCGTCAGAAGTGATCATGTCTTGAAATCACCTTAGGAAATGAAAATTCTAGGCAAAATGCACTTGTCAATCCATGCTTGTCATGACTCTATAGAAAAAACGACATTTAAATCATTTTGACAAGCAGGTATAATTAAAAAATCAAAGCAAGCAAAGAAAGAACATTTATTTGACGATAAACTCTCATCTATGGACACCAATAAATGCCCGAAATTTTATTTTAGTATTTTGATCATGAACTACGATGTAATTTGTGTGTAAAAAGATAATTAAATGATTAAGAACATGACGAATGAGAATAAATTTTCATATAGCAAATAAAAGGAAATGATGCATACAGCTTCCTCGGCATACAAGCAGATAAATGGCTAAAAAAACCACATTAGTTTTTTTGAGATAAACAACTGTAAAATATTTTCCTACATCAAAAAAGATGAATACGTATGTTTTTAAAAATGTAGGTTTTGAAGCAGAAAAAAATAAGTGATTACTTTACGTAATTTTTTATAAATGAAATTAAGATTAGATTGGTTTTTAAGAATGTATGTAATTCTGCACGTATTTCTTATACAGTGGAAACTAAATATCTTTCTAATAATACTTTATTCATAAAGAGAGAGAGCAGTGTTTGGTAAAAAAAAAAAATTAGTTAATTTACCAAATTATATTCGAGCACTTTTTTTCTATTTTATGAGTTTTCTATTTAAAAAAATATTTTATTAGTCTCAAAGAGCTCATAAAAATGAGAGGTTATTGTTGTAAGGTTTCGAGAACACTATTTTGTAGGAGATAGATCCTTCAAGTTTTGTGACCAATACTACTAATAGAAATTATTTGAATCTCTTTTTTACGATCATATGATTTTAGGACTACAACAGCACACACACACAACGATAGAGGACAATTAATCAAAATCTTTCATAAAATTATCTTATTTTACAACAGAACGGGCAGGTTATCTTTACTGATCTTAAAGGCTCTTTCTTACTAAAAATGACAGGTATGAAACATGTATAATCTGTTTTGCAATTATAGTTTCAAAAGAAAGGAGCTTTTCAATTTATCATATTCTTTATCATTTATTTAGCAAATGACATTGGTTCTGTAACAATTTCTGTTTGCAAATGATATTTCTAACAAATGATATTACCTCAAGGCATAAAGTATATGAGAGTATCTCTCTAAATCTCATTATTCATTTCAGGGTGTCTTTAGTGACAAATCCTATGAGGGCGTCAAGTTATTTGATCAAGCTTACAATTGTATATTAGCTTTCACATAATGTTTGAATTAGCAAGAGTGGCTCCATTGCTTACAATAACTGTCAAAAACCTTTAATTATTGTTGCATAGTGGTTTTATTATGTAAGCGGAAAACAATGTAGAAGTTTAAAAGGAACAAAATGGAATTTTTTAAATTCTTTGTTAATTCACACAAAGTAAAGAATAAAAGCTATATCTGATATAAAGTATATACATATATACCATAGTATAACTGAAACTTTTAAATTTAATTACGTAAATATTTTTGAGATTTAATAATAGATTATGATTAAATTTCTTTAATTACAGCTTTTATTATAATTAACATTGAGGAACTATAATTTATAAACCAATTACTAAAATTACTACTACTTAGCGATCAGAATCGATTAAAATTGACTTTAATTACTAAAACTGGGCAATTAAAGCAGGATATAAATATTTCTTTCTTTTTATACCAAAATACAAAGTACCAAAGTTAAAACTGAATTAAGCGGAGGTCTAAATGGAAGACCTGTACATGTTCTGAAAGAATTCCTTAATGAGTTAAGAATGAAACAAAAAGATATTTAAATTTTTTCCTCTCTTAATTGAGAAGCTGGCTAGAATAAATCCACATGAATTCATTATTTTGGTGATACAACCGTTTTTTATGTCAGCACAAATATTTAAATTGTGTTCCTAAAACAAGCTAACGAGAATCAGAATCGTATTTTCTTTTCAAGACTTCCCAGGAAAAGCGAAAAGAATCTTGTTGTTCAGACGGAGAGAAGCGGGGATCCTTTCTCTCTTCTTGGCAGTCGTTTATTTTTATACAGTTTCCTAGCTCGAAGTTGTTCGTTATTCTAGTTAATAGATTCTCTTTGTAAATCGTTTCTTTTTTGTTTCCGTCAAAATACTTTACCCTCCATGCCACCTACTCTGCTTCTTTTGTTTCGAGTTCGCTTCTTTCCCAGATTGCTTTCCTGCCGTTCCCCAACCCCTGCCACAGATTGATTCCCAAACCCTCTTTTCCAGGTTATCCAGTCTTTCTTTTTAGTATTTACAGAAGAAAAATATGCTAGGAAAATAGAAATTGCTCAGGCGAGAATTGAAAAATACTTTTTATCCATTCTGATTCTTCTTCATTTGAATAGCTCTCTTCTTTTCCCATCATTTATTTATCGTCGTTTTTTTTACTCATCTGTACTGCACTGTTTGTTTGGGAATGAACGTTTCCAACATGTCCAACCATTATTCTAATGGAAGTCAGTTTTGGGTGGCGAATATAACTCATATTTTATATAGAACTTTAGAATGGGGGATTTTGCTCTGAATTCTCTCCTAATTATAAATCCAGTCCATTTTCTCCCATACTTAAGGCGTCATTTATAACTTTTACAAACCGAAAGATTCCGAGTGCTGGTGAGAAATGATAATGTCTCCCCAGATGTTGCAGCATTAGCAGTGAAACGAGATGGTGTGTAGTAATTAGATGAACAGTGTGTCAAACATTAAACTTCATACTTATTTTTTTCTATTTAAAATTCTTATTTACGCTATCGATTTGTACCAAAAATATTTTGAGATATTCCAACAATCATAATATATAATATTTTACATTAGATAAGGTAAGATGTTATGTTCTTAAGCGAAATTGGAATCCAACCATCTCAAATAATATGTTATATATCAACCACATTATTGGGTTATCTCAATAGTATAAACTCAGCAGAAATAACAATCACTTTTAATAATTCTGATATTTGTGGGTATAAATAATTGTGATTCATTTTTCATACTTTTAGCCTAAAAAGATTAATCGTTTTTATATTTTCTTACATATATCTATCCCATATTTTATATTTTTAAGCAGAATATAAGCGATATATACAATGTATGACGATTCATAAAATATCTCCTCTCTTTTATTACTTTCAATGATAAAAATATTTGTTTTTGTTGTATTTGAAGAAGATGTATTCCAAGATAGGAATCTGCATTTCTGATACTGTGATTTTTCTTAGAATTCTTCAGTGCAGATTTCATTTCGATATTATGAATATGTCTTAGATAAAACATTTTTTGCAAATATTCATCGGAATATCTAACAAAAATATATTTTTATAAAAAAAACATTAAAAATTACTCAGTAATCTCGGTAGTAGAAACTGACAAACGGAAGAAATTCCAATTATTTCATTAAATATAAATTTCTATCTTGAGATTTTATAAAAGCACATTTTTCCTTAAAAGTTTTTTTTCTATTTTAAAACTTATTTCGATATAAGAGTTACTACTGCGTAAGCTTATTATAAATGAATTTTCTAATAAAATATACTTCTATTATATAAATTGTGGGAAGTATATTTTGGAATTATATCAACTAAACAGAGAAAAGTTTGATGTATATCACAAGAATGAGTAAATCACAACATATCTGAAAATTTCACAAAACTATCTACTACAAGAAAATAATTTTTAGGCTTCAAATTTGTTTTGAAAAATACTCAAGTCAAAATCCTCTTTAAAATTCTATAGTAGATACAGTCAAAGATAGGCCAATTTAAATACAGCTTTTTAGATGATCTTACTGAGGAAAAATACTGATATATTTATATATCAGTTAATTGAAAATTAACTGATATATTAATATAAAAGTATATATCAAATTAATTGCGTTTTATGTAAATTAATAAATTTTTAAGTAAATTAAAATTTTTTTAGGAATACATTTCAATCAATCAATTTTATACGCATTCAGCATCGATGAGAACTTTGTACTTTTCAAGGAACTCGAATATAAGTGGTTGTTAAAAGAAATATGAAAGGGAATTTTTTTTATGAATAATTGTAAGTTTTGAAAATATCTGTGGCAAATGTTTTTAGTATTATGACAGCTGTGCACTAAAAGAAGACAAGAGACAATTTTTTTTTATCTTGAATTTTTTAGAAACTATTCTGGAAACACTTTTGTATTTTTATACTGATTTATACATCATGTCCTTTTTAAATCTGTGTAGAATATGAAACTTAAGAAATTTGTATTAATTCAGCAATTTAATAATCATCTCAAGTAATAGCCTCTTAGTGCTCTAAAATAAGATATAATTCAATATTAAAACCATTCTTTCCGAATTTAATATTTCATTCTTTAAATATTAGGTTGGGGAATAAGTTCGTAGCGTTTTTACCTAAGATTTTTATTTAAACAAAAAGCAATAAACATGTCGATAAGTTAATCAATTAATTATATACTGCGGTTTACAACCTCTTCCCACCTCTCGACCAATTTGTCGATGCCGTTCCGCCAAAAATCGCCTGGTCTTGTGTCAAAGTAGTTTTTGAGCCAGTTTTGAAAGACTTCTTTGTTATTGCAAATAACGCCCTTCATATGGTTTGACTAGGAGCGGAAAAGATGGTAATTGGTCGGGGCAAGGTCCGGAGAATACGGCGGATGCTGCAGGACCTCCCATTCGAGTTCTTATAGTGTGGCTTTGACGAATTGTGTAATATGGAGCTTAGCATTTTCATGAAGGAGTATGGTTTGACCATGTAGGTCAGGTCTTTTCAATCGAATAGCCTCATTCACGCGGTGTAGCTGGACAATGTGGAACTCCTTGTTGACTGTGTCTTTCTTTTTGAGCATTTCCCAGTACACCAAGAGGTCCTTAAAAACTGGCTCAACAACTTCTTTGACACCAGACCAGGCGATTTTTGGCGGAATGGCATCAACAAATTGGTCGAGAGGTGGGAAGAGGTTGTAAACGGCAACATATAATTGATTAACTTATTAATATAATTATTGCTTTTTGTTTAAATAAATGTCTTTGGTAAAAACGCTACAAACTTATTCCCCAACCTAATATTAATGCGATGTTTTCTTTAATCAATAAACGTATCCTCTATTATTAATTTTATGAATAATTGTATTAGATATTGATTCACAGATGAACATTCATTGTTACTTCTCAGAATTATAGAATCGTAGTTCAAAAATAAGAATTTTTTTCAAACGAAGTTGCAGTTTTATTCCTCTTTTTAACATCTGTTCAAATTAAATCATATTGGCTCTCTAAATTGTTTTCTTTTGTTTTATGGATCTCTGCCAAAAAATAGACCCACTGTTTGAGTACAGTAAGTGAAGTAACATAAAAAAGAAATAGATGTAATAGCAAGCTGAAGTAATCATCAGTTGTTAAGTGAAATTATTAGTTAACATGGGTCTGGTGCTTCATGACACACTGAGTCTTTGCTATTGTCATAGTCATTAATCTATGTTTTCATAAACCTCCAATTTTTTTTAAAAATTATCCTTATTGAAATATATCAAATATTATTCTTGGATGTTTATTTATTTTGAATTTATTAAAAGAAATAATTTTATTAATTTATTTAATTAAATTTTCTTTTGATTTGGAAATTTGTTTGATATTTCTTAATACTGGCTCAATTTCAAGAATTTCAGAATAATTGTTCAGCACATTTTGGGTGAAAGTATTGATATTGAAATTCTTTCGTTAAATGAATTTCAATAGTATTTGAAGTTATTAAAACTTAAAGAATTATATAGTTAAATGTGTAAACACTTTAAAATGTAGATGGCACTTATAATCCAAAATTCAAATAGAAGTTATATTCTTTACCAGACTTTACACAAGGAGTTCTTGTTTATATATTTTTGTTGAAAATGAATTTAGAATCAAAATATATTTATAATAAAGCCATAATCAGCTTGAGACCATAATCTGCTTAACATAAAAAATATGTTTGGTCAAGTGGTCATCCATTTTATTGAAAATGTCATTATACAGCAGCATTGACAAACAAAACACAGTGTGAAAATTACAAAAAAATTGTTTTTGAATATTTGCCCATATATGCTAAAATTAAACATGTATATAAATAATGTATTTATTTGTGTAAAGATTAAAGTTGACTGCTACGCATAGGAATTATTGATGTCACCAAATAATTTTAGATGCCACTTTATTATTATACTTTGTGAAAGCCCAAAAGACGTAATTTGTCCAAACTTTTTATATTTAAAATTTCTTTTTAAGAAAAGGAGGTTTTTAAGTTTGTGTATATATATTATTAATTAGTGTATATCGTGTATATATATTACTAAAAGCAATATACTAAGATACTACAATATAACAGTATTATTGGTGGAATATTATTTTTTGTGGTGGAATCAAATTTTGGAATATCAAAAAATAAAAACTATATAACTGATATTGAAATATCATGAATTATTTTTATTGTAAGAGATTAAAATGCTATAACTTAAATTGGATTTTGTGGAAGACATCTAAAGAAATTGGAGATCTTTGATTCTTTTATCAAATAACTTCACTCTTTATTATTAGTTTTCAAGAATATAATACAGGAGAATAGCTTTATTTTCCAAACTATTTCCTTAAAAGGACAGTAATATTTATATTGAATCATCTTACATGCAGAAAAAATGGTAGAATAGTAGTGATTCCTAAAAGAATGTCTAATAAATAAGAAAGAATCTAATCTAATTTCCACAAAATAAACATATTTAAATATTAAACCTTTAATTATGTGTAAGTACAAAAAATTTGCATCTATATTTGAATGTTTTTTTAATGCTTTACGTTTTTACTAATTTAAAAAAGTAATACTTTTAAATTAGTTTTTTTTCCAATGGTGGGCACCTGAGGGTTGAATCCTATGCCACAACAAGTCCAGAAACTGCTACGCATTTGTCGTTACTCAGCGGGCACCTGTGAACCAAGTCACGGAGGAGAGTAGCGTTACCGGCGTCATACCACCACAAACCCGTTTATAGTGTGGGCCACATTCATACAACATCACGGAAGAAAGGATAGAGAAACACAGAGAGAACAGAGAAAGAAAGTAACATACACGTCCGAACCGGGATTCGAACCCAGGACCCACAGCTCAGGAGTCAGGAGCGCTAACCACTCAGCCATCAGTCGGCACTTTATATAAATTAGTAAAACATAGCATTTAAAAGTAATACTACTACTATATAATAATAGTAATTTAAAATAATAATATAATGTATAATTTGATTAATTAAAGTTTTTGTTTTAAATTAATAAATAATTATCCTTTTATTGTAGAGTTTTTCTTATTTTTATTAAAATTTTTTTTCCTATGTCTATTTTTTTCATATTTTTATTTCAAATTATTAAAAATATGCTGTAAAAATAAATTTAATACAAGAAATTATAAATACCTGCAAATATTTTACATTTTTGATGAGAACACCTAAATTAATTTTTTATAATGTCATAACAGAGCATATATTTCATAGCATATTTCTTACATTTTCATTGATGGATCGCGTAAGTCACAGGATTTAATTGAGTTATTTTGCCAATTCGTTCGTGAATGGTTGTACAGAAATTAAAATGACTTGTAATAGACGTCAATACAGGGAGAACTAAGCCTACAGGAAGAAAATATCTTTAAAGGGGAAAAAAGTTAAGGAAGAAGAAAGTTTATTAATAGAGAATGATCATAAAGAAACGTAACTTACCGTTATAACTGCAGTTTCTAGAGTAAACCCTATCTATAGTGTTCTGAAAAGTAAAAAAAAAATTATTATCTATATTTCATGTTTATAAATAATTGAGATAAGAAATTTTACAACAAGAGAGAACGCAACAATAAAAATGGATATTCGTTTCTTATTTCCAATTTTTCATGTTCATAAGTAAAAAGTTCATAAATATTAATCTTTAATTAGTTTATTATACAGAAAATACTAAATAATAAAACAAGTTTTATTTAAATGACGAAATTAATATCATTCGTTTTTTTCATTTCTTTAAATCGTTTTCTTAATAGTTTTTTTTGTTCATAATGAAACTAACTATTTTTTGTATTGTTTTCGATTGAATACTTTAACTAAAATTCATAAAAATAACAAACTTTTAGACGAAATAAAAAACTGTTTCATTTACAATGTAAAATTTCATTAAAATAACATTTATGAAGCATATATTTAAATTGAATTGTACTACAATTAATACATAAATTAAAGATTATTAATTTAATGTAATCCCTCACATTTCATAGAAATTTTAAACGATATCATGTTTGCATGCTGTTAAAAAGATTTCTTATAGTTTATAAATAGTTCTTGAAAATCAACTCTGGAATTATTTCTGTATACATAAACGAAATTCAGTCAACAGTAAAATAAAAATTTTTTAATACAATATTTTGTCTATATAAATAAGTTAATGTATGAATAACAATGAGTATATAAATAAATGAGTTATTACAATTCTATTTGATTTTTAGCTCCGATTATGATATAATAGCAGATTTACATTTTGCGGAGTAGAATATCTCAGACTTGGTATTAATAACTAGTGAACAATGAGAGATGGGATTACATCTCTACTTTATGAATGCATATCATTAGACTACATTTTCCATTTTTCATGTGTCCCCCTTTAATATCGAAGAATCCAGACCTTTATTCACAAAAAATCCTGTCAGAAGACAGAGTGTGATAATATTCGAAAGAACTTTTCAAGTGCCTTTAGAATTACCCACTATATAATATCATATACTTGCTTTTTAGATTCCCTAGGCCTAATAGAATGATTACTGTCAGTGTCGTGAGGAGTATCAGAATGGAAGGCAGTCGCCGTTGAACAACAAGAGATGGATGTTAAATAGGAATTCATTCTTGCTTTTTACATGTATCTTTGTCTTTATAAGTGCTGTGAATTCCCTACTTTATGTCCCATGAATACAGCCCACTGTTGTATTCATAATGAAAGAATCGTTCTAGAGAACAATAGTAGTAAATGTCAAATTCTCTCAAAACAACCGTCGACTGCGAAACATCTCTTACCGGATGCTATTCTACTGATGCGGACAACCAAAAAAATTTGGAAATCAATTTATTTATTCCAACGTCTTGAAAAACGAATCAATGATAAATATTTTAGTGTTTTAGTTAAGGAAATGCATAAGCTTTTAATTGTATAAAATCACAAAATTACAAGATTGTCATAAAATCATAAGATTAATAAATCACAAGTCATCGAGTGCCTAAGCATAAAGCTTTAAAATTAGTTATTGTGTATTTATGAAATATTTCAGATGTGAAGAATTTTTTCTAGTTTCCTATCTGCTATAAGATGTCAATGTATCTAGTTCTTGGGCTTATCATACATTATAGTTAAGATCGCCTCCTTCGGAAAGAAGATTTCAAATCGAATCCATCCATCACCTAATAAAGGAAACTAAACGTTATATTTATCAAAAGTAGTTAAAAGGCAGACCAAAATGATACTATACAAAACAATTATAGATCGGTGTTGACTTATGGATCAGAAACCTGGACCTTAACTAAGAATCATAAAAACCAACTCGCCATCTTTGAAAGAAAAGTCCTTAGGAAGATTTTCGGTCCAGTCAATGAAGGAGGCTGTTGTAGGCATCGCTACAACTTTGAGATCTATAGGATGCTAAAAGACCCTGACATTATAAAGATCATCAAGATAAATCATATAAAATTTGCAGGACTCATTTGCCGCCCAGACCCCTCCACTCTGATATACAAAATCTCGCATTACAAACCCATCGGGAAAAGACCAAGGGGTCGGCCTAAACTCAGATGGTGGAATGCGGTAGATGAGGATCTTAGCATTTTAAAATTGAAGAACTGGAGGTCTGTCGCCAAGCAAAGGCCGACCTGGAAAAGTATTCTAAGGAAGGCCTTGGCCCACCCGGGCTTGTCGAGTCAATAGAAGAAGAAAACGTTATATTTATAATTTCTGAATACATATCTTTCGAAAAGGAAACAGTCTTTTCTATGTTTCACTGCTTAAATAAATGAATGTGGCTTTTAACTGACAGAATTTCTTGCCAAAGACAGTATTGCAGATGCCTAAAAGTTTTAAAATTCAGCTATCTGGCTGATCATTAACTGAGAACAATATCTACTTTTAAAGTTTAGGGAACTATTTTATTAAATGTGTGTAACATTTATGAAAACTGTACTGTTGTGATCATAACATTTTCCCTCACTGGATTGTTAGAGTCATATAGGTTGAAGACATATCCACGTCAATCTGTGATGCCCAAATTCTTCGGCAGGTGTGACGTGAGTGTGGAGAGGAGGGTGCCAGATTATCTGACTGGTCACCTGACCATGGTTCAAAATGATGAGAGGCTTGGTGATGGGGGAGTATTCCAAACCCGTTAACCTTAAGGTACAGTCCAGTGCTTGCCTTTACTGCTATGCATTTCCATTGTGATTATATTAATCTGACACAGGGTTGTGAATTCTTCAAAAATTTTAATTGTAAAACGAATTTCTTTTAGTCTGTTATTATTATTTTTACGTTAAATATTTTTGTGATTCAAGGTATTCACTAGATTTTATAGCCTTTCAGAATTCAAGAAATCTTAAAATTCATTACAATTCTAAGAGGTAACAACTACTTTATTAAAATTTAGATAAAGTAATTACAATTTTATAAAATATTTTCTGCTAAGCCTTACCTTATAATACAATTATGTGTATTTTAGGTTGGTCATTTTTATAACACGAAGAGAGATTCTCAAAGAATATACATTCCTATCATCTTGAAAAAGAAAGAGTAAAAAAAGAAAAGAAGAAGATCCATAGAGGTGGGCGTCTGCGGGTAATAGCTTTTTCCTTTAAACTCGATTTTGCTCTGTTTGCCCTCATATATGCCAAGACTTCCTTTCAGAAAGACGATTTCTTTCACCCTTTCTCGAGGATATACCTTGAAAAATATGATCTCCAGAAAACTCTGCCCGGGATATTTACCGTACAGATAGCGCTCAGGCATCCCTGGGAAAATGAAACCTTTCTTTGGCGAGAAAGAAGATGGTGCAATTTTTTCTCGCGCAGACCTTATTTTATTGGCACGAAAGGTGATAGGTGATAGGCAATGTCTAGTTTGAAAGACGACTTATCTCGTCCCCAGGCGGATGCAGGGATTGTTCAGGTGACAATGGCAGATGTTATACTCGGTGAAATATTTCTAAGTAATAGATAAAATGTTTTTTCCTCCCTTCTCTCTTTTTTTCCTGATGTTTGTGTTGCCGTCTTTGCCTTGCTTAAAGATTGCGGCTGAATTCTAAGCAGTTACTTAAAGGTATAGTTATGTGTTCAATTTCCATTTCAGCTGGATTTATAAATGCATTGAGGCGAGTTGTTTAAAAAGAAATTATTTTTCAAAGGAATTCACACATATATGCATGTGAATGCTTACTCGAATTTGGACATTGAAACTGTAAATAATTTATTTGTACATGATATTGCTCTTAGTATCAAATCTTAATTTTTTATTCAGCCTTCTTTTTTAACTTTCCTATTTCTACTAATTTAATATAAATAGAGCATGTATTTCTTGAAATTTACTAGGAATTCAATTTATGAAGCAATTTATGCTTTCGAGAAATCTTTAAAAAGCTATTTATTATTCTATTTCTTATAAAGTAATACTCAGAAAATAAGCTATAAAAAACTCTTGGAACAATTTTAAAAAAATGTATTACGAACATACACTGGCTTATGATTAGCACCGAATAATAAAATAGAGATACCTAGATTTTGCATTCTACATTCACATCTGTAGAGCTAAGTGTTAAAACGAACTGAAAGGAAAATCCTAAAAGAGGTATCGAAAGTGCTGTTATGTTGGTTTAGTGATAACATTTTTGTGTTTTGCATGTATATCTGTTGAGGTAGAGCTTTTTGAGTTCCTTTTCTTGTGACACATAAAGACATTCTACTATCTTTAGGAAAGTCTTCTCAGAAAACAAGTCATTGTGGATGAAAAAAATAGATTTCAGTTATAAGGGTATCCACTATGCGGAATCAAAGATAGACATTAAAAGGCTCACTTGCTTAGGAAGTGACAGTAGCTGATGATATCACATAAACTTTTAAAATGTGAGTAAGCTGAAACATAGGCTCTGCCTAATAAACAAATTCATGTCAAACCTTGTCAGAAAACCTATAACAAATTTAAAAGCATCGGCTAAGAGGAATTTAATTTACTTAGAAACATCAAAAATCGGATGATGTTTTGAAAAATTGTCTAATTTTCTGATGAAAGCAAATTTTACATTTTTTAAATTAGTCATAAAGTGTTTATTCGTTGAAATTGTCGTAGTTCCATTTTTTATAAAAAGGCTATTAATCAGTGAACACAGAAAAGGCTTTGTGTTTATTTCGGGATGCTTGAACTGATCTGGTTACTGTCTGGCCTATAATTCAAATTTGAAGGGTTCGATTCTCTTCCTTAGCGTAGAAGTTTGAATTAGTTTAAAATATGTTTTAAGCACCAGATTCAAGTTGAACTAGCTTTCGTGTGAAAAGAGGGAAGATAGAATGACAAACAACACGAGCCTAATTAGAGATACAGGTCTAAATACCTATAATACTAGCCAGATGCCAACTCATCTAATTTAATAAAGAAATGGGAAGATTAATTGCTTGATATTTATTTTAATGTGGTTTTATGACATCAATTATTTTTTATTGAGCTCTATTATAAATGGTAATTTTTTAGTTGAAATATTTTATTTTTGCTATTGGATTCAAAAATTTAAGCGCTTCCATGAAGCAAAATAAATTGCCAAAATAGTTTATATGTGAAAAATAAAACATCTTTCAATCTGAGAAACTAAAAGGCAGAGGAAGAAGTAATTTAATTTCGATGATTAATTTAATTTTAATAGTGACGATCTAAACATTTTTCAAACAAACTTATCAGTCCATTTGATAACTAAGAATGCAGGTAAAGAAATTATAACTAACGAAACAATAATGCAAAAAATAAGTTATTTACTCGTAAAAAAGGAATAACTTCTAAAGTGTTCTATTGTCCATGAAGGGCAATTTCGTTCTTCGGAGATCCACACCTGTTTCTTAAATGAATGAATAATAATAAATAATAACAAGAAAATAAATTAATATAAATAAAATTATGAATAACTTAATAATAAATAAACAAAAATTTCAAGTCGATTCCTTCCAACCGTGGCTACATAATTTAAATTTTGAAAGGTATGTATGAATTTAAATTCATCTTTTCTCGATGATTTTAAAGATTAAATAAAAATCATATTAATTATGATTTTCTGAATATTTTCAATAATATTTTCTTTGTTATTTTCGACTGACATCATGTTCTGTAAGTATTAATATCGATATATCCTACAACTACTAAGTATTTTTCTAGCCTGATTCAATATCTCAATTATTTTTGATTGAAGTAAGCCGCTATTTGTCTGATAAAGGCATGAATTCAGCTAAATATTTAAACTTTGCTTATAAAAAATCTTCGTGGAATAATAGATTTTAAATTTCAATTAATAAATATATTTTTTGTCCTGGTGAATAGCTCATAGCAGCGTTACGTTAAACCATAAAAGACACATATAAAGACTTTCAGAAGATCAACAGAGACCAAAACATAGTCAACACAAATATACTTATTACAGAAAGATATACTAATGATTTAGAATTCTCCTGAAATAATTTTGAGAGGATTGCCAGAATTTATGCCATGAAAATGGAAAAGGTAAAGTGACTTCTATAATACAAAGAGTTCACTGCAACGTTGGAAGCCGCCTCTGGTACTAATTTTTAAAGTGAGAAAGGCATGTGTCTCCTATTTGGCTTCCAAGACTTATTTTGACTACTTGAGGTAATAAAAAAATATTATCCATATATAAGCAAATTAATCACTCTAGGTTTTTCCACCTGGGAAAAATAACATATAATATAATAAATAAGTTCAGAACCTCAACTTGTTATTTTTTTATAATCATCAGAATGTTGACATATTTTCTTCTTGATCAATTTTATGCACTCCTTTGAAAGCACACAATTTCTAGAGTCTAAACATTTGAAAATAAATTGATAACTTTGACCACATAATTCACATTTTTGGAATTTATTTTAGGTTTCCAAAATATGCAATAATACTCAATCACTGCTTATGATTTTTGAGCTAAATATGGCTTTAATTTTGTTTACATATTTTCAAGAAATTCAACATGTTTACTAAACAAAAATTTATTCACTATTTGAACAATCATTACGAAAATTACTATAACACAATTCGAAAATGAATTCCAAATCCTCTTCTATCTATAATTCCTCACTAAATATTGTAAGCAACAAATCATAAAAGTCGAAAATTGATCGACATAAACTGACACAACCCAAAATACTGTCAAGCTAAATGAAATACATGAGACCATTATTTTATTTTATGTATATTTTTGCTTGTATTTTTGATTCAGTGCCAAAGGAAAAATCAACATATAATACATGTTACTATACATCATTACGGTATAACGTAGAGTTCTTTTAAACTATATAACCACATTTGACTGAATTCATTCAAAATAGTTGAGATTTTAATATACTATACTTTTAAGAATTTCAAATAATGAGAGAGAACTTATTTAAAACTGTGCGATTATACATATATACATATGTATAAATATTTACACACACACGTTTTATTCATTTTTTGATAATTGATAAAGAAAATCATTCAATTTATATGTAGTGTTAAAATAATAGTTTATTTGTTGTTAAAAATTAAAATTAATTTTTTTACAATCAAATATTAAAATTTTAATCGAGCTCAAATTGAGGAGATTGCTATTTAATACTAACTTTGTTTACATAAAAAATATATGTTTTAAAATTGTAATTACAAAAATATTTGAAAATAAAATTTTCAAGATAAATGATATTTCAAAAATAATCCTAAGCTAAATTCTTGAAAAATTTTTTTGTAAGAATTAAAAAAATATTTTGGATAGCTTATGTTTATGAATTTAAGGCAATAATTGCACATTTATGGAATGCGTACTGTTATTATTCGTAAATTATGAGCCAATATTCGATATATTCACTGAATAAGTTATTTTAGACATAAACTTCTTAGTTTTCTATTGTTAAAAGTTATTTAATATGATTAAAAATAAAGAAAGTGTCTATGCCCATTAATATTTTAATATTATTATTTATAATATTTGATTTGTATCTTTTTAAAGTAATTTTGTGTCATTTCAAAGCTGTTTCAATACTTTTCCTATTTTGCTAATAAATTATTTCCAATTAAATTATTTTCCAGGCGAATCTATAATTCACATGTTGCTCATAGACGGAGATAAGGTTACAGATTTTGTTATCAAATATGTAATCTCATATTCTTCCTCCTTCAAACTTCATATTACAAAACAATATAATTTACATAACCTTTCAAAAATAATCATAGTTATTTAGTTTCTTATTTCTTATTCTGACAAATATACAAAATTCTGACAAAAATACAAAATATATTTTGTCTAAGAATAGTTTTTACCAACCACTTATCAGTTTATTAATAATTAGTTGGTAAAAACTATTCTTAGACAAAATATATTTTTGTAAGTATTGATGATTATAAAATTTGCATATTTTCTAAATTTCTCTTCAATTTCTCTTTTTAGTTTAAATATTTTATTTCAGTGTTAAAATAAAGAAAAACTTCCTCATTTAAGTTTTGACATTTTAATAATAGATGGCAGCAGCTACATAAAGAAATCGAAAATAAATATTTTCCATATTAGGACAAGCTTTCAAGAATTGAGCTTGGATAGTTCTTAATATTTCAGCTAAGAATTTATTTTACTCATTTTATATCTTCACTGATGTCGTAATAAATATAAATGTTCATATGCTTTCAATATATAAACCTATATAGCCTATAAGTTTTCCTTTTTATTCAATAACATTTATAAAACGATCTAACAGTTTTATTTTTTATATATTTAACACCCTTTTGAATTTAGAAGTAGATAAAAATGTACTACAACATTTATATATCCATAACATATTTTTATAATTTTTACTATTTCTATATAATTAACAATCGATAAAAATGTTACTTTTACACAAAGATTATAACATCATTTCCATAATTTCTTCTGTCATCATGCTCAATTTCGTATTTTATAATCCATGTCCCAAGATAAAGGTTCTGTAATTTTACTAGTAATTATTCCGTAATTTATTACGTTAATTAGTATATATAAGTGAGTATGCGCGCGTGTGTGTGTATATATACATATGTTTTCTCGAGTTTTTTTCAATGTCTCAAATTTTGAGACATTTTCCTTCGATAAAATTTCATTTTCTTTTTGTTGCAATATGCTTATCCTTGAATTTTGAAATGAGAAGGATTTTTTAAAAATATATATTTTATGATAATAATAAAATAAACAAAAAGTAAATTTATATTTATTATCTATTTAAAAACAGAACCTTCCACAGCTTCGATAGGTTTTATGCATTTACCTGATATTTTTTGATTTACTATTAGTTCAGACAAAAAGGAAACAAACAATGAAATTTTCCAAATTCTAAAGATTTCGAGAAAAAATAGGACAAATACTCATTATAGGCTCGATAAAAAGTTTAGAAAATCGCTCATATTCCTTGTACTGATTATTACATACAATTGAAGCTAATATAATTTGAAATATTATTGAAGTTTCGATTTAAAGAATAACTATTTAAGCATTTTCGCTTCAAAATGCTATGGAGAGATTTGTGAAATAATGTTAGAGAGTAAGAAATATTTTAATTTCTTAGAAAAATATGTTTTCTCAAAAATATTTTTTTCTTATAAAATTGTTATTTCACAAAGTCGTTTTTTAGTGAAAACTAATGAAGTGAAAGAGTGGGCGGCATATTTTCTGTTTTATACTGTAAAATGCCTACACATATATTGCCGTCCACGCTGTCTAATGATCAGAGTGCTTGACTGCGGATAGGGAGGTCTTGGGTTCAAATCCCAGTTCGGGCGTGGATGTACTTTCTCTCTTTGTCTATCCTGTCTTTGTCCTTACCTTTGTATGAATGGGTTATGAATAGTTGTGCCTACCCTATAAACGAATACCTATGGCATGTGTGTACTGAGGAAGTCGGACTCCTCACTAAAATATGGTTGAGTTGGAAAAGTGGAGCAGCGCACCCCATGTTGCCAGCCTGGCCGGCACACGACAACAACAGCATTCACATATATTAATAAATAGAAATATCTATGCAATAGAAAAATATGCATATTTTATGGATAAAATGAAAATCAAGGCTGGGACTATTTCTCCAATTGGTAAAGAAGAGAAGAAAATTTCTGTTCTGTTAATTGAGCTATATCCGAGACGATATGCACTCGCAATCTTTCTTTTAAGGTAAGTATGCTTATACAATGATGTACAGCTTCAATTCAAAGAGGAGACACTTAGATCAAAAACTTCAATCAATGAAACTCGATTAATCAAAACTTAAAATCAATTACTTTAAATTTATCTTTTATTTGTATTGATCAATGTGAATAAACATTTTCTAAAGATATAATTTCTACATAGCTGAACAGCGCTGTGTGTGTTGAAGCACGTATGTGTGCTATCCTAAAAGAGCTAGAGTTTCAAGTTAACACTCCAATTTCTTACAAATCAGGTATTCTTATTCAAAGAATGCTCGATTTCAAGAATTCTTGATTATTCTGATTGGATATTCTGGTTGACAAATAAACGAATTACCTGTCTTGTCTAGCCATGACTAAAGCAGAACTTTTTTTTTTTTTTTAAAAAAAGAATGGGGCACTTCTCTATTCTATTTTTTGCCATTCGTTTCTTCTTTTGTTTATTGTTTCGTTATTGTACTGACTTCTAAAAATCTGTTGATGCTGCAATGTGATCTCGAACATGTAAGCCATCATAATGAATCTATTTCAAATAACTATCAGAAAATTGAAAGAATATACATTTTTATAAAATTCATGCTATAAATTTTTTTGTAGTCATTCGTTTTAAATAAGCATTCGTGTTTAATATTCGTACACGTCCGTGATCTTGTTCTGAAATTTAGAAAATTAAAACTATTATTTATATTCTTAAAGTATTGAAAATTATAATATAATATTTATTTATATTTCCCTGTAAGAATTTAACTCATTGCATGAAACTGTTGCTTATATTTTACCAGAAAATTGAAATGCTAATTATTAGTAGTCTATATGAGAAGTTTTTATTAGTACATTTTGTTCTAAGAGAGAATATTTAAAAGCTTGATTAAAATGCATGGTTTATTTCTAACGACGTTTCAAAGAGTTCTAAAGGATTTAAGAATATTTTTGAAAACTATACTAGAAAATAGAGAACATGTTAACATGGCTATTTCGAGATTCAGTTCCTGGAAGAACAATAAAGTAAGAGGTTATGTGTTCATAATAAACTATAAGTGTTATAGGAAATTTTCATTCTTTTAGGTTTGATTATTTTTATGATTTATTCATCAAATGTTTTATAGAAAATTGCACTTTGAGAAGGCTCAGAAGATGAAATTAATTAAAAGTAAGTTACCAATGGTTGTGTAGGCCATTGAAAAGGTTATTTGACAGTATTTTTAATAGTGAAAAAAAATGAGTCAGTTTTTTCCAAATGAAAAAATCGTGATTATGTTAACTTTTCTCCAATTATATTGTAGTTGTTAGAAATATATGAGAAGAGAAAGGGTTGCTATTGCACTTATTCTTAAAATTCAAGATTTTGAAGTTCTTGGACAGAGCTTAAAGAAGCAAAGCGTTAGTGTCATGATTAATAAAAGAATCCAAGAATGTTTTTGCAAGATGGTAAGTTAATTTAAGAAATTTGTGGAAAATGAATGTATGGATGATGATTACCAGTATTTATACATTAAGATACAAGTAGAAATGAAAATAATTATATACAGAAAGTAATTTTAATTAAATTATTTTAATATAATTTTTTATTTTTATTAAAATGGCAACAGTTAAGGGTAGAAAATCGAACCATTAATTTTGTTCTAAATAAATTAAAAATCGTTTCTTCGTCTAAATGGATTTTCTGGATCCTTAAAAACGTTTTTGAGTTGTAAATTGCAAGCACATTGTGCTTATGATATTAATAAAATGCATAGTGTTTAATTTGACTCTTAATGAATAACATATGGTTGCATCTAAAATAGTTGATTATTTAAATATTGAATTAGTTTGGCTGAAGGAACATATTTGGTCATGTTGTGACAGTCACGCCAGTCATTAGAAGTCTGAATAAGAATATTGGTTCAATTTAGTCATACTAACTAGTTTAAGAATTGCTTACTCTTGTTCTTAGCTAGTTTGTTACTGTGTGACTAGATTTCCATGATGTACAAATTTTACAATTGTATCAGTATAAATATACCTATAAAGTCTGCTGACAAATACAATTGTATCCTTATAAATGTACCCTCACTGCTGACAAATAAGAATTTTCTAATGCTTACAATGTACTTTGATGTTTCAAAAATCGAGGATGCAAAAAATGTATCTTGATTAATATAAAAACTTTGCTTTGCATATACAATCAAGAATCTCTTAAGAGATGATTATTTTTTTGCGCTTAAAGATATATTTTAGATTATTTTATGATTTTTTTTTAAATTGACGCAATAAGTTTGAAATTTCAGAATTCGTTTTTAAGACACACACTTTTTATCTTAGTTTTTCCTAGAATCCTGATTTGGTATGTGATTTACATATTATCTATTATAAATACACATGAGATATACATATTACCTTAACATACATTAGTTTCATCGGCTTGTTTCATTTATTTACTAACAATAATCTTTATGTCAAAATGATTATGTATAATGTCAACTTATTAGTGACAATCATTATTTTCAGTTTCTCTTTTGATGTTTCAATTTATACCACACAGTTAGTTTACAAGCAAATTTCAATTTACTGAAATAAAAACGTTTTCTGTTGAACTAATGCGTATATTTGTTAAATAAATATTGCATATATTTTGTTGTTTTTCCTAAAAAATATTATCCAGTTTATTCATTAAGTTAAATTTTCTTAAAATGAGATTATATTTTAATCAAATTACATTCACCTGCTTCTTGATGTCAAGTTTTAACGTTTTCAACGAATTTTTTTGAAAGAAAAACAATATCCTTGCATTTAGTTATTATCATGTAATACATTTTTTTGTTGTTTATTAAAACGGAAAATTGGCTTTGAAAATTAATAATAACTAATTGAACTTAATTTTTTTAAAAAGTAAAACAAGATATTTAAAGTCACATTAACATCTACGTATAAAATGTTTCCAATTATTTTAAACTTATTATGTAACTAACATTAATGATAGTTAGTGGGGATAGTTAAACATATTTATTACGACCAACTATCTTATATTATCGATAAAAGAAAGCCAACTAAAGTGCTGAAAATATAAAAAATGCAAAAGTTCTTAAGAACATAAACTGAAAGTCAAATTATCAATATGACATGGAAAAATAATTTTACAGACGTTTTCCATAAATCCTGCCTTTCCGAAAAGAGATATCTGTAGCTACTTTTAGAAATATCATTTTCCACACGAAGTATTTTCCGTTAAGTTTTCACACGTATAAATATATCCAAAACTGTAAACACTCCTACTTGCAAAAATAAAATGGAGCGAATAGGGAGTGACACGTAAACTTTAAAGATGGACTGTGTACTCGAAAGTTGGAGCCATTTCCACACGACGACAAAAAAAAAAATAAAACTAGCAAAAATCTGTCGTACGAGATCAAAAGAATTTCTCAGCAAAGTCAATATGTTTCCATCGAGTAAAAAAAAAAGCACAATAATGAAAAGCTGGTTGTACCGCAAAAGCGGAAAGAGATCTGCTCCTATCGAAAAGTTTGGTGCGAAAATTCCATTGTGAACTATATGTCTTTTGAAGGCTGTACAAATAAACCTTTAGCCACAGGAGGAACATGGTGGCAAGCAAGAGGCGAGGTCAGATCTTAAGGAAGAGATTTCTTCTTGCTGTGTTTTTCCTCTTTTTCCAGAAAGGGACAACAAGGCCCTGAATGGAAAATGTTCAATAGCAAGTCAAACACAAAAGGATCTGAAAGAAAGTGAAATCTTCACTCTTTCAGAGAAAAGATAAGACGATATATTCTTCGAGTTCTTAAAATATTGTCTTTCTCTCTCAATTCAATATTTACTCTTGGGAGCAAAATATTTATCTGTATCCCTTGCAAGGATTTATAAACAAACGCCCAAACGGTGATTAAGTTGCTTAGCGCTGAAGGTAAAATAAAGTTTTGTATATTTAAGATTGATATACATCAAAAAGTTAACTTTGAGTGCGTGAAGTCAAACAGTCATTTGAGACAGAAATTTTCCATTATGTGAAAGTTTTAAGAATCGTAATGGCATTAATATAAGAAAGAAATTCATTTAAATATCTACTTAAAGATTATCTAGTTCAAATTCTTAACTTTCTCTATAAAACCTTTGTATTTTTGTCTCGAGAGATGAAAATAAGAATAATTATTTATTTTCTATTCATGAGTAATAAATGAGTATCATATGATATCAATTTAGAATATATTTTTAAACTTAACTCTTTTAAGTTCTACTGAAGTGTTGATTATCTCTAACTGTTATTGTATGCGATGATGAAATAATCATATCTAATGGATAAAGAAACAGTAGCATGTACAATTTAAAAATTGATTGAATTCAGATCAGAAAAATAGAATAGGTAATAGTAAAAAATAGAATATGAGCTTATTTAATCTTTAGGAAATTATAAATATTTCATCAAAAGATACTCTTGGATGTTTAACTTGTAAAATTAATCCATTATTCATTTTATTGAGTAGTATTAACTTACCTCACCATTTTATTTTATAGATATTTTTATACATATTGCATATGCATTTTAATATTTTCTGTTACACCTTTGATACTTCCTCTCTTGTAAAATTTGCTTTTTTTATTTTTTACCATACTAAAATAACCTTATGATTCATTATTTGAATTCACTTTGTAAAATTTTTTAATTTTATTTCTTATTGAATAACATTAATCTTCCAAGCTTTTATTTGAACTCATTTTGTAAAATTCTCCTAAATTTCATGTTTATTTAAACTTTTCTAATAAAGTGATAAGCAAGAAGGAAAGGATTAATCACTTGTGGGATATGTTTCCATTATGAAATAAAATATTAAAAAGAATATCATCGAGAATAATTAGAAAAATAATGCCTGAAAAGGCATTATAAGAATTTTTATTAATATTTTGAAATGACAAACAAATGACACTTTTTCATTAACAAAAAAAGCCTTAATGCAAAACTGTATTTGTGTAATTTTCGCCACGACAAAGAACAATTTTAAATTGAATCTAAATCTATCATCTGTGTTTGTCATGTTATTTTTCTGATTTTGATTAATGAGCAATGCAAATGAATTTAGCATAAAATGTGCAGAATTAAAAATAATCTGGCTAATTAAATTTACATAATTTATTTTAAACAGTAAACAATTTTTGCTTTTCTAAACATGTATTTTTAAATATACTTAATTCAAAATAAAAATGTTATCGAATGTTATTGTCATTCAGTCTTAAAAAATCAGATGACTTGTTTTTTTATTTTGTCATTATCACTAGAATAGAAACTTATTCGCGGTAACAAATACTAACATAAGTTTTTTTTTAAAAAGAATATAATAAAAAAATAAATATAGTGGCCAGATGTAAATTAGACTCATTTATCACCAATCAAAACATGCACAAAATATAAATGAAAGAACATAGTTAAGAAATAATTTGTTATTTATAAAATGTTTTTAATAAAAGTCCAGTCATTTTATTAAATAAAGGTTTTCATGTTTTAAAATATATTTTTGATAAGTTATTTCTAATGAAATATAAAAATGTTTTGGTAATTAAATGTTATGCAGTTACTTCTAGTATAAATAATATATCGTTTTATATTTAAATTAAAATAATACCAAGGTTCTGAGTGTCTGACCAACGTTTAGAAAGCATAATGCTTTAAAGGTACAACTACGATGATACAGGAAAGAATTAATAGTGATGCTTTTATATTAAAGATGAATGCTATACGTATTTTTAACATCAGTATAATGAAAAAGATTTTCCTCTCACAAAGCCACAAATCATTCGAAACTTATCTCAAATAACTCTTAGCAATTTGACTCCAGGAGAATTTGAATTCGAATCAATATTATTTCAATAATAAATGTGATTTATTTGCTTTAAATCTAAAATATTAAAGTATTTATGATTAACAAAACACAAAAATATATTATTTTTCAGAAAAATCTATATTAATTTTTTATAGTTATAAATACCGTAAATTTATGGTATTTTTCTACGCTTAATGTAAATAAACATATAACTGAATAGTTTTCTACTTACTCTATCATAAGGCTACCAATTTCGAAAAATAATTAATTTTTACATACAACATCGCAAAAATATAAAATGATTTTAAAAATCCTCGTAACTTTACTATTAGAAGAGTAATTTGTGCATATGTATTACCGTCTTCCAAGCACAATCTGCGAAAATTATACTAATTTCTTATATTTGTTTTAAAATGAAGTTTACCTCGAAATAAAGGCATAGTTTTCTTCCAACGGTTGTGGGATGAAAAAATGAAATGCGCATATTGAATAAATGATTTATTGAATATATTGTGACAAGAATTATATTCAATGGAAAAATTTCAATTTTTATTTTCTGTTACTTTACTTGAATGCATGATTAACAATATTATCGATTAAATTATTGTTCAAAAGCAAGTATTTAATGATTAGCATAATTTTCAAGCACACGCGCATTCATTGCATTTATATATTGTTCAATTTCTTTCATTTTAATAGTCAAAGTAATTAATATTTTAAGTCTTTTTATTCGTGAAGTATTTAAAAATGTTGTTCTATTTACATTTCACTAATTTATGAATTTAGTGAATAGAACAGCTTATTTCGAAAATCATTTTAATATTTATGTGAAATACTTAATAAAAAAATATTTTTTGAATCAAGTGAGATATCAAAATGTTGAAATACCCAAACATAAAGTTACATGATTAAAATGCTGACGGTATTTAATGTGTAATTAATTTTTCAATGATTTACCAAAAACATGTTAAATTTAACTTAGTTAAAATATCGGAAATCACTTAAAAATAATTAATTACTCATTGACATTAAATTATACTATAGAAAAGTTCTGAAATCTTATTGTCGTTGTATTTTTGAAGGATATACTAATTTAATAAATTTCAATTAATCTGACGGAAGCCAAAACCAATTTTTACTCGATGATTCTGTCTCTATAAAAGTTTGCATGACAGAATATAAAAAAATAAATGCCTACTTATGAAATTTAAGTTGAAATTCCTCTTTTTTTCATACATTAAATTAAAAAAATGCAGTAACTAAAATAATATTGAATAAATTATAAATATATATATATCAATTATCATTTCGTAAATTACAATTTAATGTAAATTAATTGTAACCAAAATAATATTAAAATCATAATGATATTATTACAGAAATAACTTTAATATTAAGGAGTGTATAAATCTAAAAATATAGATTGGAGATAAATTTTTGCCGAAAACAGATAAACTAATGAATAAAAATATTGAAATGAGACATGCAATAGTTAGTAATTTATCACCAATTCATTGGATGGAAGAGCAAAGATTAACCATTATATAACAAAGATATAGCTAACCACAATATTAAACATTTTTATTTCCATTTATGGACTCTAAAATATATTTAATACTACTTTAATCCAAAATTTATTGCAAAGAAATGAAAAAAACTATTGTTTTATAATGGCATTATTACGTAACTGAATATTTTTTTATTGTTCCTTTAAGATTTCAATATAAAATATCTAAAAACTTTGACTAAGCAATGAAGACTTAAAAAAGGGTATTTTTAATAAATTAAAAAAGACATTTTCTGAATATTTCCTATTTTTCCGTTACATATTCAATAAAAAATATCTACAAACTTTGACTAAGCAATGCAGATATAACAAAAAAAGTATATTTTAGTAAATTAATAAACTTTTTTTGAAATAATCTAGTTACAAAATGTTTTAAATACTGCCTCTATTTTTTTTTCGGGATAATAATAAATTTCTTGCAATGATATGTAAATTAATGAGATCTCGTTCTAATCTAATTATAAAAGGAAAATTACTTAAGTTTAGGATTTTAGTAAACAAATGTATTTTATGAATTACATTGAATTAAAATTTTTAATCAACATTTAATTAAAAAAATTTCTGACTGGCAATTTATTACATTTTAATTTAAAAAATTTCTGACAGGCAATTTATTACGTAAGATTATATCAAAAGTTTTTTTTGTTATTAATAAATAAAAATATACTTTTCATAATTTTTATTTGTAAACTAATTTTCAGCATTTTAGTTGATAAATTAATTTCCTATCAAAAATAATTATTCATATTAAGAGAAATTGAGACGTATAGTTTTGGCCCCTGTTTACATCGTATGTTTTCAATAGATCCAAACAACACATTTTTTTCAGTAAAAACATATGACAAATTTTAATTAAAGTGTTTTTATTATTCATTAAAAATTTACCTACTTTATTTGCACTCCATTTTTAATCCTTCAACATAATTTTACGCTTGATTAAATTACGAGAACATTTCACAGATAATCAGAGTTTTGAATTTAAGGTTGATTAATTTAATTTTCGAAGAAGGACTTTTTCTTTTGATCAACTCAGTTATTCATTAAAAGTAAAAAAATAGTATTTGCTGAAAAAACAATAATGAATGAATTTCATTAAATTTATTATGTCTGAAAAACAAGTTATTGCTAACACTAAATAAGGTTATTTAAAATTAATCTCATTTCAAAGATAAAAATATTTCCTCGAAATGTAATTTTTTTAATGGTTACTTTTTCGCAAAAAAATCTATATTTTTAGTTGCTTCCCATATTATTCTATTTAACTATAATATTCCCTTAACAATGGATATAGATTTATCATTACGGATAAATTTTGAAAGTCCATTAGTCTTTTTTTATTTCATCGCCGTTTTGCCCTACCCTATCATTATTAACAGAATGAAGAATATTCTTCTCATGAAAATACACCGACGTATGTTCTGACGGCAAGAAGAACTCCCTTCTTCAATTCTGATATAGCATTTTATAGCCTTCCTTTTCGCCGTTTGCTTTTGAAGTTATCTGAAAAGGAAGATAGTTACCTATAACTGCAGATAATAATGCAAAATAAGCAGCCATTTTGGTCAGTGGTATTGTAGGAAAGTGGCTTAAGTTTGTCAAAAAGGAAATCGTTCATTTTATGGTCGCTTTTTGAATCACGTGAAATTGGTTTATTTTTATTTTTAGCTTAAGATACAGAAAAATGTGCTTTAAAAGTTAATACGTATGTTTATCAAGTTCAACATTTTTTCACTTTATTTAGCATCAAATGTTTCAAACAGAACAGATATTCTGTTTATTCGCTTAACCTTGAGTCTTCATTGAAGTTGATATATATATAAATATATATATATATGTATATATATATATATATATATATATATATATATATATATATATATATATATATATATATATATATATATATATATATATATATATATATATATATATATATATATATATATATATATATATATATATATATATATATATAACCTTCGCTTTAATTAATATATTATCATATGAGATTTAATCACATGCTGTTTGAAATATTGGGCTCTTCAAAATAGAATGTTCTGGATTCGATCCTATTCACAGTAGCAAATATAAGTGTTCCATTTTTTCTTTCTGCATTCTTATCATTTGGGGTGGATAATTCTAAATTTCCGGGTTTCATTTCTTGCAATACATGAATATTGCTCACTAGTTATGAGATAGTCTCCTCAAAAAGCAATAATACATGGATCATATTAAAAAAGTTTTACAACTTTTATACTTCTTTTGACTGTCAGGCTATCCATTGACCTATGTCAAATTTAGTATTTGAGAGAAATAAATGAGAGAAATGATTTTTATTTAATGAAAGATAATTTTTTTCATTAAAGGATAATTTTAAAATTATATTTGAACATAAAGTAAACTTTGACGCATTTAGCCATGATATAAAATTGAATATTCAAAGAAAATTTATTATTCATTACAATTAAATAAAACATAAATAGAATGGCACTGTTAATTCTTTCTTTTCTCCTCTTGATAATTATTGAAGGTAATAATAGCAATTTTAATGATTTTTCCATATTGTCTTATTTATTTAGTATGAATAAAAAGATGCATGTTTGATTAAATGCCAAAAAATGTATCTTTTATGATTACAATTAGAAATACGTGAAAATTATACAAAATAAATTTTATTTTAAGAAAAATTAATTTTTAGAAAAAAAATAACATGTGCTTTGATTTTTAGAAAGCCAGAATAGCATGAGCAAATGAAGAAGTCCTTATCAAATTCCAAATTAAGAAATTCTTTGAGTAGTTACTTCCACATAAAAATTACTAATGCCACAAAACATTCATAAACCACTCGTAACATCTATGCAAGCTGATATTCGGAGAGACATGTAGTCAATTAAGCTACCTACAACTCTTATTTTACATGAAGTGTCTGATTAGCGATTGTTCAATAGTTCAATACTGTTCCGACCAGGTTTAAATTGTATTCCTAATATTTCTCAAATGGGATCTATTTGTTGAATATCTGGTGATTTAGAAGATAACGAAATCACATCAAATCGTTGCAAGCAAAGTTGTTTTCAATCATTCCCTACTCCTAGACTTAAAATAATCTTACTATAAAGTAGTAACAGAATGAAAACAATCCTGCTATGACATCCGGGAGACTAGTTAACCATGGTAACAATGCTTATGATGTAATAAATGATGATTGACTGTTCTGAAGAATCGGTCTCCAGAATACCAAATCAAATGTTATGGCTTTTTGTCAATTAATGGAAAATATTGAATAAAATTGTTTACTTTTTTGTTTACACACACACACACACACACACACACACACACACACACACACACACACACACACACACACACACACACACACACACACACACACAACACACACACACACACACACACACACACACACACACACACACACACACACACACACACACACACACACACACACACACACACACACACACACACACACACACACACACACACACACACACACACACACACACACACACACACACACACACACACACACACACACACACACACACACACACACACACACACACACACACACACACACACACACACACACACACACACACACACACACACACACACACACACACACACACACACACACACACACACACACACACACACACACACACACACACACACACACACACACACACACACACACACACACACACACACACACACACACACACACACACACACACACACACACACACACACACACACACACACACACACACACACACACACACACACACACACACACACACACACACACACACACACACACACACACACACACACACACACACACACACACACACACACACACACACACACACACACACACACACACACACACACACACACACACACACACACACACACACACACACACACACACACACACACACACACACACACACACACACACACACACACACACACACACACACACACACACACACACACACACACACACACACACACACACACACACACACACACACACACACACACACACACACACACACACACACACACACACACACACACACACACACACACACACACACACTGACTTCAACTATGGAGAATTATTTGAGCATCTACCGTAGATACATGAATATAAAGTTTTCAAATCATCAACTTATACTTTGATATCTCTAGATATATGTCACATTGAATGCGTTATGGGAGGAATAATACTGTTAATGTACCTTGCTCATAACTAGGCATACAAAACCACTCAAAGATATACAACACATTTTCAGAAGCAAAATATTATTTTTTGAGGTATTGCAGGACCATATAATTAATTACCTTATAGTCTGGAAAAACTATCTACTGATAAAAGGGATTTTATCAATAGATTGAATAATATGTTTATTTAAATAATTCCCTTATCTGATGCCTTTGAGACGACACCATTCGAAATAGGACAAATATTTTGTCAATTGCTTTTAAAGCTTCCATTGTCAATAATAATTGATTTGTATGAAATATCACAGGCTTAAACTTGCTTCATGGAAATTTTTTGGGGATTTTGAAATCCCATTTTGTATATTCCTATCAAAATAAACTACATTTTGAGTATAGTTTTCTATAATTGATCGTTTTCCTAATTTAAAGTGATCCCTTTTTTTAATGAAACTCTCAAAGGTAAGTGCGCATAAGATCGACTCAATAAATTGTATCAATAACTTCTTTAGCATTTCGACACGAAAAACAATTGTTGTGATTTTGGAATTAATAAACTACATATTATATTGAACTTAATATTTTTTAAATTAATTTTCAGTTATGAAAGGCAGATAAATATAAAAAAATATTATATTTTTGGTTGAATATTCACTTAGAAAAATCTCCGAATAAAATTCAGCATTGAAGAATTCCTGACTGAATTTTGTGGGTAAAAGAATTTTATTGATATAATTTTTTAATAAATTAGTCGGGAATTATATTCAGATCTATCTCTCATGAAAATTTAAGCTATTTATGAGTAAATTAATGAAATATTTAAATTTTTATTAAAAAATATTCATTTCTAGAAGACTTAAAATTTACTAGTGAATCAAATAATCTCAGTAAGTCTCTATTTACGTAATTAAAATCAATTAACATTAATCATAATTATTGATGAAAGTTAATTTAAGTTTCTAAAAATTAAGTTTAGTAAATAAATTTAATTAGAAGTAGTTAATGTCAAAATCATGTTCGTTGTAATTTAATGAAACATATCCAGTAAAAATTGATTGTCAGATATCACTGCAAAATCGTTATAAAATGTATAACTTTGTGTATCATATATGGGAAAATGGAAACTTCTATAAGTATACCATTTTAATGACCATTTCACTTCTATGAGATTAACTATTAGAAAGAGACTCAATGAAAATGAACTGCGCAGTGAAATTTCTATGGTATTATTATTACCGATAGCCGTTCAGATTTAAATGAAGAAATTTGAATTGATTTAAGAGATTCTGTCCTACGAATGCATATGAACAATCAAATTTGTTCGAATATGGATTTTAAGCAAGGAGAGCTTAACTTCATTTACTAGGTCTAACTGTTGACTTATTTTGAGGCAAATAATTAGATGAATCCTTTTCCCGGGAGAAATTCTGTGTGAATCAGGATATATATTGTTCTAAATCAAAGTATGAAGAGATTTTTTATCAATTTAACAATTAGAGAATACGATGAAGTAAAATTCACTTGGTGAAGATTTAAATTCATTCTGCTATAAATTTAGATATTTACGCCAGGAAATTTATTTATTAGTTTTTATTAATTATACGTCATACGCTTTATTAAATTGACTAACTACATTTCGTTGTGACAATTACATATCACAATATAAAATATTCACATCACAATATAGAATTTTTAAATGAAAATAAAAATAGACACAAGTAAATGTTTCATAAGTTAGGAAACTTATTAAAATAGGAAAATTTTAACAGTTCACAAGAGTATTTCGTTATTTTTCAACTTGATGAATGTTATTCAATCCTTTGACTTAGTAAAAAGGGTCATTTAAATAACTCTTTAGGATAGTATGTTGAGTTCAGTAAAATATCATTCCAATTTATGAATGAAATCTGATTTCAGTTGAAAGGATTTAAAAAAAAAAAGAAAACTTTGTTTTAAAATATTATTACAATTTCTGTCATTTAACTTGAAATCATAAATTAAAAATCAATTTTATCTGTAAATGTGTGAATAAATTTAATTTCTCATAGCGTATTACTTAGAGTAAATGTCGCCAAACTTATGAAGCTTTTGAGCTATCGTCTATCCTATTATAAGCAATCAATTAAAAAAAACTATCAATTTTAAATATTTGTTTTTATTTGTGTGCTGAAACTTATACATTTTAATAAATATCAAATTAATTTTAGTTAAACTATACACACTAAAAAAATAAAGATTGACTTATATATAAGAAAGAAATTGAAGTGTAGTTTGTAATAACAAATTTAATAACAGTTTTATTTATCAGGATTATTGAATTCAATGAGAAGGATGAAATTCTCTTTTTAGTTTTTCAATGTTGTGAAGTTTCTCAACAAGTTTTTCAATGTTATGTGATTAAGTAGTGACTATTATTCAAATACAAAAGTCCAAGTGTTCATCAGTGAAACTATTTGTTTATTTATTTTCACTAGAATATCTACTTATTGCCACTCTACTCTATTAGACTGGAAGAAGAAATCTCATTATTATATGTATAGCAGAGCATTGTTTTCACTGAAATATTTTGAGATCAAAATTGAGTATTTTTTAAAAAAGCAAAATATTTTTTGGAGCTTCAAAAATGTAATTTTACAGATAAAATTCGTTTTTAAAATAGAAATCATTTCAGCAACATTATCTACTTGAGAACCAGAATGTTCTAAATACTTGTAGAGAACACTCCAGCCTCAATCTTTATGTATCAGTAACGATGTAACAATTGAAATTCTGATGAAATCTTGGAAGATTTTGTTAAGTTCATTTATCAAATCTGAAATAATTTCAACGAATTGTTTGTTGTTATAAAGAAACGCTAGAACCTTTTGTGTCAAGTGTTTATTTCAACAAAATTTTTGTTTTGACTTTAGACAATACTTTTTTTTCTATAATTTCATTTAATTTTGTTGAAAAAAACATTTGAAATTTATGTATTAATGTTTTTGTCCTTAAAGCTGGAAGTTAGATATTTAATTTTCTTATGATATCGGCAAGAAAAGCAAAATATTGTTATAAAACAGGCTTTTGTTGTTCATGAAAGGATACATTTCGTTCTTTAAAAAGTTATACTAAAACAAGAAAAAACTCTTGGAAACGTTGAAAAACTTTGCCTCTACTTATCTAATGAATTTTAGTATTCAGCAATAAATCACCATTCTGGCAATAAGGCTAGTGTTTGGAAAGCACTGATTGATATAGTTCCCGAGTCAATGTTCTGAACAAACGGGTTTGAATTCCATGAGCTGTGAACCATTTTTAGGATTGTTTTTATTAGATTGCTCATATTTGAAAACTTTCCACCCAATAACTCCTGGATTAATATAGAACTGTAAGACAGAAATTTTGAAAAGCTGTTGTCTTTACAATACGAGTATTATGAATTCTTTCTTCCTGCCTACCATCGTGTGAGCTTCATCAATTGCTCTGACTATAAACTTGTTTAAAGTAATATTTTCAGAGTGAATTAGATCTTTAACTGCTAAAAATATGTCCTGAACAACAGTGCAGCCTGTTAATTTTAAAATATTAAAATATTTACCAGCTCCTCTCTAATTTTAAAATTTTTAAAACCATTCTTATAAAAACGGCCAATTAAGCTAGATTAATTATATCCGTCAAATCCTCAAACTGCTGCGATCAAAGCCAGTTTTAAGTTGTGAAATAAAGTCATAACCACAACTCTTCTCATAACTGTATTTCCATAATGTTGTAAGTAATAATATCTGATATCATTATTTTTTTTAAAAGAGCCCGGTTTCTCATTTAGAGTAAAAGTAATAAGGTTTTTGCTTGAACATGTTTTATTAGAACATATTTAGTTTTGTATTAAGGCATAAATCAAACTATTCAAGTTGGGAGTTGTTCTAATACACTCATGAAAAATATAAACAAGTTTACAGTCAACTATGAGATGAGCTGACATTGACAGTTACATGGTTGGAACAAGCAGTTGTGGTCAATGTCAATTCAATAAAGGAATGAAAATTAGGCAGCCAAAAGCATTGAAAATGGCCCCATGAGGTACTAGCAGTCTGTGATTGACCGTTTTGCGATTACTGACTCAGAAGACCAAAAATTCTTCATAACGTTTTGTAAGTTTCATTTCACTGAAATCAGCTATTAAAATGTTCTAAAATATGTTTTAACAAATAATATATATTTTTATAGGTTAATATAACTTTTTATAGCTTTTCATCTGTAAAAGTTATCGTCATTAATAAATATACAATAATATTGCATATAGATATTAATGACGATAAGTTCTATAGGTAAAATGCTATAAAAATTTATAAGGAAGCATATAGTAAAAAATCATAAATATAAAATAAATTGGTTTAAATCAAAGTTTTTTTTTAAATTACTCCATTTCACACTCTTTTAATGGGAAATTTAATAAATTAGAATAAACTTCTTAAATGAAAGGAATATTTTTTATGAATTATGCCAAGCGCAATTTATGGTTACGCGTCTTGCTTACACACTCAGCTTTATTAAATGTCGATGATAGATTTCTGGACATGCATTATTTGACACCACGTATAATTTATTACTGAGAATTAACTGATATACATTAACTAAATTAAATCATTTTTAACTATCATAAAACACGTTTATTAATTATTTAGTGGCAAATTCTTTAGTATTTGTAAAATTATTGTACTCATTTTTCAAAAATATTGAAAAATATATTTTTCGGGACAGCTGTACAGGTTTATAAATTTCTGATATAAAAACTATCCAAATGAAAATTATTCTGTTGTTCAATGGAGACTCGTTTTTAATCGAATAGCTCAAAGTTCTTCTCGTTCTTCACCAACGCATTTATACTGCGATAGTTACCTGGTGATTTATCACTTTTCCTTCCTATCCCGGCTGATTTAATTCCAAAATTCATTTTTTTTAAAAATTATTTTTAATTTTTTTTAATAAAATAGATTTAAAGGGATTTGAAGAAGTAATGTTTGATAGTTGAATTAAAAGATAGTCAGTTCACCTTATTGTTTCACTTTAAATCGCTTCCTTTAAACCTTTTTTATCACTTCAGTGTCTAATATTCTGAACATTTAATCTGAGAAATTTAGCTGATAGCAAAATTTAATTTCAATAAAGTGCTATAAATAATATTTAAAAAAGGATTCTAAGAGCTTGTTCTTTTAACTCGAATTTAATATGAATGAGGAATTATAATATGAACAGTCTATATATCGTTAATTATTAACAGAAGTATTTCATTGACAATAGTGAGATTTTAAATAGCCATGGGGAACACTTGTAAACACCGGAAATACAGTGTGATCTTTTTTAAAGTGACAGTGTTTGGAGCACCCTGTAGCGTGATATAATAGCCAGAATGGCACCAAACCTGGTATTCAAACTAATCAAAACACGGGAAAAATGATTCCGTGAAAAAAAATTTTAGTTCTAAAAATCGCCGCTAGATCATTTTGTGGCGCTTTACAATGTATAAAATGTGAGAAAAGAGAACTGACACATACAATCGTACAATTAAATTATTAGTGTTTATTTATTACATTAACTTCCCCGGTGAGGAATTAGACCACATTCCATGTGAGCTCCGTTCTCAGAAATAACACCGTTTATTCTGCGTACAGCGTTTCCCACAGCCGAACGTAACATGTCACGAGGAATATTCCGCACCGTCTTTGTTAGGTTGTCCTTTAGAATAGACAAATTTGATACTCCACCAACATAAAAGCACGTTCCGGTGACATGAGAGGCATGGCCACTGGAGCTCGTTTACTTCAGCTGAGATTATTTGTCGGAGCTTTCTACTACTTGCTTTTACATCCCTGTCTACAGCCCAGTCTGTTTTACAGCCCAGCTACTGGCACTGCCATCGAACAACATTTGCATTTTGCTTTGTTACCTGTGTTTTATGCTGATTCTCGTTATTATAAACTACAGCAGCGCCACAAAATGCCCTGGTGGCGACTTTTGAATTAAAAAATGTTTTTACGGAATTTTTTCCCCATGTCTTGATTAGTCTAAATACCAAGTTTGGTGTCATTTCGGCTATTAGATCACGCTACAGGACGTTCCAAACACTGTCACTTTAAAAAAGATCACCCTGTATATAGTATATAGTAATAAAATGCATAAGATAATCTTCACTTTTCCAACCGAGAATTCTTATCATTTCTGACTTATTTTCTTATTAATAAATATAAAGCAGCAGAATATTTGCAAGATACCGTCAAAGAGAAAACACCGTTAAAAAGACACACCGATTTGTGAAATAAATGCAAACAGAGACCTCCCTAAAACTATCCCTCGCCTTAGAATAAGTTACTATCAAGATATGAAGATCCAGAGAGATTTCAACAGAGCCTATCGTCTCTGCATTAGTTGCGATAATATTCCATTAACAGTAAAACACATTTTTGACTGCCCTGTTATTTTAAGATTTCTGGCTCATTTCAAGGAATTCTAGACCCTCTTGACATCGAAGAATCTGTACCCCGAAAACATCAAGGAGATTGCTAGATGTGTTCTGAATACTCTTATTCATTTATAGTTCTTCCCATGGACACGACGCCAACAAACCGCGCGACCAAGTAGAATATAATACTTAATAACTCAAAGAATTTCATATAAAATTCTTCATTGTGTTATAGCAAAATGGTATTTTAGTCCATTAATTTTCGATCTTGTGAGATTTTTACTTTGAGAATTTCATTTTACGAAGTGATATGCAGTTTTTACCTTACCCCAAAGAGATGAAACGTCAATCAAACAAATATGTTTAACATATCTTAACTGCGCACGTATACAAAATTTATATCTACTTACATTAAAAAAACGAAGTAAGATTGAGGTTTTTTAATAAAAATATATATAATTTTTTCTTCCAGAAATATAAAACTTAAATGTGAATTTTTGAGAAAGCTAACTCGAAGGAAAAAAGTAATTTGCACTTATAACTTTACATGTTAATTCATTTACATGGTGAACGCTTACATGCTTGAATAAAATTCCAAGTGGATTCATTTTACACTGTTGAAAAGAGTATTGTGCTATTTTTTTTATCCTGCAAGCGTAATATTTACTAATTAAAAGTTATGCGATGTCTATTTTATTTGAAACAGCAGTGACATATCTATTGAATTTTTTAAGAGCCAGTTTATAATGTACATATTGGCGTAAACGGATACGTCGTATGAAATATCACACATAAAATATAGAGCTATAACTTACAGCATTCAATTAGACTCATGTAAAACAATACAGTAAATCATACCACTTCCAAAAATATTTTGCATAAAATAAATAGTTACAATTTATTTTCCAAGATGTATGCAAAGTTAAAAAATAAGTACATTGTGTTTTTAAGTTGTTATATATTGTACATGAAAGAAATTGTTGTTGCAATCAGAGACAACATACCCTGTTTAGATAGTTTGTTTAATATTTTCCTAAAATTTGAGATGATATTATGCATGGATAAATTTTCATTTAAAATGATTTTAAGCTTCTAAGGAATAAAATTTGTTTTATAAGTTCTGTTTAAACTTTATAAAAATTATATCTCTCGAAACAAAAAAAATGTGAGAAAAACACATTTAAAAGCTACGAATTTGATACAATTTTGATTTTTTCAATGTCATATAGAATGAACAAATCTTCTAATTGTTTTTATGTTTCTTTAATAAATTTAATTTGAAACTGCGTTACAGATATCCAAAAAGTCCAAGACTTTTGTGGGACACTTATAATTGCATTTTTGACTTCTAAAAACTTTCATAGATAGAGAGCAGTATTCAGGTATCGTAAGAATAGAAACTTGGAAAATTTCTAAGCACTCAATTTAACATGCATGATTTCAGAATCATGAAGTGGGCAGACATTTCTCATTTTTTACCAATGGCTGCAACCAAACCCGAGACCTTCTACTTCGCAGGGCATAATATTGCCCCTAGATCTTGATGATATCAAAGTGTATTATTTGAAATATTTGAAAAATATTTTTTCAAATTTATTAACGATTATATTTTAAGGCAGTGTTTCTCAAACTTATTTCATCTACCGCCCCCTTTGAAAATCAATTATTTTTCCTTGCCCCCCCCATTTTTTATACACTCCTAAAACTTAAAAACCACAATTTCATTAATTAATTTAGTTAAAGTGTGCTATATTAGTCGGTTCTGGTGTTTAAACTTACATTCTAAGCTAGAAACTTTTATCACACAGTGAGAGCAATTACTTTATAAACTTTATAATATTAATAATAGGCTTTAATAAAATTAAAAGAAACAATATAGATTGGTAATCAATTTTAGTTTTTAAACTAATCTAATGGGGTGGATGAATTTGATGATTTTTAACAAGTTTATTGATATCAGGTGGGATTTTACTCAAAAACAGTTGTAAGTCGCCAAGTTTGGTAACTTGTAAATGATTTCTCTTTTTAGTAAGCAGCGTTGTCACAGTGCTAAATCCTCTTTCACGCAAATATGACGATGGGAATGATATCAAAAATTGTTGAATGATCGACCACAATCCAGGGTACAACTGCGGAATTGACTTTTGTAGCTAAAATTGTTGGTAGCCATTTTTAAATTTAATTTTTATTTCCTCGTTCGTTGTCATTTCTCTAAGTTCTTCCCAGCTGGGGTGATATTGCTATGTTGACATTTGAAAAAGGATCGAACACCCAGTCTGGTATTTCCAATTTCCAAATGTCCTGGAATCTTTCAATGAAATCACTGAAGATTTTCCAAATATTGGCAGTAGACGAGCAAGTTGTCGTTGTTGCAGGATACTGATAAATTGGGAAAATCATGGAACTCACACGTTTGCCGATATTTTTCTTGTGTAAGAGCAGCTTAGCTACGAAAGCAGCGACGATATTTTTTGTTTTATTAAGTTCAATTCATCGCCTTGAAGTTGGAGATTCATATCATTAAACAATGTATAAAGGTCTGTCAGGTATGCGATATCATTCTTTGATGTGATGAGGTTTTCGCGCAATGCTGTGTCTTTGTTTTCCAAGAACTCTATGACAGAGTCAAACAGATTGTAAAAACGAGTCAGACAATTTCCTTTTGATAGCCAACGCACTTCTGTGTGAAAGATCAATCTGTTGAAATCTTCATCATTAGCAACACAAAGCTGATTAAATAATCTGTCATTTAAAGAATTGTTTCGGATTTTATTGACTGCTCTGATGACATGTTGCAATGATTGAAACAGTCGTTCACTTAAATTTCTAGCAACTAAATGCTGTCGTGATATATAACGCAATGTATAGCAATCACATCGGGAATTTTGTTTTATAAGTACGACATGAAGCCTTTTTGACACCCTGTCATAGCTGGAGCACCATCTGTAGCAGCTGATATAATATTCTTCAAGGGAATTCCTTTTTCATCACAAAACTTTTACAGTGTTTTAAATATGGTTTCTCCTTTTGTGTCTGTCTCTAAATTTCTAGCAAGTAAAAGTTCTTGACATATTTTTTCATCTTTAATGAACCTCACGTAAGACAACAACAATGCTTCATTGGTTGGTAAAGTGGACTCATCCAAATGGATTGAAAATTGACTAGTCTTCAGAGGATTGCACAATGACTCTTCAATGTTTTCAGCCATTTCATCAATTCGTCTTTGCACAGAATTATTGCTCAAAGGAGAATTTCGAGTTATATCTGCCGCCGGTTTATGGAGCACAGTAGTTATAACTTCTTTTATCGCCGGCAAAATTAACGTTTCTCCGATGGTGTGTGGTTTACCGGTTTGAGCAATTAACAGAAAGATATTGTATGAAGCTCGAAGTCCATCATCATCTTGCTTAGCAGCCATCGAAAAAAGTTTCGATACACTTGGCTGAGCATGATGCTTCTATTCCAGATCTTGAAAATAGGCTACATTTTTGTCCTTCTTATCTGGATGCATTTTATTTAAATGATTTGAAGTCTTGAAGGCTTTATAGCTTCGTTTGAAAATGTTTTTGAACAAAGAAGGCACAAAGGCAAAGATGAGTTTGTCGAATTTTCTATGAATCCATATTTAATATATTCTACACTGAATTGCCATTTCTTCTTTTTTGCTTGCGACATGGCTTTTTTTAAAAAAAATATGTAAATAAAGTGTTGAACTTAAATACTCGTTTAAAGATTGCGAGCGAAACCACTAATGAAAATATAAGAAAAATTGCGAGCTTTTATATAGGATTTAAATACAGCAAGCACCGACAGGAATAAGGCAAACACACACAAACTCGTTTATCTCTTTCGACGCTCAATCGTACTGAGCAAGTTAGGACAAGTATCGATGAACCAGCCGATTGCTACGACGTACAGTCCATTTTCGTATTGCAAAACCGCCACCTGTCGACCATTCTATTCTGAAAAGGTGCGATACGCTGGGATGGATGGATACGCCGGATTTTTCCTCAGACCGATTTTTCAGAAGCACGCATGTTAAGTAAACATTTCTCTTTTGTCTCAACCCTGTTTTGATGAACTCGAAGTAGACCTGACGCATGCGTAAAAGCGCTGAAGGTTTCTGCAAACGAAAACGGACAGTAAATCTACGGAGCACAACATCATAAGTGCACCGGCTCCCGCAGTTAGACTTTTCACCCAGAATGTTTGCCACATTTGGCAATTCATGCATTTACACAGCTGTATGCTTTTCGTCATTTTACAACGTACGTGCATACGGCGTGCGGTCTATTTACGAAATCTATGTTAAGTATTTTTAAGTTTTTATACCATCATACAGGGTAGGAATATAAACTAAGTATTCGTTATTGTGTAGTAGGTAGGTTTTAATTCTAGTGAAATTTAAAATATAAAGTAAATCAAATTACAAATCTACCATCACCCCCTAACCCACGTCAACGCCCCCCATTTTTTTCTGGGCCCTTTAACGCCCCCCTCTAGGTCTCAAACGCCCACAAGGGGGCGTTATCGCCCACTTTGGGAAAGACTGTTTTAAGGCATGTTTTTAATAAAAATGAAGACATTGAATTACTTATATGTGACCTTATTAATATAGCATAATAAGATGTATACATCTCTTAGATAATATCTATCTATCTATATACATATATATGAATGTATATATATATAGAAAAAGTAACATGTTAAAATGAATGATTTAACTAATATAAAATGTCCTTTTAAAGTTAATCTAAAGTGAATGTATCGTTGAAATAAATTTAAGATAGTTACTAGTACTACTAATTACTATGAAGTAAGATGAATTTTTTATTGAAAATTAATTACTGTATTCAACTTAAGTAAATTATCGATGCATATAAACACCAATATTTCTTTTTAAAATAAATGGCTCGTGCGCGAGGGAATTAAACCAATCAGTTAGTAAATAAATCAAGAAGAGAAAACTTTCACGAAGTGCTTTTAAGTATTTCGGATGAAAAGAAGTTCGCCTTTGTTCACACTCATCATTTAGAATCTAAAACGAAACTTCCTCGTACAGTTAAACATTTTCACCGTAACACAAACCTCTAAAAGCTTTCCTGAACATCTTCCTCTCATTCAAACAAACTTACACAAATTGAATCTCTTGCCGTCTAATTAATTATAAAAGCCGATATAAATGCAAATATTTTTCCAATTCTTCAGTCACTGCGTTCTAAGATGAGCTCTCATTGCAGCAAATTAATACGGAAAAGCGCCGGAGAAGAAAGGATAAAAATATCCGAACAAATATTGTCTCAACAACACTTCCAGGCCCCAGTATCCCCCCCACTTCTCCTTATCTTCTCCATTGGCAGAAGAAAGATTAAGTTTTCCTTGCATCCATTCCCACCTACCGAATTCTGTGATTGGGCGATGGTATCGTTGAGCCTGAGGTGTCAAAAGCAAATATCATCTCATCCGCATGCCTGTTAATGATTATTTGTGCTCCAGATCCTTTGTGGTCTGGAGCATATTCACTTAATGCTAACCTGGAGCGTTTTCTTTCGCCAAGTAAAGGAATACAGTTTCTTCTGGACCTGGCTTCATTTGAGGAGACGCTGTGTAAGCCTTATTTAATGCAGCGATCTCATTCTTAGAAATATAAGTGCTTTGTTCTCTTATGAGTAATGCTAACATTTTCATGTAGAAGCGATTTTTAAAAATTAACCTCAGATGATTGCCTTCATAAAATGATTAGTTAATCGATGTGATGAACTCTATTTTCCTAAATTAAAATAAAAAGATACTAATGGGAACAGTACATTACCAATTTGCTCTTTTTTCAGTTTTATTGATCATAGGAATTGGGTTTCAAAGCATTATTTAAAAAAACTGTTTTCCTTTAAAAAAATTCCATTTCTTATGAGAAAAAGGCATTTTTAATTTTTTATACATAATGTTATATTTTTCAAATGCTACACGCGCTTAAGCATTTCTAAAATATTCATAATACAAAATGTTTCGTTTCTTTTTAAATTTTACTCTTAATATTTAGTTTAGAAAATTGATATTCACAAAGCGCAATCCAAATTTAAAATTCACTATCATATTATTGTATACTCTGCCCGACATTGGAAATGCAGCACCAAGAAGGAGTTGCCAGAAATTGAAGAAACTCGGCCAACAGAGAGAGAGAGAGAGAGACAGCAACGAACAAATAATTGATCTGTATTTCGAAATGACATGCTTAATACAGAATGAGAACAGGGTCGGGTAATAGGTTGTAGGACCAACGTGTAAGAACCACGTCTAGGCACAGGGTCAATGAGAGTTCGGATGCTGTCCTGACGAATGGATCTCCCTTCTTTGTTACCCATTTGTCAAAGTGCGCCTTCTAACAGAGTAAGTAGCAAGGTCTGCAAATGGCATGCAATCTTATCCCAAACAAATTCGATTGGCGAGCGTGGTAATCAGGGAAGCAGCTGTACACCTTGCAGGGCATGTTGGTTTATGCGAGCAATGTGTGGTCAGATGTTATATCCTGCTGATAAATAGCATTGGGGACCCTCTGAAGATAGGAGAGAGCCACTGGCCGCAACACATCATCCACGTAACATTGGGTTGTCATAGTGCCATGAATACGAACTAGAGATGACCCAGAACGAACGCAATGGCGCCCCAAACCATGATTCCAAGTTGTCACGTGGTGGGGCTTTACATAATTGGTGCAAGATATGATCTGTCTACACTTCGAAGTCACTCTTATAATTGGTAATGACTATCACTGAAGAAACAGAAGCATGACTCCTCTGAGAAGACAATCCTGTGCCACTCTGTCATCTACACTGCTCTAATGCGGTACTATTCCAGATGTT
Source organism: Latrodectus hesperus (assembly GCA_037975125.1). Taxonomy (NCBI): domain Eukaryota; kingdom Metazoa; phylum Arthropoda; class Arachnida; order Araneae; family Theridiidae; genus Latrodectus; species Latrodectus hesperus. The sequence goes on along the minus strand of CM075853.1, from coordinate 52,824,479 downwards.
AGAATCTATGCTGTAGAGTTAATGGCTGTCTTCATAATGAACGCTATGAGCACAAGTCACTAGCAACCAATCGACGGCAAATGATTCTGCTATACGGGAACCTCCAGAGTGTTTTGCACATGTTGCAGAATTTCGGTATACGTGCTTCATGGGGCCATCACCGCCTCCCCTGCTGATAAAGGGCTCCCTAATAAGGGATGAAGGAATCATCCGAGGACGCGTCGATCCACGCTTGCTTGCTTCACTTTGTCTGCACCGGCACCAGCAAACGTTCTACAGTTCCTTCTTCTAACCGTCTTCACCACAGCCGGTGCACTGTGGACACGTCCAGGTGTCTGTCAGCTGCTATTTGCCGTCAGGACCAACCTGCCCTTTTCAGTCCGATTACCATGTCTCTCATGAACTAGTTTTTTTTACTGGAACTGACTCCGCCGACAATGATTTGGCATTCTCTGCAATTGAGGTCGTCCTTTGCGATAAGAACAAACTTTCAATGATTATTTTTCAAGCAGCAAAACGGCACGAATATTGCCCACTATACTGGTTCCTCATCTTACATCTTATCCTGTGTGTGCTGGAGATTGGCGCATTTCACATCATTTCCATTCAGTAAGGTGCATCTATCCTGAAATTTGCATAATTTTTCGGCCACTCTTTCTTGGTGTTGCATTTTTAATGTGAGAAGTGCACATACTTAAGAGAGCAACTTAGACGATATAATTGTTTTTTTTGTAAATTTAGATCATATAAATATAGAATAACTTCCGAAGCACATTTCTGCAATATACCGATAATTTTAACAATTAATTTATCAGTGATTATAAGAATAAGCATCTAGAAGTCTATAATTTGGGGTACTTATTTCATTCTTCATGAGAATCCGTAACAAATTATGTCAAGTTCAAAATGCTTCTTATTTTTTTAAGATCAGTACCCTAACGGATAAATGACAATGAAATTTATCTTCGCTTAAGGCGGTTAAAAATTCAGCAATAACGATACATTATCTCCAGATGCTGATTTATGTATATTTCATGTAATCTTTCCATCAAGAATCAATAAGAAAAGTCCCTGCAAGATTTGTTTATTTTGTATACACAATATACTTCTTTCTAGAAATATATACTGTTGTATGGTAACAATATGATTTACAAGGTATAATTACATAATTCAGGGGTAGATTTGATATAAATATTAACAAACATGCTAACGAATATAGGAATATCTCATTAATTATGAAAATCATTTCAGAAATATGTTATAAACGTTACATAATAATTTAAAAGAACTTAATTAAATCAAGATAACATTTAAGAACGATTGACATATTTATGCCCTGAACAAATGGAAAATATTTGGCTAATTTGAAGTGATGATGAAAATATAAGTTTTGTATAAATGCAAGAGTACAAATTTGCGTCAGATATGATCGCTATATCTTTAACTAAAATTAAACAGTCAGGTTGATATTTAATTTTAATTCGTCATATAATTTACTGAGAAAGAACGAAGCAAACATAGTTTCAGCAGTATATCATATCCTCCTTACATGTGTACTAACTTTTTACATATTCTTAAAAATAATTAGCCAACTTCCTCTTAATGTTTCACTATAACAGTGTTTTTCTATTTGTGATAATGATAAATTTTTATTGAAGATACAAACAATTAGACGTTTCCCAAAAATATTGTTTTATTGGTTTATTTTTTTTTGCAAATATGAAATCAGCAAATAACTGTACTCATAACAATCACATAAATTTTGTGCATATTGTTTTTATAAATCATGTAAATGTAATAGCCACTAAGCAGCTACGTTAAAAATTTGGAACGAAATAGCAATACAATTCCCCTTTCATCCATCCTTTACTTGTTTGCATCAATTGTGAATAAATCTCCATTGACTGAGGCCTGATGCATCCACAAATACATACATCACCCGAAATCTCTGAGAATGTCAACACGCAGCAAACAAATGATAAAATCGAAAGGGGGAGCTCCCTCATGTTGGTGGTGTTAGGAAGACAACTGCGTTTATATACCGAAATCATTGGTATTGTGTCTATTCCTAGATAAGGAGCAAGAATAGATAAATGATGTGTGTCTATTGGTACAATGGGTCTGCTTCTTCATAAGGAAGTAGTGACCATAAGGACAAAAGAGATTCATTCAATCATGGTGACGCACATTAATAATATTATAAATAGATAATTAAATTAAATTTAATTGATTATGGAGAATGTAAAAGATGAGGAGTGTGTACATTTCCTAATATTATAAATAAATCTGAAAATATAACAATTAATGATAATTAGGAAAACAAAAGCATTAATTATTTTCGATATTTTTATAGTTTTGCTTTCAATTTTATGAATAAAAGTAAAATAACGTAATATTTTGGTCAATTTGTATAAATATGTGTTAATATCACATTCATTAGTAAGACTTATTTTGTTCATTAACGATAAGTCAAAGCTGTTTTTCTGTTTTATTAAAACACAATTGTTAGAAGTAGGAAACGTAGGGCTATTATCATTTCCAAACAATCCCTTACAAGTGAAACACACACACAATTTCCTGTGACCACTTTCATCGTTTTTTTAAGCACACAGAACATTTTATTTGATTCCACGAAAAATAAATTTTATGCCTGAAATATAACAATATTAGAACAAGTTAATTGCACTGTACTGCTCGGATAGGAAAATGTAGCAAATTGAAGGAACGACTGGATCGAAAATACAGTACTCAAAATATTGATTCCAAACCGAGTGTATGCTGTGGTATACACTCGGTTTGGAATCAATTTCTTGCGGGATTTTGAAACAGACCAAACAGAGGACCCCCAATATTTAGCTTGCTACCTCCAGTTATAACATTTCACTTGAAGGACATTGCAACCATACCCATTTTTAACTTGCCCCAGGCAGCTTTAGTGAACACGACGGATCTTCACTTAAGCTGGGATTCGAACTCACTACCTTCCGATAATGAGAACGACGCCCGAATAAACTAGGACACCGGGGCCATTCAAAGAATCTGTTGGTGTAGTCTAAACCCATTTTTTGGATGCACCTCAATTGGGGTAGGAAAAATTTCTTTAAAATTTTTCAAATGAATGTGAAATTTTTTCAAATGTATGAATGTATACCATAATTAGGCTTAAATTTCTAACATCTTTAAATTTTTCTTTTCTTCCATGTTAAGACATTCCTTAATACATATTTTGTAAATGGACTCGAAGACTCAAAACTTAGTTACAGTTATTAATAAATTTACAGTTATTTGTCTGCTATAGCAAGGTTAAATATGCATATATATATATATATATATATATATATATATATATATATATATATATATATATATATATATATATATATATATATATATATATATATATATATATATATATATATATATATATATATATATATATATATATATATATATATATATATATATATAAATAAATATATATATATATATATATATATATATATATTAGGTTGGTGCGTATGAAATGTCGGATTCTTAAGTGATTGTATAAAACTGCATATCTTTCTTCAAAAGCTGTTTATTCAATCAAAGTATGCTCCATTCGCTTCAATACACTTCTCCCAACGAGATTTTAAAGCGTAGATGCCTGTCTTAAAAAAATTTTGGTCTTTAGAATTAATAAACTCTGATATCGAGTTTTTTAGACTGTCTTCATTTTCATAGTGTTTGCCCCTTAAAAACAGCTGTAAATGCTTGAAAAAATGAAAATCGGTCGGCGAGAGATCCGGTGAATATGGTGGATGCTGCAATGATGAGCATACGTTTAATCGATCCAGCTTATTTCGCTCTGTCAGTGCGTGCGGTACCCACTTGTCCATCTTCTTAACCTTGCCAATCTCAGAAAGGTGTCTCAATATCGTTGTATGGTCAACTTTCATCCTGATAGCAAGTTCCCTCGTGGATACGGCTGGATCCGCTTCCACTAGAGCCTTCAGGTCATCATTCTTCACAGACGTTTTGGGTCTTCCGCGCGGCTCATTTTGCAGTGAAAAATCGCCAGTCCGAAATTTTTCGAACCAACGCTGCACTTTCCGATCGTTAACCGTATTCTCCCCAAACGCTTGGTTTATGTTGCGTGCAGCTTTTGCAGCACTATTACCAAGTTTGTACTCATATAAGAAAATGACGCGAATGTCGGCAGAATTTATATCGGCAATAAACTCAAAAGAAATAAAAAAGGGAAGACCTTCGAGAAAACCTATTTTGCTGAAATGAGTCTCTGGCAATGGACAATACGAGTATGAATGAGGTTATGCCAAATACAAAAGTATAACGAAAACAGGGAGGAAAACGTCCGCATGTAAAGAGAATCCGACATTTCATACGCACCAACCTAATATATACATATATATATATATATATATATATATATATATATATATATATATATATATATATATATATATATATATATATATATATATATATATATATATATATATATATATATATATATATATATATATATATATATATATATAATATATATATGTATATATGTATGTATATATTGTTCAGATATAATTTCATAATACACTGAGCGATTTAATCTCTGTGGTATGTTTTATAAATATAGTTCTTCCTAATTTTTATGAATGTTTTTTCCTGCTATAAAGAACTTTTATTTTCAGAAATTTTAAAATTACTACTTAAATATTCATATTTACAAATAATAACACAACATTTAACTGTAAAAATTCTAAATTTGGGAAAATTCTTCTTCAAAATGAATATACAAGGGGTGATCAAATGAAAAGGTACGAAATGACGTAAAAACGTAAGTATTAAATATTTGCATATTTCGTCATAGAAGAACGTAGCAAGACATTTCGGGATATGATTGGAGTCTTTGACTGGTATCGGAGCATGCGCGGGCGCCCGCATGCGCAGGAGAGAGCAGAGGCACGTATCAAAAGCGGCGTCTAAATGATGCGGGAGTCCGTATGAGGACAGGATGTCGTTCGCATTGCAAAATTCGACGATTGAGGAGCAGCGAGGTGTTATCCTATTTCTGACAGCGGAAGGTGAGAAACTTCTGGAAGAATGCGTCGTCACCTCCACCTAAAAATTTCAAATTAAAGGTCAACAGGAAAGGTGTTGCTCACCGTCTTTTTCGACGTTCAAGGTCAAGGTCCGATAATTGTGGAATTCCAAGAGCATAGGAAAACCATAAACTCCGATGTGTACTGTGAGACACTCCGACGCCTACGCAGGTCAATCAAGAATAAAAGACCGAGTCTACTCACGAAGGGTGTGGTTCTGCTCCATGATAACGCACCTCCACGAGTCTCCAGAGTCACACACATGGAACTGGCCAAGTTCAAGTGGGAGACGTTGAACCATCCGACCTACATACCGGACATGTCGCCCTGCGATTTTCACTGTGTTTGGTCCACTGAAGAAACACCTGAAAGAGAAGCGCTTCAACTCGAACGACGTATTCAAGGACGCTGTGAAGGACTGGTTCTCATCACGGCCACAGAAATTCTGGGAACAAGCAATCCTAAGACTTGTTCATCAGCGGGATCGTTGTACTCAAGCCTATAAGTGTATATTTTGAATAAAATCTTCATTTGTACTTACCATGTCGTTTCGTACCTTTTCATTTGATCACCCCTTATTTATCTAAAATATTGTTATATAACTCACATATTAAATAAAAGTATGAAAAAAACTTTCATGATTGTATTTTGCATTTAATTCCCTATATAATTACACATTGTCAACAGAAGATTTAAAGTGCTTTTGTTACATATCACAGATCAAGTACGGCATTAGATTTCCTAGAAAAATCAATCATAAGCAATAAGAGATAACAATCTGATAAAACATCTGATATGAGCAGTTTTTCACTGCCATTTCCATAAACTCTTAAAAGCAGTATTTAAATTAATTACTTTCTTAAGTCTTCATTACTTTTATTTTTACTCCAACTCTTTCATAAACTTTAACTTCATGAGAAAACACTATTTCTGCACCCCATTTTTAAAAGAAATAAAAAATAAAAAAGTGAATTGCAGCATATCGAATAAAATTGAAGCATAAAATTGATAATTTCGAATTCAATGGTCTTGAAACATCAAAAACTAACTTTGTTGCTTTATAATTGAAGGCTATTAAGCAAGAAAAAAAAGATTCCTTTTTGTTTTAAAATCTACAAACCAATATATCAGTTATTTCAAAAGTTCAAATTAAATGAAAATGGTATGACTATGTGATCCCTTTCTCACACACACACATATATTCATTGATTCTGCTAAATTTTTATCGGTTGGTGGTATAAACATAAATACATATACGAACTATTAAGAAAAGGCAATTTAATGATTCAAAAGTAAACAGACGATAAGAGAAACCGCATTTCCTTATGCGTTATTAATCAGTTCATTATTATTGATGCGAAATGAATGCCTATCAATCTTAGTTATTACAGGTCTTTCTACTCTATGTTATACATAGCAAATGATTTCTCAATAATGCAGTTTTTAACTCTTACTCTTGACTGTAAATTATTACCTTATACCATAATTCATCTTATAGGATCTTTCTTCCATCCATTGTTTCAAAGAATTAAAAAACTTCTGTCTACCTATTTTACATACTTTTGCACAGTATTGTCTTTTGTTACACGTGTACCTGTCAATTTATGATCATACTTTTTCTATTCTCGCACTCTTAATCTCCTAAATAATGTAAATTTCCTTCACTTTTATTACTGAAGATGGGGAGGAAAAGTGTATAACCCATTCGCTAATTCTAACGAGAGGTCAACATTGGTACATTCACATGTGTCAGAATTGTGAGTTTTCCCTTTTCTGTTATTACGCTACATGATTATGTACCACTATCTACGAAAGTTTTACTGACAGCCAAAATACCACACAACAGCTCCTGACAGTTAGGCACTTTTTAATATGATATCAAATAACTTTTCAACATAAAAATTTAAAATGAATTCTTTACTAAATGGATATTTTCACTAGATATTTTAAAACTTTTATTACTGATTTGCAATTATCATTTGGATATTTAGAATGACGCAAAAATTTATTAAGGCATTGCTCACTTCTAACAATAGTACTGAAAATTGTTTATATTTCTTAGCACTAATTTAAAATAAAAATAACTTTGAAATTTATTCAAGATTATCATTTAAAACTAATTGTGCTATTTTCGTGCAACATATGCGAATAAAATTCTGTAAAAAACTACTTTTAGATTTGAATCCCAGAGAAAAAACGATTGATGTTCATCAGTTTTATTCCTTTCTTGATTTCTGCAAAAATGAAACTTAACTGCATACGAATACATTCCATAATGTATTAAATAACGTATCCCGTGAGAATACGATGTCCTTTCGTTTATTTATACAGGGTTTGAGTAACATAATAGCCAACAAGTGGTTACAGGATACATTGTAAGACTTATAGAAATGTAGTGTGACACTTAATAAATCATAACTCTAATGATAAAACCAAATTAGAAGGTTATAGACTTTCAAAATTTAAATTCATATTAGCAAAGAAATATTAGGCGGTGTTGTTTACAAACTTAAACTATCAACACCATAGCTTTAAAATGGAAACTCAAAGTAATCCATAGATAATAATATAATAGTACAAATTCACTTGCAACAATGATTGGAGTAAAGAATTTAACACTTATTTTATTTGTATTTATCATAAAATCACATTATCTATATATAATCTATTTCTAATAATAAATGTACTTTAATTGATTCAACAATGTATAATTTTTTCATTTTGAAGATATGATGGTGAAAAAGAAATTTAATAAATAATATGAAATAGTTCTCACATATCACGAAAAGAAAGCAAAATATTCAACTCTTCGTGTTTAAACATGGCAGAATTTATCCACTACAAATTTTATTCAAACTCAGCAAACGGTTTGAATTCAAATTGAATTGTTTGTCCAATTTGAATTCATTGATACCTTTGCATGCAAATTTCAGTCTCTAGTGAATGTATTGATCTATCGTTAACATTTTTCAACACTTTTTTCTCCCTATCATTTCAAGAAAAATTCACTCGTATCTGAATATTATGCAATGTTATTGCGACGGTGGCTCTCTTTTAAATGCTAATGGAATTACACTCAGGGCGAATGTAATATTCTCAAGCTGCAAGAAAATACTTTCGTATTCTTATGCATACTTAAACATAGAATTTTCTGTTAGTGTTGGCTTCAATGAGCAGTTATTGGTGAACATTTTCTTTCTGTTTGCAGAATAAACGCAACAAATTAAGATAGAAGAAATTACCGAAACCACCATTTGGCAATTTAGAATTGTTAACATGAAAGCATATATAAATAATTAATTAAACTCTTTTATCCATCACACTCATTTTCACCGTGAATGATTAAGAAAATTCAAGTTAAATAATACATTTAATTGCATTCATATATTGATTTCTGTTTATATTTTTTATTTTCATTTAATTTCTTTTGAACTTTCATTAAATGTCAACAATTAACACTGATATCTAATCGAAAAATTTTCACAAATTAACCATATTAAAACAAGAAAAAATTTATACAAAAAATAGAGATATTTTAAATTTAGCATCATACCAAGTGTAGAAAACCAAGAAAACCAAGTGTAGTAACCACGGATGAATGCGTGTCTACAATTAGTTTCATAGGCACAGATGCCGTATAATCCAGGATGCCAATTTCTGAGTTTGGCGAATTTTCTTATGTATCTGGCAACCTAGTTTTTATTACGTCATAGAGATGGAGACCTATAAAATTATGCAGTAAATTCTATTTTGGCAACCCTAGTATTTACGTCATCACGCACATCACAATACGTTACCTTGGCAACATTTCTTCATCACCAAAAAAATTCAGAATTTAGAAACCTGGATTATATCGCAGCTGTGCCGTTTTATTTATGCCAGAGACCAGATTATAGAAATACAGTATAAAAGTCCTTACTTTTAAGTCTTAGTTTAAAGAACTGAACATTTGTTAAGGAGTATTTTGTAACAGTGTACAAACAATACATCTTGTGGTAGATTCCTTTCCTTCATGTGTATGTTTCTATTTGTGTTATTTTAATTTAAAATGAAATTGATTTATATAGCAGGAAATTTCATTAAATATAGTACTTATTTTAAATGTTTAAAATTCCGATTTATATAGAAATCAGAGTGGATTGCAAAATTCGTTTCAGGAATATATAGTCAGTTAGCCTATTATTAGATAATTTATTTGGATATACAAAATAATAATTTGCTTATGGAATATTCATTTGCTTAGAATTATGATTTTTTTAAGTATAACTTATCGTCTACAATGTAAGGGATGCTTTAAATGCAAAATAAAATTCAAAAGTGGATGAAAAGGTATGTTAATATTTTTTTACGAAGCCAATTGTCTGAAATAAAATATTGAAAAAAGTGAAATCGATGGTAATAAGATAAATCGATAAATAGAAAAGTGAATAGATAGTGAAAATTTAGTAACTTTCACTATTTAAAACTGCTGTGAGAATATTGTCAAAAAATAAAGGTAATTGATGCCATGAATTAATCTAAAGGGTAAAAATGTCACCATAACATGAAACTAGAGAAAAAATTGAATTTTTCGTTTACTGAAAATGAGATTTCTTCTGCATTAAATTAAATTCTCATAGATCAAAGGACTGTATAAAATTATTAAAATTGGAATAAAAGTGATCAAAACTGATTTTTAATTAAGAAAAAAAAAAGAGGCAAAAATTATGCACACCGGCTATTTCAACTTCCAATGAATTACATTAAAGAAAACTACATAGACAAACATTACAATTCGACATTACCTTTCTGAAGAATAATAGGAACAAAAACAAGTTTTGAGACTACACGCTTTATTCCCATATACGTTTAATCTTCTGAAAAATTTAACATGGATTTTCTTCATTTTTGGGATTTTCATATATTTTTAACATGACCAAAATATCATTCGTAATTCTTGGAAATTTTCCGGACAAATATTTTCCTTATACAAATATATCTCTTTTTTACAAATACCAAGATTAAAATAGCTGCGTAATATAACACCATACACACTCTTTTAAAGTTATAAGTAAGTATGAATAGAAAAACGCATGTTTTTTTACTCTCTTATTATAGAAAAAGGGATGGAAGAATTAATACCATAATTTCTTGTCTTTCAGATAAAGCATTTGTTCACTTGGATAAAAAGCATCTTAAGAAGAAAAAATAAATAATGTCTAAAAATTTTCAGTTATTAATATACATCAATATGAGATGATTTTCAAAATGGAAAACCTATATGCATAGTTGGTTTTAAAAATTTTTATCTACTAAGATTTATAATTATTTATCAAATGTATTTAATTCATTTTATTTTTAATGAAAATTTGGTGTTAGTGGTAATTAAAATAAAAATATTGTTTTGAGAAATATTTCTTTTTTATTGTAAAATTTTTAAAGTGAAATATATTGTATTATCAAGACTGAAAACAATCAAAATATATGAATGCTCTGAGATGTTTGTAATACAATTAGGTAATTTATTTTTTTAAAATCAAAAAATATCTTGTTATCTAGAGAAGTTTGTTTATTTTTAGATTGTTTTGTATTAGGTTGCGCACATATCTACGATTTAAAACAGTAAAACTTAAATATATCACTAAGTCAAAAGAAATTATATAAACTATCAACAATCTAAAAGTATGAATCTTGCTACCAAAATTTTGAAGAAAATATGAAATTTGAAAGAAACGGTAAAAATTCTGCAAGATAATTTAATGCAATGACACTTTTCCTTTTAAATTTTTAGCATGCGATCAATAAAACTTTATTTTTATAATTTTTAGAATTCGGCATTTGAATTTATGAAAAAGATTTTTTAAATGATTTTTTTATATTCTCTGCAAAATTACAGCACCTTTCTTAATGGTTGCTTACATATTTTACTTTACAGGATTAAAGGGATTAAAAAGTATATAATGAGGAAACTATATACAAATTTAGATTTCGAGAAGGCATAAAGATTCTCTGTCTCTCAACAGTATCCTGACAATATATCCTCTCAATATCCTGACAAGTTTTTGTGAATATTGGAAAGGTGCTGAAATAACTTCTATAAATATTTCCAAATGTCTATCTATTCTTTTGATTATTGATTAATGAATTACTTTCTTCACTATCATTGTGCATCTGGATAGTTATAACGCAAAATGATCAGAAATTTGATCTCCTTTTCTTAAGTCACGACTTAATGAATTTCTTAAATGTGTCACTGAATATATATACTAATCAAAATCGAAAATCAAACAGTTGTACAAAAAGCAATTTTCAGATTTTCTTACTATTTATATTCCTTGCTCTTTTGCAATTCTTTTTCATATTCCTTAATTCATTAATTTTTAAGGGATTTTATATTATTGCTAAGATTTTCTATATGTCTTAGAGCTTTAAATGACATGTAAGTGACAAAATACTGGCATGTGTGCAATCAGAGAACATGAAGGTACAATGAGAATACCACGAATTTCCTACTTGCTTTATAACTACCTAAGGGGAAATGCTAGATTTCAATTAGTTAACATTCATATATCAATCAAACTGACGTTCAAGAATCAAGACAGAGAATCGAACTAATTTATTTTGTCATAAGAATAATATCATTTTTCAAACACCACTGGGGTGTGTATTACGCAATATATATATAATTCTTTTAATTCTTTCTGAATCTCTAATATTAATACTACAGAAAGCTTATTATTTATTTAAAATTTTGCTGCTAATTTCAATTTAATTACAATTTTAAATTAATTTACTCTTTTCATTATTATAATTACAATTTTCAAATTGAATTAATTTAATTTAAATTAAGTTTTTTCAGTAAATTCATCTCTGTTAATAAGTAACATTATTTCAGATGACACAAGATTCTGTAATCTTTTAAATTAAGGAAATGAAGCACACAACTAAAATATTCCTCAGAAAGATTTAATGTTAACATTATGTAAACATTATATTTTTTAATATAAAATTAATTGCATAAAATTACAGAACTACATTTGATATCAGTCATTTAATATTTACTTACACTTAATTTTAAACTGTTGCAATATTTTATCAATTAAATTCTTAGAAATATTATTCAATATTATTAAAAAATCACATATTTACATTTAGTAATTACTTAGTTGATATATAAATTAATTAGAAATAGAGAAAATTCTTATGAATTAATGCATTAGAAAACTGTTTTCTCCTACACATTATCGCATTAATCAAATTAACTAATTAACGTTACACTTTTATGAGAAAAATTAGGAAAAATTACCATTTAAATAAAAATATAATAAAATGAACAAAAATATAGTTTGTAAATGAGGTTTTACAAGATATAAATTGTAAGCAAACTCAATATAAATGTTTAATTTATTAACCTAAAAGACAATTTTTAACTACTTAAATCGATATTCTTAATATATAATAATTAAAATGTCTAAACAATGAATTGTTTCCAAATGTACAATTACTTGAATCTGCAAATAAAAATTAAAAATATTAATTCAATATTTTTGACTAAATGATGTATTTAAGAAAATTATATATATATATATATATATATATATATATATATATATATATATATATATATATATATATATATATATATATATATATATATATATATATATATATATATATATATATATGTATATATATATATATATATATATATATATATATATAGTCATACATATATTAAACTTTAAGACAGTAAATTTGAATAATAATTTTTAAAATTCTGCTCAAATACTTAGATAGAATTCAATGTATGCAAATGATACACTAATACACTTTTCATATTCATACACTGACATACACGCAGTGTATGCTTTCTCGAGGACAAATTACGTAAATTGAATGATAAATCTCTTGATGGCTCCGTGACTTTATTCCCGCATATTAAACTTGAACTAAATTGGAGATGAGTTTAAGATTCCCCCTTTGCAGAGAAATGAGTACACTAGTCAAAATTATTCATTTAGTCATTTAAAAGTATCATCGGAACAGGATTGCAATGTAATTATATAAATATCTGCTTAGAATGGCGACATTGTATTCGTTGATGAAATTCTAAACATCTGACAGTTGCTTCCATAGTCAAAATTTTTAATGAATTAAAAATATTAAAAGAAAATTTATTAGATTTAAAATAATAGCTATTGTCATAATAAATAGTAATTAATTGTTAGACAAAATGATAATATTAAAATAAAAAATATTTAAAATATATATGTTTTCTTTCAATTTATTAATTCATTTATATATCATTGAAAATCAGTTCTTTTGATTTTTACTTTATTCATTTATAAAAAATAATTTAAAATATATTTTCTACTAAAGAAAAATTAAATTGATTTAAATCTTTGTTATAAACTGGTGAAAGGTTAGAAATTAGAATGAAACTTTTCTTGATACAAAAAGGGGAGATTTTTTGAAAACTTTTTAACATATTATATACATATCCATGATATTTTCCCTGTACATTAAAGCTACAAAATATATTCTGCCGGAAAAGTTAGATTGAAATTTATGAATCTGTATTTCGAAAGGAACTAGAATTCACTACATTGGTATAACTTCTATTAAATCATAAATGACTTATAAAAATATTCTTAAAAGTTATAAAAATATAAGATTACCTTCAATATCTTGTTGTTATGATAAGTAGATTTCAACATGAGACAATATTTAAATATAAAATTCATGCCAAGCTGTTAATTAAAATTTAGAATGAAATGGTTATTGAAGGATTTTTTAAGGGAAATATTTTGTTCATACATTTACAGTATACAAGTTATGCCACTGATACATATTTGTCTAAATTTTATTATAGTGAGGAAGATATGAAATATCGTTTATTCTCAAAACTCATTTTCTTCATTTTTACCTTTCCAAAATAACGGAGAAATGCTTATTTAGTTTCATTGTAGGATATATAACATTTCTAGCAAAGCTTTATTGATCGCATAAAATTCCATATCTGTCAAGAAAAAATTGTTAACAATTATTGTATTTAGTCTTTTCTTCCTCACATATGTTTTTCTTAATGCAAAATTAACATTAAAACACATTAGTTAAAACATAAACTCAGTAATATATATTTACTTTTATCGCAGCAAAATATTCTGCCTTAGAAACTGATAGTCTTTTTTTATTATAGGAGAATAAATTTTGAATATTTTAAAATTTTCTTAAATGGCATAATATTTTAATTTTTTAACAACAATTAACGGGAGCTTAGTAATACAATAAAGAGACTGAAATATCTAATAAAAGATATTATGGAAATCAATACTAGTCTGCATATATGTTTAGTTAATTTGTTTAGTTATTTGTGTTGTAACCTTACGCACCATTTTATTTATTTTAAACTCTAATATAAACTTATTTAACTATTAAAAAACTAACTCGTGCACTTTATAATCGCTAAAACCAAATATAATAACCCAAGTAAGTTTTATTATAAGTAATTCATGAAAGTTTCATGAAAGTTGAAAAGAATATTTGAGCAAATTTCCTGATAAAATATATAATCTGAGCATATTTCTTTAAGAATTTTTCTTAAGATTTCAAAGCTTCTTTGACGGTTAAAGGCATCTCCTTCTTGCAGTGCCAAAATACTCAAAGATTTGACGTTATTTCCACACGCATCCAGAAATAAGTCAGAAAGAGACGGGAAGTCCGTTTATCTGTTGGAACAGTCCAGGATTATAGACTCTGAATTCTGTGAGCACCATCTCACTTTTTTTTGCTTTTTTTTTGTTGGAGAGGAGAAACTCCTTTGAGCGACATTTTCCTCCTTTTATTCCCCACGCTATCTGTCAAAAGAGAGGGGAGAAGTTTGATTGCCTATGCTGCATGCACACTTTCAGGATTTTTGCACGCAATCTTAAGAACAGAAAACAAAAGAACAGTACGAAATAGGACTTGAAGGAACTAATTATTGGTAAAACAGCATTATAAGTTTACATGATTCTCACAGTTTTCGAAACAAATTATATAAAATTATGTTACAAAATTTTTGTTTGAAAAACTAAAATAGAGTTAGATTGTATTATAAAAATAAACAGTTTAGTTGAGGTAAATAGGATTGCTTCAGATTAATTGCATTTTGATAAAATTTACAGACTTAGATTACTTTATCGTAAGAATACATTCATTTAGAGGTTCATTAGTTTGTTATGATCATGCTGTGATTTAAATTTACCATTTTTTTTATCATTTATGAAGATGAAATCAATAAAGCTACAATAGCAAGTTTAGCAAAGTAGGCGCTATTATGGTAGTTGTTACTCATATGAAATGCGGGTCAGTTCATTTGTAATACAACTCACCATCATTATGTTGGCCAGTCTGATGTTCCTTTATTGGTATTACGGATTTGCTATACTGAGATTAAAAGTAACTAAACTTTAATACTGGTTACATTTTACGATGCATTTTATTTATCTACTGTTACCCATAGTATAACTTTAGTGAAAGGAGGTTGATACTTACTGTAATACCTGATAAAAATTTACCATCATTAATTCCATAATTTATATGTGATACATCTGGAATCAAATTTGATACCCTAAAAGCTACCCAATAAGAATTGGGGTAGCTGTAATTATTATTAATAAATCAAGTGACATACAGATACACAACTTTATTATCAATCAAAACCTATTTTATCTGTTACGTAAGTGACAGATACAATGCAAAAGTCATATTTCTCTGAATCATCAATATATTAACTTGAAAAAAATTTCTATGCTTTATAATATTTCTCATACTGCCCTTATAGTGTTTCACAGCTTTTGAAGACGAATTTTTACCATACCTGATGATAATCTATCATGATAAAGAATAATTTTAATTTGCGATTAGTATGTCTTGATTTGATGCTGATATCAATGATGGATTCTGAATGTTACATTGGGATCTATTTAAAGCTTTTTCAAATATCAAAATGTTATATTTTTCAAAAAGACATTTAAAAATGCTTTAAATTTAAATGTTGTCTTAAGAATTAAGTATAGACTATCAGTAATATTTTAATAGGTATATTAAAAATAAGTCTCTTTGAAAATATCTTTAATTTATAACTTAATCTTTTCCTTAATAAAATTTTACTCGCATTTCATAAGCAATAATTTTAATAAGGGCCTATCTTAAATTTAAATGCAAATAAACACGATAGAACAATCATTCATTAGAATTCTATTATTATAATCAAAGTAGTTTTCAAACACGCTACAAGAAAATCACTAAGCATAAAAGAGTAATACTCGCATACCAATTTTCTTTCTAGAATACAATTAACACGCATATATCATTCATTGGCCATATTAACGCCCACACAAAACAAAAGCATTTTAGCGTAGTAGTAGTAATGAGTTTCACTTCTTAATTAACTCTAAACAAGCAATTAAATGTATCGTAAAAAACTCATCGATCAGAAATGATGGTACACCCTTTCCGTTAGCATAAATTAAACATTTCTTTTCATTAAAAAGCGTTAAGAGGAAATTAACTGAAATTGGAGATGTATCTAGATTTATAAAATTATTCATTTCTGGATTCCACTCTTCTTTTTGAAGTCTCTAATTGCATTTAATCTTATTAATTAGACGCCTCACTGATATTGGGATGCTTTAATTTTAGTAATTAAACTAATTGAGCATTAACTGAAATAGAGATGGGTAAAACCTTCTCGAGTTCCATTCTGTTTTCCAATTTTTAAATGTTTTCATCGGTAGGAGTTATTGATAAGGAATGTATTTTGAACCAGAAATTTAGAATGTAAGAAAAAAGTAGTTAATAACTTAAATAATAATTGGCTTATATTTTTGAAATTGTAGAGGTAAAGATAAAAATTTATTTTATATCGGGACATGGGAAACATTTCGGCAATAATAGCTTTTTTAGAATTTGCAATTTTACATAAATGACCTCTTAAGCAATTTCATACATAACTTGCTATGCGTCAAAGAAAATATAGGCTTAGGCAGCTAAGTTTTTTTAAAACAATAATTTTCTGATAGATATGACATTTACATATTATAAGGAATAACTTATGCTGATTAGTTTGTTATTATTTGGATTATGAAAAGAATACTTTTATTAAACATGAAAGTATTTCCTCTCAAAGATTCACATATAGTATTTGTGTAATTACACATTTCTCTACTAAGCATAAGACTGATATTCAAGAATTAGATGTGAAAGAATCATGTTATCTTATAAAATGCTAAGTTTATACCTGTTGTTTCGAGATGTTAACCTCGAAAAATACATCGCATGTGAAAGATGATAGCGGCCAATTTTTAAGACTATTATACAGTTCCTTTCATCAATATTCTTTTGTAAAAAAAGAAGAGAACACTTTTAAAAGTAGTTTGATTATCTGTCAAATGATCAAATACGTAAATGATTAAATTTTCAAAGCCAGTAAACGTTAATTCCAATCATAACAATATTTGTCAGTGCAGCTCGCATTATTTAAGACAAGTGATAGTTACAAGATGTTAATAATTTCTCATTGCCTTTGAGATAGAACAGAGATTAATTTGGAGACATAACAAATTAATGCCAATGCGACTCTGTTAAAGATGTTGTAACCAACTGGAGGATCAAAAGCTAGGTCACATAGTTAGAAAACATGAATATAAATGGACAAACCGAATAATAAACCATTACTACTAGATATGGACAGCAATGGATACGTGTTGGTTATCTTGCCTGCTATAAGAAATGCATTGGTAAAATGAAGGCTCTGTGTAAGGCTAAAGTGCAAAATTCCAGGCTAGACTGGAAGATTGTGAGCCAAATTGGAATTGCTCCAAGATCACTTGTTACCTAATTTCTAATACAATATTTTCTATACCATTTGTGGACCTTACCACCGCCTGAAGATGTATGGCTATGTTAGGTTAGTATGTAGGTTACTTTCACATTGGTATTTAAAAATATTCTTTCAATCCCACAAGATTGTCAGTATTGAGTGATGCGATCTCGAAGCCGATCATCATGGTTATCTGCTGATTGGCGTCGAAAAGTCAGTAATAAATCCCATTTCTGTCTCAGATAATTTAATTACTCCATATCTTATACGGAGGACCTGTGTTAAACAGTCTTAATCATCTTTATATTGTAGATGTATGCAGCTATTACCATTATCGTGATAGCTGGATTTGGGGAGTTGTAATAGACGCTATCTTGTATACGACAGTTGTTATCTTCGGATACAATAACAGAATGATATACCGATTCTATCTCGGTGACAGTGTCTTTACTATTCACCCAAGTATCTGTTTTCAAGAAAATCCATATAACTTGTATATTTATGGATGATCTCAGTGCAGATATTCTTCTTTTTTGGCCTACAAAGGGTTTTCCAACAATCAAAAACATCTGGGATAAAGTGAATATTGTAGTGGGTAGGTTGTACTATAAGATGATATAAGGAACCTTTATCGCTCTTTACCTAGGTGTATAGCAGCATACTTTGGTACGAAGGTCAACTTTGTCAATCACTGATTAGGCATTTAATGTATAGTTGTCACCTGTTGATTGATCTTACGGCTTAAAAGTTTTAATCATATTTTTATCTATACATGAACTGTACAGACATATAATTTCAAATCATTTTTTAAGGCTTAAAATTTTTTTCTCAAAAGAATATATTTTAGATAATGTAGAGGATATCCTTAACAGATTTGGAATGATAGGATTATTTTATATTTTTGACTGATAAAAAACATTTTAAATTGAAATTGTAAAACCCATTTAACTAATTCAAATATTTATACAAAAATGGGCACATATGCCGTATAATCCAGGTAAGTAATAATCAATCAATAATATCCAGGTATAAAAGCTTGATTGCTTGTCAAAAAGGAACTGATGCTATATAATCCAGGAAGCCAAATTCTGAGTTTGGGGATTTTTTTGGTGAATTTTTTTATGTATCTGGCAACCTGGTTTTATTACGTCATAGATATGGAGACCTATAAAAGTTATGCAGAAAATTCTATTTTGGCAACCCTAGTATTTGTATCACTGCGCACGTCATAATACATCATCTTGGCAACATTTCTTCATTGCCAAAAAAATTCAGAATGTGGCCTCCTGGATTATACAGCATCTGTGCCAAAAAATATATAAATATATATATCATCAGAACTATAAACTTCAGATCTAGGCTTAAAGATTTTTATTAAATTTTTCCAAACATGCTTAATTTCATTGTTTGATTGAACATGAATCTTAATAATTTTACGAATGTTTTTCCTTCACATAGTATATTAGTTCATAAAAATAATTTATAAAGATTTATACACACTACCATTTTGATATTGACTACCTATTGTAAAGGAATTAAATTTTGGTTTTTCTTTGGTCGAAATAAATTTAAAGTACTTAAAATAAATGAAAAAAAAGATAAATATTTTTAAGCATTAGATTACATTTAAGTATTTAGGAATTTTCAATACAAGAATCATTGTATAGGAAAAGCATCAATTCAATTAAAGTATTTTAATTTAAGTTCCTAATTTGCTGTGTAGTTTATCCACATTTAAATGAAATTATCTTAATTTAATGCTCCATTTCTATTTTAAAAATTAGATCATGTTCCTTACCAACAACATTTAAACTTATTTTTCAATTATATAACATTTTAATCTCTTTTAATATTTTCTATAACTTAGAAAATGATATATTATTTTATATTAATTATATTAAGTATATGCATATAATTTTAATTATATTATTTAATTAATCATGTGTTATTAATTTTATATTAAATATTCCGGTAACACTGATGTAACGGAAATAAAACTATTTGAGATAAATTCGTGAATGAAAAATTATATATTAGTTCACGGCAAGAATTAGAAACAATTTTCTAATACTTTCAGTATTGCTTATAAAGTATGAAGAATATGCCTTTGCAGTGGTAATAGTGACATCTAACATTTTCTGTGCTTACGAGCATTGCGATCGTAATATAATTTGAATGTTGCTATTATAGTTCTAAATTAGGTTACAGCAAAAAAAGAAAAAAAGAAACATTAATATCTTTTTTCTATTAAAAAATTGATGAATCAAAATATCTGTCTGAATTTTTATTCGTGTTCAATATACAACAAAAAAGGTATGAATAATTTATTGGTTGAAATAACCATTTATTTTTGTACATTATCATTCAAAGAAACCATTGCTATGTTGGCTACATTTTCTTGGTCAAAGTCTCTAAGCATGTCGTGAAACTCTGTAAAATGCACACAAATCTAAGTAATAAATTTTTTTA
Organism: Latrodectus hesperus; assembly: GCA_037975125.1. Classification (NCBI taxonomy): domain Eukaryota; kingdom Metazoa; phylum Arthropoda; class Arachnida; order Araneae; family Theridiidae; genus Latrodectus; species Latrodectus hesperus. The sequence goes on along the minus strand of CM075853.1, from coordinate 52,804,064 downwards.
AAATTCATTTAAAATTTTGTATGTATTATTAAATTACAAAGCAACTTTACCAAGTAAATACAATTTGGTATGCAGCAAAGAGTTTTAGCATAAGATAATAATTTTGATTATCTTAATTGATATGAACTTTAATCGTTTATAAAATATGTATATAAATTTCATACTATATTTAAAACTACTCCTTTAAGCTGAACAAATCAGTCTTTCATTCCTTAACAATTTATAATATTTATTTTTAATGATTTTTAACGAAAATTGTGTGTGTGTGTGTGATATGTAGAATGTGATTTTCTAAACGTTATTTGTTTAAAATAATACGCATAAATAAAATCTCTGAATTTCAATAAAATTTTAAATTAATATTAAAAAATTTTTGAAATATTTTGTTGATTTTTAATAACTCTGTAATTTTCAGATACCATTGGTAGTTTTCAGATTTTTTAATTGGTGCGATCACCAATCCTATATTAAAGATTATAGAAAGATCTTACAAGTATATAAATATTTTATTTTCATATAGTTAAGTATGAAATAACCAGAATATTCAGGACTATACAATAGTTTACAGAAATATTTGTTAATAAATAATTAATGTCTGAGATATTTGTAATTCCTTGGAGAGCTGTGGATCAATGTTTTGAAAGTTAATGCTCCTTTTAATTATCAACCATTATTACGTGATAAGGGAATATCTTAGTTTACACCTTTTCCATATATATCCAATAGCAAATTATTTATTCAAGGTATTAAATTTCAACTAAAATGGCAAACATAAACTGTGTCAATATGATTGCTTATGGTGTACACCATAATGTGTTTACTAATCAAACTACAATTCCTTATCAGAGCAGAAAATTTATTTAAACATAAAAATACTTTTCAATAAAATTGTATATTACACGAAAGGCTAATATTAACAAGTAGAAAATAGCATTAATTGTCTTTTATTCTTAATTGTAACATGGCGAACACTTAACCTATCAACCATGAACATTTTATTGTTTACCTAGTGGTTAGGTCATCGGCTTTCCTTCCGGAAGGTCTGGGTTTGATTCCCAATGCTGCCAAAGTCCCACCGAGTACATACAATATACGTGCTCAATAAATCTGTGAAATCGAAAGTCCTGTGGTCTGTCATTGAGCAGTTACTATGTGTGTAATGGTCTGGAGAAAAGTTTCTCCCTCTTCAGATAAATGTCAAAATTAAGGGAGTGATTCCTCTGGTGATGCCATCTATCGGAGAAGTTTAGAGCCTAGTCGTACTTTCACCTTCACCTTCTCTGGTTAAATGAAAGACGCACTCTATTGACTTAAATTCGCATAGCCAATGGCATAGCGAGCTTGGCTTGTCCAAGCGTCATAAGTAACAACAACAACACATTTTATTGATTATTAATGCTAATTAGAGTTTTTCTTAAATCAGACTAAAATATTTTACTTTTTATTAATATTAACAAGTTAAAAAGAATAAGGATCTCTTTGTCTTAGAGTTAATAACATGCTCTTCGGATTGGAAGGCTTTGGAATCGATCCCAGCCGCTGCTGAACAAAGGGAGATAAGTGACTGGATTTTTTTTTCTATCTGCTAATATGCTACAGTGTGTGCTTAGAAATTTCCAAGATTTTCCCTCAAAGATCTTGAATGAATTCCATTTTCTCTCTGCCATATTGAATACATTCCATTATATATTCTTTTTTTCGGAATGCAACATGATATAAATATTAAAATGCCGTACAGCTGCTTTAAGGTGTTTTCCTCTGTTAGGTTATCCATCATGTGATCTTAATGTTAAGGAAATGAATATTTGAAATACATGATGTAAACTTTTGGAAAATATATAAGCTATTCTAAGCGAAAAAAATCACTTCAGTAAATTAATAACTGTTTTTTGTACTTCACAAAACAAATTTGAGTCCTCCATTTCGTAAAAATGAGTTATGTTTCATTCAAATTGCTCTACAAATTGTTTTGTTTTCTGTTACCTTCACATCTACAAATAATATTTCTTTTTAATATTTATAGGAGAAATATATAAGTGTCATAAAACGAATAACCATTTAAATAAATTATGAGCTATAATCTTGCATAATACGCATGAGTTGTTATGCTATATAATTATACAGATTGAGCAAATATAAATCAGCAGTTAATAGAAAACAAGTTATTAATAAAATACGATGCAGTTATGAGATATTAATTCATCAGAACTCATTTTTAAAGCTGTTTTCCTTTTATTAAGTTTATTTAAACAACTGAATATTCAAGTATTGATTATTATTACTTTAAGTATGTATTTGATGTTAATAAAATATGTTAATTTGTAACGAATAAAAATATAACAACATTTGCTAGTTAGTTTTTTTATCATTTATACTCATTCAAATAAAACTGCTAAAGAACTAACATCGATTTCTAATTTAGTTGTATCGTAAAATTTTTATTTTTTCTTTATAATGATGAATAATTATTGAAAAAACGTATTTCAATTGGATTATTTGCATATTATTTAATTTTGCTATCAAGAATAAAAGGAGACTTTTTGCATACTTGAAGAAATTTCTTTTCATTATATAACTAACGTTTTCATACATAAAAAATAATATATGTGTTTTTTGAAGATTTAAAAGTAAGAGGACTAAGTTATCACACTTTTTTTTAAATTTATTTTTCTAACATCATATAATATTTATTTGGTCGTTTATTATATATTAGATTATTATCTGTAACATATTTCAGTGGTAGTTCTTTCTTATTCGTAGAAAGTAAAAAAAATGTGAGAAATTTAAAGCCACATGTATCATTTAAAATGGAATCATATCAAAATAGTTAAAGTATGTAAAAAACAAAATTATCAAGATAATGATGGAAACTAGATTCATAAGATAAACAAGATAAAATGTTGATACTCTCTTGATTTATATCATCTTTCGTTAAATGAATGAAGACATTGAATAATAATTGCAATTTTTTTATAATGAAATTGAATAAATAGATTGGATATTTTTTCGAGGTATAACTAATTAAGGAAAATATATAACTCGTAAAGATTTGCAATCCTTTAAGGGATAAGTAGACATAGTATATTAATTAATTAAAAACAACACATATGTACGTGATATAGAGATCTTATTATAACAAAAGAAATATAATTAAAATTATGGATTATTTGTCATTTAATGAATTTTATGCAAATATTTTAGCATTTATATCTTACTGCCTTCCAAACACTCTTCATAGATTAGAGTGCCTTTATTTACACGTTACAAGGAAGAACTCCTCAAGATTTTCCAACTTAAGCCAACATCTATGCAGAAATGCAATATGCATATTAATTTATAATAATGTAGTCAGGATAAAGTATAATTTATAATAAAATAGTCAGCCATTTAGTGATTCTAGGAAATGCAGCTTTATTATGAGGTCACGTTAAACTCTAATTAATACCGTAAAGCAGCTTTCAAGATGAATATGATTAGTCGGAATATCCATTTTGCCATCGAAGTTTGAAATAAGAAACTGCATAGATTTCGATACAATTGAGAAATACAACCACAAAATTTTCATTTAATCTTAATAAGGAAAATCTATGTTTTGTTTAATTTGATAGACAGGAATTAAGTTAATTAAAATGTAATGAATTAATTATTAAATAATTTTTATGATAAACTCTAATGAAGCTTTAAAGCCATTATTTAAATCTAGATGCTTTATTTCATTACAGTAACAGCTATTGTGATCTTTATGGTTTATTATTTTGAGGTCAACATACGAAATTTATTTAATATAAAGTCAATCAAGACATCAAATCATTTCTTATGTATTGCTGTAACATCAAAAGAATCACGTGTTTTAGATATGATATGGTATTGTTCACATATTGTTTTTTTATTTCATTATATAGAATTATTTTGTTTGCTTATATTGAATTTTGAACGATAAACATATTCATAATATCTTCATCAGTAAGGTCCTTAATATTTTTGATACTTCGAAGGCTCGTAATGGTTTTAGTTACACGTTCTTTTTATTTACTTAATCTTCGAGAAGTTCACAGGGCTTTGGTACTTTGATACTGTGTAGTAGATACTGTGCGTTACCAAATGAACTAAGGTTTTTATTATTTTTTTTATTTTATGTTTAGTAAATTATAAATTATTTATTGTTTATTATGAATGCTCACCATGTAAATTGTTTCCTGGATGGACTTTTCATAGGTAGTTACCGTATTCGCGTGTCACAAGGAAGAAAATTCGGATGTCTTCTAAGCATCCCTTCTGACAAACTTGGATGCAAAACTCAATATTTTTGGACCATAGCTCAACAGTTTCTGGAATCTAACCGAGGAGCTTTCACTCCGAAGGACAGTAATGTCCAACCATTTATTAAGTTTTAAACCCTATAATGAGCCCTATGTTTGTGTGCTTGTCAAGATCATTCCTCTTAGAAACCACCATCGATCTATAAAACTTAATAAGGATGATAATTAAAATATTTTGTTAAATTTTAAGTTATGTTTCCATATCTGAAGACTATTGCTTATCAACTACACAAATATATATGATTCAAAGTATCAATTTTATCATCCATTTCATCAAATTAAATTGTTACATTTAATTGTACAACTTGTACATTAAAAAAGCATTTAAATGGCTGAAATGTCTATTTTATGAACTGTAGAAAGTCTAAAATACTTTTGTCTTAGTTCTGCCGTAAATGTTGCGAAATACAAAATATTAAAAAATGTTATTTAACTGATAAAAGTAATTAATTTCCAGTAGTTAGACTTATTAGTTTCTTTCAGATAGGAAAATTTTCTCATAATTTTCAAACATATATCTTCAATGATATATTAGTTAACATATAACTTAAAATATGCTGACTATAATACAATTGTTAATCTAAATAAACAAATTAATAATAAATAAATTTTCAAAGAAAAATCGCATATCAAAACACTTATCAATAGTTTTTCGATTTCTCATGAAAAGAAGAAGTCTCAATAGATCTGCTAAAGGCGCTTCCTGTTTGCATCAGTCAATTCATAATTCATCTTATAAGATTCCCCTCTTCTAAATGCTTTTCAATTTAATAAGAATATGGAACCGAGGCAGAAATGGAAGTTAATATCGGCACGTTTAATTTGAAAGTTCTATATGCGTTATTGAACTCTCCTGCAGTGTTTGCGAAGTTTGTAATAAACTCTTGAAGCTGCACTGTTTCAAGCAGTTTGAAAGCAGAAATATAAATAGCATAGCATATTGAGACGGCCTGGAAAGTAACAAATGTTCTTTAATTTAAAAGTTTAATTTTCGATTTGAAAGTGAAATTATTAAAATCAAGATTTTCACAAAATCAGCTGAAAAGATATAGAGAACTTACTTTCGTACTTAAATGAAATGTTTTTATTATTTTAGATTGGTATTGTTTCTTTGTCACCAAATGCATATGATCATAATTTTGTCTTGAAAAATTAATAGTAATGAATAATATTAATAAAAATAAGGCAAGTATTTAGAGACATAATTAAAAAATGTAGAAGTATTTGAAACTTATAAGTAATTAAGTTAGAATGGTAGTTTTTCAGAAAATGATTTTCATATTTTATAGATTTAATATCTTTGAACATTTGTTAAATTTATTACTAAATTAAATATCTTTATCTATGTAAAATGTTTTATCTATATACATTTAATGGAGTTTTTTAAACTCTCAATCAAGGATTTTTTCATCACAATTACGTAAAAAATAGAGTATTTTAGATTGATATATCAATAAAACTAGGACAAAATTAAGTCCGGGGTATACAAAGCTAACATCGAATTTATAAAACAAACAAATATTCGTAAGAATAAATTTTTAAATGAAAACTTCAGAATCACTTTAATTTAAATTCTTCCTATACAGCACACAAAATCTTTAGCTATGAATTCGAAAAAAAATTTATTGCTAAATAAATAAGTACCGCAATAAGCTATACTATTTATTTAATACAGATGTCAAAACATATAGATTTTCACCTATTTAATAATGAAAAACGTAATTTTTTTCAACAGTTTCGACTTTCTTCTGCCGATTCGCGTGATGCTTTATCCATTGGTGATCATCAATAATCATCGGTGACAACAATATCATTAATGGGAATCTTTTGAGGACAAATTTGGCTGCTTTTGGATGAACGGATGATCTGGTGATGGATGATACATAGTTTCCATGTCAGGAGAAAATGATGATTGAGACATGTGCGGAATTTATCAGGAGCTTTCAGAGTTACAGCATTGTAGCGAATGCTATTTAGGTTAATGGGGCTTCTATCGAAAGTAATGACCATCTGTGAAATTATTATTTGAAGGAAAAGCCACAAACCATCTTTATTCTTATTGATAAAGATGTTTATTAATGAAAATATCATATTATGTTATTTCCTCTTATATGATTTGAAAGGGTTTGTCGTCATATTATGGATTATTAAATTCATTTATCATCAACTGTAATTGACGTGATGCCATTGCATGGAAAAAACTACAATGAGTGTTGTAAAAACTTTGTTGATACCAACAGTTACAGTTTATAAATTTTGTAGAACAAATTTATAGACTATAAGAACAAGATTCAGAATAGAAAGTAAAAAGATGTATTTTAAATTTTTGCGCATTTAAAATTTCGTGATATTCCAGACTTATTTATTTACTTTTTAACACGTGCAAATATATTTCTCTTAAGAAAAAAGAAAGTACTTGAATTTGATTATTTATATAGGAGGATGAAACCATCTACAAATTAAGAGCGAAGCAATTTCAGTTTGTAGAGGATAATTATACTGGCAATACTTGGTAAGCAGAAAGTAAATTAAAATATCGTAAAGTAATTGGAGATAAAATATATTTTTATCGTTTATCACACAAGTTAACAGACGGTATTAAAAGTTAATTTTATATAAGACTTAAAGAGTCCTTTTCAATTTATTTGAGCGTAATTCTGATATATAAAATTAATAATGCTATTAGTTTATCTTGCACAATTATAAACAAAGAGCTTTTGACAAAATCATATTTACCGTTAAAGTATTGTTTCATTCAATAGGTGACAATTTATAGAAAATCCAGTAATATTTTTACGAGAAACATTAACTCTCAGCATTTAAAAGATGTTCTTTAAATTTTTGAGGTATATTATTAAAACAAATAGCAAAATATATACATCATCAAAACTATTTAATTCATTTATACCCGCGCGTAACTCTAAATTTCATTTCATAAAAAGATTTTTGGTAGAAAAATAAGAAAGAGCATCAATCTTTCTTATTTTTTACCAAAAAACTTTTGCATTTTTTTGATATTTTATGTATTGTCTTTTTTGATATTTTCTATACTACGGGAGAATATATTTATCACAAAACTGTTACGTTATGTATTTTGTTAAACATTTAAAAATCTTTCGATTAGGTTCAAATCCCATTTATTTAAAGCAGATATCTTTAAATGATAAAATATTTCCATCGGTAAAATCTAAAATAAAAAAATTGATTCCAATTTATTTAATATACTTTAGGATATCATACTAATTTTCCACTTTTACTCTCTTCAGGAAAGTTTAACTCTTTGAATTTCTCTTGCACAAATAACATTCTGGAGAAAAAATAATATTATATTAAAAAATATTTTGATTTTAGCTTTGCTGATTCTTAAATTTGCTTAATAAATGTAACTAAGGAAGAAGTTAATATAGCTTAAATTTGGACAAAAGTTTCTTATCTTGCAGCCTATTTCTTTTATTCCCATAAGAAGGTTTCTAAAGCATTGCACGTTCTGGGGGAATGGCAATCATTATAAGAAATACAATTGTTATTCAATGACTGAGTTCCTTTTTGCATATAGATTCACTTTGTATATTGGTGCAAAGAAGTATTTGTATCAGTACTGTGAAGAGTTGAATATAATTTTGCTCTTAATGTTTCATACCCACTTAATATAGTTTTTCAATCACCAACAATTTTTGTGTAATATGATAATATGATTCCATATATATATATATATATATATATATATATATATATATATATATATATATATATATATATATATATATATATATATATATATATATATATATATACATATATATATATATATACATATATATATATATATACATATATATACTATATATATATATATATATATATATATATATATATATATATATATATATATATATATATATATATATATATATATATATATATATATATATATATATATATATACTAGTACTAAATGGAAAAAATAAGTATTAAATAATAATGATTTAATATCGAAATAGCGAAAAAAAGTGAAACGTATTTAATTGATGGAAAGAAAATTCTTGTGATAATATATATTAAAAAATATTTTTAATTAAAGAGATAAAATTAAGAAAATTATATTTAAAATTAAAAAAAAATTCACTTATTAATTTGTAAATTAGTTTGGAGAGTCTCATTTACACGATAAAAAATAAAAACAAGGAGACAGTAAACATATTATCTGAATAGTTTATTTGAAACTTATTTACTCATGCTTTTAAAATATGTAGATTGTAATACAAAGTAACGATGCAATCAAAAAAAATTCTGTTCTTAAATTACTCAATTACCGAAACATTTAATAGAAAGACATAAAGGCATTTATTATTGATATGACTAACTCCTTATTTAAAATGCTTTGTTGGAGATTTTAGGAGGAAATTTTATTCTGATTCTTTTATTAAGTAGATTTATAGCCAATGTACAAAAATAATTTAAAAAATTTAATTTCATAACTCTATAAAATTTAACAAAATATATTAACTATAGAAATCTTTGAAATTGATCTATTTTATTTAACTGATTATCATCACGTTAGTAAATAAAGTTAGATTTGATAAAAAAAATAATGAGCTTTAAATAATATAATTCTTTATCTAGAATATTCGAAAAGGCAATTACTTGTTGTTTAGTGGTCTCATATTTACTCTAATCCCCTCTAAAATCTTTCTTGCATCAGAAGAAAGACTAATTCTTGCCTTTTAAGTGTCTTGAGAAAAGATAGATTCTCAGCAAACACCAGGTATTTATTATATTACATTATTTTTTGATGAAAATAACTAAAAAATGCCAAAGCATATTAAAAAATAAAGGAAAATATTTCATAATTTCTACTTTAATGAAATGAAATTAAATCCTTTGAACCAGTTCCAAGTGATTAAAACTTGTACTGATCTTTTAAGTGAAGAAAGCAAGATTTAAGAACTTTGCAATCACAAGAATTGAAATCTATCACAAAACAGAACTGTCTTTAAAATATGTGAGTATTTTTTAAAGCTAAGGTACAAATTAGAAAATTTTGTTACAACTTGCGCTGATATTTTCCTCTCCCCTTGCTAGGGATGGTGGAATATTTGAGTTTAGATGTAAAGATATAAAATATATAAATCAACGTATTATAATCATGTGTAGCGCCTCTTTCAACATCAAACATTGGTGTTAAAACTGCTTTCTAATATATTTAATAATTTATTTGGAGAATCAATTAGAATTGTCTGTATTGTTAAATATAGTATTTTTTTATGTATACAAATTCAAAACGTGTCAAAAGAACTCATTTAATAGATTTTTTGAAAATTAATGCGAAAAATGAATAAGAATTATTAAGAAATCAAAAAAATCTTAAAATTTACTTTTCTCATTTTTTAATAGATATTTGTTAGTACTATTAAATTTCAAATTAATGACTTTAGAATTCAGAGTTTGAAAGATTACAGCATTTCGAAATTTCAATGAAATTAGATCATAGTTTCGCAAATCAAATAACATAACTTATCATCCGTAACGTTTTTATTGTAAAAAAAGCTTGAAATCTATTTTCTTAATTTGTATTTCTTGTAAAATTCTATATTCTTGAGAATGCTTAATAGTCGACTTAGATCATGTTGATTGATTAAAAGCAATGTCTTTACATTCTATCCATTTGCAGTTTGAAATGTAAGTGAACTCTGTAAATTTCAGATGATAATTTATTAAAGATTTATTTGAATTTAGTTAAATTATCTCAATAAAATATATAGCACACCTACTACGAGCTATCCCTGCATCTGGTGAATCGCTTTTCATTTTCTTACTTTTATCACCCAAGTGATTTTTGAGCAGTTTTTTCTTAACGGTGCAAAAAAAAGTTGAGTGTATATCATAGGAATAATATATAAATTGAGTCTATATAGACTCTGCTTGGATCAAAAGGTATTTGGTTAAGTATTTCTCACAACTGGTCAAGGTAACACACCACAATATTCATATGAATACTTGAAAAATATTCGCTTACAATTCCAATAGTAAAACATCTTCTTTTAAGGAAAAAAGGATTTTCTTAGGTTCATTACATAAAATTACGTAAAACTGGAAATTTTTTAAAATTCCTATCATTTTATACGATCTTTAATTCTAAAGTATGACTTCAAAATAAATAAAAAAAGAGCTGTTAAGCATCATTCTTTCAGAGAAAATCTTTCCATTTATATGCAGAATTTAACATCAATTTGTAATGTTCTTATGGTAATTCTTTGGAAAATTAAAGGGGGAAATTAAAATGTAGAGCTAAAGAATAAAATCTAAAATGTTGAGTAGAAGAGTAAATATTCTGTAAAAAATATGGGAAAATGTAAAAATTAAGACATCAAAAGAATCAGATGTTAAGGAAATAATTTAAATTAAACAACAATTTGTGGAGAAATCTTAAAAATTCTTGATGATTAAATAACTATTAATAAGATTTTTTTTACCATAATAAGTCTGAAGTTAAATTTTCGTTCAAATTTTAGAGAGAAAACTTTATCTAATAGTTACGTTCTGGGTCATTTCGAGAAAATGCTACATTTTTGTATTCCTTATAGAGATATAAACTCTCTGTCCAAGATACATTAAATTTAAATACTCTTCTTATTATTTCATCTCGGGTCATTACAGCAGATTAAATACTTAAATAAATTTTAGCGAAGTTGATTATTCAGCAGTATTATTTCAGGCGATTGAATTCGATTAAAAACATAGACAGCTGAGCACTCGCCCGGCATGAAATAAATTCAAACTTCTTAAGTAAACACTGAAATACTTCTAAGAGGGCTATGAGAGTACTAAATTCTTTCAGTGATATCCCCACAGTTGAGCAGCTGTAAGCAATCTTCTGTAAATGCGGGGGAGTAAAGGCTTTCAATAAAGATGTCCCCGTCGACGAGAGAGGAAAGCTTTTTAATACTTAATGCGAAAACTGATAGATATTGAGAGGAATTGCAAAGACGAACTCGGGGACCATTTGGTTGGATGCCAAAATATTTGGATTGAGCCCAAAGGAGGTATTATTCTAGACCGCTTTATAGCAAATAGCTTTTATAGGATGTAAAAAAAGAAGTATTTTATTGAAAAACACGATTCATCATTGTTTTATTTGAGAGGAAATATGTTTTATTCTGTAATTACGAGATGAATTCTTTATTTAATAAAATTTTCTCTTTAGAGCTTTTCCTGCTATATTTCCTATTTATATTTTGCTAAAAATATAGCTGAAAATTACGATGCAAATTGGTGACATATGAAATGTATTTGAGCCTTAAGCAAGAGCTAATGGTTAAAACCTTAAAAAAACACAGTTTTAAAGTTTTTTATTTCATATTTTAAGTAATTTATCATGCATTTGATTCTTTGAGTTGAAATAAGTATAATGAACATTCCATTATAGTTTCGATTTTTGTTCCTTTTTAAATGTCTTTCAATTATTAAAGATATACCATCGCATTTCTAGCCCTGTTAAGTAAAATAAGATAATAAAAATTAAATAGGAATTTCAAATAGAGATATTTCTCTTAAAGGCATATATATGTAAATCTGAATTATAAAGTTCTTAAATGTTCATTTCTTATGGATAGCAATATATAGTAATAGCATATTGCTTTATAAGGTGCCTTCAAGTTAAATTTTATCGGCTTTTTAATACTCTTAAGAATGATGGAAAAATGAAATTTACTTGAGTAAAATAATGAATTCTCTCAATATCTTACACGAATAAAAATTTTTTTTTAGTAAAATAGATTTCCTTACTATTGGCTTACTGTGTCACAACTTAAAGTTTTAGATTACTTAACCACTAACTACTTAATTACTTGATTTTAGAAAAAGTGCAACATTGTCATTAGCAACTCATGAATTATATATGATTACACTTACATTTTGTGAAAGTTAAAGTGTTGATAGGCAAAACATATCATGATTGTAAACTTTTAAATTGAAAAATTGAAATAGTATTCATTGAAACTATAGGATAACGTTCATTTTGCATTTATTCTTCAATGTGAATATATTGTCGGTTATATAAGAGAGATTAATCTATATGATTGATAGCTTGAAATATATAAAACAATGTATGAAATTTATAATGTAAAAATATAATTACAATCATTCGCTGTTAAATTTTTTCTTTTCTTATTTTAATTTTACTTTCTTTTCATGAAAATTTCTAGTTCATACCGATAATCAATAATTAATTTTACTTCCTTTATCTTATTTGATAAAAAAATCTAATTAAGAAGAAATGTATTTTCCATGAAAAATTGGTAGTTTTAATATAAAAAATATGATTTTATTAATTAAAAAACTTTTATTTTATTTCTGAAATGGAATAATTTGCTATTGTTTGTATTGACTACATGTAATAATAATTTAATTGTCATTTAGAAATAGAAATAACGGCAAATGCAAACGGCCTTTTGAATGAAAATATTGTTTCAGATGGTGCCTTTTATTGCTTATTAATGAATAAAATAAATTCCTAAGAAGTCATTGGAGAACTGTATTGAGGATATGGCAGTATTCTTATTCACAGAAATTTCAAAATTCTTTATGTATGATTAAGCAACATATAGGTAATATTAGAATTTAGTTTTATTTCGAATTAACAATTTCTTAATTATTTTATGGAAATTTAGAGGAAATTAACATTTTGTTACATCTTCAACACTCATATTTTATTTTCAAAATTATATTTCATTAACATACTAGAACGACAAGCATCTTAATAAATGGAAATACTATTTAGAAGGATTTTTTAAAAAGTAATTGTGTTCATTTTTTAAAAGCCAGAATTTTACCATTTTTTATTTAGAAATCTAAAAATGAAATGCTGAGTATTTTATTCCCTAATAAGAATTTGTTTTGCTATTATTAATTTTTTATTTATATTTTTTGTGCCTGTGTAAAATGAGAAGAAATCTTATTTGCTATTCATGTTACATACTTAAACACTATTAACATCATAACATCGAAAATATTCTATAAATTGATTTAGATTGCTTATTCGAGGAAGTAATAATACTCTTGTCTTTTTTAAAATAACAATGGTTTTTTTTATGTGAATATGCTTCATAGTATAACATTTTTAATTTTTTGTAACTTTGAAATAAATGATTGTAGTTGTTTTGATAATAAAAAAATATAAGAATAATGTATTGAAAAGACATCTTTTAAAGGAGAGCTTTTAAAAGGAAGCTTTAAAAGAGGCTTTTAAAGTCAACAATTCCAATATATATAACCCCAGCAATAAAATTACTTCGAAAATTTAATTGCTATAGAATTTAACTTAAAATGGGTTGCTCACTAAAGTGGGGTAACCCATTCAAGAAACTTAAACTTCGAATTCCATTTTAATAAAAGAAAATTGTAGATTTAAAAACAAAATGTTTGCTTGGAAAAAATTTACTAAAATGCCTGTGTATAAAGAAAAACTTGCTTTATATTTTGAGATGCAAACTGCTGTCCTGCATTTTTTTACAAACGTTTTCTTTGCTTTTTAGAACTAAGCTTCAGAAATTTCTTTTAAAAGAATTATGGAAATTTTATTAGTAATATAAATTCAGAGAGGCAAAAGAGAAAATATTTATTTTCTGTTTGAATTTAATGTAGAAAGAGAAAAACCTTGAAAAAGAACAAAAATTTGGTCCAGAAATGAAATAAAACTTTGAATTACTCATAAATTCAAAAATTTCTAAATGTTATTTCGTATATATAATATATTCAGAACCAATATATAAAATCTACTTCCTTTTATGCAGAAAAACCACATCCTCCTTTTTCTGACGAGAAAATCCAATGCATAATCTGTATCCACGGATGCGAAACGGAAAATCCAAGATTCCACCAGCAAAAGGAAAATACAAAAGAAACTATCTCATATTTGCGTTGCTTCTCCAAGCACCACACGTTGCGGTGGATTTATGTTCCCTTGTAGCGTTGTATTTAGGGAATATTTTGGGATTCTTGCAACTTTATGCACCTTCTACTTGCTTCTATCGTTTCAAAAGATTTTCTTCGAGAAAATATATACCAGGCATTTTAGGATGCAAAAGAACATGCCTGTGTATACGAACACAATATCCAGTGGGATGATGTACTAGGTCGCCAAGGGAAAAAGGTCTTACCATCCCAGAACCCGGACGGCACTTTACTAAAGTAATGTTTCGGGGAAATAAGTTTCTTCTTAAAAGGTTTTTATTATGATAAATGGATTCGAACTCTTCCAACCATTTATTAAATATGGCAAAGAATTTTTCCTATGGATACTAACAACAAATTATTATAAGTAATAACCGTAGTTTGAGAAATGAATATTGAAATTTTTTAAAATGCATTAGACTATGTATTTAAAAAAAATAAGTCCATCATGAGAAATATGAATTTTTATAGAGAAATATAGTGCAAATAAATACGATCTTTAATATTTTAAAGAAAGAGGAACATACTAATCCAAAAAATACACTGATAAAGCTAAAAAATGAAATATTTATGTAAACAGAAGTTTAGTTAAATCTTATAGCATATATATATATATATATATATATATATATATATATATATATATATATATATATATATATATATATATATATATATATATATATATATATATATATATATATATATATATATATATAGAACAAAGGAGAAATGCATATCGAAGTCTTTTAATTTTTAAACACAGTATCTAAACATTATATTCTGATTCGTAATATTATGCTGCTGTAACTTGAACTTTGTAACTGCTAAAATATAAAGTATTAGTGACTATAAAAGATATCGTATTGTAACTGCTAAAGTAGAAAGTATTAGTAGTTATAACAGGTATCACGTATGGTAAAATTGCTGCCTGAAACCATCTCAGTCAAATAGATAAGTCAACATTAGGGATGAGATTCAATTAAACTATTGCAACGTCGTCAAAATTTCGTATCTTCTTAATAATGTGATGGTGGCCTTATTGGTTAGAGTTCCGTTCTCACTATCGAAAAATAACGAGTTCAGATTCGGACTAAACAAAAGGATCCACAGTGTTTACGGAATATGGCTTGGGCTTGCTAATTAGATCTCGGTTCCAATGCATCCAAATGTATTGGAACCGTTCCCAAAACTTGAACTGTTATCACCTATATTGTGATTGCAGTTCAAGTACTGAGAATCAAGACTCATGTCCAGCAGCTTCCACATAACTGATAGACCCAACTCTTGGCTCAATTAAAAGAAGTATGCCGGTGCACACATATCTTTTAAATGTCACATTTATTCTAAATAAAAGTATAAAATTACATATAACTTTCCTGGGATAAAATCATGTTATCTTTTTAAAATTAAGTATTTTAAATTTCTGTTGATGAAAGTCTCATTATGAGTAGAATTTACATTAGTTTAACAATTGTTAGGACAAATACAGTGGTTAGCTTTTCAGCATTGATAAAAATTTTAGGCAATATCTGACTGCGTAGTTGCAAGTTTGTTTCCAATATTAAACTATAAAGAAAATTTATCATTATAACCAAAGAATAAAATAATGAATAAACGTGGACGTGGACACCAGCAATTTTTTTTTTGCTCCTAACTCTAATGGAGTTTAATTTGTTTGACCGAAAGCCACTGGAAATGCATAACTGTATAATGAAGGATAGTAAAACTCTGTAACTTATTTTTCCATGCGATACTATTGCATGAAAGTTTTGTCCGTGTTCTCTTGTGTTAAGCTAATACATTCACTTGAAAAATAAGAAAATAAATTGCATTTTAAAACGAAAATCTTTTGCTATTATAAGATATTGATGAATAGCATATTTGCTTATTTGTCTCATTTAAATCTCAAAGAGCAGATTCAGAAGATTAATTCCTTAAAAATGTAATTCTTCTGGGAATATTCTTGATTCTAAAACTATGGAAAATCAAATAGGTAAATTCCAAAATAAAAGTCTTTTATCAGTTAAGGCAAAACATAAATAATTAATAAGAATTGTGATTCGTTTTATAAAGAGATCACATGCGAAGAATATTTCGAAAATATTTCATGGCAGTTTGTAACTATAATTACAGTATGAAACATATTTTTGTTTCATATTTCATATATCTGATGTTAACATCTAACAGAATTTATTCTTTTAGATAATAAATTTGTTTAAAGGTGTTCATTAAGCTTTTATTTTTCCATAGATTTTATTTTTTCAGACTATCATTAGTTACTCAAATATTACTCTTCCTTAGTATTTACCAAGCAGTGTATTATGCATATAATTGCAGTTACATAAATGTTGTATCTAATTTCTGTATAGACAAAAGTAGTATGAGCTATATTGTAAAACGTTTTTTGTGAGTTTCCTAGCCACAAATCATCTTATTACATAGTTAACATTACATATATTAGGTACACTTACCATAATTTCTGAAAATCATGTCATTATGTATCGCATATTAATTCTCTAGTAAAAAAACCATACTTTTATATTCAGCTACATCTAAATTATGTATATATGTTCAGCAAAATCTCTTTCATCATTATATTTATTTATACAAATATATTAATATATACTCATGTTCAGTAACTATATATATAGTACCGCAGACGTCTGTTTAAACCGTCCGCTGAATCCCCTGCTATTATTATTCTGAAATTTTCTAAGTTAAATTCAAGCGACTTTGTTTCAGGAAATGAGAGCATAGTCAATTTCTATTATTAATCGAATATTTATTATCTAATCTTAATAAAAGATATTAAATGGCCTATGGAGAAAAATTTAGTAATTATCTGTAACGTTTTTCTCATTAAAACTGATCAATTTTCTTTTTTTTTTTCAAATAATATTTTTGTTCAGATGTCTATAGACACAAGTTTACTATTTTACTCATCACTTTTTAAACTAATTATCGAAAACTTTAGAGTAAAAAAATGGGAATATTACTTAAACGAATGTATAATTTATTAATTCACAGTTTATCCTATAAAATTTCACATTTATACTATAAAATATATGATAAGGTATTTATTAATGGGAAAATTTTCATCTAAAAAGCCCTAGGAATACGATTTCTCAAATGGGTTCATTCATATTAACCCATTGTGAAATCGAACTTAGAAGAATTTAGTACTCATAAATATACTACATGAGGCAATGAATTAGAAAAATAAAATGCTTAGAAGACTGTAAACTCGTATGTGAATAAAAGTGAACTCGCAATGAACCAGAATATGTGTAGTTGCTATATTGGTTGCTGTAGTAAATCTTTACGTTTTGTGGTTGCTGTTCACAACTATCAAAGTTGATGCTTATAGTTATTTAATTCAAGATGTAGTAATATATCACAGAGAGATATAGTGGATGCATTAAACTTTCAACTGTACTAAAAAGTTATTTTTTATAGACAATGAAATTATGTTATGCATCATTAGTTTTCAAAATATCATTGATAGGTATTTTGGTTAATGGAAAAATATAAACCAAAAAATAATAAGATAAATAATAACGAAAATCATCTGTATATTGAATTATAATCTTAAATCAAATTTAAGGAACAATATCGGTACTTTTGAATTTCTAAAATATATTCCATGGTAATGAATTCACGATAACAAACTATACATAATAAAACGGTACCCTAATCATAAATTATTTCATAACTGACAAAAGAAACATTTGATAAATTTCAGATATTTTAAAAATGAACATGGCATTATGAAACAAAGAAAACAGCTGCTTTATTATATTTAAATACAAAATTCTTTGTATACTGAAATCATATCTTTCTTTAATGTAAGAAAATTGCAGTCTCTGCATATAAAAAACTTCTCACATGATATTCATTTAAAATGATATTAATAACAAATCATAATGTGAAATATTTTACACGATTTGTGAATATTGTGTCCACATCCCTGTTAAAATTTCACCAATTGTAAAAATTTCTATTATATTGTACAATTCTCTCTCTCATTCTAACGATTTCTACTTATAAACAATCACGGAAACAACATTGAGTGAATCGCTACGAATGACTCCATTTCTCTTCATTACCCTTTTAAAGAAATTCCAGAAACAGCCACAACAATCAGAGGCCATTCACCAGCACACAATTGACTAAGATTGCTGGGGAAACTGAGGACTCTACGATCGCCTTATGGAGATAAAGTTATTAAGGACCGTTGAGGAATTGCTGTGGTGCTGTGATACACTACCAATTATTGGACTCCGCTGGGAGGTAATTAGAAGGGCGTGCATCCTCTGCAGCCTTCTTCCAGCTGAGAAAGATGAGACCGTTATCAATCAACTGTTTCACTATCGCTTAACTGTAATTTGACTTTTAAAGAGTTCACTCTTAAAGAGTCTCTCCCCCTCCGCAACCTTTCCGTGTTTTCCAGTTTCTTTCTCCGATTTTACTCGAGGGAGGTCGCTGGAGCTATTTTGCCCCACCAGCGTTTTTTCTTAGTTACAGAAAACTAATTAGCGTTAACTATACAAAACTTGATAGATTAAATGTGCATAAAAGTGGTTTCCATGAAGATTAAATTGATGGACCTGGTCTGGTTTCGTAGATTTGGGGATGTATTCAGAAAGATTTTGAGTATTGTGTGGTCTTCAAAATTGTCCTCTTGTTCATGGAACTAATTTATGACATTAGATTTTCAAGTGATGAAGTGACGTAAAGTTTTTTTATTTCAATACAAAATCTCGGAAATTGTGACCGAAAAGTTTATTTGGCACATATGTTGATGGTGATTTTTGAAATTAAAGTGAGACTTATATGTAAGTGAATATAGGAAATATTTTTTCACTTTTTAAAATCTGTCTAAGACATGAAATACATATACTATATCTCTTTTTATCCAGTGGAAAGTATTCAAACATGTACATAATATTAATATGCATATTTAAACTTGATATTTCATGTTGCTAAATTTTCCCCAGTGGTTGTATTCTATTTATCTATTCATTAAATTGGATATTTAGTTAGTGTTTTTTTGATTTGACATCATGCATAAAATTCAATAAATTAAAGAATTAATCAAAACCAGTAAACGTTTTAATGAACTTAATTTAAGTACGCTCCATTTTCCTTTAAAAAACTTCAAAGAAAATAATCAGAGTAATTAACAAGCTCAGAGTATCTTCTAAAAATATACATTGAAGACCTAATTTTTTAAAATTAATTTGAATGTAAAAGCAAATTTAAAAAAAACAGATGCTTCATTAAAACAATTCTATATCATAATATTTATGTGGAAAGGGAAAACAATTTAATAACTGCCGATTCTTTGGACTATGAAATACAAATTCATAAAAGATTCATAAAATTCTTGAAATTAATGTAATAATCATTATATATAAATGTATCATCAAAGATAGTTTAAAAATAACATATAGTAACAAATATAAAAAATAAATTATAGCAGAGAAGTAATTATAAGTAACTGAAGAAAATCAAAGCTATATATTGATGTAAAAGATAATCAAAATGTTTCATTTGTGAATACTGTACAATTTAGATTGGTATGACAGTCATATAAAACTGCCTTGTACATAAAGAAAATCATCTCAATCCTGATGAATGTGCCTATGTAGTAAAATTCTGTTTTCTGTTGTTGGACGGAATCTGAAGTTGCCTCCTGCGATTTTTCATCCGACAGAAATCACCTACCTTTTTTCAAGGGACAAAAATCGTGAAAAATCACGAATGGAATGTTGCCAACAGTAGGACACTTAAACGTATCAGGTGTTTCAGGCGCTCAGCTATTCAGTTCGAGATTTGTTCGGAATTTAATTGAAGATTCAAGTGTTCTACTGGATGCTCATCGTATGGTATAATTCTTATTAAATTTCGAAGATCAGAAAATCTTTCGAAAATGCAAGAATGAATGTGACATTCCACAATAAACCTGTCATTAATTGCCAGTTGTTGTCAGTAATAGCAGTTTATGGCAACCTAGTTTGGCTTACATGATGACTAGAATCGGGGTGACTTTATTCTTTAAACACCATTCTAGTACAATGTTTTTTTTAAGATATAGTATTTTATGCTTATTCTTTAGTCTCCAAAGTTGCTTATCAATTTTTGTCCTTTGACATTACTAAGAAAGAACAGATCGATTCTTGTAGACACATTCGACAATAACGTCGCGGTTTTAATGTTTCAACATTTCCTACAAGTAATTCAAAAATAAATCTCAACGTGTTTTAGTGGTAAGACATGGATTTTCAGAACAAACTTTACGAAGTTCAATTCTAACTACCGTTGAACAACGGGAGATGAATTATAAGTTTCTGGTTTCCGTATGAACGTCTGTTGAGGAAGGTGCATCAGAATTTTCTATGTTTCCTCCCTTGTGATACATAAATATGGCTCACTACTTATGAAAAGTCACCTTGGAAAATAATTACGTGGTGGAAGTTAATATGCCTTACACAGCTTGAGGTTATTAGAAAATCGGCAAAGTGATGTCAAAACTCTTAGTAAATAGGTTCAACATGGCATTGTCGTAGGGCAGGCGTTTTTGAAGTTATCTCAGTACTGGGTTTCATTTTAGCCACTGTTAGACAATGGAAAATGGATGTTTTGCTTCAATCTTCTAAATGTACATCTGTCTGGGTGAGTGCTTGGAAGTTTTCCACCTTTCCTCGTTTGCGACATGTAAATACAGTCCACTATATATAAAAGTCCTCCTGTGAGGCAATTATGCGGTATATGTTAAAATGCCTTAAGTCTTTAGGCAATTGACAATTCAGTGACAAAGTACTTAAAAGATAGATGGATGCCAAAATAATCATAGGTCTAGATGTTGGTACTTGTACATCCGTATTCGAAACTTAAATTTAAATATTCAAAGAAAAGATAAGACCTTATATAAACTAATTTAATATTTTTTTCTTTCGATAATTTTATTTTTAATAGTATGATGATAAAGAAAAACTTCAAATTCGGATGAACATTTAGACCAAAACTATAAATCTACCAAAACAAATAATCAAAGAGAAGACGACATTTTTATACTTCAAATCTTTGTTTAGGAAGAAAAAAACTACACAGTAGAAGCAAACAAATATGGTTAAATTCAATATTCTGAGTAAAAGAATAAAACTCATACATTTCCCTTATTCTTCAACACAACAGTTTGAAATCCATTTTTTTACCATTTAGAGAAGTCATATTTCGAGTCAACACTTCAATTTGTGTTAGGAAAGATAAGAATTCCTGGACCATAAATGTCAAAACGCAGCTTTGACGTCTTACCGTTGCCATTTTGCGGAATACAATTTTTCCCTGGGAATAAAAAGGGCTCTATTCCCAATGGCACTTTGGCGTTGAAGCGCGGGTAAATTGAAAACGACAGAAGAATGGGTTACTGAGTAAAGGGCGGAGGGGGAGAATGGAAAGATGTCTGCTTTTGACAGCCAACCCCCCGAATTTGAAGGCACGCATTGTATTCGGCTTCGAACCATTATGCAAATGATTTATAGCAGAAAGATTGCCGCTACAAGAATAAATGCATTTTCAACGCCCCGTGTTAATTGGATACGAATCTGCACGGTATTGTTTAGCATATTTGCAAATTAATTTCTTTCCAAGCGCCTGCCATCATTTACAGAGCTCCTCGTGGTAATTATTGTTAGCTATTGCTATTATTGTGAATGGCATCTGTTCATATGTGCAGTTTTTAATAAATTTTCAGTCAATTAAGTGTATTGACATCAACAATTTTCCATACATGCTCTACATATTATTCTTAATTTAAATAATTCTTGCGTTGTATTTAACTGAAAAGTATTTATCTCCGCAATTGATATATGACGTTTTTTAAAAATTCATCTAGGATATATGCTTACTTATCACTCTTTTTCTGGATCAGAAGGACTAACATTTATAAAAGAAGCTATAGTTTATTATATTTAAAATAGGTAAGTTAGAGGCAAAATTTTACTATCAATTACAAAATATTAAAGTAAAATTTAACATTCTGTAAGCAATTTAAGACACAATTTCATGCTTTTTAGTGATAGAGAGTTTTTAGTTAAAAACATCAGAGAGACCAAAAATGAGTCTTTTAAAAATTATTAATATCAGTATCAACTTGTAGGGCTTTAACCTGATAGAAAGAATTGCATAAAATATTATATTTAACTGTATAATTGTATAAAACTTTGTATTCTATAGTTTACATTTTGATAAATGAATATGAAAACAGTAAAATATGCAACAAAAGAATTTTATTCATTGCATTCCCTTGGTAGAATTTTTGAGATTGTCAAATCTCCACAATTATTCGATAAAAGGTCACTGCTCGGTTTATAATACTTTAAATGTAATTGAAGCTTTATCGTGAAAGATAAATTTGCACTGGTATATAAAGAGATATTGAAAGCAGTTTAATAATCAATATTTTGTAGACTTATTTTGCATAATAAGTCCAAATATAACATTAGATAATATTGTTAATTGAGCATATTAAGCATAAAATTGTATTTGAAATTCTAAAAGTTATTTGCATGATAAAATTGTTTTACCGAGTTTCACACTGACACAGAGATATTACAACCTGAAAAGGTAGCATATTTAATGCAAAATTTTATCTTCTTCTAAATGGAGTTAATAAACAATCAATTTATTATCATTAGTTGATTATTAATGGTTCGAAAGATCTAAAAGTCAAAACGTGTAATCGTAATATATGTGATCTTTCTCTTACTGACATTTTAATTGTCCAGAAATTCTAATGAAACCATATAATTGGTAAATTATGGTTTTAAAGGAGTTTTTGTGTAATTGTAATTAAGTTATTGTCAAGAACAACCAGCTCACATAGTATGATAAAAAAAATAATTTAGAATTTTTATACCACAAAAAATGTAATCAGTATTTTGTGAGATTTGTAAATTTCTTAAGCAACAAATCTCTCAAAATACCAATTTCAATATGCTTTTGTTTTGATTTTGAAAGTTTATTTACTGTATTAATACCATACTATGTGACTATATAATAATTATAATTACTTTAAGTAAACTATATATCAATACATATTGCAAACATATTGAGAAATACCGCGTATGCAGTATTGCAAAAAATTGTATAAAACTGTTAAAAATGAATACCACTTTAAAGTAGTTTTGTTTCTTGATTATAAAAATATGAAAAATATTTTTATTTGTTGATTGTACAAAGCAACACACAAATTTGGGCCTAATATGAATACTTTATCTTATATAGCAAATATTTATGTAATTTAAGACTGTTTTTGAATATTTGTAATGCTTTAAAATTACTATAACTAATGGTTGTGGTTTCCTGAAGAAAATCCAGCTACATTAATGTTAAATAAGATTGATACTTATAGAAATGTAATTTAATCTGATATTGTTATAACACGAATTTACAAAATTTTAAATCAGCGAATTTGCTAAAGGTTTCGAATTAATATTTTTAGGGCAACATTAATTTAGAACAGCTTCTTCTGTAATGTTCTATAATCATTGGAAATCATTACAAAAATATTAAGAAGGAAATTAAATTTTATTTCATTTATTACCTTAAACATACAATGCGTTCTAGAGAAAACAGACTATATGCTACTTCTATGATTTATAAGTAGGAATTATTCAAACCATTTCCACAATATTCGTATCATTAGGGAAGAAAGGAAGTTAACAAGTGAAATAATGCCTATGAATATTTGAACAAATATGTACTTGTATTTTATTCCCTATCAACTAACAATCAAATTTTACTTTTAAAAGTAAACATTTCCAAAAACCTTGAATGTTTGATGGCTATTACCTACTTTTCAAAATTTCTTTTTCCATGCATTTATCAATTCAATGGTAAATCATTGCTTTTGCTATAGACACTGAGTTTTGATGATGTACTTTATGTTTTCTTTAAAATAGCAGTATCAGCTGGGATAAGGTCTAAGTCTACAGAGATTTTTCCGGTTTCTTTCCTCATTCAAAGTTAATGCTAGCACTTTTTGTCCATGTTTTTTTTACCTTCTTTTTGACACGGCAATGGCTCCAAACAAGAACTTTCAACAAGAGAAACATTGATTAGTGGAATCTTATCTTGGAGAATAAATATTGGAGTCCAAGATGAGATAGGAGTGCTTTGTTTGGTTTTCACGCTGGCTGGCTCTTTTTACCATCGATTTATTGGCTTAGTCCACAAAGCACCTGAGCACAAAACAACACCAACGCTTTTTATATTCAGGTATTATTATTGGAAGCTATGTGTGCTCAATATTTTTGTCGGGAGATTAATGGGGAGATTTCCAGTATTATTCTTCACGTCATGGGAACGTGATTTCCATTAATCCATACATAGAGGATCCTTTTGTTTCAAAAGAGCCATGTTTTTATTATTTTTTCAAAAAATGTTTCAAACTTGATCAAAAGATTTCTTTTAATTTTCACTAAATATTCCTATAATGCATGATAGATTCTATTGTAGAACCCTTGTAATTTATCATGAGCATTTGTTTTTTGAGGTATAGCAAAGACAGAAAAATATAACTTCTGGGAAACATTTCCTGTAGAATATCTTAATATGATATTGGTGATATGATACATGAATGATAATGGAAATATAAATATTTCCATCATCTGGAGCTTTGAAACATTATCTGAACAAGAGTGAAATTTTAAAATGACAAATATTAAATGTATTTAATTATTTAATATAATTTAATTTTTTTTGAAATTGAGTTTTTATATGTTTAGATTTCATACAGAATTGCCGGCTGAAAAACAGTTTTTTAGCAGTTTTTATGTGTGTTATATTGCTATATATGTATATTTTATATTGAATGCTGATATATATATATATATATATATATATATATATATATATATATATATATATATATATATATATATATATATATATATATATATATATGCATGTGTGTGTGTAATAACTCATTAATTAACAGGATAACACTTAAGAAGCTCTAATCTTAAAAAACATTTTTGTTAAGGATCCTATTAAATCTTAGAACAAATGAAGTATAAAAATATACTATGATTTGTATTGTTGAAATTTTAGAGGTCACATAAAATTTGAAAGAAAAATATTAAAATAGCACCAAGCTGTGGTTCTAGTAAAGTCAAAATTGTAAACATTTTGCACTTAGTTACGATAGCTAAAATAGCGATTCTCCTTTTTTGTTAAAATGTATATGTATAAAAGCTAAAAATATGATTTTTCAGCATCCTATTAAATTTCTTAAAAATGTAACGAATTTCATTGAGAAATAAAGATAAAGCAATGGAAATTGAAGAAAAGAGCTAATATTTCCAGATACATAATTATGTACAACTATGTCCAGCAATTAAGGTAATATTATGTAATAACGTTTAGAAATTGGTTTTACAAGGGAAATGAGAATCAAAATCCAAAACTTTCTGAAAATAAGAAAAATCCAATACAAAAGAAATTTTTCAAAAATTCTAATGAAATTAAAGTTTATGGCAGGTAGTGCACCTATTCA
This sequence comes from Latrodectus hesperus, assembly GCA_037975125.1. Taxonomy (NCBI): domain Eukaryota; kingdom Metazoa; phylum Arthropoda; class Arachnida; order Araneae; family Theridiidae; genus Latrodectus; species Latrodectus hesperus. The sequence continues at coordinate 52,778,231 of CM075853.1, read as the reverse complement.
GTGAGAATTTATCATATGATTTAGGTATTTAAGGAGAGAGAAATTTGAAATATTTTGCAAAAATATTCAGCTTTCTGATTTCTGCATATTTCATATCATGCTTTTATTAAGGGTCATGAAATAATTGATTTTTCTGCAAACTTCTATATTTTTTGGTAAAACTTGTTTAGATTAGAATGATGCATTTCGATTGTCTGATATATGACAAACTAGTTACTTTGATCTATTTCTCTATTATCTGAAGAATTTCAGATTTTATTATTGTTTTCTCAAGTTTGACAGAAAAATTTTCATATTGGGCATCCGATTTTTATGTTGTGGAAAAATTTGCATTTTCATTCTAATTTCTATAAATTTTTATATAATATCATCAAAGAAAATTTCTAAAAAATTTCTAGAAACATTTTTTACTTTTCCTCTTAGTCTTGGAGATTCTCAGAATTTATATCAAAATTATAGTACAAATTCTCTCAGATTTGTTACCAATTTTGTAAAATATTTAATGAAACATTCACTTTACTTAAGTAGTGAATAACTTCTGCCGATTTTTTTAATTTAGATTAATTAAAAGGTTATCGCTGAAAAAAAGCTTGCATAAGAAAGCCTAAGTCACGTTAGCGCAGATTATTTTGTTAATTAAATGAGAGGGATTTTTACAGATGTTAACTTAAGCTTTTAAATTGTAACATTCCACTGATACAAAACTTATAATATGGATTAAATTGTAGTTCAGAAATTTCATTTAAAAGAACTTAAAAGGTGATACATTTGAATAAAGAACTAAAGTTAACTTATATTTACAATTACATTTCTAGTTCTATTTAGAAAAAAAATTTGGATTTTATACTTAAGTATAAATGAGCTACAAAATTAAAGAAAAAAGAATGAGCTCGCATGATTATTGAAAGGATTAAAGAAAAATATTTAGGGACAAAACGAATTTAGAAAGTTTGAAGACAACAGAATAATATATTAATTTTAAAACATGAAATATTTATAAAAATTGTAATCACGAAGGAAAAAGTAATATTTTATATAATTAATAATTTTTACATTTAGATAATTTGCATAAATTAAGATCATGTAAAAGAAATTTTGTAAGATTTTCTAATGATCTAAGCCAAGGTATTATTTTGACTATAATATCGCATAATTTTTTTGTTTATTCTATAAACAGTTTTAGAAATACTGTTTTTATATGTGCTACACTTTTTCCAGAACATTTTTTATTTTTAAGAAAATAAGTTGTGTTAATAAATTTTGCTGTATGAGAATACAAATTTATTGCATTCTTATCTAAACTCAGGGTTCTTATATTTAAACAGAAGCAAGAAGATTGCTAATTTGAATCAATAATTGAAGAATTTAAATCTATTATTTAAAAATAACAATTTTAATGAGATGCATGTAAATTATGTTTTGCTTTGTTAAGGAACACAAACTTGGTTAATTTTTAAAAAGTAGGAAAATATTGCCTGAAACAAAAATCAGTTTTAAAACTGCTTTGAATTTCTTCCACTAATACAATTTTCCATAAATTGTGATCCGTTTTTTATTTACCCAGTGCTTTCTCTTAAATAAAGTGTCTGCTTTTATTAGTGAAGAGAACTGAAATCGGTTTTTATTATTTAATCTAAATGCCAAATTAGCATTCAAAAACAAAGTATAATCATTCTAGAATATTTTCTGTCTGAGTGGTTTGCAATTCGCAAGCAATTTTTTTTATTTGAAATGTATCATCTATAATAAAAATAAAAATTGAAAATATGAAAATAATCCAAACAAAAAGAAAAATAAAAAAGAATCCTTGTTTCACCCAGTTTTAATGACGTTCTTTTGAAAAGTTTTTTGCGAAATCTTTTGCCAGTAATCCGTTAAGAATTTTTCGTCAGTTTTATTTTAAAGAGGAGCTCTTCATTCAACCTCTTCTTAAAAATGAATAAATAGCTTCCAACAGATGGCGCTTGCATCAGCAAAGATTATAGACTTAGACCTCGTTTTGAAAAGAGTTTTTTAGAAGGATTAACTCCTCCAATTTTTCCTTTTGAAAAGATTAAAGTTGGGAAAAGCAATGCAACTAGAATTCTCGAAATTACACTCGTTTTTTGTGTACATATCCAAATATAATGGAATATTTTTTTTAAAAATATTTAAAAGAAGCCAAACTTATTTTTTCTAAGGAAATTTAATATAAATAATAATGATTATATATTATATGATTATATATAAATAATAATGATGACACACACACACACAAAAGTAATCGGCAAATTTTCACGACTGTAACTAATATAAAACATCTGTTTGTCAAATAACACCACAGACAATTAAAATTATCTCATATGGAATAACCAAGCTCAATTGAAGATCAAATTCAAATGTTGTTCTTTGGAAATAAAAAAGAAAAGAACACACACTGTTGAGAAGCTTAAAGAAGGTTGAAGGAAATAAACTAAGGATGTCATGACCTGGAACAATATTTGGGGAAAAAACTTTTTTTGATGAAAAGAAACTCCGTTTAAATGTCTTCGATGTTAATATTAACTAATGGCATGATTTACCACCAATAACTTGATATTTCTTCTGTATATTCTTCAAAATAACATTAGTGATAGGTTTTTGATGATGATGTGGGGATTTTTTTCATATCATGGGAAAGGAGAACTGCAACAAATTTTGGGGAATTAGAAGAGTAAACTCAGTTGTTATAAACCACTGCTATGACAATAATTTATAGATTATAACTGATTTTTTGGTGGAAAAAATTGGAAATATCGGTATGCTAAAAACAACTAAAAATTTGCTTCTGAAAAGGAAGAATCAAGATCTTATGCTTACTAGTCCATAGTTCAAATCTGAATTCTATGAAAACCTTAGGAGGTCATTTTGGCTGGTCAACTTAAGACAATTTTGAGCGAGTTGAAAGTAGCTATTATCGATAAATAGGACAAAATTCTCAAAACTTGAATCACAAACGTGATTAATTCAATGAAAAATCATGTGTATGAAATCATTTAGAAAAAGGTGAGTAATAAAATATTTTTTTAGTTTCACAACATTTTTGATATTAGTATACATAATTTTGTGGCAGATCAAAAAAATGAAATTATTGATATGTTATGCATAAAAATTATTGATATATGATTTCATATTTTATTAATTTACACCAACTTGATTTAATTTAGAAAAAATTGTAAATGTAAAAATCTTAAGTTAAAGTAGCTTTATAATTTATTAACATACTGTGTAACATGTTAAGTAACGCCCTGGTACGAATGAGAATTAAAATGTTATCTTCATATTATGATTCCTTGGTAAAATGTAAATATTCTCAATGCATGTAATTTAAAAATGCTATGAATGACCATGCAACGGTAATTTAATGTAATTTTATAATAATTAGTGAAATTTCATGTTAATAAAATGCAAAATATTATCAACAACATTTTTTAAATGACAATAAAAATTAAAATAGCTCAAGATTTAAATACTCTGTTAATTTTAGAATGTTTTTCACAATGAATTTATATCATCAGATATTGAGAGAAAGAGAGAGATCAGCATTTGCCATCCATTGATTTATTTTTAAAATTAATATAACAGTGTTTTTTTAGTGAAATGTAGGTTTTAATTACCATGAAATTTAATTTAAAATTGAAACTGATGAATAACAGTTGTAATTCGTAAAGCGGAAGTAGTTACATTAAAATAATCTAAGACAGAGAATTCATTACTTCATGAAGAGTCGATCTTGAAATTAGTTACAAAGTATACAGACAAGAATATATTAAAATAGTTATGTAAAACAAATATTTTACAACACAATGGTTATTATGATTAATATTACCTTAAAATCGAAGACACAGTTTATCCATATTTATTACATTATCTATTTTTCTAATTAATTTTTGTATTGAATGTATTTTTTTGCATACTATTGTACATTAGTACATGTCCATAGTTTATGTACATTAGTTACATTAGTTTATGTACATTACTTTATGTACATTAGTACATAAAGCTTTGAATGGATAATTATCACTGGTTTTATTCTCTTCGTTCTTTTCCTCGACAGTAGTAGATTGTCTCGAGAAACTGCCCAAGCAGAAAACCACGCAACCACTAAGACAAAAAAAGACAGAAGATCGAATTTAATTCTCGTGTTCGTTTCTGGGAGCAGATTCGAAGGGAAAAAATCTTCCAGAGATTTCATTTCCGCTTTCTTCCGAAAAATAAAAGAAAAGAAAGAAAGAAAAAAAGAAAAGAAATAGAGATGAAATGACGTTTCTAGCAGAAATAGGACTTTTCTTTCTTACACGCAGAGAAGGAAAGAGGATAACAAACAAAATGATTTTCCTTGTGAGAGCTTGGACATTGACAGCGATAAGAAAGTTATTCCTGAACTGGTGACCCCTTGTCTTTCAAAGGGGGGCCAATGGAATTGGTTCGCTTTCCGCGATCCTCCTTTTCTTTAGCTTCTTTCCACGGGGGGTAACAGAACGTTTTTCTTCGCGAAATTGGTTTCTTGCCAGGGTCAATGTTTTCTCAGTCAATTATCATCATTCTCTCCCTTCAGTCAGCTTCATCCCTAAAAAGAAAAAGAACGAGGGTTGATCACTTTTATAGCTCCAACTGGCCTAGAACTGTCACTTCACAATCTCGCCCGTCTTTCTTTCGTTTCTTGTGGTTGATATGTGCCACTAAATAAGTTAGGGAATCTAATCAGTAAAAATGTTATTAAGTAATTAGTAGTTTCATTAAATATATTAACTATAATTACATTGTTGATTAACTGGAAGTTAGAAAAAAACGGTACCAGGAGGTTTTATATTAGAAAGATTTATTTTAAGAGGAAATTTTTTACGTATCATTAACACAAATATATACAAAAACTCACATGAAGCATTTTCGAAGTATTATTATTATATGATAAAACACATGAAATGTTTTATCATAAAATAATTGTATAAATTCAAAACATTTTAGAGTTTGACTTTTTGTGATTCAATATTTCCAAGAAAATTAAAACTGATCTTTTATTCAAAACATTCGACAAAAATATTTATTAATTCTTATTATTTAATTAAATAGGATACTAATGTTATATAATAAGTTATAGCATTGATTGCTATTTAGTACGCAAATTGTTTCAAAGCAAATTAATATTTTAAAAGGATTTCAAATTTTCGGGTTCCAAGTTTTACCAAAAATTTATAAATGGATTGCTTAAAAATATTAGAAATAAAAAATATTAAAAGTTAATTTTCTTCATTTTAAAACTTAGAACTAGCTTTGAGGAATAACTAGCAGTCTTTACCCATATAAATATGTAACTCTTATTTAACATTTTTATCATTATCATGATTGCATTGTCTTTTTAAAACTCTTTTATTCAAATATTTGAAAAATGAAAAATCTATGTTGAATAAGAATAATAAATAATTTTTTCAGATTTGCTAGGTATAAAGTAAAGGCTTGTTAGCACCTAGATTGATATAGGAGCAACATTTATGTATTAATTAGTTTTCTAGCAATGAAATGACTCCTTTAGCGAGGAATTTCAACACGCAGACATCAATATATCAAAGTGGGTATAACTTGCATGATAACAAGAACATGTTTGCGTTTTTCTTCATTTGTGAAAATTTAAAAATATGTTTATAGATGCTACTGGCAATATTGATTATGCTTACTACTATGGCGCAATATAACTTTAATAATAAATTTTAGTTAGTTTCTTATAAAATCACACCATTAATAGACATTATTAAAAAATAATATAACATACATTAAAATCATTTTTTATTAAGTTCCACCATTTTAAATAAAGTGATAAATTATTGATTATTAGCATTTTTAATAATTTTTCAGTTCTTCTTTGTATGCTGACATTGAAATATAATTCAATAAAAGAATGTTGGTAATGATTTGGGATAAAATCTTGGAACATGTTTTGTAGGGATTTTTAATCACATCAGTTTCTTTAATCACAATATTTTATACATCAAAAACTTTGATTTTGTTCTGGGTTTCAATTTTTTATCCTAAGTATACCTACCAACATGTCCTAAACTTGTTTAATTGTAGATGATGAGAAAAGTTAGCTGGATACTAAAAGACATTAACACCACAAAGACATTATTACAATATAGTTTTTACCGATTGCTATTAGCAGAAATTTATGTAGCAACTATATAAGTCGCTATGATTTGTAGTGTAGCAAAGTAGATATCCATCTACTTTGCTGTACCATTGGTTAAAAAATGTTACTCTGACTTACCTATGAGCAACAATTCTCAATTAATTTATATATTTAGTAGATTAAATATAATAAGTTATTCCAGAAAATGAGTCCTTACCTGGCGCATTTTAAATAAAAGACGTGTGATTGTTAGCAACAGCCGAAGAAGTTACGTTTCTGATTGCGAGTGATTCCTCGCGCAATAATGACCTGGGACCAGAATCAATGCGATGGATAATGTGGGTTCTCTAAACTACAGACTCTCTCAGCGAAATTTTATCATAATGTTTGGTTTAATATGGCACAGAATCAGTTTTTCAATAACTTAGTATCTGTAACCTAATGATGTGTACTTTTTCAACGAAGATAATTCTTTATAGCATTTTTGAATACGTTTTGATTACAGTCAGTAAATTAGATCTGCTAGTTTAACATTAAAAGACCATCATTAAGTACATTAGCTATTTTAAAAGCATCACATTTTATAAACATGCCATACACCTCTGCAGGTTTCACTTCTATATCTTCAATTCTTTGGGGAAATATTAAAAAAAAAAGCTTGCTTTTAAAGTTTTATAATTGTAATTCAGTTTCTTTTTTGTGTTCGAAGTTCAACTTATAACGCATATCCCTTAAAAAAATTTGCTCACCAAGAAAGGAATATCAAAACCTTCTGTTCATAAATTACTCATAATTTTAAAAATAATTTTGGAAAGATAAGCTTTAATGTATAATTAAAAATTAAATTAATAAAAAAAATTAAGAAGAAATTTAAAAATCATTTTTTTTACCATACATTATTTTTTCTCACAGATTTTGTAAACAAATAGAAACCATTGTAGTCTGGGGGTGTAAGACATCATTGATATGTCTGAAAGCGGAGGATTTGATTCTAAACCCACCTGAATATGTACTGAATAAACTAACTTAATTTGTAGTAAAAATGACTGAATATTTTAAAGCCACTTTAATGACATTGAAGCAAAATATGTGCCAAGAATCGTTTAACAATAATGTTTAGAATATCAGATGAAAAACAAAGGGAATTAAGATTTGTTGAACTTTTTTATTTTAGTTGAAATTTTCTTCAGTGGAAAATACTAGAAAAAAAAATCAAATCACAGCTATTGAGCAAAAAATAAAATCGGCATTTTTTTAACGTCTTGCAGAAGATTGCTTCGTGAAGGTCGATAATGGCAGTATGAATGACGTGTGACGATTTTGACAAGCAATAGAATAGAAATGGGGGCTAGAAGAAATATCGATAAATATATTCGATAAAAGAGATTTGAACCTTTAAAAATGTTCTTACTCTATAATAATAATAAGAAATAAAAAAACTGTAGAACATTTATATATTTGGATATACAAGCAGTAAAGGATTTGAATATTTCAACCATTTCATTTTCAAATTACTGGTTTTGGAGTCAAAAAGACAAAGAAGTCTAACATTTCCCGATTCTTACAAATAAAGGTTAAGCTTGTTATCATACTGGATCAATGTTTTAGCTTCCCAAATAAAATTCCAATTTTTGTGAAAACTTTTGTTTTTCAGATTACAGAATTAAATTTGAAATTTAAAAGCCATTTATGCCGATTTTATCTGAAATGACTCATGTAATTGAATTTAAAATTTATTTCGAAAAAAATTAGCGATGAAACTATACTTAACTCCCATTTAAACTTACTATAAAATAATTTAATAAGTTATTTTCATCCATAGTGTACATAATTAAAGGATCGATTGATGAAATTGCCACTTGATACAGATACAAAATATGAAATCAACGAATTACTAATTAAATTTATGTCATACTTAATGAAAATAATGTTTAAAAAGGTAATTGGTCTCTGAAATCATCAAAGTACTTTAATCAAAATTAGTGAAGCATTTTGTTCAAATGATATGTAGCATAGAGGTTTCACATGTGTAGGTTTTATAATTAGTTGATTTATTTTGGTTCAGATAAAACTCTCTTTTTTTCCTTTGGTGACCAATAAAGTAGCACACTTTTTTTGATCAAGTAAAATACCAAGGTTAGAGAACATGATTTCTAAATCTATGCTAAACCAATAAATTTTCAGTCTCAAAATCTGTTTCCATTGCTGATGAAAGTTAAAGTTACTTTTGTTTTGTGCTTTTACGTAAGAGAATTTGATTAAATCTCTATTACTGATTAAAAATGTTTTTTACTTCATTTATTAATAATTTACATTTTTAATTTTTCGTTAATGTTTCGAATTTTAACCAAAATTTCATTAATTTGAGTAGTATTCTATCAGTAAATATAGAATGAAAAATATTTAGTATACACTGAAATAAAAAAAGTTAAAAAATTATCTTTACGTTATTTTATTCACTAATATAAAGTTAGTTCTGACATTTTATTATTTATCGAATTAAAATTCCTTGACATTTATTTATTGTTTAGTTAGGTAGATTTAGAGTTACTAAAGATTGTGCAAAAAATGTGCTAATATTTTGTAATGATTCCCTCAATTTAATAAATTAAAAAAAATTAGTACTTTTCTGTTAATTGAAATTATGCTAAAACATACTAAAATGTTTTCTATACTATTCAGTTATATTTTTGATAGCAATTTTTTATTACATTCTCTAATTTGCATAATAACTTGTGCCTTTAGAAATCAGATTGGATATGGTAAAAAAGTTTTGCAAGAATTTTTTATTTTCTTCCAATTTGCTGCATTTATGTTTGAAACCTACTTTTGTTTCCCTAATAATAGAAATCTGATGAATAATTATGAGGAGAATGCTACCATAGCAATCCTTTAGAACAAAAATTATAAAAAAGATATTTTCGATGAATTTATTTAACAATTCATTTTAAAAATGGTTTTCTTATAATCGTAAATTTAAATCATTGTTTATTGTTGTAAAAAGCTTTTAGTATTTAAATGTCAGAATTCTTTACTTTCGTACTCTTACATTATTCTTCCTTTCATAAATAGGTTATGCTTAAAAATTTTAACCAGAAAAAACTTAAAAATTTTCATTTGATATAGAAAAATAAATTAAATGATTAGCTTCCAATAACACGAATGTTTACTTCAGTCTAACTTTTATTGGAGTCCTTATTGTTTTACCATTATGAACTTATTTACGATAAGATTTTATTTCAATTATTTTAAAGGTATCCTTTTTCATAGGGATAAAACCATGACCTCAAAATGTGACCCCATTCTAATGAAGCTTTCGAAGCAAAGCGAAACAAAAATAAAGCTTTCAAAGCAGAAATAGATCTGTTTGGCCCGAAGAAACGTGTGCATCTGATTAAAATGTAAACAAGCTTAAGTAGAGTTAGTTCTGAATAGTTATGAGAGTACTTTAATAATTTCTGCAAATTTAAGTTCGAAGCGTGATTTCATTTAGATGTCGTTTGTTATTTTGATAGGTTGAGTTGAGTCCCTGCTGCAAATCATTGGTCAAATCAGCGATGATAAAAATGGGACATTTATATGATAGATTTGTCTCCCAACCATACGTATGATCAATATGTACTTGATAAAGGGAAAAAGGGTAATCTCTTTGGGCAAAGCAACATGTCAAAACAGTGTAGAACTCGTTGTCTGCCAGTAATTGTATGTGGGAGAGTGTTATCCTATTGGAAAACTCCTTTTTGAATTTTATTATATTTTATCGTAACTAGTCAAATCATCCCTCCCATATAAAGATTTAATAATAGAGTGTGTAGAATAAAGATAAGTGTTTTATTATCACAGGTAATAACGTTTTAAGCCATGACTTAAAGTGTCTATCCCACAGAAAGTTTGATTCCGACTCTCATGTGGCTTACCAACCAACATATGGCCTTCATTGGCAAAAAGAATAGAAATGATGCTCGTGGAAGATCATTAAAGCATATAGAAATGAAGATCTGTAGATAATTTCCTTGTCTTCCAATTTTACAATAAGACAACACTGAAGTAGCAGATAGCAGTTATTTAAAGTGTATGGCACGAATGCAACAAGGAGTGTATGGCTCAAAACTCATTTTTAACCAATCAGTTAATTACAGTTCATTGCATCACTTTGGTGAGAACAAAAATTCTAATTTATGTTGCAGATTCAATACAATGCATATAAGCCATTGTATTGGATTCAATACACGCAACAAATACAACACTAAGTTACTTCTCGATAGTAGATTGTGTGCATCTGACCACCTGTTTCCTTATGGCATTGCTTTCCTATGGTCATTGCTGGCAACAATTACGTACAAAGGATAACCCTCGATAAGTTTCTCCGCAAAAATGCTAAATATGTGAACATTCCCTTAATCGTAACCCTATATTACTTCCTTTTTGAACTAATTCAATTGCTGATACGGCTCTTTTTACATTCTTTATATCGCTTTTACGATTCCAAGTTTCTCACCACATTTAATTTAGACTTAATTAACTTTACTTTAGGTATTTAAATCAAGTGCTATTTGAGCATTCCTTATAGTGCGATCAAACGTGACTCTAATTCTTAAATAGTGAAATTTAAATGTCGTCATCTATTTATTTTATCAATTAATATAAACTGGAAGTATAAAAGACGAAAATGTTTTATTATTTATATTTATTGACATATGGTACAGATGATATTCTCTTGTATTTATTCCGATTGTAAAAATAAAAAAGTATCATTTGGTAATTCTACTAAATAGATATTATAATGATTTTTTTATGAAAAATCATTTATATGATATGAAATCAGAAAGGTATGCTACAATGGAGTATTGCAGAGAAAAATTAATTGTTTCATCATATATTTTAATAATTTACTAAACAAATGAAATAAATGAGTAGGAACTGGAGTGATAAAATAAAGAAGACTGGAACTGTAAAATTTAAAACTGTAAATGAACAGGACTATGAACACACACACATCTGTATACAAATAATTATCAATATTTTTTAATTTCTTATATATATTAACCGGCAAAATATAATTCGAGTCTCAAGTAATCTATATGTATTCTAGAAATAAAACTTTTGTAATAAATTTAAAAAAATGCTACAAAAAATTTACAAACGAAAAACAAAAAAGAACTTAAAGCAAATCAGGAGTAATTGCTTATAGTGATAAATTATATTAAAGAATTCGAACCAGAACAAGAAAAATTTGGTAAAATTTAGCAGAAGGTGATTATACTAGAAAGGAACAAAACTGATACTAAAAAAGCATTCTTTATATTAAATTTACTTATACGATTTATTTAAAAAAATGTCATCAAAAGAAGTAGCCATTTTTGTTAAAACGTATTTTAATATGCCCTCATACCTTTAGAAACTTCGAACTCGTACAGTATAAATGACTTGTGCGCACGGATGATTCACATGAGTAATTCAAAATGCCTTTTTGAATATGTGTTCTGAGTATAAAGGAATTCAAAGAACTTTCAAGTGGATAAGTTTTAACTCCATTCATCCGAAAATGCATTCAAAGCCTCATAAGTGATTCCTTGGTAGAAAATTGTGTTCCTTTCTCTCAGTCGAATGTTTCTTTCTTTGTATTTTCGAACAGGGCTTTCTTCAAAAGAAATAGTTGCAATAAAGAACAAAATCATGGAAAAAAATGGAAAGAAAATGGTCGGAGGCTGTCCATACCACAGTTCCTCCTTCCAATATCGTGAAGAGCGCTTTCCGGTCATAAGTTCTTCAAAAAGAAATGTTTCTGGGTTCATCAGTTGACGGACAATTGAGCATTTCCGGAAATACTCACTGTCAAAAACTTCGGGAGCCGTTAGCCGTACGTCTGTACTCGAAAGCTGGATTGCAAGACACAGAAAAATGTCTCTTTACCCCCCGGCTAGAAAAGAAAAATCCTCCATTCGACCATGCTAGCAGAAAGCCCATGAACACAGTACTTTCCGAACTAAAATACAGCTCTCAAAGACATCTTGGTGTGGATTTTGCTTCTCAGCTTTTTTTTCTTCTTACTTACAGGTTTTTCTTCAAAAGAAAAGGCGAAAAAAGCACACATTTTCTATCTATATTTCTTTCATCTTTTATGGCTCTTATCCAGTTGTTAGGACAGGACATTAGAGTTTGATATTCGAGACATATTTGACGAATAGGAATGATTGCTGGCGACATTTTCTGAACCCATTTGCTACCTCCTATTTCAAGAAAGAAGTGCCACTTTATAGTGGCGTTTCATTAAATAAAGTTGTGGTGACGAAATATTGCATACACGTAGAAACTAGATTTCTTAGATATTTCATAGCTTATTGTTTCTTCATATGTTAAGAGCGATATTTTTGAAAAAATGTAACAATAGCTTCTCCGACTTGAAATTGAAAGTCATTATTCTAAAATTCCAAATTTTCTTCTTAAATGGTATTAAGAGAAATTTTTTCAAAAATGATTGCTGTATGCTTTACAGATATTTTAAAAGTAGATTTTACCCCTTTATACGTCGAGTTCCAGATATAAAGTATTAAAATAATATGAGGGAGAGAAAGAGAGAGAGAGTTGCTACATTCTTAATTTATCTGAAACCATATTAAATTATTTCTTAAGTGAAAAAATATTATCATATTATTTTAAATGGTTATGTATTAAAAGACTTAAAAAGATGATAGATATTATCTGAACTGGAAGATGTTGATTTGGAGAGATAACTATTCAATATGCTCATGTAAAGCATTTAACATATGGTGGGAAAATGCTCAATATTGAGAGACTAAAATTTAGTGTTTTAATTGATAATGCTACAGCTAAAATAGTCTGAACCTTTCTTGTAAAGATTACAATAAATTACTGACAATTTTTTAAGTTTAACATTTTAAATGCAGTTATTACAATATAATATAATATGCTAACTAATTAAATTTCTTAGAAATGTAAAAATTTAAACACATTTTGTACTTTTCATATTTGTTAATATTTATCTTGTAAGACCATATCGACATGTGCAGTTCTCTATTGCCCTGAAGTGGGCATACTAAATGAGCTGTCAATTAAAAATGCTGTTTATGTTATACTATTTGTTTCTTGTTTGTCTAGTTAAATGAAAATAAACTATAATCCGAATCAAAGAAAATGAAATAGTAAGTTAATTAAGAAACGAAAGCTAGAGTGGAATTTAGGGTGAGTGAAAATTATCTTATATAAAATTGTCATTACACACATGTGGATGAATTAGGAATTTTTCAATATATTTCAATAAATGGTGATGATGGAATATCATGATCATCGTTAGAAAACTATTTTTTAAATAAAAAACGAGGCTGGTTTATACACATATTAAAAATATTTATGTTTCCTCAATAAAGGGAATATTGAGGGGGTATTTTGAATTTAGTGGATATTATGGTATTTTGAATTTAGTGGATATTATGGTACTTTGCATTTGGTAGATATTATGGTATATTGTATTTAGGGGATATTATATAGTATTTTAAATTTAATGGATATTAAATAATGAATTTAATGGATAAAAATATTTCTATTTCATCAAGGGAATATTGAGAGGGTATTTTGAATTTAATGGATATTATGGTATTTTGAATTTAGTGGATATTATAACTACCTTTCTAATAATTAGATGCATTGAAACAAGAACTCAGAGATTATTTTAGGCACAACTTCTTCATTAATTATAAAGTTTGATTATTCTACAAAGCTATAGTGGAAATAAAAATGAAAAGAATAGTTTTCAACTGTATAAAACTATTCTTAAAAACTTTTCTTACAATTTATGTTAGAGTTTCAAAGCTTCTAAAATAGCAAATAATTTTACTCCTTCTAATAAGAAAAATAAACTCTCCAAAAATAACAGCATAATTAACAGAAAATCTGCATCTATTCTAAATAGTTTGGTATTATGCAGCTTACTTTATTACAACCTGTTTACGTGCTCCTAAGTTTTGAAATTTTCTATAAATTAGCTTCTAAACTTTGTGAGATTTATGCGATGATTATTTTTTATGTGTTCTGATCTAATTTTTCGGAATTGTAAGTCTAAAAAATATTGTCAAGCTTTTTCGAAAATACACAAATACAGCAATTCATATTTTCATTTCATATTTATTCAAAGGTGAAGGAAACCCATTTTCATCCTCAATTCGAATTTTAATGGCTAGTGTTTGGTTTAAAGGGAAATTGTGTTGGAGAGTTTGAAGGGTCAACCCATTTTCAAATATTTTCGGGAGTAGCTTTAAATAAAGATGCAAATGAGAACGAAAATACTGAGTTATTTTTTATTTTTACAATGTATGTAAAGGATTCTTTTCATGAATTAGTTGCTATGTGAGATTTATATGATAGCGGAAGCACTTCTCTCTTTTTAACTACCAATTGCTTGATTAAACGGGTATTTTATATGATAGAGATGAATTTGATCGGCATATATTGTAGAAAAACAAACACAATTTCTTTTAGTTATTCCAGACAACTGACAGTGAAAAGGTTAGATCCATGGTGGAAAAGACTGTGTTTATTCAGAAATATATATGGCTACATTGAGGAAGATAGAGAAGGTAAAATATCTGAATTTAAATGTTACTTTATCCCATTTAGCTTCATCCAGGATCAACTTCAAGTCCTTTCACATATTTTAAAATCAAATGCTGTCTGCATAATTATAAGGTATAATTTGATATGGAAAATCCTCTAATTCATTGCAGCTCAAAAGACAAATAATACAAAGATGATCTAATTTTTCTGCCGCTAAAATTTCGCAGAAGTAAATTGCAACCATAGTTGATATTAAGCAATGTTTAAATAAACGGAGTATTTCCAGAGCAAAGAGATTCACGTATGGCGTAGAAAAATGATAAAAACGATCCAGTAGATAGCTTTTGCTTATTCACAACTAATATGGAAAGACAAACATGCCATTTTTTTGCCACATAAATTCATTCATAACTTTTATGATATGATGGAAATGATTTTCCATCACCCCCACACGTTTTATTATCAGAAAGTGATAAAACACGTTCTTTTATAGTCAAATTATTAATTTTATAATTTTTTTTGCTAAAAATACATGTTTTGAGCAGCAGTAACATGTTATTTATAATAATATACCACAAGCAAAAATTCTTATAATCATTAGTATTAATTGCAATTTCTCCACCGATTTTCCGTTTTTGTACGACCTTTTAAGACACACTCTGTTACAGTCAGAATATTGATACATATCAATATATTGAAAAATAATTAAAAATTAAAAGCATACTTTTACAAAATAATATTTTTGAGAAGTTTATTCAGGAATTAAATGTGTCTTCAATGTATATTTTTTAAAATTTGTTATAATATAATGTGCAGAATATGTAATCCTGGAGAATTATCTACCCTACCTTTTGCTGAAATATTTTTTGGGTAATAATATTTAAAAAAATATTTCAGTAAATGGTAAGGAGATAACAGTTTGCATTTTCATGGGAATTACGTCTAAAGAATAAACTTTTTCAAGAAATATTCTTATGATTAATGTCAAAGTATTTACATTTAAGTATAATCATTAACTCATCTCAGATTATCATCTTTCCATCTCATTTAACAAGCAGTGTAAATAACACCTTGATGTTTAGGCTCCATATTTTGAAAACAAATTAACATTTTAATTTTTTTAGGATTTAATTATGAACTCGCATTTTGCAAGCACTTTTGCCTGAGTTTGTTGCGGCATAGTGAATATGCCTTGAGAAGTAGTCGTTATCAGGTTCGATACTACTTGTTCTTGAAAAATGTATGATGGATATTCGTTTTCAATCTCATCTTATGCGCAACTGTTATGGTGAGTGTTTGGGACATTTCCTGATATCTTATTTTGCAAAATGTGAAAAACTCCAGTGTCGGAGAAGAAATTATCCAAAAGTAATGAGCTGTAAGGATTAGCATATAGTATTGATTATTAATATAGTTTTCAGTTTTTTGGCTATCCAAGCTGCAATTCTGGCAAAATTGTGTTAAGTTCTTTCTAATATACATATATTATTCGTGATTAGGGGGATTTAAGCAGATAAATTGAGTTTTAAAATCTTTTTTTATAAAAAAAATATGCGTTAAAATTACACCCACACACACCTATATATATATATATATATATATATATATATATATATATATATATATATATATATATATATATATATATATATATATATATATATATATATATATATATATATATATATATATATATATATATATATATATATATATATATATATATATATATATATATATATATATATATATATATATATATATATATAATTTGCTTTCAGTATCCTAAAAATATTGGCTCAAAAAATAACATAATATTTTTAAACTGTCTTTTTATTTTAAATAAGTATATTTTTTAAGAAAAACTTGAATTTTTTCTATAGTGAAGTATTTTTATCAACTTTCCTTAATTTGGTAATCTTGTGATTTTTTTTCTATAAAATGCCTTATTTTAAAGTAAAAAAATATATGCCAACCAGATAAAGACAAAAATATTTTAGTCTAGAAAAAATAAAAATCAGTGATACATTTTCGTAAGGTTTCTTTAAAATAGCTCATTTTTTTCCAAATACATCAAATTTTAAATTATTTATGATGCAGAAAATTGAATAAAGTTTAATAATAATCTTAGCAATATTTTATAACAAACTTATGACCAATGTTAAATAAGTAGCCGCAGTATTTTTATATTCGGTTAAAGCTTAAATATTCCCCTTTATACATAACCACATATCAAAGAGAACTTCAAATATTAAATGCGCTTTAGAGCCATGAGATTTTGGTCATTCTCCTTTCCTCGGTCATAATGACGGCAGGGAGCACTGCCTAAGTGTGAAATTTGACCATGAGCTCGTTAAGCAATTATACTTTGGAGGAATGAATTATCCTTCTAGGCTGTTGTGAAGCATTTACTTAATAGGATTCTGAATGCTCTTGCCCAAAATTAGCATAAAGAAATAAGGGCTATTTGAAATTAATTTGAATTAAGCATCGTTATAAGAGGTGCTTGTATATAAAAACTGGAATTGGAAACGAGTTGCTTTTGTGGGAAGCAACAAATTTAAGTAAGGTAGCTAAAAACTTTTCTACTATTAAATTTAATATATATATATATATATATATATATATATATATATATATATATATATATATATATATATATATATATATATATATATATATATATATATATATATATATATATATATATAATATATATATATATATATATATATATATATATACATACATATATATATATATATATATATATATATATACATACATACATATATATATATATATATATATATATATATATATATATATATATATATATATATATATATATATATATATATATATAAACTCCTGTTTGTGAAAATTGCAACACCACGAAGGACATACGTGAGTGAGCTGAAATTTTCAGGAAATGTAAAGTAGGGCATGATATGCAAATGATTAGAATTGCAGACCGGTAGCGCATGCGTATGGTGTGCAGCGCCCCCGAACGGCGGATCGAACCGAATATAAATAGACGGCTGTTTCGAGGCGTGTATGATTATCGGTGGTTATATGCTAGTGGTAAACGTTAACTGAATCTTTACTATGCCTCTTCGACGAAAGAGAGCGAAATTTGAGCAAATTTCGGAGTTTGAACGGGGCAGAATCGTCGGCCTTCGTGAAGCTGGATTATCTCATGGTGCAGTAGCCGCTCGTGTGCAGCGTAACAGAAGCACAATCATGCGTGTTTGGAAGCTGTGGACGGACGAGGGTCGGACAGCTCGGAAATCCGGGAGTGGACCCCGGAATGTGACGTCAGCTCGCGATGACAGACACCTGGTGCGTATGGCGCTGACGGACCGCACAGCTTCTTCCAGACAATTGGCAGCACAGTGGTCAACAGCTACAGGTGTGTCATTGTGTGCTTCATCAATTCGGAGACGTCTGCTGCAGCGTGGGCTGCGCGCAAGGGTTCCCTTATACAGGATTCCTCTCACACAAAACCATCGCCGTCTGCGGCTACAATGGGCCAATGTCCATAGGAGCTGGCGTGCTGATTGGCAGCAGGTCGTCTTTTCTGACGAATCCCGCTTCAATATGTGGCACCATGATGGCCGAATTCGTGTCAGGCGCTATGCCGGTGAACGGAACATCCCGGAGTGCATTATCGAACGCCACAGTGGACGAACCCCGGAGTTATGGTCTGGGGTGCCATAGCATATCATGGACGATCACAATTGCTACGAATTGTGGGCAATTTGAACAGTACCCGATACATAAACGAAGTTTTACAGCCCCAAGCTATTCCCTTCCTGCAAGGATTGCCAGGGGCTGTATTCCAGCAGGATAATGCCCGTCCACATGTCGCCAGGACTGTCATAACCTACCTTGATTCGCAGCAGGTACAGCTTCTTCCTTGGCCTGCGTATTCGCCGGATATGTCACCGATTGAACATGTGTGGGATATCGTTGGGCGGCGTCTCGCTCGTGATCCTCGTCCTGTTGCTTCGACAGACGAACTTTGGTTGCGCATACAAACAATATGGAACACTCTTCCGCAGGCAGATATTCAAAATTTGTTTCACTCCATGCCGCGCCGTGTAGCAGCTCTTATTGCGGCGCGTGGTGGCCACACAAAATACTAATTTCTATCTCTTATTATTGTTTATTTGGTTTGAAAATGTAATCATTTATTTGTATCATTACCACTCAACTGTGTATTAAATTTCATTCAACTATGATGCTTCCTTCATGGTGTTGCAATTTTCACAAACAGGAGTTTATATATATATATACATACATATATATATATATATATATATATATATATATATATATATATACGCACAGTAATCTGCTAAATAGAATCTAAAATTAACTTTACTATCATTTCAAACTTTATTATCTCATTTAAGTGTATAATATTGTAGTAAAACTTTATTAAACACGTTTCATTGGTGGAACACAGCTATTTCAATTAATTTTGCTTGAAATATCGTTAAAATAGAATTTCACTGAGATATAAATTTTATTTGTTCATTATGTAAAATATTAGTATTTTTTCTCTAAGTCTACAAAATGTTTCCCAGTTTTAAGACATTAAATTAGTATACGCCATTCACAAATCATTCTAAAAGAATAAATGAGTATAGCCAGTTACATAGTCCATAAAATACGTCACCAAATAAGGCAATTTTATTGCAAATAAATTAAATGTTCGAAACTAAAATATATTTGGCACATCATATATTATACATTATTACTATGTGTGAATAACACAGATATATATCAACATACTTTATTTCAATGAGGTTTCGGAATAATTTTACGATGTTAAGATTTTTTACGAGTTATTTTTTTTAGCACTCTTCTGGTTTAAGTTTCTTGTAAAATTTATTTACCATTTCATATTTTCTTTGCGCTATGATACATTCTTAGCAAAACAATTCATTAAATATGAATTGTTTCAATTCATAAAAAACATTTAACTAATACAAACTTCTTACAGTGTCAAATATTAAATCTTAAGTGATCCACTTATTTTCCATTTAATAGGATAATTTGACAGGGTAGGTCATAAATTCGTTATTAATTTTTGTATATTTACTCCTTCCTTCTCTATGATGTAAAATATTTGATTGTAAGTTAAATAAAATCAATAGGTATTTTTTTACATGTTATGTATATTTTTAAAAGTTCTTTTATAAATTACCTATAACAATGAAAGTCGCATGATTTTTTCACATGCTTGTAAACAATTTCCAAAATACTGCAAATACAAACTCCGATTATCGAGGAAAAGTTTATTATAATGGACGGATTTAAATTCCAGGATATTGATATTCATTTTCTATTGAATATTAATTTCGAATATATTATTAAATTTCACATAAGTAGAAGGAAGTATGAGTGAGCGATGAAATCTGTATAGCAATATATTGCTACATTTTACGTATCTTTTAACAACATATCTTTTGATAAATCTTTAGAGTAAGTGCAGAATGTTATAAATTCGTAATTTTAAGTCAAATGCAATATATTTCATGAAAACATTAAGCAATCTATTACACATTATGAAAATATTATTAAACATAATGAATTTTCATTTTCTTTAAGTTAGAATGTCAATACTAAAAATATAAGCAATTTAAAAAGTAGAAATTATTTTGATTAAAAAACTATTAAGTATATTTTATAAAAGAAATTCATGTTAAATATATTCTTTTTTGAGTTATTAAAGTTGATTCCACCTGAAAAAATAAAATATTTTCATTTTATAAAAATGCACAATCAAAACTTTAAAAATTTTAAGTAAGTTCTTTTGAACATATGTGCTCCATAGATTATAACTTCATATAATTAAATAAAGACCAAAGAAATATAGATGATAAATATCCAACTTCAAAAAATATATTGTTAAATGAAAATAATTATATATATGCAGATTAATCTAAAGAAAAACTCTGATTCTATTGCTCTGTCAGAAGAAGTCTAAAAATGAGAAAAAAACTTCAAATAAATATGAAAAGAATATAAATCGCTTTAACAATATCAAACTTCTGATTCTAGACAGGGGGATTCTACCTACCCTGTCTAGTGGTCAGAGTGCCTGACTGCTGATAAGGAGGTCCTGGGTTTGAACCCCAGTTCGGGCATGGAAATACTTTCTCTCTTTGTCTATCCTGTATTTGCCCTTTCTTTGTATGAATGGACCTTAGTGGTTGCTTACCCTATGAACGGGTACCTATAGCATGAGTGTATTGAGCAAGTCCAGACTTCACACCAAGATATGGTTCAATTAAAAAAGTGGAGCAGCTCGCACCATATTTCAAACCTAGCTGGCACAAGGCAACAACAACAACTTCTGATTATCTAAGTTCTTAAGCAATTTAAAATTCTTACAACTGTGTTACGCTTATTAAATACATAGAAAATTTTTACTTAATGAGTTTTAATAAAACAGGGGTAATATGAAATAAAATCTTTTAAGTTAAGATTTTTTAATCAGAGAACATTGTAAAAATCCTTATAAAATTTGACATTCAGCAAAAAATTAAAAAAATTATAATTCGCTAGCAAAAATTCTTAATTTATGTCTAACTGAGGGTTTTAGGAATAATATATAAATATTTAATGCAGTTATATTGTATATGCAACATTTCATTCAAATTTTTCTGTTATTATTGTTAAATATAATTTGGTATATTCTACAGTAATTAGTAACATATTCCTTAAAATTTTAAGACTTGTTATAAAATGCAAATTTGCAAAAATCTAGCGAAATTCTAATAATATCAAAATTTTTTTTCTTAATATTCTCAAATTCACCATCATTATCTTAGAAATTGTAACCAAATACAAGGAAAAATAAATAATTGATAACTCTGATTATATATATATATATATATATATATATATATATATATATATATATATATATATATATATATATATATGTATATATATATATATATATATATATATATATATATATATATATATATATATATATATATATATATATATATATATATATATATATATATATATATATATATATATATATATATATATATATATATATATATATATATATGATATATATAGATATGTCTGTGTGTGTGTGTGTGTCGTCATGTCATCATAGTAACAACTTTAGATATAAATCGATATTAAATCAAGCGTTATATATAAACTATTTAAAATTAAGCTATTTGTAATAATTTGTATAATAATGGCTAATCATTTGTACAACTTATTAGAAATAATGATCTGTTTTTATCATATTTATATCTCTATAAATTTAGCTGAAACTTAAAATGAGAGAAGAGATGATAATTGATTGGTAAACATTAGTTTTGTGATGAAGATCCTTTACCCTATATTGTAGATTTAATCTTCGTTTTAAACTATATATATATATATATATATATATATATATATATATATATATATATATATATATATATATACTTTTAAAAATTGTGTTTATATTCATGATGTAATATCATACATCCTTTTACATATCATTATGCTAAGTATGAAAAAACTTAAATAGCAACTCTTATTTTTTCCTTAAAATACATTATAGAAACAAATTAATGAAGAATTAATCAACTATTTATATAACAATGTAGTTATTCTTTTTTGATTCATTAACTTAGAAATAAAATTTTATGCAAAATGACAGTAGTATTGACAAAATAAAGATTGATTTACATATATAAATTTTCAAAGAATTAATACAGCAAATTTGCATACATAAATTTGCATTGGCAGAAATATTTTTGACATGAATACAAAGCAATCCAATGAATAATGTAATAACAATTGTTTACATATATGGATTATTACTACTCAGTTGAAAATAATAGCCAGAAACTACTTTAAAACTATCTGTCATTTATTCTAAAACAAGAGTCCCTTCACACACACAGCATGAAACAAACACATTTCACTAACTGTGAAAACCTAATAAAAACAAATCAATCCCATCCATTTCCTTCCCGTCTCGGAAGCTTTTGAAATGAGAATGAATAGCTAGAGCGCTCTGCAACTTCGATGCCATCTACTTGATTGATTGTATTCTGATACACATTTTTTCTTCAACTATAAAGACATTATACAATGATGTGCGGAAAAGAAACGCAGCACTCCTTCCTCGAGGAAAAGGGGAGGTCCGAAGTG
Organism: Latrodectus hesperus; assembly: GCA_037975125.1. NCBI lineage: Eukaryota > Metazoa > Arthropoda > Arachnida > Araneae > Theridiidae > Latrodectus > Latrodectus hesperus. The sequence goes on along the minus strand of CM075853.1, from coordinate 52,755,328 downwards.
ACACAGAACGGGCACGAGGAGAAATATGACAAACGACATGTTTCCTCATTCTGTCGTAATGACACTAGTGACGATGACCAATCATGATCGGAAACGACATTCTATCCCTTACTCTCCTCCCCGTTACCCGACCCATAAGTCCACTAGCAAATTGAATGAGGATACTATCCTCTTCTATAAGAGGATATCGGGAGCGGGATACATTTAAGATGGAAACCAGAAAAGCTACACTGATTTGCACTGTAATTCGGCTGTATATATATATATATATATATATATATATATATATATATATATATATATATATATATATATATATATATATATATATATATATTTCATGATATGAGGAAATAACTTTGTGAATAAAAATTTAAATAGTCTCACAATATTTATAATATTATTAAAATTAGAGAGAGAAAGTTTCCTGGAGACAAGTGATAAATATTCAAATAGTGTATTGTCACATTTTTTTTTGAAAATATTTTACTATGAAATGTCATAATAACAGAACATTTTGCTTACAATTTTAGACATTTTCTGACTTAGAGAATATACTTAATTGACTAGATGGGTATTCATTAAATTGCTCTAAAAGACTTTTTTGTAACAAAAATTCAAATACTAAGAAAAAAACATGCGTAAATTTAGCATAATTAATTTCCTGCTTGTTGCTATTCTGAAAAAAAAAAAGCTAAAACACGCTTTTTTTTTTAACAAAAACTCTTCATAAATTTGATAAATTAACTATTTTAAATATGTCTTTCTCAATATTTAGCTCTTTTAATTTCTATCAGTTGTTTTTAAGCATTTTTTATTCAAATTTACAATTTAATTAAGCCAAGTCATGAAAACTATATATAAGATGCCTCGAAATGTATTCTAAATTACAGTTTTCATCATTATTATATAATTGCACAAATGATTTGAATTAATTTCAAAATTTGATAAATATCTCAAAGTGTTTAAATTGCTGATAATTTAATTCATCCAAATACTTTTAAGTGTTATTTTATTAAAAAAATTCCATGACAGTTAGCAATAATCGTTTTAAATTTATTAAGAATTGAAAATATACATTATTAAGCAGTTATTCTTCCAATCTGTACAACTCGTTTATTCTAATATTATACAATGGTCAGTAATTTTTAAATAAGTTTTAAAAAGGATGCTTGAAAGTATCAATAAAAACAAAAAAAATTGCTTTAAAAAACAAAATTAACCAATTAAGCATTAGATCGTTTATTATGATGTTAAAACTAGAGAAACAAATTAAACTTGTATAGCTGTAATTTCTATATTGCAGTTACTGTAAATGAAGCTAATATGTTTTGTAAATATTAAATATTACCTTGCATAATCATCGGCATTGGTGTCTATTATCATTACATATATGATTAAAGTTGCAAATACAGTGATAGATAAAACTCTGATACTTTCTGCATTACTTGAATTTCGTAAGAATCTAAAATTTTAGCATAATTCATGTTACACAAAATACAAATTTATTATAAAGACTAACCATATTGAAAATATTGTAATATTTCTTAAGGCTTAATTTCTTATGGCAGTGACAGTCAAACTTAATTTTTATATTATATTTAGCATCAAAAATTCGTAAAGACAAAGCCATTCAGAATAAATATTTTCAGTTTTGGCCCTAAATGTTTTGAAAGTATTGTAAGGAAGATTCATAAGTAGTATTGCTCAAGAGCTTTGAAAATAAACTCTTTCAAAGTATTTGTTACTTAATCTGAGGCTTCAAGTACATTTTTAATAATTTTTAATCTTATGCAACTTCATGAAAATAGTAATTTTATTTTTATGTTCTTAAGAATTATTTCTTCTTTTCATAGTCAGTGTTCAAAAATAAGAAATCATTATTTAAATACGATTAATTAATTCCATATGTAAAACGAAACGTTAAAAAACATTGTTCATTTTTGTTTTTTATTGAAAATAATTTTTGTTTGTGGAATGTTCCTTTTATGGAAGTGCAATTAAATGGGTATACTTTATGAAAATTTCTATTTATAATATTATTAATTATTAATGTATTTCAGTTTATAATATTCCATGCTAATATTAAAAGAAACATATATGCAGAATTAATATCATTTCTTGTCTCAAAATATTTTGTATTCACAATAAAATCAATTCATTCAGTTCTACACTTAAGCATCTTTCTGTTAATGATATTTTAGCAGCATTTTTAACCTAACTCAGTTACGAGTAATAAATTATTATGCATTAATAAATACCTAAATAAATATTATTCATAACATCCCATAACAAGCAACAGTTTGATTAAATTATATTGCATTTCTATCTGTTCCATCGATAGCAACTAAAAGGTAGAAAAATTGCCATGGTGCTTACAATTTCGTAATGTATTTTTAGGGGTTGCCATTCTATGAAAGCTTCACAAACACTTCTGTGGGGGAGGCAGGGGTTGTGTTGAGAACGACCATCAATTTCTGCGGAGCCTGAAGGAACGGGAGCATAGCACGATGGAGATAAGTAAGAATGACATCGCTGATTATTGGACAATAGACTGGGGCAAGAAGAATGATTGCATCACAAAAGAAAATATTTGGTTTGCAGGCAGAGAATAGCCCCGTTCCGTATATTAGAAGCTTTCCTCTATTGACACATCAAGTTGACTTATCCCTCTACCGATTGATTTTTTTTATTAACATTTCCGAATTCTTGGATACATAGTTATAGTTGATGAGGATAACGTAATAACAGGGAGGAACTTATTGCAATGCATTCTTTTATAAGTGAGTTATTCTCTGGCAAAATATGATTTGGTTAGATTTCATACTGTAGTTTTATCAATTTATTTAATTTTGATTATTTGCCTAAAATATATGTAGTGTGTACACATAATTATTTTGATTTTCATTAATCGAGGAAATATGTTAGAAATTTTAAGAGAACTCTTATCAATTCAAATTGAAGCTGATGTAATAAATTTAAAAAAGGATAGAGAGAGACGGAAAAAGAGAACACCATATATTAGCTCACATTTTGTTTCTTTATTTTTCATTCCAAAAGATTTCTCACGAAAAATAAAGTCTGTTAACTTTCTTTTTCGTGGAAAATCTTTTGGAGATACTTTGTGGGTGTTAATAAATTTTAAAGTCTATATTCTAATCGGGAACATTTGAAATCATATATTAATAAGAACCCTTCTTAATCAATGTTAGTAAGGAATGCATTCATATAACGAATGGATAAAAATATCCGTCATGTTATTTTACAATCATATGACAAAAGCATGCGGAGGTATATCTAATTTTAATTTATATACACAATATTGATATAATCTGCTTTTAATAAATATTAAATAACATTATAGCAAGTATGAAAACAGAGGGCATATAAACACCCCTTCATATGCTTTTGCTATTTAAATATTTTTCAGATTTAGAAGTTATTTTTAGGATTGTACTTTAGATAAATTTTAGTATTTAGTTTTTAAATTTTTAAATGTCTGCTTAACAATAAATGTTTCAATCTAAAAGAATTTAATACATGAAGAGTATACCTTTGTGTCATTTCAGAATATATCTTTTTAAGAATTAAAGTAATCATATTTTTGAAATAATTAGGTAGTGAAAGTTGAAATACACATGAAAGATATGATCTTACTCTTACAAGGTTACATATTGAGTTTTGTTCAGCTTTCTGTTATACTTCTTACTCATAAGTAACGTTATAAGAAACATTATATTGATATTAACTGTTTTTGATTTATATAATAATAAATTAGTTTTTTTTATCACTATGTATATATAGGGAATTGTCAAACATTTACATGATAACAAAAACTATTTTTAGGTTGTGTTATCTACAAAAAGTTAGAAAGGTAAAAAACAAAGGAAAGAAAATTACATAAGGAAAATAATACACATTTGACATTATAAATTCTGAAAAAGAAAGAAATGATAGTCGGGAATTGTATTTTTATAATAAAAAGAAAATTTTTTATAAAAATATAGCTAAATTTTCTTGTTTAAAATACCTAAAACTTTCAAAGAAATTTTGTCATTACTCATCAGTATGGGGTTAAAGAATATGTAAATCACTCATATATTGTAACGAAAAGAAAATAACATTCAGAAATGCAATGGGAAAATCAAAATGAAAATTCCAACACATCAAGAAGTATATAATCTGTGCTTCTTTTTTCACAAAACCAATGTTATTTCTGTAGAAGCACAAATTACGAGATTCAAATTTCTCCCTCTGTGAATGTAAATTTTAAAGAGTTCACTTTCATAAAAAATTTATATATCTTGTTGAATATGGAATTTCCTAAGTTGATGTGCTCCTATTCATGCAGTCGGATTGCTTAAATAGTTTGATGAACATGAGGATGAAGTAAAACATCTATCTTAGTCCATAGCACCTCTCAATTTCCATATAAGGATATCATTCGTGCCTATTTTATAATGTTAAATAATGTTAAAATCAATATTCTGCGTAAGTATCTTTCCCAGAATTTGTTTATTACCTATTGTTCAAGTGTTTTGATAACTGTATACACACACACACACACACACACACACACACACACACACACACACACACACACACACACACACACACACACACACACACACACACACACACACACCACACACACACACACACACACACACACACACACACACACACACACACACACACACACACACACACACACACACACACACACACACACACACACATATATACAGGGTGATTCTAAATTCTTTTTACAAATTAAGAGGGGTAATAGTACTCATTCAGACAAGCAATAATTACATGGGAACATAGAGTCGCATTCCACTCTGAGGGGCAGAAACAAGGAATTCGCTCCTGAATACTTATAAATGACTTAAAATTAGTATTTGTAATTACAAAAATAATATTTCTTAGCTTACTAAAAATTGGATCTCATACAAAGCAAATGAATGAATAAAATACATTCTTTCACTTATATCACGATCTTCATATAAAAATTCCAAATGCATATAAAATATTTCAGTTTTTTTTTCTCATTTCTATGGAGAATAAGAAAAAAGTAATCATAGTTTAAAACTTAAAGAGTGTAAAATGGTGATGTTAATTAATGAAAGGTTAAAAACCGAAATGATTTTTTTCTTCTGATTTCGTCTTCTTAAAAGAGGCTAAATAATTGTCGAGAAGATGAAAGAATATTTTGAGATTAGGCATCTCTCGATCAGAAAATCCACATAAGAAACCACTTCTAAAACTGCCAAAGGTAACAGGCTCGAAATGGAGAGAAATTACCCTTGGGATATCAGAAAACTTTCATATATTGGAAAGTATATGGTTTTAATATGGTGCAACCGTCAGCTGGCAGTGGGGCAAAATCGCTCTTTATTTGTTGCCACGACTTCGATAAATAAAACATATTTTATGGTTATCAACCTTCCATCTTAAATAAAATATGATATTTCTAATTTTGGTTATTTTCCCCGATTTCTTCTCCTTATAAATAAGCCTTATAGATGTCATTTTATTGAAAAATAGTTTGAAAGTTTTTAGTATTGTGTAATAAATGATAATGGAATGATTGAACAGAAATTCATTTGAACGACGAAGAGAACGTAATAGTTTAAATTTTCAAGTATTATATCTTTTTTGAATAAATTTCATAATTTTTTACTGTTTTCTTTTTTGTTCTTATTAATTAAACTGATAGAACTCACTTTTTCAAGCTTCTTATACTTATGTATAATATTGATTCTGGAAAATGCTTTCAAAACTGAATTTTATTAATTAAAATATTTCTTTATTTTACTTATTAGAAAATTAATTTATATACATGCATACATACATATATATATATATATATATATATATATATATATATATATATATATATAATTTTACGAAAAATTTTACATTAACTAATGAGCTATATAGAGAAATATATGAAATATTTAAATTTAAAAAGGTTTTTATTGCATTTTTTCTGCAAATTATTATCAAAGAATGATTTGTTTGAAACTACTTGAGTGATAAATATACTTCTCAGCAATTCCATTCCCATTTCCATAAGCATTTAGAAGCCTGTATGTTAATTCATTTTCACTTATTTATATTATTACTATAACTAAACTAGTAACCCTCAAATTTCTTATATCAATACATAACATTTATTTTGAAGAATTCTTTTAAAATGAAATTATTTTCTGCATAAAAGTGTTTGAACCATTTAATAGTTTAGATACCAGTTTTAAAATTTATAAAATTCAAGTTTCACAATAGACGTAATATTAATACTGTTTTCATCTTAATATTTTTGAACTATAATTGATTGAAGGAACATTGGAAACTAAGTAATTCATAAGAAGTAATTAACATTTTGTAGACACTGATGGCATAACCATGAAATAAATTATTATGTGTTGTCGTACTGGAAAACTGAACTGTACAGATTAAATAACATAATATTATAAAATACTCTCGATGTAGTTTTGAAGAAAATAATATCAGTGAAAATTTTCTGAAGTAAAAAAAATTGAATATCACTATTTATCACAGAATAATGCTTTCGAGACTAATACAGTAAGTTGTGTTTCATATGTTAATATGTCCCTTCGTAATGAATACAGGTTTTAACTGCAGTCCATTTAGTTTTTATACACCTGTCAGTTGATTGTTAGAAATGTGTGAAATACAGGACTCATCGCTAGAAGTGTCATTTGTTTCACTTAAATACTGTTCATTTTGATAAGGAATGTAACATTCTAGAAAACATAACCTAAAGTACAGTGTCACCTTAATCAGAGTCAAGATTTAAATCCATCTTCAGAAAATCATCTCTGAATGGTATTTTTTGCTATCACTGGATTTCTGCAGGTTGGAGAATCATTAATAATTCAAAACCGGCATGGATTCAACTATTACTTAATTGCATGATGTTTCCTCGAACTGGTGCCTCCATGTCCAGACCATCATTAGTTGGTCTGGACACATAAAAAATGCAAATAAATTATTACTTCAATCAAAATGCCTGACCATTTATCTCTTCGGCTTATGAACCTGTTGCTTGATATTGCCCAACGTTGGATAACTGCTCATAACAATGTAGGGAATAATTATAATATATTTTTGAAGTAAATATTACTTGCCTCATTGGTTAATTTTGTTGTAAATTACTATCATGGAGCCCTTTAGCTTTTTTAAGTCATAACAGCATCATAATCCATTCTCATACATTGCAACAATATTGCCCATTAATATTGTTCATTTTATGTAATTCCTTGCATCATATTTCCATGAAAAACTTCGTTGCTAGCTTATTTCTTTATGGGAATAATAAGTTGATGTGGTTATTTTACAGTAGTTCTGAATTAATCGATCTAGATATGTAAATCTGTTAAATTTTTAAATAAATATTATTACCTTAAATATTTAACCAAAAATATTTTTTGTATTTTTAGAATTAACTTCTTAAATTCAAAAAAGTTAAAGAATTTTATAAAGCATTTCAAAATTAAACATAAATAACAAAGATATACTGTACTGCATAAAAATTTATCACAGTAAATATGCAAGAACAATACCTAACAGGGTAATGTTGAACACACAATTTTTACTGAGTAATTTTAAGTTGAAGGAAATAATATTTTTATGGCGATTGTGATGATTACAAATAGGCTCCTTACATATATAAAATTATTTTTTTAGACAATGGCAGTATAAATATCATAATTTAAAGGCATCGTGAAGAAAGGAATGATAACATAGAAATAATCATACTTTGATATAAATCAAACATCTTTATCTCAAATTCTACAAAGTGTTGAATAAACCATTTTATTTCGCTTTGTTTCTATTTTTAAATATAAAAAATTAAAATGAAATTAAATTTTTTTATTAATATTGTTTTTTTTAAATAAACTGGACGAACAAATTGAATTTTTTGTAAATCTAAAAAGTTATAATTTAAATCTGAAGTTTAGTTAATACCAAAGTATAGGAATTTTCTGAATTATCGGTGTTTATCTGAAATTCGAAAATAATCCAGTTTCAGAAATGAAAAAAAAAAAAAAATCTGTTCGGTGCAGATTATTTTAGCATGGCCTCTAAAGCAATAATTTTACTGGAAAATTCGTATGAAATAGTTTAAGATTCTTGATTTTTCAAACTTATTTTTGATTAGTGGAATATGTTTGCATGAAAACAAGATTCCTGTGTTCTCTTAAGTTTCATTGGATGTAAGAAACAAGGAATGGCTGACTTTCTGCACCATTTTTGCCCACAGAAACCATTATTGCTTATGGTATGCATATTATCATTTCTTGTCATTTTATTGATTGGAATTAAAATTGTACAGTTCAATTTTACTAAAAAATTTATCTATGCATAATTTTCTTGTATAATTAACTACATAGTTATATTTACATCGAAATTTATCTCCTCGCTTTAACAGGATGATATTGCAACATTGTATAAAAGATTGTCACCATGATTTTATTTTACTATGTACACAGTTTATAGTCACTTGGTACTATCTCAATTACTTCCTAAAACAAAATTCCATAAGTATTTATATCATTGATTTCATAGGCGTGGCTATGTGACGTAACGATTTCATAGAAGGTTCTTTATAAAAATCCCATACCAGTATAACCTTCCCTTTAAAAAATAACATATCTAATAATCATCATGTGATTATTTGCCATCTTTAGTAATTTATGAGAAAATTTTGGAATACTTTTGGAATACTTCTTTACTTTGTGGACATTAATTATATCTGAAGTATCTTTCTGTAACTTTTTATTTATAATTACAAAATATTTTACAACCATACATATTTACAACCATGCATTTTCTTTTTTTTAATTTTTAATATGCAAATTTTCTTGAATTGATTAATATACCAAACAAAGTTGAATTCAAAAACAGTTTTCGCATAATCAACTTATATAAAACATATGATTAGTAGTTATACGAATCTTTTTCAATAAAATTTCGATAGAAGGGATGCACAAAATTTTACTGAACTGTTCACAATAGTAACCATAAATATACATTGAATATATAATAATATTACTTACACGCTAAAATAATGTTTAACATCAAATTCTAAGTAAATTCTAGCTTTTTTTAATTAATATAAATTTTATTATTTTAAAATAATCAATTAAATTTTTATTCTATCATTAGGATATATATATATATATATATATATATATATATATATATATATATATATATATATATATATATATATATATATATATATATATATATTTGCTTTATGAACTGAAAGCTAAAAGATGGCTTACTTTTGTTTCTTAGCATTTGAAGAGACGCAAAAGAATTCTGGGAAAATTTTAATTCATTTTTTAAGAAACTTTTCATGAAGTGATTCCTTTTCGAAGTCTATTTCGAAAGTCTCAAATTTCCAATACCTAAGCCCAAAAGTGGAAATTAAAACTCTTTCTAAATCGGTTTTTGGGATTTGAGAAAGACGATGCAAATTTCATCTTCGACCTCTGAGGGAAAGATTTGCGATTGCAATCAGAGGGATCATGTCCAAATTTAAAATGGTATATGACGTAAGATTAAATAAATCTGTTTTCGTATGTGATTAAAATTTTAAAGTAAATTGATGTTATTTCTGGAAATATGTTTAGATAGATAATTTTTATGAAATAAATATTTTATTTTTATTTAATATTTCTATAGGAAAGTTTATTATTTAGTTTAAAATATGAATATAAGAAAAATTTGAATGTTAAAAAATTATTTTTTTCAGATTATTACTTTTAATAACAATTATTTGCAAACTTTTACATTATTGTAAAATCATATTTGTCTCTTTAGCATTAATCGAATTTATTGATAAAAAGAGGAATTGATTTTCAGAATCATTGTCGTTCTGGGAACATTTTATGTACTTTCTAAATTTTTTATTTAAATAAATTTTTTTAACTATACGTATTAACAAACTGTTAGATTATTTAATACATATAATTCATATAAATATTATTAATTTATAGTTTTCCAATTTTTTTGTTGTAATGACCTAGTATGTGTGCATAAAAACGATGACATTTACCTTTACATTACTTATTTTTCTTATAGAGTGATGTATTATACTATAAATATTCTAAGAGTTATAAAAAGTTCTTTAATAATTCCTTGCAATAGGAATCAATTAGCTCATTTTTCAAATATTTTTTCACGATTTTCAATTTGACGTCTGAAATGTTTGACTTTACGTATGTTGCATAACTACATTTTTTCAGAGCAAACTACTTCAAGAAATAAACAATTGAAGTTCGTAATATTGAATGATATTGAGCATTTTCTATAAATATATAGAATAAAAACAATGAATTTTATTTTTACAATTTAAATTAAAACACCCAACGTAAATATTTGTTTCTAAATGTAAATTTAGACAAGTGTTAATAATCATAATTTATTTTTACATTCATAATTTTTATGAAATTACAAAATATTTAAGGATACGATTTTAATTAAGGATGAGGAAATCGAAGAATTATTTTCTTTGTAATCTTTTAGAATTTTATGCATATACCTCAGTGTTGCTTTCACGAAATGTTAAAAACTGTCATCCATTGAAAGTGAATGTAAATGAATAATTTACAGCCCTTTTGCAAGTTATATAAAAATTAAGTTGAATAATGAAATTACTTGAATTTAAAGGGAAAAATTTAATGTCAAAATCCTTTTAATAAGATTTCTATATTGCAGTATATTTTATTTTACAATCAAATATTAAAAAACTTGCATAGCATTATTAAAAATAATGATTACAAATAAATAATTATTGCTTGAATAATTCATATGCAGTTATAGCCTATATTTTTCTGAATAAAATGTAGACAGCATTTAATTTATTATCAAGATTGTTTGAAAATTTAGATAAATGAAAAATTGAATCCAAATTTAATATTATTTGAAATTTAAATTACATTCCTTTATTAGTTTCTTGGTCTGCGTCAATATTTTGCTGTAATTAATTTTGAATTTTTGCTTATTTATGGTAAAAAAAAATGCAGATGCAAAAGACTGTATTCAATCACAATATAAAATAAACATAAAATTGGTTAATTATAAATAATTTAACTTAATAATTTCATTCCGATAACGCGCAGCAATAAGATAATCTTATTAAAAATTTTTGTAAATTGGACATTAAATTCCAAATTTTTTCCAAGCATTATCATTAAGTTTTTAGGAAAAAAGACAGTGAACAAGAATTAATTCTATCATTTTTATAACACCAGCCAGCTAACGCAACGCGTCAAATAAAAGCTTTAAAATTTTCGCATTTGATAGCATACAGAAAGATTCTCATAAAAATCTGTAGCAAGGTATTTTTAACAATGAAATAGTAAAAAAGTTTAAGTGCATCTTTCTTTTTAGAAAACTTTTAAGGCCTCACATTTTTTTAAAAGATAGAATTAAATGATACACACTAGAAGAGAAGAAATATGGGGTCACTGGGTAGTGAAGGATCAGTGGAGAAATATTAATTCTTGTGGGGTTTTTTAAAAGAATCAATACTCAGGAATCATAGGGTTATGTAGGGAGTATAACTTTTTCAAAGTTTCTTTTATGTTAGGGGCTATCTTAACATTTACTGAAAGTATCGTAATTCAAAAGTCAAAAAATTACTCTTGGTTATAAAGAGCAATGACTGAATAAAGATAGATGTAAAAACCATAATTAAAGGAGGACAAGTTACCAACATCAAATACCATGTGTGTGTCCAAGATTTTGCTTACTTTTAAATCTCTCTACACTCTAATAAAGAATAAAAAATTTTTAAGACTCATGGTAAAAACATCAAAATTTAAGATTCATTACCATATGAGGTTTAAGAAATATTTAGTATACCTATTTGAATAAAATCCTTATTCTATTTGTCCGTCGACATTTTGTCCGAGCTGTATGAAATGGAATAATGGTCATATTAAGATGTTTGTTTCTGACTCATTTAAAATAGAAAGTTATATGTCATTTCAAACTCTAATTGTAGCGTTTGTAATTAATTGAATCTGATTTCGGTTTTTGTAAATTGCGTAGATTGCTAAGTAATAAATTTTCACATCTGAATTCTTCGTGTCTTAAGATAGATCAACGTATGAAAGCATCCAGTTTATACCATTTCAAAATCTATAAAATATAGTTTTAGCATTGAATGAAATCAAATTGCTTGATTGAAAACGAATGTTTTCTATTTCTACAGCAATAATCAGATGAAAATGTCAAATTTATAATAATAATTGGATAATTCTTTAGTATATAGTTCTTGGACTAATGAGGGCTGTACTGCCGTTGAGTTAATAATATAGCTATAGTGCTCGTAAATTTAACTGGTTTAAAATAGGAAGTATATCATTTTTCACATGAAATTAAACAACATGTTTTTAGTTTTTTCTCTTCACATGAAGTGGAATATAATTTAACGGAAATATATAAGAGAACATATTTCACGATGTGTCCGTAATAATACTTTAAGTAGCTTTAATTTTAACTCATAGCACATAACCCTTAAGCTCTTAATTTAGTAAATCAATCAATTTACGCATCATTATAAACACTTCTTTCAAAAATTAACCAGACTGAAACAGAAAATCATTTAACTTCCTTTCAAATTTATTAAAGTTATTTTTTTATTATAGTAATAAATAAATTAGCCATTATTCATTAACCAGCTTTAAGTGTAAAATAATTGTTAATTTATTCTGATTAATATATAATATTCTGTAATAAATTTGCTTTAAAAGGAGTTTTTTGCATTTATTTGATTCTTCTTTCATAATAAATGAGTAAAACTATTTCAACGAAATACAAAGTAATTATTTAATAAAATTAAAATTTTCTCATAAAATAATTATAAAAGTGGTGTATTAATATACTTTAACGGCCATTAAATTAATTATTTAAGATATTAAAAATTACTTAATTTAAAAAATATCAACACTAAATATTTCCAAAATAGTTATAAATATAAGAAATAATAACTAAGACTTTTCAACATTAAAATTACTGATTCATATAAATGCTTATATTTGTATAAGTAAGAAAAATTAGCTTAAAATAGCTCCAACAATTATAAAATTTTGCCCAGAACTTTTCACATTATTTTAATTGTCTAAAATTTCCCAGTAAAGTTTTTTAATATTAAAATTAGTTCTGGAAGCTTAATGAAGAAATGCTTAGTACAATTTTAAGAATGAAGAAAGCTTAATACAATTTTAAGCCATTAGCTCGAATTGAAGCCTTCGTTATTTTTTTAACTAAAATAAATACTTGAATAATTCTAACATTATTTATATTTGTTTTGTGTTTCTTATTTGGAATAGTGACTTAACGCAGTAACAAAATTCATTCCAAATAGAATAATTAAGAAAATGAATGATATACTAAGATGAAGCTTTAGAGGTATATTAAAAATACATATATTGTGTGTGTGTTACACATTTTTTTATTTAGATAAAAAAATTAAATTCAGTATTACCATAATTAGCTTTATTATGTTAAAAAATTGCAAATTTATGACATTCTTTCACTTACACACTTACATAGAGAAAAGTATTGATTTCTATATGAAAACCTTTAACTGAAAAGGCTATAATTCACAGCTGAGACAGATGAAAGAAGGAAAATATTCTACTTATCATTCAGCATCGATTCCGTGCCAATAAATATGAAGATGGAAAAAAGGTAGTTAGAACTCTGTCACGTTGGGGTTTCAAGACAACCATATTTCTATTACTGCCTGAGGTTGAACAGAAAGTTCTGATTGATTCATGTTGTCCGATAGATTATCGCAAGACAATCAATTACAGTGGTTACTTCAGCCTTCAGCAGCCTTCATCATTGTTATAATTGATAATATTGATTTATTGATATAATACTACTATGACCAATCAGAACCAAAAAGGAGCTTTTATTATACATGCAATATATGTAGTTGCAGCGTACAATATTAATAGTTATCTACCCCTACTGTGCACAGAAGGCAAAACTGTAATAAATTTTTACACGAGATTTTTTGATTTTTGGAGTTTCTCTATCTATTTGATTGAGGTGTAACATGACAGTGATATTGCTGATAGGTCAATTGTCTGTGTTTAGTTGGAATAACATTGTATTCACAAATAAATTGAGATTTGCCCTGAAATGGAATAATATGTATCTAGATGTCTTAAGACTATAAGACACATGAAGTCTAATGTATAAGTCTATAGATGAAAACTGCAAATGATCTTCACCACACATTACACATTTAGACGTGAAAATGATTTGATTTGGGCAGAGATATACATCAGGTTATCCCTACTTGCACATTTACAAACAAGATTTTGTGAAAATTGAAGGTTTTAGGGTTAAAATCCTATAATCCCATTCAGGATTGTAAGCTTTATCAGATGTCCAAGCTTTTCCAGTTTATAATGAATAATAACGCATGTACTCCTAAACAAGCCGTCGACGATTACTTGATGTGGGAGGAGAATGTGTGTGTAAAGTGGTTTGGGCTTGAATCTTAATCAGAATCTTTGATAAACTCATCGTAGCTATAGGTTCCCGTTTGTCCTCCCACACTTATCTCATACTTTATAATTCATAGATTTAAAAACTATTCTATGCAAATATTGTTAATTATTCAACTCTCCAGAATGAATGATCACTTAAAATAACATCAAGCAATACAAATTTTATGCGTAAATAAAGTTTGTTCACATTCTTTATTAGTGTCGTTTTTTAATTTTCTAAATTAATTTTTTTATTAGTTCTTATTTTATTTTTAATGCTAGGTTAATCCTGTAATTTACGAAAATATAATATTAATGTCATTGTCGATGTTCTTTGTTTTCTTAAATGAATAAACGTTTTTCCACTTTTTGGCATTACTCTTTGTGGTTTACAAAACAATATTTGGTTTTATATATTTTAATACATTATATAGACTTTGGGAGTAAATTCAGTTGGGAGAAATAAAATGAAAATGAGATAAACTAAAGTATAAACTAATTTAGTGCTCAGAGAAATTTTCTGTTAGTATATTTTTTATACTAAGTAAAAATTCAAATAAAGGATACTGAATTTATCAAAAGCTATTTTTTTGTAAAAGGAAACTAACAAGAATTATTATTAGTCATAAACAAGAACACGTTAAAAAAAATCTATAGCATGTAATCTCTTTCAGAAGCCAACTTATTCCAAATCGTGATGAAAGCAGCATTGAATTGAAACGATGAAAATCTGCATGTTTTTTTATATGCGAAATAAGACTCATATCTTTAGTGTTTTGTTACAAAAACTGGATTATGAAAGAACGCTAAAAAATAATTTTGAAAAGTTTGAACGTGTAAATGCCATTTGAACAGTATGAATATTTGTTATCAATACCTTTCATTTGCTAGATACTATCAATTAAAATAAAAAGAAAACTGAAATATTATGAAATGTTTTAGACACATACACCTTAGGTAAAAATAATTTGTATGAGTTTTCTGCTTTTAAAAAAGGACATCAAAATCTGTATAGCATGATAGGAAGCCTTTTGTACGTTAATTTTGCATAATAAGATAAATGATTTTCTTCAGTTATGAAGAAGTTTAAGGATAAAGAAAAGATAACTAATTATGTTATCATGAAATAATACTGAAGTTACATTTAAATAATAGATTATACTATGTTATATACCTACTGATGGGACAGACTTGGCTGCCGATGATCAATTTTAATATATATCTTTTAACTGACCAACATACTTAATTAAAGTAATACTTAGAGGAATGAAGCTTATTTTCAGTCATTTCCTAAATTTGCTTTATTAAGCCAATGCATTGTGATCTATATGTAAATTGAAGGACATTACATCTTTATAAAAATTATGGTAATAATTGTGATATATTCAGATGAATATTGAATGATAAAGGGTTAATCGAGGATTTTACAGTATTGTCACTAAGAGAAAAACAACGTTGAAAATCCAATTTCTTAATTTCGTTACAATCACTAGACAGCTGGCATTAGGTCGACATTAATTTTAACAGTACGTACTGCCTATGTTGAGGGTTAAGTGTATACTTCTTTATTAGATGAAGAAAATTGAACACAAATGCATCACGCCTTCTATGTACTGTTGGCATCAAAAACATTAGATCAATAACAGATATTAAATTAAATGTAATAACGACACTAATGTGGGGGCTAACCCAAACGTTTAATTGTTTCACTTGTTTGTGGATAGTTCATTATGCATAGTATATATGACTTTAAACTTTTCTCGCTCTGAAAAATTGGGTTGAAATTGCTTATTTCAACTTTTTTGCTTATTCTCAGATTGATTAATCATATTTGTTTGGAAATAGTTATTATTTGCCATCATTCTTTGAAACTAAAATGTTTCTAATAAAATCAGTAAATTTTAATAATACTTTATCCCTCCACATTTTTAAAATTTCGAAAACATATTATAAAGCTAATAATTATGCGACTCTTTATAATGCTTCTTTAATGCCTAAATAGGATGATAATTTTTCCAATAATTTTTAAATTATTATGCTTTTTTACTCCACCTTTAAAGGTGGAGTAATAAGGTATAATATTCAACACAATTATAATTTTGTTGTAATTTCTGACCCATATGATGTAGCATTGTTAAACCAGATCCACGAGCCCCTCAACCTTCACAAAATCTAAAAACAGAAGAAAGTTCTCAAGGAAATTCTCCTTAGTAAATCTCAAACACAAATAAAGGTGTTGAAGGACTAACCTGGTCGACGCAGAATTTGCAACAGGTAGGATAGATCTTACGTTTGCCATCAAATTTTAGGCCACGAAGATTTCCATTAGCAAACCCAGAATGTGTAGTCTGGTCAGCTCTAGAACCCTTGAAAACAATAGAATCATTAGGACCATAACCCACCAGAGTACCAATAATATGCAGGTAAAATGCACCGGATAGCCCGAAGATTTATTTTTTGAATAGAATGCAATTCAGTGTTGTTGAGAGCAGCGTCAGTTGGAGATGGACCAGCAATGCCCCTTTTAGCCAAGACATCGGTTCTCTCATTTCCATGGATATCAATATGAGTAGGTATCTATTTATTGCAAATGTATGCAGAAGGTGTGAGGGAGTAGCACGAGCAGACGAAGGATGGAGATCCCGAACATATCACCAGCATGCGACCACGCATCTAAGAACTGGATAGCTCTGCAATTGTCCATGGCAATCCAGACATCGCAGAATAAAGCACCATTTTAAATGGCAATCAAATCCGTCTCAATATCGAATTGCTCAGATTGAAAAACTGAGTAATAGTCCATGTTCCTAAAAGAAATCTTCTCTTCCAGATGACCAGGATATCAGGACAAAAGTGATAATTTTATTTTAGTATTTTAATAATATTTTAAAATTTATTAAATATTGTTTGAGTAGAATTGCTCAAATCCATAATATATTTATTTTTACAGAAAATTAAACAAATTTGTTAAAATGCAAAATTTTATAATGACTCCTTTATATTTAATTTATTGAAATATGTGATATGTTTTTATTAGAAATAGAGTTCTCTCTTTGGTTTAATTTCAATTTAAACCATTTATTTGGTCTGAAAAATAGCGTACTTCAAGTCTTTATTAGTCAATGGTAGTCAAGGGGGAAAAATAGTCATGCTTGTCTCATGAAGGTAGTGCGTTCAATATTTGAGATAACTGAAGAAGATTCGTCTAAGTCAACTTATGTACCGTAAAAGTTTCTCAAATTCCAATGTTATTCTGCACATGTAGTGTGACAAGAAAAGAAGAATGTCATCTTGATTTTGTTACTTCATCATAAGTTAATTATGAAATTATTGGATGTTTTAAATAATTTGTGTAGATAGAAATAAGCAGTCAAATACATATTCCAAAATGACACTATATAATCAAACATAATATCAATTTTTCAGCTAAAAATATTGTTCAATTCTTTAATGAAGAATATTGTTTGCTTTCCTGTTATTATTTTCCAGGTGTTTTTAAAGGCTTTAAATTTATGTTTAGGCTGGTTAATTTAAAACTCATGATATTTTGGAGTTGAACTACTGGGAGGATGAATTAGAAGCCTATATAAAGGCTTGTCATGTGTCATGTTTACAATACTTGTAGTCTCAGATTAGAAGCTCTTGAATAGAAAACAGGACCAGAAGAATATATCAATATTCTTCCGACTCTTTTTTGTTGTAAGATCTTATTATAAATTCTAAGGATACATTTAACCATCGTAACAAACCTTTTCATTTTCTTACTACCTAAAAATCACTATATCGTCTTAAAACGGTAGTTTTGATTTCTCCTGAGAGAATTTTATTAATACGCAAAATTTGCAGAGAATCGAAATTCTATTTGATTCTGTTGTAATTGGAAAACTTGTACAATTTTAATAGTTGATGTAATTGCGTTAATTTCATTAAAACCAGTCCCGTATGCATGCATTTGACTCTTTCATATTTTTAAGTTGTTAAAATTAAAAGATAAAATAAAAAAAAATTAAGTTAAGTGTGTATGTTTTGAAATAATGACATTTTTAGCAAAATATTAAAATAAAAAAAAGTTAATATATAAAATGGAATTCTATTGGAAGCCTATTATTAAGCTTTAGTATTTTTGAAGTATAGAATATGATACAAAGCTGTTCACAATGTATACAATATTATATTATAGAGTTAAAAAGCTTGAAACTTGTTATACGTTTTTTGCTTGCAACTATGCCCGTACACTTTAGTAAATTCTTTAATTTAATAGTTTATAATAAAATTTTTCATGGTAATAATTTATCAATAAAGTTTGAAAAACCGTTTTCAATTCTTATTTTTATTTTATTTTGGCACTAAAAATCAATTCTCATTTTATTATAGTAGTAAGAGTATTGGAATAAACTTTAAACTTAACATCATCTCATTAACAAAATAGAATATAAATTCGATACAGAATTACAGTGCATATTTATCAATAGCAAAATTAGTCATCACAATTCAAAGACAAACGATAAATAAACTAATTAGTACAAAAGTTTTTGTCAAATGTAATTTGGAGACAAGCCTTGCTTTTGAAAAAAAATTTGGGGAAAAAAATGGCAAAACATTATTGAAAAGGCGGCGGAACTTTTGTTACGAAATTTTCGATTTTATCTCTCTGGCTCGGTCAACAAAGGAGAAAGTTTATTTGCAGAAATGAAAAATGATCTCAGTAATCGACTCGACAGAGCTTTTGAAATAGAGAATTAGGATAGCTCGATTTTTTAAAAAGAAAAAAAAATAAAGTTTCTGCTTTTGTTATGTTAAAGATCTATAGAATTTCCTCTTGAAGGGTAAAAGCTAACTTTTGTTATTTCAACTTCTTTTTTTATCAGCTTTCCTAAAGATTTACTGTACTTTATTTGTTCTTCTTCTATTTTTTATCTTTCTGAATCTGTTCTTGATTTCTCGCAAAAAAAAAGCAAACTCTGTAAGTGAAAGTTTTTCAATTGAATGATAATTTATTCATAGCTAAGTTTCTGTTTCATAAACCTTTTTCATTATTATTCAGGCTTAATGTCTAATTTAAAAACAGGCAAACGCGTCTTTTGGAAAATCATTGAGGTTTTAGTTTTGATTGATTCCAATTATGTACTTCAAATGTGAATTCAGTAATTCCCGAGAGAAAATTTCAAGTTTAGTCCGAAAACAATTATTTTCTCGAAGATTTATTCGGGAATGTACTATAAATTCATCTGATATTTTTAACATTTTAATGGCTGTTTATTGTAACTATATTTTGATGTTATGTTTCCTTTCCTACAGTGCTTATAATAATTTTGGGCTAATATACTAGTCTGTCTTCAAAAATAACTTTACCATTAGCCACATATTTTATTTACACTGAAAAATTTCCGTTTAATGTAAGAAACAGATCCATTGAATTTATACAATGTATTCTAAAATCGAAATAGAATGGAAACATAATTAACTCTTTTTAAAAACTTCTTTAAGGTAAAATACTGAGTATAATTTAATTCCAAATGTTCTTGAGTATTATTATGTATGTTAAAAAAATTGAAATCAAAAATTGATGTTATAAATTGCTTTGATTTTACTGATATTAAGGCATTTTTGAATAAGATCGCTTAAATTAAATCTTCAGATCGCTTAAATTATTATTAACATATAAGATTTTTTTTTATAAATGCACTCAGTTCTGCTGAAAATTTTCCAAAGAAACACCGAGAATTAATTTTTAGAAACTAAAAGAACATACTATTTCATTACTATGTGAACTTTTTAAGCATCAACCGTAAATGTTATTGAGGATTCTATGCTGAAAATCTATTAAAAAATTATTTCAATGTTTCATTGGGAACAATTGCTAGTTATTAGTTTATATGAGGAACAACTCTTTAATTACAAATCATATGAATAAAAGTTATAAAATTGCAAACTTTTCTAATATTTAAGTTCTAAAACAATATAATTTGGTTAGTCTTTCAAAGGTTTTTAGGATATTTAAAAAATTACTAAGTAATATATCCTTGAGATTATTAATACTGGTAGATTCAGTAATATATTTATTTGACATGTGTAAATTAATTCTACGCTTTATTTTCTAATGATAATTTTAATCTTAAGAGATAGACCCTGAATACCTATTTTAAGCAATTTGTTATGCAAGTATATGTAATATATGTTTCGTAGTTTGAGCTTAATGGAATATTATTTACGAAAAACTAGCAGGAAAGCAAATTCACTTTATGTATTAAAAAGGCTTTGTAACAGAATTTCATTTATTATATTATATTCAATACATTATATAAAATACAACTGTTTTAGAACTTTATTGATTTCATGTTTCATAACCGTCAGAGCTTTGTGATTCTGTAATAACTAAGTTATTTAATATAAAAAGAAAGAAATGTATCGAAAATTACAAATCCTGATTTGTTAATTTCCATAGTAAATAAATGCCAGATAAATCATGGATTATTTGCAGTTTCAATTTATGTGAATTCCACATTATTCAATATATTCTTTAACTCCCCATCTTTTATACTGTAAATCATAATAATTATAAACAAATTAAATTTACTGAATTAAAAGAATCTCATTAGATGAAAACTTTATATAGAAATTTTATATTAAAAAAACAACAACTGGCAAATTAGAAAATTAAAACAAAATAATTACGACAAATATTGCAAATATTTCAAAAATTAGTGAATAATATTTTTATTTTTTCTAACACGAAAGCTATTAACTTCCATTCAAATGGGTTGCATATTTATTTTAATTAATTACACCTGCGAATATGAGAAATACGATAAAAAGAAATATGTAAATACGAAAAACTACTTAGTAAATAAATAATGGTCTTCGAAAGAGGAAAATCCATTTAGTGAGTTTTTTCTTATGTATGAAAATAGATGAGTGTTAAATAATAAAATTGATGATTGTTAATTATAAACAAATTAAGTTATATAAGATTGATGAAAATGATTAGTTGTTAATAAAATAATAAGAAAATATTTTATTTTAATAAATATAGTTGCAAAATAACTTCTTTAATATTCTAAATTAATTTTTTGGTAATGAACCTTTCATTTTCTTATAATTGCTATTAAGTATATAATTATAAAGGAATAAATATAACCAGATTATTTATTATTTTCAGAATTCTTGAAAATAGTATTCGAAAAATAATTATATGTAGTAGTGAATGCATGAATACTTATTAAATGATAATTATTGTTGATTTGCTTTCAAAATATTTTTATTTATTACAGCAAATAAATACAACAAAATATCATGAAGTGTAAGGATTAAAAATAAAAAAATACATAAACAATAATGATTGGACGTAATATATATTTTTTGAAAAATTCATTTCAAGATTAACGTGCAAAAATTGCCATTTGAATATAATACAATTTAAAAAATGCATCAGTATTACTAGTCTTATATTGAAATGTGCTAAATTGATTATATGGAAAGAAAAATTGATTATGGGACTATAAAAGTTTCTTAAACCAATAAAATAAATTAAATTAAATTAATTTAGGGAATAAAATGTAAAATGCAGTTGTCTTAGTTCAAAAGGGAAAACTTTAATTGTTGTTATAAGCTTTTTTTAGTTAATATCTATACATCCAAAAATTTTCTTAATTTATATCCTTTCTTAATTATTTTTATTTTGCTTAAATTACTTTGATATATTCTTTAATAACTTACTTAAGATAGCAAAGACTAAAATGCAATTTTTTAATTTCATATCTTTCAACTCAATAATATTGACTACATTCTAATTCCGAGCTCATTAATTTATCAAATTTTAAAATATACTTACAATGTCATGAGTAAATTGTTAATTAGAATCAGAAAAGGTGATATTATTTCTTTTGGGGAAATATTGCAACGATTTTCCATTATAAGCAATAAGAATAGACATTTCTATTTGTCTAATCTTATTGCTTAAAATGCCTTTTCATAAATCACCTTCCATTTTCTAAATTAGCGATCAATGTTGTTCTATTTAAATTGTAACTGTGCACAATTCATAAATGAATTCATTTGTCTTCTGCCAGGGACAATCTGACGTTTACAAATATGCATTTTAAACAATTAATATTGTCTCAATAGTTAAATTTCAATATATCACAGTGCAATCTTTCATATTCCTAAAATGCTATAATTCATTATAAAACTGCTTTCAATGAAGAATACGATAAAATATTCTTGCATTTTCTAACAGATCATGAAAATAAGCAAATTTATGGACTCATTATATTTGATAAAGATAAATAATTAAGATCATATTTACTTGCAAATTATTCTATGAATTTATTTTGTTAAAGCATGAAACGATTTTCAAATGAGAAAATCATACTTAAGATATTAATATTTATAAATCATTTGTTGTTTAGTTCAATTTTAAATGATGCTCCTAAAATTGCATCATTATTAGTCATATTATTTACTAAAGTATAAATCTAAATATTAAAAATCCATTTAAGGTGGAAAATAACCACTAAATGAAATGAAATAAAACTAATTTTTATTTATATTTAATGGAAGTAATTACATTCAAACAATTTTTATAAAATAAATCATGTGTATGATTATTCATCAATCATTATTCATCATGTGTATCATTATTCATCATATTGCTGGATCATCATTAATTACCGATCTATGTATAAGCAAAATTCGAGTGTATCGTTTGAATAGTAATGCATTTGTATGTCTCAAAACATAAATTAAACTTTTTATTTTTATAATCTCAGATAATTTAATCTATCCATATATTTATAAGAGCTAAACTTTAAGTTCGAAATCTTATTTTATTCTCTCGGCTTTTTAAGTTTTTAATTCAGTACGATTTTACACGTGAGAAAATGTTTATTATGTGGCTTATTTTTAGATTAAACACATTTTTGTTTTAGATAATTTCAGCAATTTTTCCTTTAGTGTACATTAATGTATAAGTCATGGTTACTAATAAAATATTTTTAATTTATATACTAATGTATGATTATAATTCATGATTTGGATAATATTATTTAAAATAAATTAATTTGATTCTATTACATAATTTTATACTTCAAGTTAAAAGTAACAATGTACACTGGAGTGCAAAAATTAAGGACGAAATGGAAAAATTAGCATGAAAGTGGAACAAACAGGTAGATCGAGCCGAAAGACTAATCAGAAGATCGATTACGATCAAATTACGCAACATGACGTAAAGGGGGAATGTCGGAGGGGTATAAAGCAGGATGGCGGTGTACGCTCAGCGTTTCTGTGAAAGTTATTGCACGGCATATATCAGTTTAAACGACGTAGAGCTGTTTAATCAGTGTGAAATAATGACAGGCAACCTCGTAGACGACATCTAGATGACCTTACGCGAGGTCGAATCATTGGGAAGATTGAGGAAGGTCGAAATGTGACAAGTGTAGCTGCGGAGTTTGGAATCGCTCACAGCATCGTTTCACGAACCTGGAGAGCATTTTAAACTACAGGAACAGCTGTCCGAAGGTTCAGCAGTGGTCGTCCACGAGCAACCACATCAGTCGACGACCGGTATATGGTCCTACAGGCAAGAAAGAACAGGCGGTAGATGACTGGGGAAATCACGAGACACCTCCAACAGATGACTGGACGATCGATATCCCGGTTTACAGTCGCCAAGAGGCTGCACAATGGTGGCCTATTCGCACGACGACCAGTACGTTGTGTACTATTAACGTCTGCTCACCGGAGAAGGTGCTTTGTGGGGTGCCGGAAACACCAGAACTGGACGGATCAGCAATGGATCGAGTACTCTTTACAGACGAGAGCAGATTTAGTCTGACTACCGATTCTGGACGTATACACATCTGGAGAGAGCGGGGAACACGCAATAACCCCTCCAACATCGTTGAAAGTGATCGGTTTCGAGGTAGCGGTGTTCTCGTTTGGGGAGGCATCATATTTGGTACCCGTACTGTCCTTCATGTCATCCAAGGAGGTTCAGTCACCTGGTCCCGTTATTGTAATGATATTCGCCTTCCTTATGTGCGTCTTTTTAGAGGTGCTATGGATCCCCAGTTCCTCTTCATGGACGACAATGCTTCACCTCATCGTACAGAGGCTGTCGAAGAGCTGTTGGAAAGTGAGGATATTGAACGCATGGATTGGCGTCAAGTCCCCGGATCTAAAATCAATCGAACACGTGTGGAACTTTCTAAGGAGACGCTTGGCGGCACGTCGCCAACCGCCAGTAATGATTCCGGAGAAGCGATTGGCGCTACAAGAAGATTGGGTACCTCAACAACTTTTTGACAACCTCATACTCAGTATAGACAGACGATGTCAATCCTGCACCGCAGTCAAGGGAGATCATATCCCCTACTAAAAGCTGGATTTTTCTTGCAGGAGAGCTGTCACATGTATGTTTCGGCCGTCTCTGTCATTCTGCTCCATACTCATTTTTCAATAAAGTTCCTTTTTAATCATTTGGAATTTTTTTGGACAGTTCTTTTTACTTTTTCCATACTCTTACATCTGGAGGATGTTCTGATACGTTTTTTTATCGATTTGGAACTCTGCTGAGCGACGCTGCACTAGAAAAACCGTTTCGTCCTTAATTTTTGTACACCAGTGTAAATCACAATAATTGTTTAAATTTTAACTGATTTCTTTAAATAAATTTATCTAATTGAGTATAATTTCAATTGGAAACAAATGTATATTTATTATTTAGTTTATTTGATTATTTGAATAATTTATTTTAAGTGTTTGAAGAAAATTTCTAATCCTATATCTATTATTATTTGTGTGGCAATTACTAATTCTATTTTAGAGCACATATCTACACTTACTTCTGAAAGTTAAGCACAAAGATGTAAAATGCAAAAAAAAAAAAATACTGCTTTGATTGACATAAAATTTAGCAGTAGCATATATATTTATGCATAAAAGAAAATCAATAATAATTTATAGAAATGAAAATAATATTAAATTTTTGTAAGTTATCAGATAATGACATACTGGAGATTCAAACGGAATTGTGCATAAATTGAAAATAAATAGCATAATATGAAAAAAGGACATTAATAGGGTATGTGATTCCTCCTCATCTGTATACAAAGCTTACGCTCGTGATCATGCTTTCAATTAGGTGGTCAACCACCGCAGAAATAAGCAATAGCCATTCTTCTTGTAGAGCAGTTTCCAGGTCATTAAGAGTGACTGGAGGTGGGAAACGTGAAGATACATCACGGCCGAGAGCATCCCAAAGATTTTCAATGGGATTAAAGTCGGGCGAATATTCTGGCTACGCCATACGCGCAATCCCTTTACTCTCCACGTAGTCATCGATGATGTTAGCTCTATGGGGACGTGCGTTATCGTCCATTAAAACAAAAGTAGGGCCAACTGCAGCAGCGTACAATCTCACAATGGGTTTTAGGACTTCATCTCGATACCGTACAGCCATCACAGAACCCCGTTTAAAGATGTGCAGATCGGTGTGGTATCCTAATGAAACGCCTGCCCACACCATAATGCTTCCGCATCGGAATGCGTGATATTCGGTGATGTTTTGGGGCTGATTGCGTTTTCTTTGTTTACGCCATATCCTTATACTCTTGTTATCTAGCTCCAGAGCAAATATTGATTTATCAATGAACATGATATTGCTCTAGTCAGACACAGTCCAATTGACATGTTCCCGGCACCACTTTAATAGTGCCCCTCTTGATTGGACGGATAGACAAACACAAACTTGCGGTACCTGTGAGTACAGTCCACTCATGTGTAATCTTCGGCGTAGAGTAGTTGCAGATATCACTTTACCAATGGACGCTGTAACCATAGATGTCACACGTTTGGAGGTCTCTCTGCTATTCCGCTTGGCTAAAATCACAATACATCGATCTTCCGCTGGGTTTGTAACCCTTGGGTGACCAACTACGGGCCTTCGGACTATCTAAGCGGTTATCTATCTTTGTGGACAACTGTACTGCTTCAATGCGCCCCACAGCACGCCAGCGCTCAGAATCTGCCATTTGTCTTCGGAAGTCATATAAACACGTATGTCTTATAAACAAATTGTACGAAAATTTTAAACACCTTCTATCAGCACTTACAATTAACTTTTGTAACCCTTCATAAAGCTGGTATCTTATAAGACTGCCCTTTTTGCATATTTCTTGACATGAAAGCGCGATTGGCTGTTACCTAACATATTTGCATACTTCCATCTACCTCTGCAGTGATTTGCATCCTCTTCAACTCTGATTGGCTTCCGGAAATCAGCATTTTCCGCTCCATGCTTAACTTTTGGAAGTGAGTGTATACATGCACAATTCTTTCTTTTTACGATTATCTCCCTCAGCCAAAAGCATATATGATATTGCTGTATAACAAATTAATTTTCTTAAATTTAAAATTTACAAAATAATTTTAAAAGGTTATATTTAACCTCTTTAGTTTAGACAGCAGAGTTAGTTAAAATTATGCCAATCGTTTTAATCTATATCTATTGTATATCTTATATTATTATTTTTATTAAATATATTTTCAAAATTTGACTAATTGTTATTAACCAATGAAGTATGCGAAAATTTTAAAAACTTACAGCAAATTTTATCTGAATATCCTTTGTTTAAATCACATTATAAATTTAACTTGAATATTTTTCAAAAAATTCTGTACTAAACACAATTTAAATTTCTGTAAGATTTATAGCAAAGTAAAATATTAGAAATAGTTTTCTTATTTGAATTTATTTAATGAATATTTTGTGGTAACCTTCATACTTAGTTTTATCACATAATTTTTGTATTATTATTGGAGTACAAAAGCTGGGAAATATTTATACTACTAACATTGTCAATTTTTATTGACATACTTTTAAATTATATTATATTAATCTGAAGTTTATTAATCTTAAATTCAAAAATGATAAAAATTTTCATATATATTATTTCCTTCTAACAAATTCTTGATTAGCAAATTCTTTTAATTGTGTAATTTATAACCGATTCCTATATATACATAATTTACATTGATCTACATTGTCGTTTAATAGTTGGTATTTTTATTACGTGTTACTGTCAATTAAATTTTTCTTAAAAATATATTTTGATTTTTTCATATTTAGTTTGATTAAAAATATAAAACTTTAAATCGAATAAAAAATATATTATAATAAACACTTTATTAATTTCTTTAACTATACATACTGGGTTATAAAATTTAAGAACAATGAAAATTTTAAGTAGATAGTCATGAAATTGCAGAAAAGGGTTCTTGCGGTTAATAACAATGAACCCGCAATACAATATAAAAGCCATGTGTATGCAAATATCAGGAATAAAATGTCACCGGTTATGAGACGTAGTCAGCGAAAGCAACTAAATACTATGATAAGGATGCAGTTAAAGATATTTCCTGAAAGTGTAACTGAGTTTTTTCGTAAAATACTGCTGTAAGAACTTACCTGTACAACTTCACACATCGAAAAATACTTAACAATCTAAAGGAAGAGAGTAGTGTGACCAGTATAACTGAAAAATTCAAAACCAATAAAAGTGTCTTTTAGCGTGCTTTGGAAGGTTTTCAAACCATAGATACATCTGTTAGAAAGTGTTGGATTCCTCCCCTCCAAAAAAATCATAGTTTTGGTGCAGCTTGCTTGTTTTGGACTTTTAATTATAAAATTCAATCAACTTCCCCCCCCAAAAAAAAACAACTGCAGTGGATAATAAATATACCGTCTTGCATCCGAAAAGAGCCCGAAACCAGTAATCTAACGCTATTGCTCAGCAAATGTGTGCAGTACCAACAGGGTGACAAGTGTCACTGTATACTGTGCCCAGCTGTCTTCACAAAGGAGCGATATTCACCTATTCTCCTGATCGCTACATCCCTTTTAATATTAGCCACTGGCACTACCGATTACAGTAGCGCAATGAGACAAAAAGTGGGCTCCTCAATGTTGTCATTCTGTTGTCTGAGATCGCTATTGTAAAGAGGTGAGCTTTACTCGCGTGCGTCTGTCTCTAGAAATTATTGGAGTAGACTTTGTTTCTATGGCAATACACAGCCACAGCGGATTTCTGTCATTCAGGAGCTAGCAATACACAGCCACAGCGGATTTCTGTCATTCAGGAGCTACTGGAAAGGGAAGGTATCATGAATGAATTGAATAACTCGAATGAATTGGCAAGTGTACTTCCCTAATTTAAATCCCACCTTGCTCCAGAACATGTGTGTAATGTTTTGGAGAGACCCTTGCAACATGATTAGATCTTCCAGCGAATACCTAATACAGAATAAGATTCTGATCGAGGAATGGCACTCCTTAAGAACTGTTGGTATCTAAAGGTAGTGCACAATCTAGTGCTGAGTATGGAGAGATGATGAGAAGCAACCATTGATGTAAGGGAATACAATGTACCGAGAAACATATGCTTGCTCTTCTTCTTGAACTGGCAATCATGTCTAATGATATTATGAGATCAATAAATTTTTTTTTATTTAATTCCGCACAGTATGCATTATATTCATTTTTGCGCAACCAAGCTTTCGGCGTATTTTAAGTACAAAATTCTATCTCTCATTTTTAAATTTCATGCTTCTCAGATGATTTGTTGTGAGTCATGACAAAAAACCTGTTGTTTAAATTTCATCCACCAGTGTGTTTTATTATATTCAGGGATTATATACTTTGATTTTTTTTTAAGGATACATTGCAGTATGGTCACTAACAATAGTTATTTAACAAACATTTGGATGTTACTGATTTCATTTTCGTTTTTTAAGTTATAAAGCAAATATAACTCTGACAAACTTCAAGACATTTTTAACCAATATATATATTTTAATAAGTATTGTTAATTTTTATAACAGTCACTATCAAAACGACGGCACCAACACTATTTCGACTATGTTTTAAGTTTGAAAAATTACTAAACGTAATAATTATAAATATAACCACTTCAAATTTTTAGTTGCTGAGTTTGGATTTGTGTTTTATTGTCATTATCTTTCTTTAATATTAATGTTGAAGAAAATAAACTTAATATTTATCAATTCATTGAAGAATAATGTAGCTTTATGCTTTTTCATTTTTAAAAAAATATTACCTGGTAGTCTATTATGAATAAAGAATAAATTGTGTGTCTTAGTATGTCGAGGCTAATAACGTTAGTTGTAATCAATATTGACAAACGATATTTTGATTAAACATGTCAAGAAATCAACAAGTATTCTGTAGAGTGAGTAAGAATTTTGTTATTTCTATAGAAATTGAGCTGATGGAGCTTGTTACCACAATGATATCATATAGGTTTCTGTACATCACAAGAATAAAAAGAGACCAAAAAAATTTATTGAGGTATTTTTATAAGATTCTGTTCTTCTCCTTTTTTAGTAATTCGTATATTGCTTTAGTTAAATATAATTGTAAAATTATTTGATACTATGACTTTTATTAATTATGAAAGTAATGAGAATCTAATTTAAATTTTATTTTTGGTTTATAATTCTAATTATATCTTACACAACTAATTCTTTAATGAGTTTAATAATATCCAGGTTATGCTTGAGGTTGACATTTGAACTGTCACATTTATTTTTACACCCATCAATAAAAGATATGGGATCTTAAAATACTTGAAACGAGCCTTTGTTCTTTCAAACTCTGGTTATTGGATAAAGTATTGAAACTTCTACGTTCCAGTTAAAACAGCTAAGCTATCTTCTTTCCGTTTATAACAATGGCAAAGATATATAGGTCTTAAACGTTGCTTTTTCTTTTCTATTAGGTAATAATAATTTTTAAAAAGTTTAAAATTCTATATAAATTTATTATTTTCATTAATTTTAAACAATACAATTTAGTGATTTGAAATTATATCATTCGTTGTAAATATATTTCAGATAATTTCATAAAACTCTTAATTCATTATGAAGTTCCAAAATGAACTGAGTCAATCCTAATCAATTTATTTAGTAACACAGTAATTCGCTTAAGTTTTTAGCTAAAAAAATTATTTATTGTCCTGCAAAATCAATGTTTTCGTGAAAATTATAAATACGTTTTAATGAAAACAAAGAAGCTCAAAGATGAATCTGTTATAATATAAGAAACATAGTTGCAGTAAACATTTCATTTTGTTCTATAACCAACAGAAAATTTATGATACATCTGAATTCGAGAAAGATTGAAATTCCGCATTATGTCTCAAACACAAAAAAACGCAATTCTGCGATCACCCCAAAATTCAAGCTAGTCATTGTTTTCGATTCTTGCTAAAGATGCAACAACATCATTTTTCTTGGTCTCACCTGACTGATGAGCTCCCCAGAAAATCTCCATCGATTCCATCCCATTGAGGATGGTGGTCACGTTCCCTCGAAAATTCTTTCCTTTCCGATAAAGCGAATGGGATGTTCTTTGGAAGGCGTTTCCACTGACGCTGTTCCCTCCACTAAACTCTTTTACAATCTCCAAAAAGGATGAATAAATTTCAGATTTCCAGTAAGAGTACAACAGGCACAGTTGGCATCATTTGTAAAATTCAAATGATATTTTATTCATCTGTTGGCTGTAGTTTTTTTTGGCTAGTTAAAAATGCTTGGAAACATTGTATACATCAGCTGGAATTCTAGGCAGTATAGAACCATGAGGAAAGAACATTTTTTCTATATTTAGGGTGTGGAGAACATATAAATTTCAGTTTAAATGTAATATTTACTTAAACGGTTAAATCTTAGGCTCTTTCGCAAACTTTTATTTAATATCCGTATGTATAACATCGAATATTGGTAAAAATTTGAATGAGACTAAAACTGAAGTACACTTTTGTATTTGGAAAATTCTCATATGATTGAGAAAATGCATATGTGTGAAACTGTACATTCAAAATGAATATTGCATTGTAGGATGAAACAGAAATAATAACCCAATGCGAATTATTTTAGCTTACTGACTAGAAAAAAAATTGTCACAATTGTTGTATATTGAAACGTGCAGATAAAGGCATGTGAAGAAGAAAAAACTACATAAAATTATTAAAATATTTAACTGCCACAAACCATTAACTAACAAAATAATTTTTATATTATATATAATCGAACTTAAATAAAATTAATTGATTAGAAATAATAAACAAGCATATAGGAATATTTTAGGTGGTTAAATATCACTAGTTTTATATATTTATAATAAAAATATCGAAATGAGAAATACAGCAAATTTTAAAGTTAAAGAAAACACTTTTTAATAGTTTTCTACTTATATTAGAGTTAATTTATTCAATAATTTCTTTTTAATGAAACCATTGAATAAAAGACTAGTTGGAACAACTTTACAGATGAAATAAAAAATATGTAATATTTTATGGTAAACAACTTAAGTGAATAAATCAAAATTGTATAGATTAGATGAAAACATTAACATAAAATATAATTTTACTAAATAGTAGCTCTAATTGTCTATAGATCTTATAATTCCTTTAAGGAAATAAAATAACTTTAACTCTATTATTGTATACATATTTCCTGAGTATAAACATAATATCCTAATGCATTCATTAATAAGAACTTTTCTTATGCATATTTAGAATGAGAAATTACCCACACTTATATTCTAATGTCTATGGAATTTAACCTTCGGATTAATAGGTCACTTACACTTTAGTACAATGTCACATCAGAAATGGTTTAGAGTTATAATGTGAATTGGATAATATTCCTAAACCATTAATGAATTTCAATATAGCATTCAGTAAGTTTTATTCGAGCATCTCATTTAACAGGATCTAGTAAATTATTTTACGATAGAGTTTTCTTTGTGAAATAATTGAAATACAAAATTATATTTTTATCTACGAGCATAATCTTCTTTATTGGCAAGCGTAAGAGATCATTTATTTTAATGTAACGCGTCACATCTGATCTGCAAATATTTCATGAGATAAGACAGGGGAATTATATATTTTAATATTTCTGTGCCAGTGATGGCTTATTAATTTCTTGTAATTCGCCTTTATTACAATGTTAACAAAAGTTACATTTAATCAAAGATAAATAGCATTTTATAAAACGAAATAAATTGTTATCATTACTAAATACTTTTATTATCAACGTTACTATTAATAAATACTTAGTTCGGCAACATTGCTTTCATATTAAAAAAACCAAGAAAATTAAAATCATGATTAAATTAAAAGTATAATTATATTATAGAAATGGATTGGGTCAATGTATCAAACATAGTAGTTTTTCTCTTTGATAGAATTACTTTTCAAACTTAAGATATAGCTAATAATGCATCGTAATGTAAAATTAATAAAGGATATTCAGATTGAAATATGCATTATTATGCACAAATTTATATATGTTTTGAATCGAGTACTAGTTATAAATCAAAAATTTTGGAATATGTTATAAGAGAACATTAAATGAACTAGAATTCTGATTGGCTCTTTTCCAGCTTCCATTTCTGTTTACAAAATGAGATGTTATTACATCAATAAAGAAAAGAATAAGTGTTTGTAATTAGCTCTTTGTAAATAATATATATCACTGCATTTTGTATAAAACTGATCATTAAATATATTTATGTGTGTCAAAAATTATTCTGTAAAGTATTTGTTTTATCTAAATAACTTACCCTATGATTTAGTGTGCATTTATTGTTTAGCACATAAATATTTATATGCTACTTGAGTTAAAATAAATTGAAACATTTTAACAAATTTTATCATGAGAAAACTATAATTTAACCGGAAAAGAGATTACTGATAAAATATTAGTTAAAATAGTTATCTAATATGTAAATAAGAGAAAATTTTATTAACTTTTATGAATGGAACAATTGAATATAGATTTTCTAATTCTTTTCTTTACTTTTTAAATCACCTAATCTGCTATTCAAAGCAATATTCATTTATTAATGTTATTAAGAACATAATTTTATATACCACACTAAATCTTTCAGTAATACCACGAAACAACTTTAAAAAATAAAGAAAAATAGATTAAGTTGAAATTTATCTCTTTCTAAAATATTGTATGCTTTACATAATATATCATTTCTCGTTTTATTTGCATTGATAGAAACACCAAAATTTTTTTGAAGAATAATTGTATACAATAAAAATAGATTCTATTATGCCAAAAAATTTATGAGTTTCGAGCGTTTGAATTAAACAATGTTTAAATTTATTTCGTATAATACATAGTATATTTAAATGTATATTTTTAATTCATTAAACATATATAGTTAAACATAATTACTCAATGTTAAGATTATCTTATTTTGAATTTTTTTAAAAAAAGAGTTGATTTATTTTGATTTTTAAGTTTTACTTTAAAATCCATAAATCGTTATCGCTCTCATATTGACATGTATTATGAATAATATTCAGATAAATTTCTTTGTAAAATTATATTTATCTGAATATTACTGAAACTATAGTTTAAACAACTGTGTTACTGTAATTCCATTCAAAAGTCGTACCAATCATAACAAGACGATGAGACCCATTTAATTATCAACCTTTGTGTACCTGAAATGATTTAGGAAGGGAAATGGATTATATAAAATCAATGAATGCCACATTGCCTTTCAATCTTCCAAACTCACTCTCAATGAAATTATGTAATTTTCTTGATATCCTCAGCCAACATGGGGTATCAATAACGAAGGAATTGTCACCAGATAGAAACATTTAATAAATGAATATACATTAACAAACATTAAAATTGCTTTCAAATAAATTTAACTCACAAATATGACTTCCAATCAAAAAAAGATTTTCATTAAAAATAAATAATTCTCCATTATGCAACTGAATGCTCTAATGTCTCGTCATGTAATAAACAGTCGGAAAAACACTTCATAACATTAGATTTGTATTGCAATGAAATTAAAAATTATTAATATTATAAGAAAATATATGATAATAATTTATTATATGATACAGAAAGACAAAGTAAATAGAAGAATGTAGAAACAACCATAATAATTTAATAAAGTAGCGTAGCATTTACAAAGTATATATATTGAACATTTATTTATATGTGAAAAACTTTGAGATCACTAAAAGCACTTCAAGTACTTTTATTTTATATGAATTACTAGATATTTAAAAACTACTATATTAATGTATTTTTCTTTGTATTTTCATTTTCAATTGTTTAATAAGATTATCATTTATAGAATAGAAAAAATAACATGACCAACTGCATTAAAATAAAATTGAATACTCAAATGTTTAATAATTATGTGATCAATAAATCGTCAAATCTTTATATGGTATATTACCCGGATTCAACGATAAATTTAGATTAAATGCTTCTTAAATAATTATTTTATATCCTTAATGATTGACATATTATGAATAGTAATTAAAATGAAATGCATTCAATCTAATATTAACATTAGTTGAAACAGAATAAGTAATTCTTCCTTTCGAAGTTAATGTAATTTTCAGTAAACATAATTAATGAATTAAAATATGCATTAACTTCTTTTACGAATTAGTTCATTTTTTCCCATAGAAATATGATTTTATGTACCATAAAATGACGCAATATTTTCATTTCTTAATAATCATTGAAATTAGAAATGGAAAAGTTCTTAAGAATTTAATAAGAGTAAATTAAAATAACATGAATTTTAAAGAGCTTATTTTAATGAGAAATATTTCAGTTACAAAATTTTTCAATTGATTGCAAATTTAATAATTACAATTTTTTTTAAATTTTAGAATTTTATATACATTTTTAAAAAATTTAGAAACTTGTTTTTGGAATTTAATTAAAAACTTAGTTTTTTTCATTTTCCTTGTCAGAATAATTCCGGTTTCCAAAAATCAAAGTTACTGCAACATACATAAGAAAATACATGTATGAATTATATTTTTTTCAGGGATTGATGTGTTAACTTTCAGCTTTCTAGTTTTTCTAATTGCTCTATGTTAAAGTTTTTTAAAAATAAACTTGAAAGTTTTATGTGTTTATAATGATGTACGTTAAGACTCTTAAAATACATCATTATAAATATATATAATTTTTTTACATAATATTTATGTTACGTTTGAAATATTTTATAGACTCTGATATTAGAAATATTTTTACTCTGTAAAATATTTTTAAAGTAATTTTATAATGATACTCAGTAATATTTATTTAATAGAGCTCAGTTAAGTTTCTTGTAATATATATATATATATATATATATATATATATATATATATATATATATATATATATATATATATATATATATATATATATATATATATATATATATATATATATATATATATATATATATATATATATATATATATATGTATGTATGTATATATATGTTACCGTTAAAGTATGAAATTCGTTATTTTTATAGAATACCTAGTTATTACAAGAAATAACTGATCATGTCCGTTAAAGTATAAAACTCTCTTGTATTTCATGGTTTAACTAGTTATTTCATAGAATAACGATGTGCAGCCCGTTAAAGTGTAAAATAATCTATATCATATATCTCGCGTTTTAGTATAAGGTACATTTACGTTTCGTTTAACAATGTGAAAAGTAGCGAGAAAAAACATTAATTTTGAATTCAAATAAAAATAATTTTTGAGAGACGGCAATAATACCAAAGCATAAAACAATGAGAATACTTTTTCGCCATACTCTCGAATTGTCAACGTCAAATGCATTTACCTTCCACCCCTACTACATATATAAACTTTTCCAGGCCATAGGGAAAGAACTTGTTTAGTGTGTTTATAGTTTAGTTTATTCATATAATATCTACTTTTTTCATTTTAGATAACTCACACTTTAACTGTCTCTCATTAGTTAATTTATAGAATACCTAGTTATTTCATAGAATAACAAATTTAAGTGCCAAATTATTAACTCATTACACACTTTAACGGACACGATCAATTATTTCATGGAATAACTAGGTATTCTATAAAATAACTGCATTATATACTTTAACGGTAACATATATTACACTATTAAAAATCAAAAGCAGAAATGAAAAATATTTATCTTCAAAATATCATCAAACATTTAGAAAAGATTCGAAATGTCGCACTAAAAATTTCACAACTAAGTATTTATTAGTTTTAAAACAATTAAAATAGTATTTTTGAGCCTCTAGTCCTTCATATCACATCACTAATTTCTAACAGTTACATTTGCACTGATATGCTTTAGTTTTATAATCGCTAAGCTTACTTTCTCTTTTAAATACATTTTTCATCATATTATGTGCATAAAATTTTTCAAATATATTAAGCGAAGTTTAAATTTGAGATTATATACAATGGTAAATCATTCAATAATTAAAAAGTAAATATGGAGTAAATCTTTTCCTATTGAATTTTCTAGAAATTTCGTCACATTTATTTGTGATTTTTAATGTAGCTTTCTTCAATAAATAAACTTTTATTAATATATTTTCTTAATCAAGCGATAACATATTGTTTTATTTTTTGTCAAGTTTTTTATTCAAAGTGCTTTATAATAACATGAATTAATATAAATTTATGATTATGTTTGCCAAAAATCTAAATTAATTTACATCAAGTTCATAATTTTCAAAACTGAAAATAATCAACATTAGAATGAAATTCTTCTTTTTATATATTTATCCTCTTGCTTGTATATTAAATGGATTATTAGGAGGCACACTAGGTTATACAATACTCTCCAGAGCATTGGATTTTAGGTTTCAAATAGTATACAAATGATAAATTGTTTCAAATAAGTCCATGAATTTGTTTATAAGTTTAATGCCTGAAGACTTTTAATACGAATAATTTCTTTTTTAAAATTATATTTCAAGGGAATAGAAATTGCATGAAAGATAAAGTTTTATACAAAACCAAATTGAAATTAAGGGTAAAAAGTATTAAATCCTTTTTCAAAATTCAATTCCTGCTTCTCTACTTTTTCCAGGAATGGTTTGAATTACTATTTTTTGTGCGAATTATCTTTTAAAATATATTTCAATGATTTCAAATTCACGCTCTTAACAAGTAAATATATAAAGATAAAATTCTTTTAAATTTATTTTGAAATTTAAAATTAAAATGGGAAATGTTTTACGTATACAAAAATATAATAGTTATACTGTTGAATTACTCATCTAAATAGTTATTTATCTAAACCTATACTGAATTCTATTAAATCGAAAAGGATATAAAATACACTTCTAATTTATTTTCTGAATTTTTTCTCTTATATTATATGAAGCACTCCTCAAATATTCCAGTTAAATATAAAATTGAATTGCTTTATTTCATTCGAATAAAGTAGAAGTTTGTATCATTTTTTTCACAGAGATATAAATTTCTAATCACTACCCATTTCATAGGTAAATTGTTTAATCAATTCATGATGATGAGGAATTTTCTAATACTTTTTAAGCATATTGTTTGGATTTAAATTTTGAGTGATAAAATATTTGTATTTATTTCAAAATTTAACGTATTTTGTTTTATTCAAAAGTATCTCAATAATTTATTATAATATGTAGTTAAAAATATTTATGATTACATAATATAACATATTTTTACTCTAAGGAAAATAACAGTAATATCTCCAAATAATTTTTTATAAATAAATTATACTTCTAAGTTTAGTTTCATTAAAATTTAAAAAAATTGCATTTTAATTTTGAGAGCATTAGATTCTTTTATTGGATTTTTTAAAATTATGTTATAATGTAGATGAAACAAAAGATTAGAAAATATTTTTCTCTCTCATAAGGATGTTTTTAAGAAGTTCATTTTTATCTTTCAAAAATAAATACTAACTCTAATCACAATATAACTGAATATAATCATATAAGTTCTTATATAGAAAATTTAACGCTTTAAAAACTGATTGATGTTCTTTTACAAAATCTCTAATTAAGTTTCTCTTAATTATAAGTTTTCAATGTATACAATATACTAAAGGAAGCTGAAAATAAATGTTAGTGTCTTTACAATTAAATATAATGTATAATTTGCTTAGAAGGCAAAGTTGTTACAATGATTAATTTTATCCTTTAATTGTTTGGTTGCTCATGATTGGTTATATCTAATTAATAATTTTCAATTGCTTTTTTGAAATGCATTTAAAAAAATATCAGAAGTTATACCATGATTTATGAGGAAAGCTATTTTTTTCAGTTAAAACATTCAAATAGTAATTAATTGTTCTTTTAAGTATTTTTCTTGTTCTCCATGATTAAGTCAACATTATTTAAAATACGGATGATAAAAGATACGAATGAAATTTATTTATATATAATCATTATTCATCTACGATATGAATCAACTCTCCTAAAAGAAAGTAAATTATTATATTTTGAAGAGTTAAACTTTAATTCAAACTTAAATATGAATGATGTCCTTGAGGCCTTTTATAAGAACAAAATTCTGTTATTTTATGTTATACTTGTTATTATTATGTTATACTTGTTATTTTTCATTTATTCAAGCGAGGCGAGAATGAGTCTCATTTAAATAGTTATGTTGCACTGCAGAGTAGAACTAAATCTTGAACTATCTTTCTATTATATAAGGGAAGCGTTCCATATTGAGAATAATAAGACACCCCAAGATTGTGCCACTTCTGACAGATATGATATCAGGAGTATGCTTATTGGTATGAAAAGAAGCTATGCATTTCAGCCCCTGATTGTACCTAAAGTCCAACGAATTTGGAAGAATCACCTGTCATCAAGCGCTTTGTTGGATGTCACAGTTTAACACTTAACCAACCCACGGAGCTTCAACAAACCAGTGAGGGACAATGTGATCCCCCAATCATTGAACGCGGCAAATTATGCTTCCTTTTTCTGACTTTATGTGAGGCGATATGAAGCTACTGACCTGCGGAAGTCTCTCTCTATATTTATGAAAACTAAATTCATATATTTCAATTTAATCGGACATTGAGAGCATTGATAATAATCCCTTTAAATAGATAAAATCAGAAAATTTTATCATTCAAATAATGAACTTGATCAGAACGACAGTAGAAATATACTTACACAAGTTGATTGAACATCGGCTGCGGTGTAGATGTTTGAAAGAAAGAATGTGTCATGCTTTAGGAATAGTAGTGTTGCCAGATTGACATTAGTGTGAGTAGAATGATACTGAGTGCAGGTGACCCTGTAGATCATTTACGTTGGCATTTTACTGTGAGTGTCAGATGCTCTTATTTCTCCTATATCAAGCAATACCATTATTAAACACTTGGAATCTCAGGGTCAAGATTTCTCACGTCTATTAAGAAGATTGCTTTGAGCTGAGAGGCACTTTTGCTTGAAATTCTGTCGAGATCGAACACAAGTGGATTTCAGAAAGCTACGATTTAGTTATTTTAACGCTTTACCTAAAGCTGCGATAGCCATCGTATACAAGTCACGACATGCGACCAATGGCTGAGTGGTTAGTGTTCTTGACTCCTGAGTTGTTGATCCCGGTTTTGAATCCCGGTTTGAGCATGGATGTTACTTTCTCGCTGTGTTTCTCTGTCTTTTCTTCTGAGATGATGTATGAATGTGGCTCGCCCTATAACCGGGTTTGTAGTGGTATGACGTGGGTAATGTTACTTGCCTCCTTGACTTGGTTCACAGGTGCCCACTGGGTAACGATAAATGAGTAGCAGTTTCCAGACTTTTGTGGTGAAAGGTTTGTCATTCAAACAGCATGCTGTTATTAAAAAAAGTCACGACAGTGTATTTCGCCTAAGTGTTTAATCTCATCGCAACTGTGCAGCATTAAAACGCATCATAAATCAGAAGAATTATTTAAGGCGCGATTAGAGTAAGTCAATATTTTGCATTATTGGTAGTTTTACAGCTTAAACATACGTGTAAATTATGTACTACATGTGAAAACATTAATTTTTTTGTAAAGGATAACGAATGCCTCTTATAAAGATGCCAGGGCGCTCCGTGGCTGAGTGGTCTAAAGCATCACCGCTAATCGCTTGAGATCATAGGAGTGTGGGTTCGATTCCCACCATGGCCCTGGGTGTTTTCTTCGTTATTCTTCTGTGGCTGTACATCTGTCATTGTGCTATTTGTCCTATTATCGACGAAGACTTACAAGCGGATCTCAAGAATCAAGCATACAAGTCTGAATATATGTAATGTAATAAAATAAATAAATAAAGATGCCAAACTGTGTATAGATTGCATCAGTCAACAAGCTTAACAAGATATCTGGATGTTTCTCTGTGCATCTGTGTGTGTGTGTTTCCCAAGATTTCTCTCTCATCGAGATATTTTTTCAATGGGATTAGACATCATTGGCATTGGTTGCCACAATCGTGGTAAAAAATGAGCAGTGCAAATGTCTAAATTAGAATGGATCACTATCCATCAGGGGGTGATCGGAACAATGCTCCCCAATCTATACTTATAATGTTATTGAATCAATTGTCTCAAAAAGTAGCCCAACAAACTAATGAACATATTGCAGTTTATAATAAATTCCACTTTTTGCTCATAACAATGTTATTGACTTTTCTCATTTTCAGAGTAAATTTTCTATGATCTACGTTTTTTCTTTCACACTAGCGTATAAGATTGGTCTCGAAAGTAATTTGACGATTTGTTGACATTACTGTATGTCAGAGTTAGCTTGGATTCATTGGGAATGGTTTCATTGAAAGTCATCTGATGAAAGCTGAGTCAACCAGTCTTTTATAGATAGAAGATGAGTAAGGACAACCATTTATGTAAAAGTATGACCCTATAAGAGTAAAATGCAATAAACCAGTACAACGAAGCATAGAATTCTAGACTTTACGTTAAATTTAGCTAAAATACAGGTGGAAAATGTTCTAAAGATTATGACAACTTATACAAAAGATACATTAATGTATTAACAAGTATACCCTTCAAAGCAGATCCTCTTGGTGGAACAAAAGCACGTTAATGATAAAACATGCACCAGATGATCAGCGAAGACCATCATGGACGACAACAATGCAATAAGAGTGAAGGAACATTTAAAAACACAGCTTTTAAAGCTTTTACCCTCATATTGGAAATGATTGAAAATGGTTTCGTGGTAACTTGTCAAACCATAAGGCTTTCTTTATTAACTTATTGGTCATCGCAAGAGAAGAACTCATTTCCCAACCTATAGACGTGCTTTTTTCCAACATCTTGTTTCTATGCCTGAAAGAACACGTGAAAGTTAATCATTTGATGTTAAACGTCAATAAAGTATCTAGAATTTTTCATACCCCATTATGTGCTTGCCAGTTGTAAATATTATTTCGTGAAATGCCTGCTTCATTCATCTATAATATATCCGTCAAAAGTTTGGACGGATATCTGTCTGATATATGTTGAAATTGCGCCATTCATAGCGTCACTCGGCAATCCCATTTAGTAAAATCTGTTGAAGCATTGGTCGCTATCGATAAGTGCCAAATTTGTTTAGGAATTTCCAAACCAGACTTTTAGAGATGCAACACTTTATCTGATCTCTCCTGTGTTGAATTTTTGATATAGAAAGTCATATGCTAATACCTAATCCAGTTGAGCTTGTCTTACTTTAGTTGTTCGTCCAAATTGAGTTTGTTTAGTCATGCAACCTGTCTTCACTAAGCGCGCTTTTAGTACAGTAGTTAACGATGATTTGATACGAAAGATGCTTATTTGCAGGGAAACGTTGATTGTTAAGCATTGCTGAAGATCGTGCGTTTTGTTTACATTTATTTTACAGTGAAAACGTCTCACAATACTCAGCTTTGAAAAATCACTTCATGACCAGGTACAGGTGTAACATTACATATGAAGAAATTCGAAATCAAGTGTAAGTTGGTTGAGTTGATGCGACACTTATTCACACAAATACCGTGTTATTTACTCTATTTATAAGGACAATCAGGACAATGATACAATTAAAAATCATAAGGGCTCCACTGTTCTACATTACTGAGTTGTTTGGCCTGAAAGATAATCATTTCACTTTCCGTTCAAATTTTGAGACATCACTGTAATAGAAGTCATGGAAAAGAATGCGTGTTGTAACCGTTTCATCCTATGCTTAAATGTTCATGAATTTTCATTTCCTTTTAAATCGATGATGATCTAGAGCATTGTATATTCTCGTTATCTTCATCTTGTTCCGTTTTCAAAAAGGAATGCTAAACTTCAGCTTTCAACTAGGTTGCACCCTAGGCTGTTTTATACAATATTGCATCTCTACTTTACAGTAGGTAGACACTGTTTTTATGAATATAATATCTGTTACGAAGTTAAAACTGTGTCAAGGAACCTAATGGATATACATCATTACAAGCATTATATATATGTACACATATATGTGTATTGTAGTTAAGACTTTAATTTAATATGATTAAAAGATGTATGTATTTTTAATCACCGGAATAATTTTGAGAAATTGATAGAGTTGCTAATTCTAGCTCTTAAATAAATAAGATTAAACTAATTAGAATGAAGAATACTTCAAGAATGAAATACTTTAGTTTGGAATAATTAAAGTTTATAAAATGTTATTTAATATAAGATTTTTATTATCAAAAAAAATGTTTACATTTCTAATAAGACCAAGTTTCTCAAGAGGTTAAATAAAGCTTCTTTATAAGACATTATAATTCCTCACAATATTTTTTTACTTTTGACTCAATATTCAATGATTTTTGTCTAAAGAAAGCTTATTACTTTAAATTTCCA
The DNA here is from genome assembly GCA_037975125.1 of Latrodectus hesperus. Taxonomy (NCBI): domain Eukaryota; kingdom Metazoa; phylum Arthropoda; class Arachnida; order Araneae; family Theridiidae; genus Latrodectus; species Latrodectus hesperus. The sequence goes on along the minus strand of CM075853.1, from coordinate 52,712,059 downwards.
TCGCTTTCAAAAGGAAACAAGAACAAATAATAAAATAATTGGGTATGAATATTTGTCTCACGAAATAATGAATATTTTATGACATATTATTATTTCGTGAAATATTATTTGATATGAAACATTTTTATACATAAAATGTAATTATTTAATATATATGTTTTATTATGCTTTGTATGTCTTATATGAAAAATTATTTCATTTAAATATCCATTATTTCCATCATATAATGTTCACAACCCAGACAATTATTTTAATATTAGGACAATGAATGTCTTAAATATTCATATCATAAGTATACTTAATTCATGATCATTTTATTTCATACATTTTAAGAGTAATCATTTGTTATCCACAATTTAGGTGAAAATAAAGTTTATGTTAAAAGAAGAGATGAAGTTTGAAAACATTATTGGGATTGAATTACACTTTCCTTGAATGTTCTAATTTATTCTACATAGCTAGCACTGTTAACATATTTTCATGTATATAAAATATTATCCCATATATGGATTTCACTTATGACTATTTATAATTTATTTAAATTTATACCTAAGCGCTCTCTTTTAAATACACACACAACAAATATGACAAGAAAATAATCATTTATTAACAATTTTAAATCACATTTCTAAATTCTGTATCACATCATTATTTTCATTTACTTTAGTAAATAATTACATAAAATTTCCTATTTATACAGCAAATCACTTTTTTATTTTAGAAAATAAGAGTCATTTTGAAATTTACAAAAACTTAGTACTTTCTTTCATAATTGCTATAATTGTTAACTGAACGATAAGATAATGTAAAATCAAATAATTCATACCCAAATATTTTCCACCAAATTTGTTGAATCGCACGTAATCATTTAGAATAGGAAATTTTAATTTAAAATTGAAAATTGTCGAACTTTGATGTTAACTTCTAACACACAAAATACTAAAATGTATTTTTCTTTCTTTCATTCTTTGGACATTCTATTCGTAATACTAAAATCAAAAGTGCATATAAAAATCAGTTTAATTCTTCACTCTCACCATACTTTGAAAAAAAGTCATTGATTTTGAGCGTCACTTAAATTGAAAGAGTATCATCCTTCTTAATCGCACCTGACTGATGAGCTTCTCAGTAAATCCCCAGTGGATTCCATTACATTGAGGATGGTGGTCACGTCTACGCAAAGAATTTTTCCTTTCTGATAAAGAGAATGGAAAGCTTTTGGAATGCGTGTCCACCGAAGCCATTCACTGAGCTAAATTCTTATGCAGTCTTCCAAATGTTTGAATAAATTTCAGATTGTAACATGAGCGCTGCAACAGTCACAGCTTGCATCGTTTGTAAAGTCCAAATGATGTTTCATTCAGTTGCAGAATATATTTCTTTGCTTGCAAGAAAACGCGTGTTAGTTAAGATATATAGGTTTGGTCATAGGGGAAATATATATTCTGGAACAGAATTTTAGTGTAAAGGAGCATTTGTAATACTTAAATTGTGAAGGAAATATAAATTAGATATAAGAATAATATTTTCTTAAACTTTAAGGTTTCATAGTTTTGATTAGAAATTTTATTTGTGCACACGACAATAAAATAGATAATAGAGATCAAAAGATCCAGTTGAAGTAAAATGAATCCGAAATACGGATGAATGTAAATTCATATTTATAATTATAAATTTGCCTATAATACTTTTCCTATTATAAGTATTCTAGAACCTTTATTATATAAGAATAGGTTATAAAATCTTAAAAAAGAACTTAGATTACCAAGTGCAAAATATTTTTTAAAGAGCCTGACTTACAGAGGCTGCTATTTTATGGAATGTTAAAAATTTATAAAGACAATGCAACTTATATTTGTATTTATAAGTATCAACTATTTATCTAGAAATTTCATAAAAAAGAGAAAAGAAATAATTAGAAAATCCAAATAAATTATGCGTTAAAAATTATAATGATAAAAATTCTAAGAATTATTTAGTGTATAGATCAAAGTAATGAAGAATAAACAGATTTTTATTTGCATCTATAAAAATGAAGGTAAAGTACATTGATTTGTTATATTGATTTTTTAAACAAAAATAGTTTTATAAATTTTCTATTGTTATTTTTTGAAACTGCTTTTTCTTGATACTAATTATAATTGGAAAATGATAATTCAATGTTTTATTAACTACTGTATAAAAATTTAATATTTTGAAACTCTGGTGACACTCTTATTAATTTTAATTTGCTTTGAGAATTTTTATCATTTCTAATATTGACATTTTAAAATAATATTTGATATGAGGAAAATTATTTATTAAGCTAATATTTAATAAAATGTATTTTCAAAATAATATTAATTTGTAAATTGCTTTCTTAGTTATTTTCTCAGTAAGAAAATCTATGCATTTAAATAATATTACAATGCATAAATTATAACACAGCTTCCATTATCTCTTTCTCAGGTGTAGAAATGCTTGCTTAAAATATGTAGGAAACTCCCTTAATAAATCAAATTTTTAATAAAGAATGAGCTTTCAAGTAGGTGAGATTATTTGAATTATTTTTAAATTTAGATTTTAAATTTTTTAAAAGGAAAATACATTTAATTAGATGTAAAATAGTAAAAAGCAAATTTAAAAATGAATGCAGATAAAGTTATGTATTATTTAACTATGTGAAGTTTAAAATTTGCTATGAAAATCTAAAGGATTATGCACTTAAAAGTAATAGTTCCTAAATAGATTTTTTCAATTACGATTTTTAAAAGAGGTGAAATTCGAAATTTATTTAATAAAAATATTGGATATACTTATGTCAACTCCAATTCGTTTTTAAGTATTTCTTATTGACAGCAGGAGAAAAATTGTTCTAACTTCAAGCAGTTTAATTCTTTGACAACTCTGCTGAATACATAAATATGTTCAAAATGATTTCATAAGATAGTTATTAATAAATGCCTCTTCAGATTAAGCATACGATAGCTGAAGCAACTCTTCTTGCCTTTTGCTCACCTTACCTTTGAGTTACAGAAGCGACAAACTTTTTGATGTTAAATTTAATTAGTAAAAATATTAAACGTATTGATGCAAATAATATTGTTATTTCAATATCATTTTTGAATAGATTTAAAATTGTTTATTTTTAAAATTTAATGGGATAAAACAATTCCAAATTTGTAAATCTCTAGCCATGTGCTACATAGAAACAGTCATTAACGATAATCTGGGATGAAATGAAAACCAAATAGCCGGAGAAAACTCTTAGTTTGGAAATGCGAGATTTATTAAAAGCCATGATTGCATTCTCAGAATAGTAGTTCAACAGGAACAAATTAAGACAAATAACAAAAATTTAAGGAAGGTTTCCTACTTAACAAGATCATTTAAATGTAAATAAAATAAAATGAACTTTATAGTTTTCAATTAAAAATATGAAGCATTTTAAAATGAAAAGGAAAAACTGCCAACTCCAGTACAGGAACTAAGTTAATAAATTCCTATAATATTTAAAACTAAAGAATATTTAAGAGTATTTTTTCTTTTCAAAGAATAAAGTAATTAAATTTTGAAAAAGATAAAAAAGTATTTAAAATCAAAATGATCTTCCTTCTAAAAGTATTGATTGGTCAATCGATTTAGGCTAGTTTAAAATAAAAAATTTGGATGCAATACTAAATTTTTAGGAGTAATTACAGCCAAATCTGTAAATCAAATATTAAGAGTTTCTCACATTAAAATTTCATTTCATTTCTTGGTACTGAAATGTTGTTATGTAGTGAAATTAATAACAGTTACAATATAAAATATAAAAATATATATCATCTCAAGAAAATGAATGTTGTACATACACTATATTAAATAACATTATTACTTCTAAACTAAACATCAGTTTTTATTTAAACATTCAGCATTGATGAGAATTAGCTACCATTAACTTGAAACGAAATCCAAATTTCATATTTGGATGTTCTAGATGTTTTTAGATGTTCAGCAAGAAAATATTTCACTCGATATATTGGTAAAGAGAAATAAAATTACGAATTTTTGCTTATAATGGAAAAAATTTTGACTCCATAAAGCAGATACCACATGTCAATAAACCAAATTAGAAGTCGTAGATTTTTTAGTACAGTCAATATTCTAGAAAGCGAAATACGTTAAAAATAAAATTACTCACAAAAATGTTCCTTATTGATTTTGTAAGTGAAATTGTGATTTTATTTGTTAATTTAATTAATAGAAAAAGAGACAGAGAATGTGTATTCTCTAAAATGATTATATTAAGGCACTGGATTGAGTTGGGGCTAAAGGAAGTTTTTAAAATGTCTTAAAATAATCAGCAAATTACTTAAAAAACAAATGTTTAGTATGTTATCTCTTGATGAATAATAAATTAGTAAGAATTCAATGATATGATAATGGAGATATATGTAAACCATGTAAGAAAATTTTTTACATGTATTATCACCTATCGTTATATATTTATATTTAGTGCTGATAGTGCAAAATACAACTCTTTAATATTTATTATAACTGAAATATAACATTACCAATCAGTAAATTTGTGTGTTTGTATTCTCTCAGCTTCTTATAAATTTTTAAATAAAAAAAGTTTTTGAAGATACGAAATTTGTTTCATTAAGAAATTTGGAATTAATTTTCCATACTTGGAAAATAATTATCCCCTAAAGACGTAATAATTTCTTATTGATTTACTATATTAAAAAAAAATCCTGACGTTTTTAACGTTCGTTTAATTTGTTAGTGAGCGATTTTCTCTCAGTAAACTCTCTTTCCCCCTCTTTGAGCAAATAAATGAGTTGCTCTTGAACTAACCGAAATTAATGACCCCTTCTAGCTACTCGCCTCACTTTGTTCAATCACTTTGACTAGCCAATGAGGGGAAAAGAGAAAACGTTGCTACATCAGCAGAGAAGCGGGCACTGCTGCTTTCAGTTACGCAAAACTGATCCAATCAACGTTCCAATTGCATAATTACTGCTTTCCATGTTATAAAGAGATAAAAGCGGATAATCCGATTTCTTCGAGTGGGATAAATTTGTAATTCCCATTGATAAACAGGATTCAAAGCTAGCTTCTGTTATGTTTTTCTGATTTCGTTTCGTTTAAAGCTTATGTTCTTACATAGAATTAGCATTTAAAATAGATTAAAGCATTGTGGAAAATTTTTAATCGCGCTTATTTCAAAGAAATTTAATCTCAAAATGCAACTTTAAACTATTTAACTTAAAAACTTTTTGTTTTCACTTTATTTTTGTTCAATATCTTGATGTTTACAAGGAATAAGTTTATCATCATTTATTTCGTATCAGTTATTCTACTTGAGCTGATGGTCAAATTTACTCTATCTAAGAAATGAAGTGTTGTAAGGAAATATTATAACAATGAATTCTCTTATAGTCAGCAAATGTTTACCTCAATTAAACGGGGAAAATAACATAAACAATTAACATAAAAATTTAATTTTTTATAAGTGTTTTAGATAGTTGAAAATCAAGCTATTTGTCACAATTTTTTTTTTAATTTAAGGAATTATTCAGCTATTTAATGAAAAATATAATACAATGGCAAAAAATTCATGAATTTTATTTTATAATGGTGAAAGATATGGTAATGTTTACACAAAATTTCTGAAATAAGCTCTCTGCACAGGCAATTAATTATTATTATTTTTTTAATTTTTAAAAGTCTTTTTTGCGTTATTACCAATCTGGATCATACATTTCTCTCAGTTTTGCGGAGTTTTATATGTTACTCTTCTAGTACACAAAATATAATGACAAAGCAGATTTTTATTCTTTGCCTATCACTATTTAGTGATTTATGTGTCAAAATCATCAGTTTTGAAATGAATTTCTGATTTATCTGAATAAGAAAAATGTATGATAAGAATTTTGTTCTATAGTAATGAAAAAAATTAATTCCTAATGAAATGATGAGCATTTTTATAATCACATTGTTTCATTTATTTTTAATTGTAATTGTTGAGAAAAGACAATATGTGTTTTATGAGTAATAAATTGATGTTTTATATAAGTATACCATATTTCTGCTTGATCAGAGCATTCACTGCTCATTTAGCAGCATGTACAAGGGTGTTCCAAAATAAAGGAAAACCCAAATAAAAATAATTTTTTTGCATTTGATATGACATAAGAACACCTTTGTCGAATCAAACTATTTGAATACTCTTTGAAATGGACATATACATGCTCTGTAAGAAGGTAAGTGGAATGTTGTACCATTCTTCATCAGAAACTCCTCTAACTTCTAGAGAAATACAGGAAAAAGATAGTGGGATTTCACACTTTCTTTCGAACAAACTACAGGGGCTTTATGGTGTTTATGTCCGGGAACAAGTAAGGTGTTCTTGAAGTGCAGAACGTGTGCAACTGAATCCACATATTCTCAAACCAATGACTGAATATTTCGACTACATTGAATCAGAGAGATTCACAGTCATTGAAATGTTCAGTCATTGGGAAATGTCATCTTGATAAGTGTAATATTCATGTGGAAAAAAATGTCTGCTCTTTAGGATAATGCAAATGGTCGGTCAAAGAGTAATTTATTCAATGCTAGTGACCTTTATTTGTAATTGCAAGTAAATTATATCTAAAACATTAAGGAACCATTCATTTGGTTCCTTTTAGAAACAGCCTGGGATATAGGTTTCTGTTGGAGTTCATGACGCGTGAGCGCTTCCTGTGGTTGAAATAGGGAGACACTGGAAATTAGAAGAAACTGGAAGCTCGCTGAGATGCAAGCTGCTTTCATTCATTGATGGAAACAAGACATGTTTCCATTTATCCGCAATCCATGCTTTATGTTTCATGCAGCACTGTACTTGGCGTTTCCGATTTATATTTGCCGCAAAGAATATTCGAAACGCAGCCTTGGCTCAAATATTTTGTTTATTCAATTCTTTTTAACTCTATGGATTCATACAGAGTTCTGTAGATGCTCATTCAAGTCAACAGCCAATTATACAGTTGTGGTCTTCCTTTTTATGGTCACAATCTTCCCAGTGTGTTTGGTGTTTCTTTTACAAATCAGTCCTACTGATGTTATTTTGTCATGATCGTTGTATGCTGTCCTGGCTTTCGATACGGTGCCTATTGATATCTCCAATAACGAAGCCAATGCAGTTACAGATTCACAAATGAGACAGGCTTTTACTATCTGCTCTTTTTAGAATTCTAACAGATTTCTCATTTTAGCTTTTCTCAAAATGAAAATAAGTAAAAAATGACATGTAAACTCACACACACCCTTGAGATTACAAACTGTAATCTAGTATGAAGAACTGATTGCTACGCATTCAATTTAGTCCCATATTATCATACATGGAAGTCAGTGTTTTCAAATAAGCCTTTTCATTTTTTTGGACATCCTCTGTAGAATGATATCGAAAATAACTTGATTCTTCCCAAAGCAAACTGTTAAAATGACTCCATGAGTGGGACAAAATGTAGTAAAACCCTCATAACAAACTTTTAAATTTTTGCTACCGTGAAGAGGGAAAGTCCTTAATAAGTGACTTCACAGTGGCATGGTAATTTTTAATTTACATATTTCTTTAGTTAATAAATCTTATATAAACTTCAAAATATATTAATATTTGTCAAACGAATAAAATTTTTTTCTTGCTTTAAAAATCTACAATAGCATGTCAACAATCTACATCAGCCTAATTACCCTTCCACTTAACTTTTGAAATGTAGTCTGCAAGAAATGAATATAAGAATATCTCTGATCAATGAATTACATAATAAATATTTTATTTTTGTTTCCACAAATACTTTGACCACTATTTAAATAGTTAATTATAGATTTTAAAACATAAAATACTTATGCTAATTTTTTAATTATGACATTATTATCTGCAATATATAATCAACAATATTTGGGCTACTATTAGGGAAAATTGATATATTTGAGTTACTGTTTTCCCTTTAAAATATGTAAATATGTATTCATTAACAAAATCGTTCATTATTTCATCATAGGTCTCTTTGTAGGTCTGACAGCAATGCTACAACTATTCAAATGAAGGCGATTTATAACATATATCGCCATCTTATTTACACGGAAATTGACCAATGAATTAGAAATGTTTGAGGTCTTTATTTAAATGCTCATCAGGGATGTTGAGTGCAATTTTTATGTGTTGGGAAACAAGCCCTTAAAATGTTACCATAAATAAGTCATAAGAATTTATTTCACGATAAATGAGATAAAGTGGGAAAAAGGACAGATTTATGTCATTTCAAAAAGAACTTATTGTTAATATCCGTTCAGCAGGAGTCTCGATTTCAAAGACGGGAAATATTTTTTAGTTATAAAAAGGATCCATGAAAGATTTTTACAAGTCAGAATCAGAATCCATATAATTTGTTGTTCTGGTTAAATTTGATTATCTAGAAAACGTAACTGCAGTTCCAGCACAATTTTCGAAAAGCGTGATCAGAATTGCCTCCATCGAATTGAGAGACAGAGAATTTAGTGTGCTTCAAATGATAAAAACTGCCAACCAAGATTCTTCATAGCAGATTTTGACTTTAACTGTCTTAGGAAAATTACAGAGAATAGGAATACATTTTTGGCTATTAGTGACAAAACCACTCAGTATTGCCCAAAATGATAAAATTCTTTTGCACTAGTATTGTGAAAGAAAACATTGTTCATAAGAGGATCGGAAGTAGCTAATATGGTTCTATGAATCATGAGAACAACGTATTTTGCAATAACGTTCAGCAGCAAACAGTGAATCACTTTCCTGAAAACAAACACCAGCTGGTCAGTCAGATATCAGCGTTTCACAACTTTTAAGTATTCGAGACTCAATTTTTAATCACAGTTTAAATCACGCCTCCCATATACATTGAAGAGTATACAATAACATATTTTGAGCATTTTGGAGTTAAACTTATACTACGATCTTAATTTTAAATTTTACAAATTACCAAATATGCGGAAATTTATTGGCATTTGATAACATCGGTCTTTTGCATTGACAAAACTAGAATCCGGTGACTTTTTATTGTTTTTGCTTTACCATGTCGGACATTCTCCCTTTTTGCTGGAAGTTTTGATTTTGTCTAAAGCATTCTGAAATATCGACAAAAAGTCTCTCAAGTATGCGTTGAGGAGAGCAAATGTTTTATAATTGGAATAATATTTGATTACGCCAGTTTGAATTCCAGCCAGACTCATTGGAGTTTATCCTTCTATCACTATCAAATCTACCGTGAATGCGTATGGTATCAGGCTCACCGTATTAATTATTTTGTATTATAACTCATTGTACTAAATATTCACGACAGCAGATTACTGCAGAATAATGGATACATATTTAAGAGGGCGTAGCGAGCATTAGATGATATTCAAGCATCAAAAATACTCAGACAAGCATGTTTTCAAAAATAAAAACAATAAAATAATCATGAATACTTAAATTTTAGGTTTATTAGTAGAAATAAATGAACAAGAAAGGCCCTATGTGTATCAATTGCACCAAAATGTTGGCGGAAGACTGCATAAAAACATAATGAACTTAAATGACTTTTGGAAATTTTTCATGCATACAACATTACCAGAGAATTCTTCGAATTAAAATTAAATCAAGAAAAGCAAAAATCAATTTTTATAAAACAAGTTGTGAAAGAAAAAGTTTATATTGCCTCATACAAAGTTTCATTTAAAATATTGAAATATAAAAGCCTTACAACATTGTTGAAGGTCTTGAATTACCAAAACCAATTGACATTGCAGAAGCAATATTTCGAGATAATTTCACAAAATAATTGCATTCCATACCTCTTTTAAATGATTCTGTTACCCGTTGAATTAGTAATACAGATGAAGAGGTGTACGGTGTCAGCTTTTCTCGAAATTGCGTGTCAAATTGTTTTCAATGCAGTTTGATAAGGCGAAACAATAATAAATGTGCTCATTTCATTGCCCATGATCGATTTGATGATGAAGCCCATAGTAAAAGAACTGCTTTTCTGCAAACTAATGGAACTCAAAGCAACATCATTCACATTATTTGCTATTCTAAGTGCTTTTATAAACAAAACATTAAACCTTGAAGTTCAGAAACAATTTTAAACATGATAGTATAAGAAAAATAAAAAGAATATGTACTAAATATATGGTAATAAATTTGAAATCGTATAAATAACCCTCCCCACATGATGACAACGTTAACACTGTTAGGGCTATCATAATAGTATTCCTTTTTGCTTATGTATTATTCGTTGGAAAATATTTAAATATTATTTCTATAATATACATCAATTAACCATCAAGCTATTGTCGTAAGAAAAAAAAATGTTAGAAACAAAGATTTGACTCTGTGAGTTCACTAGTTAAGTTTAACTATCAATATCAGAGGCTATCAATATCAGTATCACTCAGGCTTTCATTTGGAAAGAAATTTTAATGATAATAGAAAGATTAAGAGCAGTTGTTGTTGTTACTTATGACACTTGGACAAGCCAAGCTCGCTATGTTCCTATAATCAGCGTGTTCGTTGGACTTCCTGGGATTTCTGCTCAAGATAGTGAAAAGCTATTAGTGCTTCCTATAGAAAATGAATTAAGATCCATCGAAGGTGTAAAAGAATTGAGAGCTTTTGCAACTAATGAGCCTTAGCAATGCGAATTTAAGTCAACAGGGAGCGTCTTTCGTTTTTATCAGAGCACCATGAAGGTGAAAGTACGTCTTTGCTCTTTTTCAAATCCTTCGATAGATGGCACCACTAGAGAATCTTCAGATCTTGACATTGATCTGAAGAGGGAGGAAATTTTCGCCAGACCATTGCACCCATGGCAACTGCTCAACGACCGACCACAGGACTTTCGATTCCACAGATTTAACGAACACATATATCGCTTGTACTCGGTGGGTCTTTGGCGGCATTGGGAATCGAACCCCGTCCTTCCGGATGGAAGGCTGATACCCTAACCATTAGGCTACCACGGCCCACTTAAGAGCAGTAAATATCACAAATACGGAATTTCTTATTTGTGAAATATATTGAGTTAACTTTAATCTCTTATTAAGGAGGAAACCTTTATATATTATAATGATACAGCATGCATATAATATGCGTAGAAAGCGATTGTGCTTATGAAATTTTAAAATAACTTAACTTTGTATGGGAATTGCTTTTAAAAAACAATTGTAAATAAAACAGGCTATTTAAACACTAGGGAAATTGAGAAAACGAGTACAGCTTTATCCTTTTATGTATCGTAATTTCTCTTTAATATTTATGTTAAATGATTTCCTATTTATATTAATCTGTCTATTTCGCTGCATTGATTTATTTATAAATTATACTTGATTTTTAAGTATCGTGCAGTTTATGAGCCTTAAAATGAATAATATCTATAAGATTATCGTTTTTACATGATGAGATAGTTGAATAAGAGAAGTGCACTAAAATTCATTAAAAATATTCCCAGATATAAAACAGTTATTTAATTTTACTTACTAAAAGACTTATAAGTATTTTTTTGTGATACATAAAACACAGAGCAATCTTAGCTTACGAAACTATTTTTTCAAAGGTGAAAGCTACCAATGCATTTATGAATAAAAACTAATTGTTGTATGTAATTTATGCATTTTAAATTCTCATGACTTGAACTATGACGTTACGGTTAAGGAGGAGAACCAAGCTGATAAGGATCGCATTATTTGAAAGCATCTAAACATTTCGTGGGACTATGACTGTATGTATTTTAAGTATTTTTATGGTGGTAAGTAGTCCATTCCCTTGTTCCCATTTCTCATTAATACAAACATTAGGAAGGAAGCAAATATAAAATGACGCACATTATTATTAATAGTAAATAGATTGAAGAAATTATTAGCTTCTATATTTTATTGAGAATTTCAAATCTTTTTAACTTTTCTTAAATACAATTCTATTTTTAAGCTTAAGAAGCTAAGAATCTGACACAACAATTTGGAAGGCACAAATGATAATTTTCATTAATAAAATAGCAAATTTTAATCAGTTTTAAAAGTTTTGTACTTTTTATCACAGTTAAATTTTTTTTTATTTTGGATTATAAAACATAACATTTTATTCATATGAAAGAATAAGGAGTTTAATATATTTAGTTTTTATAAGTTTTAATTTTATTTGCTACATTTATAAAAATGTGATTTAGATTTTTAAACACGTATTAATTTAAAAATTAAAATGGTTGAAAATAACTCCTCTATTTTTTATTTTTTAACGGTCTCCTTTGTGTTTTAATTTCTTTTTTGCTTCTTATGTTATTTTGTTCATCCTAATGGTTTTCGTCTACTTAATTTAAATATTATTAAACTTCGATTTTGATGCTTAAATTCTTTTTTGAATATAATTTATTTTTGAAACTATTCTAAAACTCATTATTAAGGAATATAGCAGTTATGTGTTCTATCATTATTATTGTTCTAGTATATTTACAGTGAGTAGTTAATTGTATTCGAAGTTTTTGTATTCAATTAATTTATATATCAAATATTATTATATTTGATTACGTTTATGTAAATAGTGTATCAGAAATATAAATGTTTTAAAATATTTTGATTCATTTCAAAGTAGAAAAATTTAGAAATTCGTTTTATTCTGTTTCAAAGTTTTGACTGAAGGGATAAAAACTTGTCGAAGATTTTACTGTGGTCTTAAAAAATCAAATAAAAGTGTGGAATTTATGCACTCAGTTACAGTCGTAGCTATCATTTTCTTTCAGTATATGCTGTATTTATTAACACATTATATCCTGAGATTTATTAAGCCCTCTTATTGTAGATACGAAATCATTATCCGAATGTGCGTTTCTTTTTGACGTCAGATATTAATATCTTTAACATGCCACTTCATATAGATTTAATTTCAAATTTATATATTTTTAATTTTATATTTATAAAATTAAATTCTTAGGAGATACGAATTTAATTGTTTCTTGAAATAGTGTCTAAGATCAGCAATATATCATAGGCATTAAAAAAATTAATTTAGAATGACAATTTCACGCCAAACAAGTAACCGTTATTTTTAAATACTTCCTAAACATAACTACTCATAAATGTATATAAAAATACCCATAAAGGAATAACAAGTATTCTTTCACCAAGGATTCAAATCAAGGACAGATCACCAGTTCTTTTCTGAATATCGTTCCGCAAGTGAGCTCATGACCTGCAAAACACGATGAACCCTCTGGGGAAAATCGGCTTATTGCTTTGATTTCATTCGTTCCTTATGAATCACACGCGAGTGTTCCTTAAGATAAGAGCTTCTAAATCCCAAGCACTTGACCAAGCATGGAGTATTACTTCTGCTTTAATTAGTTCTTCCATCTATAGAATTCAATTTCATTTAAATACATCTTTACTAGGCAGTGATACGATTATTAAGCGAAATCACTTGTAAGGGTAAGAATTAGGGAATTGGATGGGATAATTCATTAGTTAAAATATATTTTTCAGATATCTGTTTTATAGGAAGTTGACAAAAAGATTTTTTGATTAAAAGTTGCATTTGGTTCTCTCATATCACGAAAAGAAAAGAAATGTTAAAACATATTATTAATTTTTATGTAACAGTCATTTCTTTAACAAGTCAAGAAGGTTTTTCTTGCGTATTAAAATCATAAGTGTTTTAATTAACTAATAACCGAGAAAAGATCATTTAAAAGAAAAGGTAAAAAAACAAAGTTATAAGAAATTCATCAAATTGTTTTTGACAGTAGTATCTTGATATATATTTCATCTTTTTTAATTATCAATGATGTTATATGTTCCGGACTATGTTTCATAACGTGGTGGGTATATCAGTTCCTTCCAAACACTTAGTTACTTTTTAAAATTTTTAAAATAAAATCAAAATAAAATAATCATTGCTTTTTAAGAATTGCTTTAAAAAGAAAATTTCTTTTTCTTCCTTATAAAATAGTTTCAGAATTCTTTTTGAACTTGGTGATTATATTCTTATGATTTTCTGGAGTAAGATAGAATAATGAAAGAAATTGTTTGATGATAGATAAAGTAATTATTAACGTAACCTTCATTTATTAAAATAAATTTAGATTAACCGCATTCTTATGTATTTATTTCTTGTTTAAGATTTTTCTTTCTTGAATTTCAATTACATACATTTAATAAAATGTTGTCGAAGACTCAGGTAGTCAAAAATGGAAAGGCTGGCATTTTTTTTTATGAATAAAAATTTTAATAACAGAAATTGGAGTACGATGCAAACAGATAGTAAAAATTACTAATACATGATAAATGATGACAATCTGCGTGAGAATTTCAAAACAATGAACGAGAAAACAACAGTGAAGCATTCAGAAAGATAGGTCGGTAAAGGGGACAATAGAATGAAAAATAACTCTGAGAGACTTTTACTTTCTGAAAATTTTCCCCCAAGTTTCTGTTCAACTTTGAGGTTGGCTTATTTGTCACCTTTCTTTCAATTTTTATACACGGGAGCTGATTCAGTTTTCAGTTTGTTACCATAAAGTCACAGATTTATTTTTCTCCCGAGTTGCAATATTTGTATTCAATATACATATGTTGGATGCGCAATGGGATACTTTAGTGTTATGTACTTTAAGTTTTGTATATATGAGTTGTGTTTATTCTAAGAGATCAAGCATATGTAAAGGTTTCCTTGAATGAAAAGAATATGTTTGACTATCAATGAGAGAATTATGAAATTCTAAAACATGAAAAAAGGCATACTCATATATCCGATAATTTTGCATCAAACGTTGCTGATTTATTATGTATCGGATGGTCAAGTCACTCAAGTAGAACCTATTTTAGAATTATTTCAAAGTTTCAAGCAATCGTTACATAAGATTTGAATCATATTTGGCTTAGACTTTCAAAATAAATAATATGCCATCTTGATTAAATGATTGTGACCATGTAGTTTCGGCTAAAAAGTTCAAAATGATATTCTTTATCATTCAAATCAATTTTTCGACATAAAATATTTTGTGTCTTAAAAATTATTACTTTTACAATATTTAAGTTTAATCCATGTTTTGCGTAAACAGAAATACGTGAAGTCCACGTGCTTTTCTAATTTTTCATTTGATGAAGTAAACGTTAAAATAATCTATATTAAATGGATTATATTTAAATAAATATCTTGTTTGTTTAATTACATTTTGTATAAAATGGAAAGGATTTCTTTGTATAATTTTTAACACAGATACCTTATTTTTTAAAATTTGAGATTAAATTAAAAATGTCTTTAAGAACTATACTTTGTAACTCTGAAGTACACATAAATACTTTAAAAACAAGGATATTAAAAATAAGTTTTCTTTTAAACATTTTAAAAATTGGGTGTAACAAAATTTAAACTCTGAAAAATTTGCTTGTATGTGATTTTAATAATATTCGATAATATTTTTAAGGATACAATAACTGTGTAATAATAGTCATAAAATAATAAATTTACAACTTATTCTTAAGCATTTTGAATAATAACCCTAAAGAAAAAATAATTTATGTTTATTATTCAGAGATTTGATTACGCCAAGAATTCAGAAAGTGATGATTAAACATTCTACATTTCCAAGATCTCATTCAAGGTGTTGAACAAATGGTAAAAAGTACAGCCCGATTGAAGGTAATTGACTTACTTTTCTACTCAAGAACTCCCCTTTAATAATTTTGTGTATAATAATTAGTCAGTGGTCGTTTAAGAGATCGCATATAGAATTGCTAAAAGAAAGTATCACGACAATTTCTAGACGGTATTTTGAGTATTATCCTTCGCTGGAAATTATGGCCACTTCTCTTTTATTTCCTGCTTTACTGAACGATGCTAATTTAATGGAACATTATCAAAAATGGGGATATTCTTCGCCGGCAACGTAAAGATGTTATTTGGGGCGATAAAAGCGAGATAAATTATTTAAAAATCGAAATGGTGCTTTCAAATATTAGAATAGAAATTCAGTTAGGGGCTGATGGAAAGAAGTAATGGATTTTTGAGTGTCTGAATTGCTTTTCAAATAGGTGGATTTAAATAATTATCAGT
The DNA here is from genome assembly GCA_037975125.1 of Latrodectus hesperus. Lineage (NCBI taxonomy): Eukaryota > Metazoa > Arthropoda > Arachnida > Araneae > Theridiidae > Latrodectus > Latrodectus hesperus. The sequence goes on along the minus strand of CM075853.1, from coordinate 52,695,984 downwards.
TATTACTCTAAAATAGTTTTGCCGAATTAAAAACAATTATCACCGTGCATTTTAGCAAAACTGCACTTTAGAAGTACATTTCAAAGCCATTAAAGCAGAAGAAAGTACATATTGATAAATTGAAACTCTTAAAGACTTGATATTTAATATCAGTACTATTATTTATAAATTTGTATCCATCTTTGAAGTATCTTTTTACTCAAAATATCTTCACTTGTAAACAAAATTTTGTGTATTTGCGAGCTAATTTTATTGGGAATTATTAAAAATATTTTACAAAATATTCAGTTCAATTTATTCACATACAAAAAAAGACTATATCCTTTAATGTATTTTCACAACTATGTGCATAATTTATTGTTTATTATTAGAATTATAATAAAGAACAATAAAAAACTTTAGAATAAAAACATTACAAATTTTTTAAAATGTAAATATTTCATTAACCTATTAAAAACCATAATATTCAAGTATACGCTAGTTTAAATACTATAATTATGTAACATACATTGTAAAGCTTTTACAAATTTTGCAGTAGAGGCTTTACAATTTTTGCAGTACACAAACTTTGCAGCACTTACTTCTTAAAATTTAATAACTTATTTCAAAAAGAGAAATATTATAAAAATTTTGTATTAATAACATATAACTCAAATAAATTTTCTATAGCTTCACAGACAATTTTCAAAAATATATCATTTCTGTTATTTTTTAAAAAATGTAGCCGGCACACAAAAATTCTACATTCTAACAAGAAATTCTACATTTTGAAGTATTTTACTTAAGTTTTATGAATTTACTATTGATATTATTATACGTTTTTTATGAAAACTTTGCAAATACGACAAAAATATATTAAATATGTCAAATTCGTGAAAAATGCAAAGCAGAAAAGTATACGCAAGCGAAAAAAAGTATAAACCTATCATTTAGAATGATGTAAGCATAACTTCTCTAGAATGTGATGTAAACAAACAATTGGAAATAACTGGAAAGAAAAATATTTTAACTAAATCATAAATTTATGTCAATAATATTTAACTCAAATAAATTTTCCATTGTTTCATTAAAATTTTTTAATAATTTATTAAATTTATCAATATAAATTAATTTTTAAACAATTCAGCTTTTAAGTTTTTCAGTAGACAAATTAAATAAAATAAAAAATCTTTTATTTTGAAATTCTTTATTCATAAATTCATTACTGAACTTATTATAAATAATTACATAAGCAACTTTTTTTCATAAAATTGGTCAGTAAGAAAAAATCAGAATAATATATATATATATATATATATATATATATATATATATATATATATATATATATATATATATATATATATATATATATATATATATATATATATATATATATATTTATATATATATAATTATCAATGATTATTTAGTATTCTTAAAAAATGCAAATCAAGAAAGCGCATGGAATTGATAGGAGTTACGGATCTATCATGACGCAATCTTTTCCTCTAACTTTTCTGTAAAGGTGTAAGTTACTAAAAATTCATATAAATTTAGGTATTTTTTCTAAGTTACTAATTAATAATCAATGTGCTTAAATCAGCGGATTTAAAATCCCGGATTCAGTTCCAGAATAACAGAATACTATAATTGCATCTTATAATCTTCATGTACATCTTTCGGAATGGGTGCGTGGAAATAATTTGGACTTTTTTCTATTTTTATACAGGTATTTATACCTATTTTGTATAAAAGACTTCCGAGACATCAAAGATACATCGTGGTTGTTGAAAAAGACTTAGAGAGTCTGAATAAAATCTGTCTATTATCATGCAACAAATATGCTCCTTGAAAAATTTAAATTGATGTAATAATGTAAGGAATCAAATGGGTGAATTATGTGACAATTTGTTTCACCATTCGAGAAATCAAATTCCTGAAAAAAATAATGCAAAAGTAGTAGCACAGGTATGGACTAAAAAATAATAAGCAAAAAAAACTAAAACAACACAAAATTATATCATTTAATCATTAGTAAGATGTCTTCATATAGTGATAGAAATTTCATTTGAACATATTGATGGGAAACAGAACAACGCATTTTTGTACATTGCAATATAGAGAATACAAAAACTAATATTTGTCATTGACTTGTACGACATCATTTAAATAAAGGAATTTCCTGTTAGTACTTTCAACTATAAATTCAAAAAAATATTTTGGTTGAAAAAATATATTTGTTTTTTTTTCTGAAAATTTACTATTAACATCTCGAATCAGTCTAACTATCAAGATAGATCCGCGTACATTTGTAGTTAGAAAGTTGGCATATTAGACATGCATATTAACTAGTATTATTTTAACACATATTTACGGTTACTGATTAAGGTAATAAATGGAATATTAAAAATTCTAGATATTATTAAATATTTACATATTTTTAATATTATATAAATTTTTTTGTATTTTTTATATCAATACCGTGCCAAGTTAAATTTTACATTGTAGCACAATTTTAAATTTATCTCTTGGTGAAAATACCATGAGTAAAATGTAGAATTGAGATTCGTATTCGTCTGTAATGTATTTCTGGAATGCTATATAAATAGGACTATGTATTTATTCTTGATAATTTCAAAATGTTTAAGAATGAAACAGCAATAACTTACCATCTTTTTAACATGTAAGTATATGTATCTTCAAAATATGTCCTGAATTTTACCTCAATAATTGGGTTTTCATTTATTGATATTTCAGTTCCACCATTCACTGGTTATTTACTCGAAGACAGTGTCGCACAAAATATATATGAAGTTTCATTTTGCAATCTTGGAATCAAAATCTTTAACATTGAAAATGATGAAGTAAAGTAATCAGATTGAATCAAGTGATGGTAATATAATTAAAACATTCATTTTCAACTATATCTCATGGTTAGTTCCTTTTATTTTTGCTACTTTATTCAAATATAAAGGAATACTCTAATATTCATAGTATAATCTGTTTTTAAATAAATTTATTATGTATGCAAAGATTTCAAATTCTTAAATTTTGAATAAAAAGTAAACAAATAATTTTTTTTCAATTTGTAACATTAATAATAACCGATATGAGTTTCAAAATTTTAGTCCTTTCAAAATGCAAGAAATAATTTGAAAATAAATGATGTATAAGAAGCTATGTTAAATATAACGTGCAGATGTGTTGGAAATAAATTATGTCATATAATATAATATATTGTGCTCAATGTTTTAATACATTACTTTCGAGTTCTGTTAAATATCTTCTACATTCCTTAAATAGGAAACTTTGATATTTAACTATGTATTGTATTCCGTATTTTGCTATACATTGTATTCGTAACTTACATAATTTAAATTATATGCTTAAATTTGTTGTTTCCAAATTTTATAGCACTATTTTCCTTTTGTAAATTATCTATTAAGAAAATAAAGCTTTTACAGTTAAACAGTATAAAATTTTAGCATTTCGGAATGCTAAAACTGAGTATTCATTCTAAAAGATTCAAAGTGAGAGAAAAAATTAATTCGATACACTTTTTAATCAATGATACTCAGTAGAAAGGAAAATTCTTATTTTTATAAATTTTCATTTAATAACAAGATTAATGACTATATTTGCTAACTAAGTTATATAGTAGCTTTGTTTATGTATAACGATAAACTTATTAAATAATAAAATTATAAGTAATAAGCTAGTTTTATGATTTTTAGGAATTAAATAGTGGAATACTTAAATATAAATTTATACATAAATATTTTGAGTTATATTTTAGGAAACTTTATTTAATTTATTTTATATTAACGTTATGTTTCATCATAAAATTAATTTTTATGATGAAATATAATGTAGATGGTATAACAAAAGAGAATACATTAATCATTATTTTTTACATATCAGCCACATATTACAAACTAAACCACCTTCAATAATAGTTCTAAAATTCTAAAGCTATAAAATCTTAGTTATTATGTAAAAGAAAAGAAAACATAAAATCATTGTAATGATTACTTCTAAGATATTGTGTACATAAAAATTTTCTCCTACCTCTCATCATTTCTTAAGGATATATATATATATATATATATATATATATATATATATATATATATATATATATATATATATATATATATATATATATATATATATATATATATATATATATATATATAAGAGGAATAGATATAGATTAAAATATTTTTTCAACGTATGCAGTATGTATTTTTACACCTGCATTTTTATTAAAATACTTATCTTGATAAATAAATAGTTATAATTTGTAAAACCATAATTTTTAATCTACCATTTATTCTATTCAAGATCTTAAAATTTCATTTAAATGTTTATCAAATAAAGGAATTAAAATAAAATGCTTTCTTAGAATTAACTTTCATAGTCATAAATATTCTAAACATGCTCTCATTTTCTTTGTCAAAATATTAAATCTCAAGAACTAAAATTAATTCGATTAGTAAAATAGAATAAAAGTAAACAATATATGTGTTTTATTTGGACAGTTATGAATAATTTTCTATTGAAGCCATACCATGCATACTAGATGAGGTGAAAAACAAAATTCGTGTACAGGGAAAGTGTTAATAATTTATAAAATGAGAGGCATTCAGTTACTAAACTATTATCCCTAAAATTAAGATAGGGAAATTTCTAATTAAATTCCGATTGCTATTTGATTTCATCTATATGCAAAATAAAAGTTAATATTCAGTATAAATAGTTACAACTGGCTGAAACATTAAGTGATGAAAGTTTCCGTTCGTGGGTGGAATATTATAATAAGCAACGAGAACTCATTAAATTAACAGGAATAAAGAAAATCTGACGCACTCAAATAAAGGATATTAATTTATATAATAATAAGATAGCTCGAAAGAGAAAATTAGAAACAGAAAGTAAACGGGGAAAATGAGCTTTTTGCTTTCAACGAGGTCATCATCCGAAAATAAATTACTTTGAAAATTTTTGTTAATAAATTTAAAAAAGAATATTTATCATCAACTCAAAGAATACTTAAAATATTCCATGTTGAGGAGAAACACTATTTCAAAATTAATTAATTGCTTAGAAATATTTCAGTAAAACTTAATGTTGTCACTAATAAATTGAAATTTGTTATCAAAATTTAAAATATAAATTTTCAGAAAAAGATTAAATGCAGTTTCAATTTCTTTTTGAAATTACGAACTTGTTTTTCATGGAGTTCAAATTATATAAGTTTACACTTTTTAAAAATTCTAAGTTCTTATATAATTAAAGAGGTGGAAACACAGTTATTAAATAGTCTTTTATTAAATAATTGCTGTGGTATATACGCCTATTATTGAAATATTATTAATAAAGTGTACAAAAACAAACTGTTATAATTTTATATTACTTTGCAACACAACTATTATTTTTATGTTTTTATTGTATTGATTTTATTTGCTATGTAAGAGAAGAAAAATGCATTTTTAAAAGAAATATTACAAAATATAAGAAGTTCTTACATAATTCGTTAATAAAATGTAGTTCGATGTATTATTTTAACCTTCGAATATCGTTTAAAATACTTAAAAATAACAGTAATAAAATAACAATAACATTATATCGCCATATAATCCATGATTCCAAATTCTGAATTTTTTTGGTGATGAAGAAATGTTGCCAAGATGACGTATCGTGACGTGCACGATGACGTAAATACTAGAGTTACTAAAATATGATTTTCCACATAATTCTTATAGGTCTCCATATGTATGACGTAACAAAAACAAAGTTGCCAGATACATAAGAAAATCCACCAAAAAATTGCCAATCTCAGAATTTGGCGCTTATGCTACACCTGTGCCAAAGCATGTTTAGTATTTTATTATAGGCACAGGTATTTACTAAACAACCATGTGAGTTAGATGTTTAGTTTTTCTGTTTTTTCAAAATACAAGATGATTTTGTATCTTGAACATTAAATACAAAATGCTCTTGTATTAGAACCATTTGTATTTGAAAATGTTTAATATACAATAACCATTGATCTCTGAGTGAGATAAACTCAAATGGGATATATATATATATATATATATATATATATATATATATATATATATATATATATATATATATATATATTGGACCCGATAACGTTAAAAGTTGAAAATATGGAATTGATTAATAAATTTCTCATAATTCTTTACATTCTAAATTGCTTGATTTCATTTATGTTACATAATTTGTTCCGTGCTTTTTTGTTCAGTAATTTTACAATTCTGTTTAAAATTTCATGATTTTAAACATAATTGAGTTATTTATTGTTCCATTTATGTTAAAATAAAATATTTAAAAAAAAATTTCTCTCTTTTTGGGAAAATTTTACAATATTTGAGATTTTCCTGCGCAGTATTTCTCAAACTCTTAGGATTTTCTTCATAAATACATTTTTGCATGTTTTCAGTTCTTTGTTATCATATTATTAACTTGACATTTTTTTAAAAAAATTAACAACATAATTTCAAAAACATAGAAATTAATGGAAACGGAAACAAATTTCCAAAAATATGTCATCTGATACTTTTTATGTGACAGTTTATTAATGTTTTATACACATTTTTAAACTGCGAAATTAATTCGTATTTTTCTACAGTTATATTATTAGAAAAAAATGGCTAAACAGTACAAAAATCAAAAATTAAAATTTAAGATTTTACTAAATAAAGTATAAAATGATTTGGAGTTTAGATATTTATGGAATTCAATAACTTTTTTATATCATAGTAAATAATATATTTTTATATTCCAAGAATGAAATAGAAACATTTGTCAAAAATGTGTGTGAGAAATATTATTAAGGATTAGTGAATATTTTAATCACAGTTTATTAAAATGCAGGTTGGTTTGAAGCATAAAGATTATGCAATTAAAGAGTGTTATGTATAATTATAACGAGCGCTTTATAAAAATAAATAATATTTAGATTTTTCTAATAATAAGTAATGATAGTAGTAGTCAAATAATAAGTAATGATACAAGTAACTATATAATTGATGTTAATTGCATTTTATTCTATATATTGAGTTTACATTTCTAACCAATACATTAGTCTAGCACATATTTCAATGAGAAATTAAATACTTTACTAGAAATGCAGGTTAAAATAACTATTAAAGTTTCGGTTTGAATGTTGTAAATAATGTTTTTGTGCGTGTCTGGTTTCAAATCAACTGCAGCGCGTATAAAAAAATATAGCAATATAGATATACATTAAATAATTGGAAAGTGCTTTTTCAATACCATTCTCTAAATAAATAATCAGCCACCATTCATTTATCCTCTCATTGAAAAAAGATAAGAACATAAATAACATTATAAATTGAAAATAAAAATATATGCCGACTTCTCCTAAGAATCCATATTTTAACACGGTTTTTATCAAGGACTATATGCCATATTTTTCGATTTTTCTTTATCCATGTAATACTCTTTCTACACACCGAGATTTTTTACCAAAAAAAAGTCTTAGGCGTACATTTTGCATTGAGAATATGAAGCAGTGCAGTTTTCTTTAACATTCTGAGAGTGTCGTTGGGGTGACATGATGTATGCTTTTTCCTTACTTCGTGCATAAAAAACATTCATTCTCTTTCCCTTCTCACTCTCAATAGAAAGTGACATTTTTCACACAGAATGTATTTTACATGTCTCTTCCTTTGGTCTGCAATTCTCTTATTTTTAAGCAGATGGAAATAACTACATGCAAATATTATTCAACATGAAATATGAATGTTGTATAGCTAAAAAAGGAATGAAAATATTTTATTCACAACAATTTGCTTGTGATTTGGACGCTTTTGTTTCAATAGTTTTTTTTAATATGACAATACTGTAATAGATTTGAATTGGCACATGCATATTTATTCTGTGAGTTAAAAATAAAAATGTAACAGAGGATGCAGTTATCTAATAGTGAATTATGTTCATAGCAAAATTTTAAATATGTAAATATTTTATAAAATTACACTGGGAGATATATATATATATATATATATATATATATATATATATATATATATATATATATATATATATATATATATATATATATATATATATATATATATATATATATATATATATATATATATATATATATATATATATATATATATATATATATATATATATATATATATATATATATATATATATATATATATATATATATATATATATATATATATATATATATATATAATAGAGGTTTGTTCGTCACTTAACGAATATATCTTCCACAAGAGGACTAATATTGACCAGGGACCTGATTCCGAATCACTACAAACATCCAGACCCAAGTGGGATTAGAAATCGCGAACTGATGAACCGAGGCCAAGAGAGCTAATTATGTGGCTGCCAACTTGGCTTCTCAATAGAGAGAAAGAGAGAGAGGAAATTTAGAAAGTTTTTCATCTACCTAATATGATCGTCTTGCATGCGAAGAATAGAAATTTAGAAGAAACTCATGCCTTACTGTTATTTAACAAGATTGTACATGAGATATTCTAACCCAGGGAACGAGGATTGCTATTAAAGTAATTAAGTTCTTAATTGTTGCTTACAGATTAATATTCTCGAGACCTTATACATAATGATATTACTAGAAAAATTAATAAGTTAATCATCAAAATAATCTGACACTTTAATTAAATGACTAGCTTTGAAATACACTATGCTTAAATCAGCAACTGCCAAACTATAAAATCAAAAGTGTTTTCGAACAGTTTATTGCTTTAAATCAAATGAATACGTTTCTTATTTTTTAGAATAATTTCTCAACTTGATATATTAATGTATGTACTATAATAATTAATAGGATAAACATCGTTTCATTACAAAAAATCAAGAATCATTGCATGATTAAGATATTTTGCTTCAAAATCATATTCATGAAATAATTTATAAAATTCATTTAAAAGTTTTTAGACATAATAATTCCAGCCATAAATGATCAGATTTGTAATCAATCTAGCGTAAATGGTTTGAATATTATGAAATACGTTGAAACGATAAATGTATAGAAACTAATAGAAACTATCTTGTCTACAGCTATAATTCATATGCATAATTATTCTTTTGATATTGTAAAAATGCATAAATAAAATAATTCGAAGAAAAGTTAAATTTTTAGTAACGTATTGCTGGAAATTATAATTTTTACTATAATTAATCATATAAATGACTGTTAAAACTAAACTCTGTAACACAACAGCCCATGTAGGCCAAGGCCTATAGTGCCCATCTCTGTTTTCCTGACCAAGAGGCCCTAGGGTACGAAGCATATGTCCCGATTCGGTGGTCAGCCTGATGCGAAACCTCCAATGTTTACTTTCCAAGCATGCTTGGTACTCAGTTTATTCATCCACTGAAGGGATGAAAGGCTGAGTCGATCTTGCCCAGCTCGAAGATAGAATCTCTGACCTGTGACTTTGGAGCATGAAGCGCTACCATTAAACCATCGGACTTCGATAATCATATAATAATCGTTTTAATACTAATAATTTCGATATTATAAAAATATTTCTAACTATGTTTTGAAAACTCATTTGAAAATTTCATAAAATTGGTATTTTAACAACTTATTTATTGCATAATAAAAGCAAACTAGTTTATTAATTTTAGTAACATTATTTTCCTCGTTCAAATACATAAAATAGCATTTAAATTACATTAGGATTTTCGGAGAAAATTTACTATTAATAAACTATATACTTTTATTTTTAATTCCTTTATTATCATAAAAAAGATATGAAATTTACTTCTATTGAAATTAATAAAGTTCCTCTAAAATCATCATCTCATTTTACTACCTTCAACTAATTTGATACTAAAATTTCAAATAAATTTCTTTTTAAACTTCAATAAAAACAAATTTCAAAATTATTTTAAATTAAAACATGTATACGATATACAAAGAAATTATATTTGCCATAAAAATATAGATCTAAATGTTTATGTGCATAATTCCTGTTAATGCAATAAGAAATTTTGAAACGTTTCATTTTAGATCTCGTTATATTTCAAATATATAAATGATAAGTTCTTAATAGTTAAATTTTTGTCTGTTACTAATAAAAAAACTTAAAAAAATATTGGAAAGTATGTTTGAAACCAGAAAGAGTGCATCACCAGTGCGTACTTTTCTCATTCTAATAATGAAAAATTTGAATGAAAGTGAATATCTTTAACTATGGGATAAAGTGGCTGAAGTATATTTTAATTTTTCTTCCCAGTATTTTTTGCTTAAAACTGAATTTTATTTATTAAAATTTTCAATTAAAATTATGGGATCTGTTACATAATCGTATCAATCTTGATTTAAAATTCTGAAAATATATCAGAATATGACAAATAATTTAGTTTGCATGGTGAAAATTTATTTGGATAAATATATTATAGAAAACAATAAATAATTTATTTTAGCCTTTTTATGCGTAATACATTATTTATTTTAGAAATTGGATATATTTATTCATTAAGAAGTAGAAATGAATAAATTTTAGAAATAATGTTTCATAAAACTGTTTCATAATGTCAATAATGTTTCATAAGTACTAATTTACTTCTCTTCAAAAAACATTTATTTGTATACTTGTATAGTTTTCTAATCTAAAATGATGAAAATGAATAAAAGGAGAAAATATAAATCTCGCTCCTATTTGCTGCCAATCATCTTTAGAAATAAAATAAAATCTTTAAATCATGTTAAATTTCCTGATATGGTGTGGTACATTCCTTCATTTTTCTCTTTCATAAACACAATAAAAATATTTATAGATTTAGATAACAATGTGAACTTTGAAAAAGAATATATATTTGTACCATTCTTGAACAAACATAACTAGTACCTCGCATTTTTTGAACCATTCATCTATATTGTAATAAATCATTTTTCCCTGTATAGTATATAAGGGAATGCATATATGTATACAAAAATAGGAGTCTTTTTTTGCTCAAAGAATAAGTATGAAAATAAAGAAAAACATTTTAGAAAGGATTTGAATTTCTTTTTACATTTATCATACTTCTTTGCATAGATTGATTCTAAAAAAGGAACACCTGAGATTTGTTTTGAAAAATATGGGCCTTCTGAGAATTTTTATTTTCAACTATTCCTATCGATGAATATATTTTGGATGAAACACTTTCCAATATTCATGGCGCGTTCTTCGCTTTCCAAGAACACTCACGCTTGCCAATTCCGAACTAAAATTGAATCTTCCATTTTCAGTCACAAAACTGGATGATCATAGCAGTTCTCATAATCTGTAGCACTTACGGAATATAGGTGCAAGCTTACGGTTACATGTAAAACAATGATTTATTATTGCTTATCCCTGTTTCTCTGTTATGCATTTTACGATAAGCTATAACACAAAATGTGTCTCTTCTATTTAAATTCATGGCTGTTTAAATAAAAGGGAACCTTTTTAAAATTTATCTCTGTATTGAAATATACAAGCATATTTCGATGTTATTTTAGAACATAATTACATAATCCAATTTTACAACTGTGCATAATTTTTAATATGCTTACTCTAATATTTATATTTCATTTCTTTTTAAAGTTGATGAAAATCTACAAAATTTTCACTCTACTGGAATACATTTTGTAATAAATAACGAATTTGTTAATTCACAACAATCCCCCTTAATATGGAGATGAAAAACATATTCAGTAAAAAAATCTTTATATAATGTAGCTGTTTTTGCAAAAGAATAACATTACCAATTAATTTAGGATAGATTGTTCTGAAAATTATCTTATTGCAGTTAGAACATATTTATAATACATAGAACAACAGACAATATATTTTTCATAATATTACTTTAATCAAAGTTAGCTATTATTTGTAATAAAATTTTTTGCATAATTCCTATAAGAGACTTCTATTCATGTTTTAATATTATAATAAAACATATACTACTAAATGAAATAAAATGAATTGATCTTCAAATCATAGCGTTTGAAAATATGAAAATTTGATGCACTTGAGAAAATGATATCGAACGTCATCAATCCCTTCGCAATATAATTTTATAAGGAAGCTCTATCAATAAGTATCATTGCATCAATATTATCAATTAAAATACAAATGAAGGCTGATTTATATTTTATTTCTTGGTGTAATTTCATCCTTTAACATTGCTACTCTATCTTTATGATCAACGAAGCAAAAATGTTTTTCCTATCATCAACTTGATTTGTTGTAAACAAAAAATACCTTTTATATACTTTGATAGTACTTCTCAATATCGATATTATCTTTCTTTGTTGCTTCTTAAACAAGGGCCTTCAATCCCAAATTAATAAAAAACCCAATGTATTATAATTCAATTATTTCTAGCTAAATAGTTCCTTGACACATTTAATTAACTCTACAACAGAAATGACTTATCCTTATTCATTTTTATTATATATATATATATATATATATATATATATATATATATATATATATATATTCTTATTATATGTACCATCAATTTATTTAATTAATGTTCTTGAATAAATTTAATATTGTCTTCAACAGTGAATACTGTGTTTTTTAAACTCAGTCTATACTTATGACTAAACACTGTTGCATATTGTTTACCACAAATGCAGATCTAATGCTAACTTCTAAATTCAATCCCTCTATGATGACGAGTTTACCAATTCCCATTCTTCACAGGACAAAAATCATATTTTCAGCATATTTGAGAAATAACTATATTTTATCTATGAGTTAAAAACTAGCTAACATTAACAGGTATTAGACAATTAAAAATTTTAGAATTAGAATAATTTAAAATCTGATCTATTCATTTAAAATACATGCAAACTACAATTTAAAATACTCTTTTGTATAATTTAGATATAAGCCAAACTAGCTACAAATTAAAATTCCACTCTTTTTAAATATATATATTAATCTCTCTCGCTCTTGCCTACTTCCCCACACTCACTCTCTTACTCACTCATACACTCGCATACATATGCACTCATGACTATACGCATACAGGGTTCACAGCGTATCCTAAATCTAGTGCTACATTGGTTGCCTAAGAAGCAGAATTCTACTTTCACGTGTAAAAAGGATATGAAAGTGCACGAAAAGAGGAGCAAAGATTCGAAAAATAAAATATAAAATGAGCGAAAGTAAAATTTTTTAATGGCTGCATGAAATCTTGTGTGTTTCATGTATAACTGGATGCACTAATAATTGCACTAAATAGCTGAACTATTATTAACTTACAAGAATGTATTTCAAGAATATTTTAAGTATTAAAATGGGCGTTTATTTTTTGTTAAACACATTTTGACATGAAGATTTGGAACAAAGTTTGGATTGATGTAAAATCAAATTGTTTTCTTACTGTCAATTTATGAAGATATTTTAAAATTAACTCTAACCATTGCAAACCAACTTTAACGATTTATAATTAAAGCTTTAACTATTTATAATTAAATTTATAATTAATAAATTTCTAAAATGAATTTTTAAGGGAATATTTTTAAAAGTAAATAAAAATTTTGAGTTAAAATTTAAAAGTAAATAAAAATTTTAAGAAAGAACGAATTTTCTTTTGCTTATAAAATAAAATTACACTTCATAAATGCAAGAGTTTGCATAATATTATAGAAATATATGGTTAATCTTTTATTTCAACGTAAGATTCCTATAATTTTTTGTTATTAGTAAAAATACATAACCATTTTCATACTTATATAAAATACTTAAAGGTATATAATTTATTAAAACTCTCTATTTTCGCTCTCGAGTTTTATTTTTAAAATATTTAACTATACTATAGAGATTTATACCAAAATCTCTCTTGTATTTAAATACATGTTAAAGTATAAAATCGCTTAAGAACTCACATTTCAAATGATGGAATAATATTCCAGTAGACACTACAAACTTTAAAGTTCAGGTCAAAATGTAATATACTTTGCTAAAAATATAATATATTTAGTAAGTAAATATAATTTAAGTCAAAATATAATTTATCACATATTCTGCCTTTATATTCTACACGTGATATTTTTATTAACTTTTATCATTTATTTGAAAATAAAATGTTTCTGGATCTTTTAAATGCATTTTGTTTTTAAATTTTTGCAGTTTTATTTAATATAGCACATTTAATCCTGATTAAAAAAAGCAACCTAAGTTCATTTTTATTTAATAGAATAGTTGTGATTATGGATTAGTTAAGAGTAGTAAATTAATTAAATTGTGAAATATATACTTAATAACTGATTAAATGAAATTTAAGTGATTAACAGAGAATAAGAAAAATGTAAAATTTGATTAAATTATGAAAATTTTAAGCATCTCATGTCTTGAGAAAAAAATTTTTTTGCGCTGTGAATTAAAAATGTAAATAGTAAAAACGCAAACAGATTAAAAAATTTTATTTTAATAGGTTTCATTTGGTAAACTTATTTATTTCAGTGTTTTATAAACTTATGTTTTCTTGCTTTGCCGAAATTCTATATTGATACAAAGCATACATAAAGCATGTTGGGACATTGGTTTTCCGACAAAATATCTTTTATTTAACGTTGTTTTTCAATGCAGAGAGAATTTCAGTATATTTCCATCTTTTCTCGGGAAAAAAGATACATTATTAGACAAAAGAGATCCATATACATTATACATAGCATTGGTTTTCAAATTTTGGTTTGTTCTAAATATTTATTGAAAAATTCTTATTCTAATAGCAGTTTTATTCATAGTATAAACCTTTAGAATTTTAAGACATTTTACCTTTTTATAACTTTCATTTTTGTCATATATTTCTTTGAGAACATGTCTCACACCCATTGAAGGAATTCATTTTGATATTGCTTTTTCAAGCGAAAACTGAAATATTTGATACATAGTTTCTGAGTTTTCATTTTAAATATATTGCGTGTAGATAAGTAAATATAAAGAAAATTCAGTGAATTTCTTTTATATATTTCATGTTTTGTATAAATAATAGTGGTGTTTATTTTACTTTATTTATATCGTATTTTTATTTATCATAAAAGTTTTGAAAATAGTTTTTATGATAAATAAATCCTTGTAATTCAACAAATTCCTTTTACCTTTTTTTTGTCTACATTTATTCACTGAATAATGATCAGAAATGAGTTTCAACTTTTTATGAATATTTAAATTACCAAAAATAATATGTAAATATGTCATGTATTTTTTAAATAGGTCTATCAAAATTTAAAGAATAATATTTCGATGTTTATTGGTAAATTGATTCCATAAAATAAAGTAGAAAAATAGTGATATTGTTAAAAGTCTTTCTAAACTTTTCTGAACGAAAGACATTTAAAATATCAGAACTGTAATTTATTGGTAAAATACAGCATTTTAATTTTAATTTTTAAACTTCCCTTAAACATAAATATAAAAGACAAAACATGAAATATATGAAAAAAAAATTCACCGAATTTTTTTTTTATATTTACTTGCATTTTAAGATGACTGTGCACATTTTATATACTTAAAAATTAGGCATCATTTGATTTTTTCTGGAAAAAACAACTTTTTGTTAAAGAAATATATACATTTGTTGTTGTTACTTATGACACTTGGACAAGCCAAGCTCCCTATGCCTTGACTATGCGAATTAAAGTCAGTAGAGTGCATCTTTCGTTTAACTAGAGTACCCCGAAGGTTAAAGTACGACTTTGGTCAAAACGTTTCCGATAGATGGAACCACCAGAGGATCCACTCCTTCAATTTTGACATTGATCTGAAGGAGGAGTTAATTTTCTCCAGACCGCTGCACCCATGGTAACTGCTCAGTGACTGACCACAGGACTTTCGATTCCACAGATTTAACGAGCACGTATATCGCATATACTCGGTGGGTCTTTGGCTATTGTGAATCGAGCCCCACATTTCCAGATGGAAGGCCGATGCTCTAACCACTAGGCCACCATGGCCCAATATATACGTTTATTTTAGCTAAAATACATTCAAATGATTTATTCAAATTTTTAAAATATTTTTTTCGCTTAAAATATTTATTTCAGTAAAGAATACATATAAGGCACTTCTAGTGGGTGACACATTATACATAAAGACATTATTTCTTTCCTTCAAGCCAATTGGAAATAACAGTTCAATTTTTGAATCAATTAAATTTTTATTAATATATTCTAGAAATTATTTTAACTGATGGCTCGAATGAAATTCAACATTCAATATTATACTTCAATACTAGATACATAAAAATAATATATTTTTCATATTTGTATTAAATTGTATTAAATTAACAGTTTAGTTAATATATATCAATAAAAAAGATTGGTACACATTGGTAATTGTTTCTCATATTTAGTGATTACTTTTATGAAATCTAATAAAATTTTATGTTTGAAATTCTACAATGTGATGGTACATTCTGCAAATAGACCTAATCAAGTATTTAATTTATAGTAACAGATAAAAAAATAGATTAATTTGCAAAAAAGGAGATTTTTAAATACAATTTAGTAATCTTTCTTAAATCAATTTAGTAATCTTTCAAGTAAATCTTTTTTAGTGTGAGCAATTCTCAGAAAAATCATACCAGTATTCTTAATTTTTAATAAAACAAAGTTAAGTTAATTTTAGATTAAGTATGTGGATACAGGTTGCAATTAATTGCCAAAAATTAGCTTAAAATTTCTTTTTTTAATTAATAAATATAAAGTTATTTGAAAATGAGTCATATTTATAATTTTATATTTTCACATATACCAGTTAAGTACACACTTTCTTGTAAATACTCATTGTTAACATTTCATTGAAAATTATTTTTTAAATAAAATTTCCGATTATTGCTAATAGGTGTAATTCAATGCGCATTCGTGAAAAAATATTTAATAATTATTTTATAACTCAATAATAATATGGAATCAAAAAAATATGTTTTATAATTTTTTTTGTTTAATTTTCATTTAATGCTTTAAATGGTAGAGAAATATTTTAGCATGATAAAATAATACTGTCTTATTGACTCATTTTACACTTATTTTTAATTGCAAAAAATACAATTGCTTGTAAAAATGTTTTGAAACAAAAATTTTGTATGCATAACATTTAAGATTACAGATAGTTTTTAAATCATTTGTTCAAGAATTTGATGAATCGATAGAATAATTATATGTAAATAATGAGGTGCAATTGTTATTTTAATATGTTTTTCTGTTGAAGTCAAATATATTTTTCTTTTAAAGAAAAATATACCAGTAAGATGTCTATTTACAGAAATTGATAGACTGGAGTATCTCAAAAGTTTTATCGTAAAATGCTCATGAAATTACGAAAATTCCTTTATTTATAAAGAGTCATATTCTTTATTAGCCCAAATTGGAACCTCTCAAATGAATCTTGATGATCCCTATCAAGGTCACTGTTTATATAGAGGTTATATTATATTGTATGCTTCCACGTCCTTGAGAGCTTTCATATCAGAATGGATTAAAAAATGGGAATTATTTGATATTTATATATGCGAAGATTTTAGCAAATTTTTATACATTGAAATAAATAAATTTAAAGTAAGGTATTTACATAAGCAAAATGTAAAATCTGAAATGTTAATAGAATTTATAATGTATTAATAGATACCTTTTAAATCGTTAAATCTAAATAAATTTCCCAGATTTCTGTAATAAATGGAATTAAGATTTTATAGGTCAACATTCAAAAACAGTAAAATGAAGAAGAAAATATTCATAATATAATGCATTTTATTCAAATCTTCCTTATTACTCTAAAGATATCAAGTTGCATCATAGTATCAATAGTATTGAATGCAGGATTATATAAATCATACTTTCAAAAACTGAAGTTTGTTAATTAAATAAAGAATAATATTTTCTAAAATTTTTTATTAGTATTCTAAATCTTTTGAATTTACCGCACAAAAATAAAAAAATCCTAATACATTGTTCATTTAAAATTTTTTTATTTTCTTTTGTAATACACTCTATTTCTCAATCATACAAATATGTTTTTAATATGTTTTTGAATACAATTAGTAAACACACATACACGTAGTCTTAAATTTAAAGCAAATAAAGTATTTTAAATAATTGTGAAATGATTCCTTACTTTGAAGCTATCTTCAAATTATTTTCAAAGTCAAATATATTAGTGTAATTATAAACAGTCTATTATAATTTAATTATTTTAATGCAATCGTATAGTTTAGGTATTATTTTTTAACTTCCACTTGATTTTTGCATTGTTGATTTATACAAAAAATTTGAAATTTTTTCAGAATGCGAAAAAATTTGAAAAATTTATTTATTCTTCCTGCCTCATTCAGCTCAATATTATTTATAAAAAAAGCTGTCTAAAGCTTTAAGTCTTTCTTAAATAAGTTTTGCTAGAATTATTATTTATAATTTTTAAATTTTTCTTATAATATTTGTTTAATATTCTATTTAAACTATTCAATTTATCTTAATTGAAGAAACTAAAATTTATTGAATAAATATTAGAAATAATTAGGAAGAATATTATGAGGAATAACAGTAATTAAAAAATCAAAAATGATTCATAAACCAATTCTACGATTCCTGTTCAAACTTGCTAC
Source organism: Latrodectus hesperus (assembly GCA_037975125.1). NCBI lineage: Eukaryota > Metazoa > Arthropoda > Arachnida > Araneae > Theridiidae > Latrodectus > Latrodectus hesperus. The sequence goes on along the minus strand of CM075853.1, from coordinate 52,677,357 downwards.
TAATAACCACTATTTTAGCTTCTGTTCTGAAGTGCCGGAATTAATTAAATGACTAATTATCTCATTGAAAAGATTTGTTTAATCTTCATCAAGTCTATTACCTTGAGAAAATCGATCACTAGAGCGTTTATCATCTTGACAAAGAAACGTTGGTATGTTGTATAATCTTAATAACTAGAGAATCTCTAATCTAATGTATGCATTTAAACTTTCATTATTAATTTAAAATATTAGTAGAAAAATATTTTCCCCAAAATTGAAGAAGCTGTATAAAGCAGTCAATATCCTATGTTTCTAGCTAAAAAATTCACAATTTTCAAGACATAATTGCATCAATAATTATATAGTATGTTGCATTTCAATTTAAATAACACTACTATGCTGACGGAGAATAATCTATGTTATTAGATTAGAGTTTTGGATTAAAAAAACTCAATTAGAAAATTATAAGTATTAATGTTTATTATCGAATCAATATTTTGAGTTACATTTCCCATGTACGACAATAAGAAATTTAGAAAACATATAATCAGAAGTCAGTTTGTATCGATAGTTGCTTTGTTTCATTTGAAAATCGTTACATTTCCCATAAGAAACAACTAAAGGGGTAATATTAAATTTTAAAACGAGATTTTAATCACCTAGAAACAACAACAAAAATTATCTTTGAAAATAATTCACTGAAATTAGCAATAAATTATCACGTCCGTATCCAAATATACTTTTCAAATAAAATTTTTAAGATAAATTTATCATAGTTCAAATTTTCTTCACGAAATACTGTTGAAACTATTTTAACATCCTCAGATATTATCAAATTTAATGTAATCTGATTTTCCATTTAAATTAATTTTATCGCCAAAAGTTGTACTCAAGTAAAATAAAATAAATATATTTATTATTAATTCCTACAGGAATTATTGATGTAAAGTATTTATTAATCTGAAATTATGTCTAAAATTTTTGAAGATAACATAAATCAGTTTAGTTTTCGAAATAAAAAAATCAATGTGATTAAATTATTTTAAACTATTTTCTTATCGGATAAATATATAACACTTTTATAACACTTCAACTTTACATTTTCAAGCACACGTATTTTCTGAGTAAAACAAAAAATAAATAGTTGTCAAATGTAAATTTAGTACGTATATAAGAGGAAATTGACAAAGATATGATCTTATTTTGAAGTAGCCAATGTGTACAGTTTATTTTAAATCATTTAACTATGAATCCATTTTCTTAAGTAAAATTGAAGTTTATTCAATGTCTAATAAAAATTCATTAACTTTTTTATTCTCTTAGAATAACACAAATAAACTAACTTCAAGATAGGTACATTCTCTATTCCTTAGTTGCAGTTTTAAATAAATACCTGATTTTAGGTAAGATGTTTTTTAAAACACCTTTTTTATGAAATTGCAATTTATTTGAAAACTAATTGCCTTTCTTTGGTTTTCCTTTCTTCAAAACGGTTTAAACTAATACTAAGGTAGGCCTATTTTGTATCCAACAGATGTAGTTATTACTAAGAATCCGTTCTTTTTGTATAAAACAATTAGAATCATAAAATCCCATTGAAAACCTTGTTTTATTAGAATTAATTGTAATAAGTTAAAAAATGTGGGAATTATTCTTAACGCTTAATTAGGAAGGATTTGTTTCATTTTGTTTAAATTTGAAATTACAAAAATGAAATATAGTATGTATTTTTAAACAATTACATTTTCAATCATTTTTGTTTAAAGAAAGACAAGGAAAACTTTATAATGAAAATACTATGTTTAATAATTATGATGAAGGTGTTAAGATATACAAAATAAGACTGAAACTATAAAGTCTTTTTCTTAAAATATGTAAACTACTTATAAATGATATTCATAGAGACTGATGTTCAATGTTTAAGAAAGTTTCGACTTTTACATAATTAATTGACCTTTACATAATGTACATGCGATAACGCCTTATTTCAACTTTTCCTTTATAAGTTACGTTAACCTTTTTCGACAGATTTCTAACTCTTTGTCAATAGTTCTATAAGCACAAAATAAAATCTCTATACAACATACTTGAAAACTGTTATCAGATTTATTTATGCTAGTATATTTTGAAGTAACTAACACTTCTCTTTCGGAAGCAATATTTTTAATCTTGTTTATATTTTTTATGAAGCACACACACACAATAATGGAATATAAAAGAATACTTTTCAAACAACGACACTCGAATTTCTTGTTTACCCCTCACGAACACCGAAGAACAAAAGAATGTTCGTTCAGATGGCCACCCAATTGGAACGCTGCCTGTCAATGTTTAAAAAAAACATTTAAAAGAACATGGATCAAAAGGGAATGTTTTTATTTTAGTTCTAAATCAAAAATTGCCAAAGTGAGAGCTTTTAAAAGCAATCCTTTTTCATTTGTTTTAATTCAACTAACACGAAAAGTATATTCGAGTTGTTTTATTCTTTTTTCTTCAACCCCGTCTACTTCCTATGTCGTTCGTCTCTTTCTTTTTTTTAATTTATAAAGCTTACTCCTTTTCGCATTCAGTATGAAATTAGTTTTACCTTATTTTTTTCATTAATTTTTTTTTTCTAAACTTTGTAGAAACGATGAAAAAAAAGTTTTTCCGAGGTAATTTGAATGTTTGTGTTCTTTCTTTAACTTTGAAAGAGTGAAAAAAGTTGGGGAAAGGAAAATATCATTGAATTCATCCTTTTTTTTTTCCTCCCAACTATTCCATTCTCTTAATGCATTTCATGGGAGAGTAGAAACCATACATTGAGTTTAAGTAGTCTCTTTCATTATTTTGAGGCAAAATGAAATTATTTTTATTAGAGAAAGTTTTTAATTTTAAGACGTTTTTTTTTAATTTATCAGAAAGTCTACTTATATAAGCAAATATCAAAAACATACACCTACTATGTTTGAAATATCTTTTAAATTGTATCTCTTATTCACACACTGCATTAAAAAAACAATTTTTAAGGATTAAACCAAATAAAAATAACTAATACAAAGCTGATTTACATGCGAAGAAAAGAAACTGTTAGTATTCACTGAAAACGTTAATCAAAAAATAGCAATTTTTTTAAAAACACATTTTATTAAAAGAATCTCAATTCTTTTTCAACATTTCTCAAAATGTTTGCAAATGTCAAAATTATTAAATAATAACTTTTAAAAATAATAATATTTTATGCAATCTCATAAATACTAATCTAGAAGTACATTTGTCTAACATTGTTCTGAATAGGTGTTTGAATGCAAAAACATATAACCAAAAGACAGCAAAGTACATTAATTGAAAATGCAAATGCATGTATGTATACATGCATATATGATTATAAAAGCTCTATCCCAATAACTGAGATTATGGGTGTTGTCTTCCAAAATTAAAATTTAAGAACTCAATTTTCCTTTCCCAAAATACTTTTATCATCATTTTACATTTTGATTTTCTTTTAATATGAATGTTTAAAAAATTGGTTTCTAAAAAGCCTGGTTTAACCTACGTATTTTATTAAAAGTTTTACAAGTGATCAACACTTGAGTAAAAATTTCAAGCAAAGATTTTATTTAACATTATATATATTTTTTTAAATGATCTGCAAAGTATATTTCTTTCCACTATGCTAATAATTGTTTAAACTTGCTAAAAATTTACAGAATTTTTCTACTGATTTTAAAACTTTAATCTAATGATTACAAATTTATTTTTTCCTAAAAGTAATCATTGTTTTAGTTTTTAAAAGATACCAAACACAGAATTTCTTAAGGACAATAATAAAATATTGTGTAATAATATAATAAGGAAGCAGACTATGATAGTAAATGCATGCAGACTATGATAGAAAATTTTACTATGCATTTATATATATCTATATATATAAAAATTTCGTGTCACGATGTATGTTCTCGATAAACTCCGAAACTACTGAACGGATTTTGATAAAATTTTGTAACCATTTATAATATGGTCCAACTTAAAAGATAGAATAGTTTTTATCTCTTAATTATTGATCTCAATATTTATTATACGACATTAGTGTTTATTTATTGGTTAGTTCTGTAAGTTCCTAATAGATGGCGGTTTAGCATGTAAGTTGCACAGGTATTCGGCGACGTGTTTATTTTTCTAGATTATACCATCTTCGAGAAAATTATCGTGCGCGCGCAAGCGCGTGGTTAAATATAGAATTTACATATATTTTCATGATGTATAATGATGCTATAACAATTTTTCCTGAATCATTTTCATAATTATACTTCGTATTGTGTTATTATTGTGCAGTATTCAGTTTGAATATTTTTAATATTATAAATAGTAAAATAAAATTTTATTTAGTACTGTTTTTCTCTACTAATTTTCATACCACCTCGAAAATATGTAAGTATTTCTTGATAGCCTTTTATTATTTTTTATTTTGATTTTATAATTTGATAATTATTAATTTATTCAGCAGTACATTTTGATCTAATTTATTTATTCAAATGATAAATTCTTTTAATTTTTTTTTATTTAAGTATAATGCCGCGGAAAAAATTTTTAGTTTTAATATAATTTAAAATTAAAATAATAATAGTTCGATGTCAATGTTATCTACCTCATTTATAACAATTTATTTTTAGATGTCTTTAATTTATATAGTATATTTTATAAGTAAGTCACTGATTACAAACTATAATTTAATATAAGGTGAATAAAATGTAAATTCAGAAAGTATATGTTGATTTATGCATAATTTCAAAATTTCGATACTTTACCTATTACTATTAAATTTTGGTGAAACGTTTTATTTTTAATCTCCTATGAATGAACCTATTCTAAATTTTTTTAGAAAATATTAATTTGATTGAACCTAAGAATTAGTAAAAAATTGATTCAATGTATTTTAAAAACTCAGCCACTGCAACGCGTGGCTGGGTCAGCTTGTATATATATATATATATATATATATATATATATATATATATATATATATATATATATATATATATATATATATATATATATATATATATATATATATATATATATATATATATATATATATATACATACATATATATAATTAGAATAGTATCTATTTTATACAACTTATTTATATTTAATTTTGTATAATAACTTGAACCTTACACAACATTTGATTTATTTTATAAAATTAAATAAATATAATCTTATAGCTATTGCACTCAATTCGCTGTCTACCGCGTTTAAATCATTACACTTAGTTTAAATAATATATAGTTTTTACCTGATTTACTACTTACTCTCACTTAGTTTAGATTTAAATAGGGTAAAACATGCACCTAGATTTCAATAATTTCCCCAAGTTATGAACAGAAAAAAAGATATAAAAATAGATTCCATTTTCACTGATGTTTATTTAAGGTGCGCACCACTACCCTGTTAGTTAAAATTCGATTTTCCATAAAAATACATTTTATTTACGTTACAGATTTAACTTTATTGTCACCTGTTGGAGACTGCGTGATACTTATTTTATATTTGTTTCTTATCATATAATCTTTGTGAAATTAGTTTCTAGTTATTAGCATTTAATTACTTCTGCTATAAGTAATTATAATGAAATCTATTAAAAATTTTGATATTTGAAAATTAAAATAACTCGAGATTGCAAAGTTGAAGTTCAAGTGTGATCGGTAATTGGTAACCGGATATTGTGCACTGTAACGTAATTTAGGTTGGCGAAATAACTGCGCTGCGCTTGGCGCAAAAATTGGAATTCACGCCAAACCAACCCAGTTATCAAGTCTTTTACAGTATAAAATCCATTATACGGCTTCTCAAAAACTGGAATATTCCAAAAACTGGCATTTTTCAGATTGTAATTTTTTTGTAGGCATCCCGAGGCAGAAACTCTTGAAAAAGACAACGTCCGAGTTGTCTTTATACCACCGAATTGCAAATTCGTTAAAATGCTTGTATAAAACTACTTTTATCCGAAAATATTTAGAATTCTGCAGCTCCAGAGAGGGAATGATAGATTTTCAAAAAACGTTTACGATCAAAGATGCCCTTTGGAGTATTTTCAATTCCTGAAATTCCTTGAACAAGAATACTCTAATCAATGTTTGGTATAATATCTGACCTGAAAGAAAACGACGAATTTTTTGATTTTCGCGTGTCACAAGTAAAAGAAATGATTCAAGAATTGTTAGAATATGCCAAAAGCATTTCAAGTGAGGAAATAATCGATGAAAAAACTACATAAGATTCCTTAAATGCTAACATAAATGCTCCGACTGTACTTCAGTTAACTGATGATGAGATCATCAGTACAGTGCTCAATAGGAAAGACACTGATTCTTCAAGTTCTGAGGATACCGATGTAGAGGAAACAGAAAATACGAAAAACATTTCCATTGATTGTTGTCTAGAACTAACGAAAGATCTTATCCACGGAATGGAACAAAAATCATTTTTAAGGAACACGATATTATGTCTATATATAAAATACAAGACATTTATTGTCAGAAAAACCAAAGCATTTAAAAAAAATAGCGATATGTTTGCATCAATAAGCAAAAAATAATCTTACTTTGCAAATTTTAGGTTATTTTATTATATATATGTGTGTGTATTTTTTATTAAAAATATTAACGATATAGTTATTACTTTTCCTCCCACAAATTATTTCGTGGATGGAGAAGGAGTGTCGCGATTTTTTTGCAAATGGTTATTGAAATTTTCGGCAGCTATAGGATAATCGGAATATGTTCGGTCCAGAGGTTGCCAGATAATGGATCTTATACTGTACCATGAAATTTGTTAGTGTCTTCAAAAAATAAGAATATTAAATCATGCATTTAGGATATTTTATATTCTTTTTTTAAATGTAAATCAGGATAACTTATAAAAATGTTAAACATATTTGAAAACTTTTTAAAGTTTTCTGTTTGTTGTTCATTAGTCTTAATTTTGAAGATTGCAAATGATAAAATATATTTTGATTTGCTGTAATTTTTAGAATCCCATTACTTTTGTATAAATGAAAATGTAAATTTTATATTGTGTGTATTAATTTAACCTCTAACATAAAAACATTCCTAAAAATTATAGATTTTGACAATTTTTGAAATTTCTCTAAATAAATTTACAAACAAATAGCTGAAAATGCTTATGAAATTCAAAGAAATTGAAACTCGCATCTCGTAGTGAGTTTATTTTTATTTAAAGCTTTTGAATGGGAAAACAATAATATTCGATAAATGAAACATGCATTGTCAAACCCAAAGTAGAAAATATTTTTCTAAATTATGGAAATAGAAATGATTATTATAAATTACGGATGAAAAAGTAGATTTTTAAAACAGTTCAACAGTTAAACTGAAAGATAGTTTCTACAAATAAAAGTAGAAGTTGCTTATTTTTGCTTCATAATTCATTCATATACTTTATGAATTTTAGTCTAATTGTCTGATAACCCATTCCAAAGCGAACATTCTAAATTCTTTTATTTTTTAAATTTTTCACTTGAATCAGTTGGATAACTGTAAAAATGGTAATAACTTGAAGGAGTGATAAAATACTTTTGTTGCGTTGACGGCGAAGCAAAACTTACCGCCAACTTAAATGTGGCACTTTTTAAACTGTCGTTTTGTAAAACGTAATGCCTTGTCAACTTAATTGGTTCTTAACATATTTAAATGTTCTTTAAAAGTTATTCCAGACATTTCTTTTGCATAAGATTTATTAAGAGTTGATGCTTTTCATCAATAAATCTTTTTTATTAAAAAAACAAACAGAAGAAATAAAGATTGAACAACTCTTCACCTACAAATCTAAATTAATTCCTTTTCGAAGAAACGTATTCAAATTTTTTCTTAATCTTGTTTTTGGAATGATATTAATATAGATTTTTATGTATTCTTCAGCTATCCAAAAATTTTAATCTTTGAATCATTAGATATAAATAAATTTTTCTGATGAGGCATCCTTAAACTGTACCGTTATACTTACATTATTAAATTCTGATTGCGATTTTTTCATTTTTAACAAATACAATATTACTAATATTTTTAATAAATTTGACAAGACAATAGCAAAAGTATAATTATATATTATTAAACTAACAAATTATTTAATATTGACGTACATCAAAGTGTGAATGATCGTTTTAATCTACAACTCTAAAAATGAATGTATTAATAATAGATTTATAATTTTCTTGATTCACACTGTATTAAATGGAAGAATTTCAACCATTTTATCAAACTTTGTTGAAACAAAATCACATTAATGTTTCGATTTTCTACATTTTCACATTTCTATAGCACCAATTAATACTATTTATTGGACAAAAATTCTAATATAATACTTAAGAAATATAGATTTTATAAATTTTCGAACTTGTTAAAGTTTTTATGAGTAAATAATACAGAAATTACTATTTATTCGTAATACTTGTATATGCAATATTGTAATATTTGTATAACACGATTTATAAACAAGCTTAAAATATTGTAAATGATTTTATTTAGACTATAAAGGAAAAGCCTATTTAAATATATAATACAGTTGTAGCGCCCTCTATCTGCTGCGCCACCCATGGCATCGTCAACGAGAAGGCAGTCCCTCTCCAACAACCGACGGTATGAGACATATCCACATGACTCTCCTGTTTATTTTTTTCTTCAAATTTAAATGTTTTAGTTGTTATTTAGTATTATTTGTAGTATCTGTGTGAATCTGTGTTGTGCTCAAATTGTACCTTAAATTGTAATAAAATATTTTGAGCTATTTAAGGAACTTATTTCTTTGTTCCTATTAAACCAGTTACATGCTACACGCTACACAGTGTATATATATTTAAATAGGCTAAATATATATATATTTAAATATTTTGACACTAATGATAACAGTACTATATTTTAATGAATATAAAGTACAGACGTAATACTAAGAGTAAAAATATTGTGATTATAAGAATTAAAGTAGCCTGACAAGGAATAATTTGGTCGAAGTTTAAAACCAAATATCTTTTTGTTTCATTGCAGTTTTAAAATTATTTATGAAAACATTGACTCTAAAATACAACCACATAACAGTATCGAAACAACTATATATAACATTGTGTTTAACGAATGGTCTTTAATACTTGAACTGTATATGCAAAAACAGAGACAAAGTGAAATCATTCAAATATTGAACTTGCTTATGTAAATAGTTTCTTGCTGTTGAATTAAATATTAATAATAGTATTATGATACACATTGTGATACGTTTGAACCAAATAATAATTCGATTGGATTTTGAACCAAATAATTAGGGAAAAAGGAGTGCGTGCTAAATATTATAAAACTATATGTATTTCTTTAAAAAAATCTTTGTAAAAGGAAAAGGGCCAAAAAATGAGATATATGAGTTAAGTACCATAGTAGAATATTTAATAAACTTCGGATTTGTATAAATAGCCATAGTCACTTTGAAAATTTATTAATAGGATACATGTAGTAAAGCATTCAGGTTTATTTACTGGAGTTTGGCCGTAGTGTTTATTAGCTTCAAATTTTTACTAAATAATATATATACATATATATATATATATATATATATATATATATATATATATATACATATATATATATATATATATATATATATATATATATATATATATATATATATATATATATATATATATATATATATATAATACATATATATATATATATATATGTATATATTGTTACAAATTTATAAATAATAATTGTATTTGTCTTAAAATATCTCGGACAGATCGGAAATACTCACATTTTGGGCAAAAATTGCGGTATTTAGACGTATACGTTAAAAGCGAGTTTTCTAATGATTTGGTGACTTGGTAACAGTTGGCAATATTCTTGGCGACTTGGAGAGAAATAGAAGTATTATATTTCCAAGCAGTCCGAATTATTATTTTAATAGCTTGATAAAAAATAGTGTGTTAAAAGTAAATATTTTTAAGTGTTTTACATACATTAACAGCATTCCAATATTTGAGTAATTGTTATAACTATATATTTGCTGGGAAAAATTTTATTCCTTATGTGTAGCAATTGGATTAGAAAGTGTGGTTTTTAAATTAAATTTTTGTAAATGAAACACCTAAATTTCCCTTCAAGTGTATCATGTACAAATCATTGTAGTCAGGAAGTAATTACTTTTATGTAGAAAGTAAAAAAAATTAAACATACCTCAATAACACTAGATATTCTAGAATGAATATAATATTAGCAATTACTGCTGTATAGTTTTCAAAATAGCATACACATCTTAACTGAAGAAAATTATATCAAGATGTTTATTTTTTATTTATGGAAAGTAATTACAATAATTTATTACTTCACAAATTCTACTTCGTTTAATATCTAATTTCTTTTCATATCAATCTTTTATTTTTAATCTTTCAATCATTTTTTATTCATATCTTTCATTTTCATTTATTTATATTAATCGAACAGTTTTGTAAATATTATATCAGGCTAGTCGATAATAATCCATATTTTATACTTTTCTCAAATGCTTGAAGTCATTTCTAATTTATTTAATTCTAAAGTAAAATATTTGTGTGATTTTTCTAATTTATTTAATTCTAAAGTAAAATATATGTGTGATTAAAAATCACACACAGAAATAAATCTTTTTTCTCAGTGATTTAAAAATTTTATAAGAAAAGAATTATATTTCAATCGTGTAAGCATTTCAAACTAGTATATTTACCCAGGCGCTTGAAATCATTGTCATGTTATGTTTTCTTTCTTAAAGGAAAATTATAATGATGCAAAAGATAATGATAAAACACTAGTTTTAGAACACAATATCATTTTGTCTCTTTTTTTCATAATACAGTAAAAATTTCAGTATTTATCAATTAAAAATAATATGCTTTATTACACAAAAGAAATCCAAATATCATACATAAAAATGTAATTTATTTATTTTTTAAAACCATTAAAATTTTCTTTCTATAATAGCAAATAATTCAAAGTATAATTTTCCAAAAATTTTGTCCAATTAGTTATTTTACTCTTTTAACTCTTGTCATATATTTCTTTCAAAATACGTTTCGCTTTCTTTGAAAAATTTGAATTGAAAATACTTTTTAAGAGAAAATTGAAAAACTTGAAACATTATTTCTGAGTTTTAGCATGAAATTATATTATGTGTGGATAAATATATATGTGAAGAACATTCAGTAGCTAGTTAATTTCAAAATTGGATGACAATATATGTTTTATGATAAACAATTTTCTTTAATTATTTTATGAATTTCTTTTTGATTTTTCTTTCAGATTTTTATAGAATTTTTAGAGTTTATTTTTACATATATAGAATGATTGATATTAAAGAAATTTACTCGTATGAAATTAAATAATGTCTATTGAAATTTAAAAGACATTGTATCTATATGCTTAAGATATGCATATAATATGATTTAATAGGCAAAATATGAAGTCTATAATTTCAGAAATCATTTTTTAAATGTCATTAAATTTAATGAAATGAAAGTTTTGTTCATTTCAAATCTGCAATTTATTGGTAGTATATGCTACTCTTTTAAATATTAATGGAAGATAATTTATTCTGATGCACATTTCACTGGCATGAAAGATTTGCATATTAATTTTGTTTATGAAAACGAATACTTTAAACGTGTACAATTTTTATATTAAATAAAATTCAACTGCGTTTTTTAAACCTGGTCCACGAATGTATTTTTAAAAATAATGATTTCATTATTGAAATCAATTCATTCATTCAACGTAAGTTAAAAATTTTGTTTCTTGCGTGTTTAGTTCTGTTAGGGATATTTAGTTATGATTAATTCAAATGCTTTTTAGCTGCTATTTTAAGTGATTTATCGAATGATGTTTAATATTTTCAAATTATAATATAATCATAATTTTTTTGAATAAACAACTTAATTAATATATCTAAATAAATTGATGATAAAATTAAATGTCTTTTAATTATTCTTAATAAAATAACTAATGTGTAAAACAATTAATCTTGATCGACAAGATTAATTGTTTTTATGCTCTAATAGGAGTTTATCGAAAATTCAAAAAAATGAGTTGTTGTTACTTATCTACTAAGTTTAGCAGAACTAAACCAGGTCTATGAATTTATTCACTCTCAAAAAGTCCAAAATTATTATTGGGTTTCTATATAAATCTAGTCTGGAAAGCCCCAGACAATCCAAAATATAATCAGGAGTAACCTGTTCTCTACGCAGATAGGAAAGGTCTTATTCCCGTTACTGTAACAATGAGATATTAAATGTCCACTTTTAAATCTTGTAATGGCTGTTTGATCGCGTCTGCTACACTGGAGTAACAAAGTCCCTTCACGTCTCATTCACTGATTCTAATAATAAAATACGATAATGCTCTATCTGCTTTGCAGTTATACGATAAAAAATTTTTTGTTTAATTTAAAATAAAACATACCGAAAGTAAATAAAAAATAAAGTTTTACTAAACTTCAACTTAATCAATAATCATTGCAAGTGTGGTTCTTAGAAAAATTAACCTAAAATTTATAAATTTTATAAAAGTAAAATTTATAAATTTTTTAATAATTTTGTATATTATTTAATATGTGGTGAAACATTTTAATTAATTTAAGGTAAGAAAAGTAAATTATCTTAGTAATGAAGGAAATTTAAAGACGTGTGTAGTTATGTATATTTGATATATCATCTTGAATATATTATCTTTTTAAGTGCTCTTTGTTTGCATTTTTTCCATTTTATTAATGAATACTCTTAATTTAGAATTTTTATTAACAATTAACAGAGATGAAATTAATAATTTACTCTCACTATTTAATTAGAATGGGAAATATTTAGAAAAAGAAAAGTTCTAATGAAAAAGTACAAATAAAAGGTAGAATTCTTTCAAAATACATTTTTCTTTTATGTGATTATAAAGAAATCATATTTAACATTATTTTATTAAATTAAAGTTAAGTAACTTCTAATGCTTTAATTTTAGGAATAATATCCTTTTAATAACAATTTGACTTTGTTATTAAGTTAATATTATATTTAATCAGTTAATTTGGAAATAGGTTAATCAGAGAATTTTCTGTTGTGAAATTCTATTAATAATTACAAAAGCTTATTTAGTTACAAATTGCTTATTATCATGTATCTTCTACAAAGTTTTTCCTTTTACGCAAGATTTTTATTTTTACGTCATAAGCTTATAAAGAAATTTATAGGAAAATACTCGAAATAACTGTGAATCATTCGATTATGATATATATTTTTAGTGTGTGTTTAATAAGCTTTACATATTACCATACACACATCTTCCCCTTCATAAAGATTGTGATAATATTTCTTTACTTAAATAAATAAAATTATTATGAATTTAAAGCAATATTTTTCTATACACACATGCCTTATTTAAAAAAAAACATAATAAATTTTTATATTATATCAATAACAGCATGGATCTTTTTACTTTCTTTTGTAAACAAAACAGGTTTGTTAAAAAGCTATAATAAAAAATATAAGATTTTAAATAGGAATACATGTAAATCAATAGGCAAAACAAAAATTTTGTGATCTATTTATTAGATATTTACTTCATTCCACAAATACGGAACTTAAATTTAAGTAAATAACAAATAATGTATCCAATACAAAATTTCTCATAACATTTTATAGTGTAATGTTATAAATTACACTGTTTTATAAAATTACTGTAATTTAAGGTAAGTGTTTTTAAATACCTTTTAATATCAAATATAATTTTTTAAATTATTTAAGTTTTTAAATAAAGGAAATATTTTTAGAGAAGTTCTACTGCTAATATTTTTTAAAATTATTCTTTTATTCAAATTAATCTTTATAAATTAATTTTCTTTTTCTGTTTATTATGTATAACAAAACCATTAAAGTTTGAATTTTTTCGATATAAAGTTGAATCGAATAAATTCCTAACTTCAATTAATTACAGACATCAATTAACTTTTTTTCAAAGATATTGGTTTCTTACAAAATTCATTTCATCTCACTAGAGAATTGTGTAAAACCGGATCAAAAATTAAATGCTTATTTCTAGCAGTACGTTGCATAAATAATGTAATCAAATTAAATTTTTCAATCAACTTATTCTATGTTTACCACTTCTGTACAAGCTGATCAGCAATAATCTTAATTTCAATTACTTACTAGAGGGAAATAAATGGATGGATAAATGTATAACCGAAAATTTTTAGTAAAATACTTATGAGGATATCTCTTATCCATCGGTTTTGGTCAGTTATATTCTAATTATATGATTGAGTGAATGATTTAATAGTAGAAGAAATAAATTGTGCATTATACTCACTATATTTCACATATTTTATTCAGTCAACAAATACTCCTTTGATTATTACTAATAAATTTTCATTTGCTTAATGTAAGAGAACTATTTATATCATATGATATATTAACCCACGTTATGTGTTTTAGTTTAAGAATTTCCAAGACATTTATGCAAAAGTTTTTCAGAAAAAATGAATGGAATGACTTATATAATTTAGCAAAAACCAAATAATAGATTGTCTTTGATTACTTTCATATAACAGAATGCCGTTGCTTAACTTGGAAACTCATGTTTATCTGAGTTCATGAGAGAAGTATAGCATATGAAAAAAATTATTACCATTTATTATCACACACACATTCTTAAAGAATAAAATAAACAATCAAGCAATAATATATACTAAATATTAATCACATATTTTCTTAAAAACATATCTTTAATTAACTTTAATTTTATTATACTTAATTTACGTGTTTGTGTTGAATCGGAGATTGCTGATAATTTCGATTTCTAACTTGCCAATATATTTACCTCAAAATCTCATATGCTATGTGTATAAAGCCAAGAGATACGTAAAATCTATTTCCTAAGCAAAACTGATGATAACTAAGATCTCGCGATTAATAAAAAATGTTCTGGCGGAAATATATAATTTTAAATAAAATATTTCCATCATTAGAAATACATACAGTAGTTAAAATTAATCACAAATTAAAGGGGCAGTAGGCAGTACAAGAGAGTTTGATCTACTGTAAGATAATACTTTAACCTTAATAGCTATGTGTTAACGAACTAAAAGCATTAGATCTTATATCAAACTAAATATTTAGGCATACAATTTTCAAACTTGATTTGAAAATTTTATTAATGATTAAGCAATAAACTAGAGAGAATATTTTTCGATTAAATAAACTATATAAAATAGGTTGAGTACGATGCCCAATTTATTCATCTTAATTTAATGTGATATTGAAGATAATGCATTTAAATGATATGGTAATGAGTAATGATGAATGATAATAAGTCAATTTTTGAGTGTAAAAATATGATAGAATAAAGAAATGATTAAAATTGAAAAACTGGAAATATTCAGCAAATAAAAGTTCACTTAAGTATTAAATAATTCTATTTATATATACATAATCTAAAATATGTCATCAATATTTTCTTACTTTCGTGCGGCATATCAAAGATGTCTCATCTTATGAGCAGTCTTGTAGAAAAAAATGATATAAATCTGTTTCAGACTTTCCACCTAGCCTAATCTTTGAAAAATGGATTAAAAATTACTTTGATCAAATATATGAAATATGTGTACTATCTACAATTATGAAAAAGTACACAGAAAGGTAACATAAAACAAGATAAATTAGTTTATATGAAAAAGATTTATTTTATTTATTCCGAAACATTCCACTCATGCCAAATAGAGTTAGCAGTTAAATTGATCATGCCTTCTGTTTAAAAATTCGTGGGTTCGATTCTTTTCTTGTTCTTAGACGCTGACTATTGTTTGGAATCTTACTAGAATAAGAACAACAATTCTAACTGGTACACTAACATTAAATTTTACAGTTTATTAAATTAACATCAATAAATACAAGACGCATCCAAGAATGAAAGGGGGCAGAATTCATATCATCAGTACCAGAGATAAGTCATAACAATCTTTCTAACAAAATCTTTCTGCTCTCATTTCCTCGATTGACGAATCAAAAATAGACGATTATGTTGGTGCAGCATTTACTTTATTTTTTAAATTCCAAGAAATCCAAACGTCTCAAAATGTGTTTCACCAAAATAATTCAGTTTTCCAAATAGAAGCAACAGACATGCAATTAGCATTAGACTATGCAGTTGCCCATAACCTATTCAACTGCACCATCCGGAGGGATAGTAATTTTACAATTCAAACATAGATAACATAACCCAGAGAATACATCCCTTTTAATACATAAAATCCCTCCAAAAATACAAGCATTACTGGGAAGCCCATATTAAGCGAATCAAACTCTGTGAAGGCTACGAAGAAAATGAGAGGAAATACTCTCTTACATAACAAGCAGCAATAGTCAGTATCATCCCAATTATTGAAATCAAATGGCTGAAATATCAGCTGAAACGTATTCTTCAACAGCATATACTAAATCAATGTTAAATTGATCGGTATATATCAAAAGAAGGGCACTCCTTTTCCTAAAATATCCAATTATTATTTTACCATTAATCAATATCTCAATTATTTAATTTTCGGCCACCGCTTATTCACCTCGTATTGTAAACGATTCGGCAGAAGTGATACCTCCTTATATTCGCGTGGTAAACAAGGTTCACCAATATATTACATCTTTAGTTGCCCCATTACAGTCAACAGCCAATTAAGATCCCCATTAGACATTCCCCCTAACCAACATCTTCAATTTTGCATCAGACATACACCCTCTCAACGTTGCACATCCCTCATAGACTTGGACTTGAACATGTGCCAAGGAATACTATACTTTCAGTCCCGATTTGATGAGCTAATAGACTCCATCTAACACTTTTTTCCTTTTATTAGACAGTTTAAGAGGAATGGAATATGCTTACTAACCCTTAATACACACCGAGCGCGTTCCTTTTCGATCCACTGTCCACTATTCGGACTCCTCCATAAATTATAGCTCCTGGTCTTATAGCTATTTGGGCAAAAATAACCGTTGAGTGTGAAGGAAACCAACCAATCTCTAACTTCATTATTTATTCTAATCATCAAAATATACTTTAATACTTTTTTGTAAATGTTCTTTAAATTTTGTAGCAAATATTTTTTTCTCAAATTTAAAATGATTTAAAACTGTGTCTCTAAAATGGCAGTTATAAACACGGAAATAAAAAAGGGCCACATGGTGACATATCAGGAGAACATAATGCTTGTGAATCAGTATTTGTTAAATGTTTTGCTAAGAAATGGCAAAGAATATTTGAAGTGTGTGAAAGTACATAGTCCTTGTGGAAAAACTATGTTTTTACCATATTTTAGGTCATTTTTAACGATTTTTCTTGCATTTAAATAATAATCTTTTTGACAACACCTTTTTTATTGAGACGGCGTAGTACATTATGAGTAAAAATTCATAATTCACTACACCATGAATATTAAAAAGAGATATCAAGATCATTTTGGTTTTTCAATAGCTTAGATGTAATTTTTCTAGAATTTCTTCACTTTTGATGAGCAATTTACTTAAGTATTGCTTCTATATCAAAAGTTTGAATTTAAGTTTTTCCATGGGTAATAATATGTTTTAAAATGAAATTACTTAATGAAAAACCTTTTCCAGTAAAAGTAATTGAATCATCCAATATTGGCATCATTGTCTCCGATAATTATGAGACCACCCTTTTTCATATTAGACCGACAATATTGTCCTTTCCTGGCTGAATGCTGAGTTATCAGCAATGCCAAATTGGCCGCTTATGGATCATGTATATCCTATTGTATTCCCGTTTACAATAAACTTTTACCTTTGACATTTGACTGAGAATTCCCACGTTTTCCTCCTAGAGTCATTTATAACTTACTTTTTATTTCTACAAATTAAAATAAAATTTTTATCCAGATTTTCTAGTAGTGTTTACATTTTAAAATTTATATAGAAATATTGGTATTCATATTTTAACACTGAATCTGCTTGGATATTATTTTAGATAAAAATGGTTCTTTCCGACTGAAAATTGCTAACTAGCATTAAATGTATTTTTATTTCTTAAGAGAAAGCCATTATGTGGAAACTAGAAAATTGATTACAAGAAATAAATTTCTCTCTTGAAGTGCAATAAACTGATAATATTAATCATCCAAATATTATAGTTTATTTTAGTCAAAAATAAATTTTTTTACATTCTATTAGATTTATTTTTAAACTATTCTTTTTCATTTATAGCGCTTTATTACATTATTTATAAATTATGCTGCTTTTATTAATTTTTTACTAATTTTTAATTTTGCAAATAAATTTTGAAACTGACTATTATATTTATTTAATTGTTTTTCTTGTTAGAAATTTTTATACAATCCATTGTTAAAATTTGAGCATGAGAATAATGCAGAAAATCACAAACTAAATATTTTAAGATAATGATACTCCTTTTATTGAATTGCCAAATCAAACATAAATTTTATTTAAAATTAAAATTTTATTCATTATACATTTCTATATTACATTATGTAATATTATTTACTCATTATTTTACTCAAAACAGGACAGGATTAAATGGTTCCTATTTATATTCAAAAATAAATTTAAATAATTATTTTAAAGTTATTTAATCTAAATGTTTTCCTTTTTAATTAGATCATGTTTTCAATATAGAACATTTGAAAGCCGATTTCTGTGATTCCTTCATTTTTTATTGAAAATATTTGAATCTTTATTCTATTATTAAAATACTTATTGAATATAAAATATTAGAATACAATTAATAAAAAAATAATTTAAAATTATTTTTGCAAAATTAAAAAATAGCTTCAGGTATATTTTAAGAATACAAGAAAATTTTAATTACAAGAAATCACAATAAATGAAACTAATTCTTATTTCTGTAGTAAATTATTCTTCTGTTTTTCTCCATTCGTTTTGGCAACATTTGTAAAAACAATATAATTTTCAAAATGAAATAAATTGAAAATTCTATGTTTAAGTAAATATAAGCTACATAAATGTTAGTGATCATAGTAATAATCTACCTAAATGTAATTTTAATAAACATTTTATTTAAGTAAATTTTTAATGCATTTAATGATATTTTATTAATTGAATATTTTTCTTTATTCATTTTATTCAATATTTACTTGAAAAATTGCAACATAATATTCACATGTACCGGTATTAAATACTGCACAAATAGTAACAGCAGATAATGGAAGAACATCGTATTGGTTATTTGTACGCCTTTATTTTGATTTACTGTCATACGAGAACTAAACATGATACAAAAACAACAATTTAAAAGGCCAATTTTTCTTGAATTGAATTTTTTATATTGTCTTCAGTTATTTAACATACAGAGGAGTAATATTTGTTAAGAAAAAATGTAATAAAAATAAATTGGTTTAATTATATTACAAAAGTAAAACCTTCAGCATATTTAGCAATAAGTAGTGAGAATAATATTTAGAAAAAATTTTTGGAAGAAATACAGAACAGGAAATGGATAAAACTGAGTTAGTAAGACATAAATATCAGTTTAAAAAAGATTTCACCAATAATATTTATTTTTAAATGTTTAAATAAATTATCATTTTAAAATATTAACTGTCAGAATAGAAATAAATTCCAAAAATATAAAAAAATGAAACTTAATTTTAAATAATTTTTTAAATGATATTTTCTGTTTATCAATTATGAAAGCTATATAATATTATTTCTATAATAAATGTAGCTTTCTTGTACTTGATATCAGTAAACTATTGGATATTTAGCATTTAAAATGCGTTTTGAAGACATCATATCGAAATTTAGTTCATGTAATTGTCACGAATGCGCTTTTCCTCCCCATTCTGATCAATGCCAAAATTTAGGGAGTGGATACTATAGTGGTGCCATCTATCGAAAAAGTTTAGAGCAAAAGTCATAATTTCACCTTCGCAGTCTCTGGTTACATGAAAGGCGCATCCTACTTAAATGAAAGATCCATATAAACAATATTAATAAATCAACAAATTACATAATTTTGTAGTAGGTTTAGTAAACAATATAGTATTTCCAAACAAAATATTTTAAAAAATAATTTTACTTATTTTATTCTGATATGCTTTCAAATGAGTAACACTACTCTTTATAAAACAATAATATGTGATCCTATTTATTTCTGTCTTTAAATGTTTTATTGAGCAAATAAAATATATAAAAGGTACTTTTTTATACTATGACAACCGTATTTCTTACAAACTTTGTAGAACAAAAGAATGTTCACTCTGATACCCACCCAATCGGAACATTGTCTGACTCTGTATCAAAAGACCTTTCTGAGGAACAGAGATCAAAAAGGAATGTTTTCAGTTCCAAATCAAAGATTGTCGAAGTAAAAGATTTTAAAAGAAATCCTTTTGCATTTGTTTTAATTCAACTAACACGGAAAGTATATTCGAGTAGTTTTATTCGTTTTCTCCATTTCATTCTACTTCCTATTTTGTTGGTCCCATTCTTTTTTCTTCTTTTTTAGTTTATAAAGCTTACTCCATATTTGTATTCAGTATAAAATTAGTTTCATCTTTTTTCTTTGGTATTTTTTTTATTTTGCACAAGTGATAAAAAAATTCCTAGGTAATTTGAATGTTTATGTTCTATTCTTTAACTTTTGAAGAATGAAAAAGTTCGGATAAGAAAAATATCATTAAATTCAATCTTTTTTCTTTAATTTTTTTCATTCTTTTAATGCATTTCATAGCCAGTGTGTAAAGATACTTTTTCTTATTTTGATGCAAAATGAAATAATTTTTGATTAACTTTCCTTAGAGCAAGATTTTAATTTTAAGCCCCTTAATTATTTTTCAAATGCTTTTGAAAGTCAAAATTACAAAATATGTTTTTCTATCACTATAGAGTTTTATCTATACAAGAACTATGCATATTATTCAAAAATATGTGCTGATTTAATTAGTACGAATTATTTGTGAAGTTTCTTAGTTTATTATTGCTGTGAACATAGATAGGTTTATCTTGTTCAGAATATACGACTGAGCAATAAAATGATAGGTTTGTTGTTCAATCGTAGGTGAAAAAGTGAGTTAAAAAATATAGCAAAACACATGAGTCGAAGACAGTGAAAACACAAATAAAATGTTGAATTCCTGATGAAAATGCACAATAAAGTTGCAGCAAATAAAACAATTGAGGAAATGTTATGCAAATTGCAACTGACTCTAATTTGTGAAATAAAATAGTATAATATATTAAAATATTTATTAGCATCAAACAATAAACATGGAGTTTGTTACAATAAACTTTTTAAAACAGAAAACCAAATTGACATAAAATGTTTTTATTTGTTTCTAAGGTATTCCTCTTGATTTCATATCCAATTCTGACTGTTGCTTTTCCTTTTCAACGATCATTTAGTTAGGTATTCGAATTTCAGCATTTTCATTTCTTCAAAAATTCTGTACACAAAGATGATCCGTTTTTTATGTAATAAGTGAACTTATCTAACGAAATTTAAATTTCTTTATCCACAAATTTTCAGTTAAAATTTATTTTCAATTTGATAATTAATATTCCGGGTATATTTGGAAAAAGAATTGAATTCAAGAAACGTTCGGAAATTGCTTCAAAGTATTATGAAACCCATAAATAACTTAATGGGGAAATAAAACTGAGATTTATAACACATTATATTTTCTGGATCACCAAATAAGATTTTATTCTTTATTTTTGGATATCAATCTTGATAATGAAAATTCACTTCAAGAATAATTATTTATAAAAATGTATTGATTTCTATAACCACATATTTTTTCACAAAATGAAGAGTAATGATTAATGTAATTCAGATATCTTTATTTTCATAAAAAAAATGCCTTTAATGTATTAAATTACAAAATTCTACCTCGAAAGTTATTTAATTTTAAGGATTTATCTGGAAATGGGCGAACAATTAGTATTTTCTATGAAGCAAAATGATTTATTTTATATTTAATCTATAATATTTCCTAATGAATAAATTTATATACAGATGTTTGATTTTTTAAAATTATTTAAAAAAGTTTGTATATTTATCCAATCAGAATTGCTACATATAAAAAAGTGTCTAAGATGTATAAAGATGCATGAAATTATAAACTAATATTTAATAAATAGTCTATTGCAACAATGTAAGGAAAGTTTCAGTTTCTTGAATGCATAGATATTGATTAATATTTAACATGTTATTATCTTATGCAAGAAGGAATGATGAAACGAAAATTTAATCACTCCTTCCTTTTTGCCATTTTATAATATTGAAATTGCTTAACTGAAATATCTAAGACATCTACAATACAATTTATTTTAGATAGTTAAAATATTAAAAAAATAAGAAATTCAAATTTAGATGCTGGAATTAAATGACATAGTTTAGAGAAAGGAATAGAAAATGCAATTTTCTTTTCCCAAAACATTTCTTGGAATTGTCTTGCATCCTTAACTTTCTCTATAAAAGCTTTTCGCTTTTTCTTTGCTTTCTGGAAAGTTTGATCAAAGCGATGCATATTTTTTTGAGTTTTCTTAACAACAGTCTCTATTATTTGAGATAAAAAGTGTTAATAAAATATTTCTTAATGTTAAGTGTTTGATTTAAAATAATCTTATGAATATACTTCTCCTTAAAATAATTCTTTTATTTTGAATAAATTTGATGTAAAATATATATCAGATGAATTTTTATATTGATTTGAAAAAAAGACTTTTGGCAACAGATTTGACGTTATTAAAATTATTTTTATTGAAAATATTCTTATTTAAATTAACAAGATTTAAAATATCATATAAAAATATTAAATATGCTTTTCTCTATCATAGTATTTATTTTTCAATTTTATAATCAAAATAAATATGCATTAATATTATAAGAAATATGAAAAGTGGATATTTATTGACTAACGGAAATTTTATGCATTTATGATATTCAATAAGCTATCTGTTTCTAGTAAAAACTGAATATTTTGCTTTAAGAAGTTTTTAGAGCACTATTTAATGAAAACTTTTTTTTTTTACCTTGAATATTCTTTTCCGATTACATTTTTTTGTATAAATTATATGAAATTTATGAAAACATTGAATTGTTTTATAAAAATTATAAAAATATCTGTTTATTTTGACATTTAGAATACACGCATCCTTAGAAACACAAATTTATTTTTCGAGGTTT
Source organism: Latrodectus hesperus (assembly GCA_037975125.1). Classification (NCBI taxonomy): domain Eukaryota; kingdom Metazoa; phylum Arthropoda; class Arachnida; order Araneae; family Theridiidae; genus Latrodectus; species Latrodectus hesperus. Next base: position 52,654,135 of record CM075853.1, on the reverse strand, counting down.
GTAATTTTAAGTATTTCGAAACACAAAATTGGAAGCTGGACAAATTCTTAAGTTTAAGAAGTTAGTAAAACTTTTATGTCTATTTTTTTCCTTACATTTTTTCCAAAGAAAAATACGAGTTTCTACAACTTTCCATTGCGACATTAGCTGAACCAATATTCGCAGATGACATTTCTGGAGCTTTTAACTTAGCTTTGAAAGCAGAAGATGCTTTCATTTGGCTGTCTGCGAAACTGTCTCACTTCATTAGAGGAGGAAAGTGAAGGTTGAAATTGGAAGTGACAAATCACTTTCACCACTCCCGCTGAGCTGAAGAGTAAATCGGCAGATCGGAATTCTGTTCTAAGAATGTTGGAGAGAAAAACATATTTTACAAATTGAAGAAATCTAATCACGATTTCACGAATGTAAACATGACAGAATACGAGTCTTTTCACTCATTTACAAATATGAGTACAAATTTTGCAAACTGCTTAGCATTTATTGAGAAAAAAATTACTCCGGTTGCATTATGAATTGCTTATTTCATTGTTAAGGGAAAATGTGCACTTATTAAAAAATACGAAAAACTCTGAAAAATATTTTTTTTTATTTTTTGATACCTTAACATTATATCGAAATGAGCGTAATAATGATAATTGGTGGACAGATATTCATACACATTACAAATTACTATACAAACACATAAAATTACAAACAGAATTTTTAAAATAGATAAGGTCAAGATATAAAAATTAGATTAAATAGTATAAGTTGAATATTTATTAAATAATGTTTGTAGAATGATTTAGTGATGTCTCAGCATGGATTAATTTACAGAATGCTGGAAAAAACTCCAAAAACATTTAATGCGTGACAGCATATTTCTTTAATCTGTGTGGTTATTTCTCTGTTCACCATTTGAATAATAAGGTTTTAATTCTATATATTTTAGTTAAAGAATTGTATTTTTGGCTTTTTTTAATATCAAGTAAGGGGTGTGCTAATTTAAATTCGTTTAAATAAGTAAAATAGCAGAATGAAATTGTACGTTTGCTTAATGAGCCACGGACCTGTGTCTTATGCAATTTGCTGTTTTAAAACGCTTGGAAATAATGATCGACGTGCAGGAAGTGGAAAAAAATAAAGTGAACGCTTTTAATTATTCAAAGATCATCAAAATGCGAATTCGACAAAGTCCAAGGCCTTCCATAAGAAAGATCGCTATTGAAATGAGAATAAATAACTGGGTAGTACAGCCAGTGGCAAAAAATAAGCTTAGCTTGGAGCCCTACATGCTTCAAAAATTTTTAACTTCTCACTTTAAAATAGTTCTCTGGGTTTTTAAATATTTTAAAAATTATAGAGAGTCAGTTTCTACCATCCAGTAAACTTATAACACCTAGAACGATTGCATTTGGTCTATAGACATTTTTCCAGTTGTTGAGCATCGCCAAAATTGTAAGTCGTTCATGCTCTGGAAAAGAGTTTGCACAAGGGCAAAAATTTATGATTTTCTTGGATGAAAATATCAAAATAATTCAAAAAATGTACAAAATTTTTGAACGTTTGATTAGAAGTTATGGTCCATTTTAGAGTCCAGAATTTGCATTGAACTGGAAAAAAGTCAAGACATTCTTAGGCAATTAGCTCAATGGGAATGGGGTTGATTAAGGGTAGAATACATGTGGCCCAGTGCTGAAAATTTTGACATGCATTTGCGCATTTGCATTGCCACTTTAAAATCAATTTTATTTGTTGAAAATGAGAAATTTTAAATACATTCTTTATTATATTTTATTAATTTATTTAGTTCCAATGAAATTATATTAAAAATTTGTCAGATTTTTGTCTTACCCTGTACATTATAAAAACGAATAAGAATTCCTCTAGCCAAATTAGGTATTGCTGAGCACCAAATTGAATGGTTAACAATTTGATTTTTTGTTTATTAATTTGGCTTCCATTTTAGCCATTTATTTTTGTTATGACTCGGAAACCAATTTAAATTACAAGTCCTGGTAAAATAAGATCCCATGTGTAAAATGTGACGTAGAACAACAAATTTAACTAAGCATTATTAATTTAAATTTTGTGTTAAAATGCTCCAGATTTTTTTAATGAATGAGTTTTTTTTTAAAAAAGATATTCTAGTTTCAGTAACTCATTTCTCTAGTAAAAAAATTAATTCATTAACAGCTTTTGGATTAAATATAGATCCAAATCCTAAGTATTCAATATTAATTTTATCCCAAATCAAAATTTAAAAACAAAATAATTCTTATCGGTAACTTATTTCTCTAGTAAAAAAACTAATTCATTAACAGCTTTTGGTTTAAATATAGATCCAAATCCTAAGTATTCAATATTAATTTTATCCCAAATTAAAATTTAAAAAATAAAATAATTCTTATAATTTTATTTATTTTTAGGAAACATTTTATTTACAATATTTTTAGAAGCGTAAGGCTAAAGATTATAGATATATTATTAAATGCTATATAAAATGTTTGAAGTCTATTTTATTCAATCAATTCATAATAACATTAATGAAAATTAAAAAAAAAATTTTTTTAAATTCATACTATAGAATATTAATTTTACACAAAATATTTCCCCCTATTTTAATTATTATTTATAAATACATTTGGCGTTTTAATGAATCTGTGTTGAAAATTTTAGTGTTATTCGGAAAACGTAAAAATAATTAGTCCTTGTAATTTTTAATTTTTTAAATTTTGAATTCAGGATGATGTTAAATATAATTCAAATATATATTTTTTAACTGATAAAGTTCTTGGAAAAACGAATTTGTAATTTATTTCTTTTCTAAAGAAGTAGGAAGTTACAAAAAGTCAAAGTAGAATCTAATACAAATTATCTCATCACTCATAATTAAAATGAATAGATATAAGCAAACTTTAAAATTCTCACGTCAGATGCTTTTAAATTCTGAGCGCAAGGGTTGTAAAAGATAGAAATTATTTTAAGTTGCTATAATTTTATCATTTTTGCTTTGCACAATTAACTTTAAAATTAATTGTGATTTTCAGCATTTTTTATTAATTCACTTAGAATTGTATTGAATACCATTCGTGATGCCATATAACTTGTCTATTTGTCTAATTACTCCAGTTATAATTTCAAGCAAATAGTTGAAAATGATTAAAATATATCAAAAAACACAATATTAAAATTTCATTCCAGTAGATATAGATTCAGACTACTTGAATGAGAAAATATGATATTTTTTAAACTACATATACGGCATTATACGTAATCAACAACAATGTGAAAAATCCTGTCCAAAATTATGAAGTATATCCACACAAAAACAGAAATGTACTCAAAAAAGAAAAATTAACATTATCAAAGTTAATCATTCTGAAACAAGATTAGTAATGATATTTACGCAGATTAATAGTATTTTTAAAAATTTCCTATTGCAAAATACAAATATATTTTACTACAAATAAAAGTTCTATTCTTTCATACTTTGCTTCATAAATTTGAATTTAATTGTCTGGAAACAATTTCTAAGAAAACTGTCTCAAAGCAATGAGCTTTATTTCTTGGAATTTTTCACCACTGCTTTAATAGGTGATTATAAAAATGGTTCATCACCAAAAGAAACGATAAAATGTTTTGTAGGGATGTAAGGTTGCCGCCAACACAATTACAGAACTATTTAAACTGCCGGTTTGTCAAACGAAATGGTAAGAGTCGACTTAAATTCTTTTAATTTAGTCTAAGATGTCATTTCAAAGGAATTCTCTGCACACTCTTTTTCATATGAATTTATTGTCGCTGAGTGTTTTCGGTGATACATCTTTTGTACCAAACAAGGAGGTGAACAAAAATAGCAACAGTATTTCACTTACGTCAACTTGAAGATAATTCTCTTTCCTAGAAACATTTCCTTTTTGGCATGCTTTCAATTTTCATACAATGAAATTAATAGTTTAATTTAAGTATTCTTTACTAATCTAAAAATAATTAGCCTGTTAGTAATGGATACTTATTGCAATCTGATGCGGTATCATTGAAGTATGTCATTACAATTACATTAATAATATTTAAATAGATGCTTTCATTCAGGAGAACATTACTAGTCTTTCAATCATTTTATCTTTCCTTTTGCAGAAGTATTAACGTGTTAAAGGACAAATATATTACATAGATTCATGGGTTATAAATGATTTATTGCCTTTAAAGTGTAAATTTATATAAAATATATTAATATATTTCTTAAATCCCTTGTTAAATCTAAGCAAACATGCTTACATGTATTTATTATCCTTATTCTTTCTTATTGGCTCACTTGAGCTCCGTGCAATGAAAGAATGAATATCCCTTGAAATGGCTAAAAGAGCAGAAATAAGAGTCATCCATTCATTACTCAAGTTAGCTGTTGCTCCATTGCACCATTAAATTTGGTTGTAGATGCGCCAGTCTCGATAAGTTGAGAGTAATTCTTGGGCATTAATCTTTATTGACAAGTCTCGTCTTCAATAATGGTTTTGTTATAATTTCAGCAATATTTGGAGATGCCGATAATAGCAAACACAGAGGGCTTAAACGCTATTATCGCCTGGACATATGCTTGCTTCAAAAAATCACCTCCTTCAGACACCTGAACTTTACTAGTAAGTATTTATGGTCCCCTTAAAACATAAAAGTACGTACAGGAATAATATGTAGAGTTAAGGTCCTTTTTCACTAAGCCATACTTATTTTCCGTAAGATGATGCCTGGTCACATATCAAGCTTATTTCTGAGAATTGATTTCAAGCTTGCTGAATATTTCTTTCTCTATCTAGGATTCTTGATCTCTCTTTATTCGAAGAACATTTGAGATTTTTCGGAAAGCAATTAAAACCATTTCAGAATATTGATAATTTCCCCTTACAGCAGGAGATTTTGACAAGACATTCCACATGGAGAAATCACAGAAATTTATTGATTAATACCATTTTAGGTGATATCTTGCACCAAGCTAAGAGTTAAGTTAATGTTTTATTGACTTACCCTTTTGGATAAGTTATAAAATAAATCATTCAAATATTCTGAAATATTAATCACTTACTTTTCTATGTATTTTCTTTATACATCACATAACTTTTTAATAGCAATCGAACGATTCTTTTGATGTTAAAATTCTTTTTGTCGAAAAAATTAATATATATTTTCACATTCCTTTATAAATGATACCAAATTATTGTTAGTTTATTTTCTTTAAAAACTATCTTATATTTTTGTATTATGCTCTCTGTCTTTCATTAATAGTATATACAAACTTTTATTTTACCATTTCAAGCAAGCATGCTAGTGCAACAACAATTAAAATATCTATTGAAGAAAAAATGTGAAGCAAACGTCAAAATTTCTTGTACAGTATTAACAGTTTAAATTTCTTGTACAGTATTAACAGTTTAAATGATCTTCTATTACTATATTCATCCCTTGGCGTAGAAGAATCAAATATTCTTCTCTTCTGCATAACGCATTTTTCAAGAAATTTGTTTTATATTCATCTAGTTTATAAAAGAAACATTTTATTGCTAATCCAATCTTTTAACAATGAATAAAATGACTCTTAATATATTTCTCATTTAGAAACAATGTAGAATGAAAAGAAATTAATATATATATATATATATATATATATATATATATATATATATATATATATATATATATATATATATATATATATATATATATATATATATATATATATTCGAAGTAATTTAATTTTCGAAGCAAGATTCCACAACACAAATGAAAATATATTGAATTATTTCATAGTACACTCATCGTTGTTTAATGATACAACTCCATTTTTAAAAACAAATGAATGAAAAATTGCATATACATTTCAGGAAAAACGTTCATAAATATTTCAATGACGCACATAGTTGTTTAAAACTGTATATATATATATATATATATATATATATATATATATATATATATATATATATATATATATATATATATATATATATATATATATATATATATATATATATATATATATATATATATATATATATATATATATATATATATATATATATATATATATATATATAACTCATATGAAACTTATAAAATAAATTATAAAATAAAATTTAACTATTTGATTTATGGATTAATATTCTATTTATCAAACATTTGCCTTATCCTATTATATAATCATTCTTATCACATTTATCCAAAAAACCTAAAACCTTTTTTATGCATTTAATGAAAAACTAAATGTGAAAAAAATCTTTCAAAAGAAAAAGTTATTTTTAACTGTTTTTTTTCTAATGACAATTTAAAAAGTATTTAGCTCTCTGAAAAAAATTAGTTGCTAAAACTAATTTTTCAGGGAAATTACAGTTACACAAATTTCAGTTGTTGATTTGATTGTAATAGTATTTCTACAGAGAGAGAGAGAGAGATCTAAGCATTTTGCTACAGTAATGTTTTTTTCTATAACAGATATAAAGGACAATTGAAAACCACATTATATCATATGCTGATTTTGAAGCAAGAAGCATCATATGGACTTTGTTTGTGGATTTCTTTGAGTTTTGTTTCAGTAATACAGTGGTATATATCTTCTAGTTGCAAAAATTTTGTTTGAAAAATAAATATAAAAATGAAAATAATAGTAAATAATTAAGTGAAAATGAATATTATAAGGTAATATCACATAAATAAGTGAAAAATGTAGGTTGACAAAGTTACATATTTCCAAGTACATTCCTATTAAAATAAAAATTAAAATTTACAACTGCTTAAGAAATAAAATTATGCCTCTCTTGAATGTTATCTGATATCTTAATACATATAGTTACGAATGTTATTTTAATTCATGAGAATGAACAAAATCAAAAATAAATTCATCACATGGCTAAAAAACTAGCCATTTTTGTTTTCAGATACAATCTATTAATGATTCACATTTAAAAATTTTAAGTACATTCCTATTAAAATAAAAATTAAAATTAAAATTTACAACTGCTTAAGAAATAAAATTATGCCTCTCTTGAATGTTATCTGATATCTTAATACATATAGTTACGAATGTTATTTTAATTCATGAGAATGAACAAAATCAAAAATAAATTCATCACATGGCTAAAAAACTAGCCATTTTTGTTTTCAGATACAATCTATTAATGATTCACATTTAAAAATTTTAAGTACATTCCTATTAAAATAAAAATTAAAATTAAAATTTACAACTGCTTAAGAAATAAAATTATGCCTCTCTTGAATGTTATCTGATATCTTAATACATATAGTTACGAATGTTATTTTAATTCATGAGAATGAACAAAATCAAAAATAAATTCATCACATGGCTAAAAAACTAGCCATTTTTGTTTTCAGATACAATCTATTAATGATTCACATTTAAAAATTTTAAGTACATTCCTATTAAAATAAAAATTAAAATTAAAATTTACAACTGCTTAAGAAATAAAATTATGCCTCTCTTGAATGTTATCTGATATCTTAATACATATAGTTACGAATGTTATTTTAATTCATGAGAATGAACAAAATCAAAAATAAATTCATCACATGGCTAAAAAACTAGCCATTTTTGTTTTCAGATACAATCTATTAATGATTCACATTTAAAAATTTTAAGTACATTCCTATTAAAATAAAAATTAAAATTAAAATTTACAACTGCTTAAGAAATAAAATTATGCCTCTCTTGAATGTTATCTGATATCTTAATACATATAGTTACGAATGTTATTTTAATTCATGAGAATGAACAAAATCAAAAATAAATTCATCACATGGCTAAAAAACTAGCCATTTTTGTTTTCAGATACAATCTATTAATGATTCACATTTAAAAATTTTAAGTACATTCCTATTAAAATAAAAATTAAAATTAAAATACAACTGCTTAAGAAATAAAATTATCCCTCTCTTGAATGTTATCTGATATCTTAATACATATAGTTACGAATGTTATTTTAATTCATGAGAATGAACAAAATCAAAAATAAATTCATCACATGGCTAAAAAACTAGCCATTTTTGTTTTCAGATACAATCTATTAATGATTCACATTTAAAAATTTTAAGTACATTCCTATTAAAATAAAAATTAAAATTAAAATTTACAACTGCTTAAGAAATAAAATTATATCTCTCTTGAATGTTACCTGATATCTTAATACATATAGTTACGAATGTTATTTTAATTCATGAGAATGAACAAAATCAAAAATAAATTCATCACATGGCTAAAAAACTAGCCATTTTTGTTTTCAGATACAATCTATTAATGATTCACATTTAAAAAATTTAAAAATCAAGGAAATAATATCCATAATTCAAAATTATATAAAGTTAGAAAAATGTAGAGTAAATCCTTTTCAATAACAGTGCATTGCTCTATAATGATGCACATGCATTTATGACTTAGTAACAATGCATTACTCAAATGCAAATTGATTTCACAAAAGTTTCTTAAATTACTGCAATAATAAACAAAATAATTTATATATGGTGTAAAAACATGTCGTTATTTTTGAAAATAAATATTTTTAGTTCAAAGAGAAAGAAAATAGCAAAATGAGAAATTTAACAGTTTGGTTATGATGTTGCTAGAAATATAGAAGAACTTATTATAAGCTGATTATTAAGTTGATTTGATTATTTATTTATTATATGTTGATACATAAATTTAACTAATTCTAATTGATAATTATGAAATACATTTAATAATTACAATATGAATGAAATTAATGAATTAACGTAAAATTATCATTCATAAAAATACAAAACGTAATTAGTATGTAGATAACATACAGAATAAATAAAGAAACAGCAAATTCATTAAATTACATTTATAAGTATGTGAAGATTAATACTGAATTAGTATTAAACGGGATAAAAAATTCTTTCTTTCATTTTGCATTGTTAATCACACAAAAGTATTAGAATAATATTAACATTTTATCTCAAAATAATAATAGAAACATATTTTTCTTCTGTTTCAAATACAAACCATTGTGTTTAAAAATGATACAGCTTTAGTTTGTAATTTTTCGACTAGAGTGTAAATAATTAATTTATTCAATTATTATTCCTTGATATTCGAGCAATAAAACTGCTATATATAACAATTAAACATTTAAAAAGATATTAAATACTAAAAAGTATTTGCAATCGTTTTATTAATATCGTTTTATTTTAGATATCATTTATATCGTTTTATATTTCGAGAAAAATAAAATGATTTATATATTACCGTTTAATATAAATCGTTTCATTTTTCTCTTAATGTTTCTCTGCCAGAAAAATCTTATTTTGATGGTTGTTTTACAGAAAAAAAACTCTCTAATCAAATCTCAGTGTTATTCCAAAAAGAAAAAGACATTCTGCAATGTTTTTTTTCTCCTATTCAAATAACTAACTTCATGATTAATTCAATAATCACACAGACAAGAAAATATGATAATTCGTATAAGTGCAATTAACTGTGAGACTCGTAAAAACTTTTTTTAGCTAAATTTAGAAAATGACATTCATTTCAGTTCACTTTTCTTTTTTCAATATTTTTTTTTACTTTCCATCGACTAATATAATTATCCTTGGTAAAGTGGCTTCCATATTAGATCAATTAATAGACTTTTATTGTTTTCTTACTCAGTGGAGCAGGCGTTGCATTAATGAGCAAGTCACGTCTGATCGTTTTGCGGAATTTATGTGCCAATTTGAATAAAAAAAATTATTTGATGTATCATCAATTGCTACATTTTAAGCAGGAATCAGTAACCTGTTCGTGAAGGAATCACTAAGAGCTTTTGTTTTTGGTAATACAATGTTTTGTATTGATGGTTTTCTAGAAAATTGCTTCTATTTTTTTATTTCTTTACACTTGGGACGGATTAATTCCCTTATTGTATTACCGACTTGAAAATAACTTATTTTTACGATTGAATCTGCATGAATCCTATGAATAATTTACGATTTTATGTTATTATTAAAAATAAATATTTCCAATTCTTTATTGGAAATAATTGTTTTGAATATTTCTAATTAAGAATTGGATATAATGAATAACGTTATTCTTACTGTAAAGATTATCAGTTAAAAAGGAACGGAAAAAGCATGAAATTTTCTTAAGAATCATAAATTTATATCCATGTAGTGATTTATTTTATTAATTTTTATATTTTTCGGAATTAAATAACTTTGTTTTTTTATGGCATTCTAAAACTAAAACAGAAAAATTTAAATGTATTATAAAAATTTTATCTCACATATGTAGTTTTCTATCTGTAATATAAATATAAGAAATTCACATATTCATTACATAAAATTAAAAAAAAAGTAAATAGTATATATCTTTATGCTTTGAGCTTAAAATTATAAATATAAAAAATATACAGAATGCAAATCAATCAATTTTTCTCATTCTGTAGTTTTCTCATTTCTGTAAGTTTTTGCATTCAAGCTTTAAAAATGATTTCATCAAATTCTGATCTTTGATTTGAGAAATAACTAAGAAAATTTGCTTAATTGCCTTATTTTAAAGATAAAAAATTCATTTCTTGAGAATATTTTGAAATAAATTGTTCAATACTTCTATTTTAGCTTGAAGTTAGTACAGCTGAAATATTAATTAGCATTATTGAACAAAGTGTAATTTTTTTAAGAACGTAAATAACATTTATATAAATTTTGAAAACAGTATTAGCTTTATCACTTTATAATATAAATAATTAACTAGAAATTTCTCAATATTTATTCTGCAAGTAAGCAGTAAAGTTTGCCTTAGTTTAAAAGGAATAATTATTCAGACTAGGAGCATCATTTTATCTGACGTAATTTTATAATTAAAACCTAAATTCTTGAAATCAACTTAATATTTCGCCTTCTTTTTAAATATAACTAATATGAAATACATCTTTATCCTGTGCACGTACTTGAAATGAATTTATTTAATTTCGAATCAGATTTATTTGAATAAGAATATTTTACTAATTTATGATTATTTATTGTATAATGACGGAAACACTATACTATTAGCCTTATAAATTAAATGCTGGATTAAAATCATAGAATGGATTGGTTGGATTGGCTTCATATAAATCTTAGAATGAAAAAGCATTTACAACCTTTATTTTTAAAATATATTTAATTATAAAAGGGAAAGAGTAGAATTCAATAATTTTAAATAAACAATTAAAGTGAAATAAAAATATTTAAAACTAATATATATATATATATATATATATATATATATATATATATATATATATATATATATATATATATATATATATATATATATATATATATATGTGTGTATATGTGTGTGTATGTGTGTGTGTGGAAGAGAACCCTCGTCTTTGACTTCAAGAATTTTTTATTAATTATAGGCCCATTGCAAACAGATCTAAAGATCTAAGGATCGGCCCAAACTTAGATGGACTGATTGTGTAGAGGAGGACTTTAAAGTGCTGAAACTAACAAATTTTAGAATTGTCGCCGCTAGGAAAACTCAATGGAGGAGTGTTCTGAGGAAAGCCTTGGACTTGGACCACCCTGGGCTGTCTTGCTGATGAAGATATATATATATATATATATATATATATATATATATATATATATATATATATATATATATATATATATATATATATATATATATATATATATATATAATTTAATTTTATTGTAACTTTATTTTTATTTATTTATTTTTTGATAAAAAAATACTAATGAAAAGCTATAATTGGATTTATCACAATTTTATTAAAAAGTTATGAAATCATTTAGTAAATTTGAATTTCCAATATAAAGTGTTAGATGAAAAAGTATCTAAATTTTGATAGACACTTTCATATTTGGAAACATCTAATTGAATTTCACTGTTATTATAAAGATAAAAGTAGATTACGATTGATAATTATTTCTTATTCCTACACACGTAATCAACTTTGACAATAATATAGTAATTACAAGTAAAAAAAATGATAATTTGTGTAAATGGAATTAAGCTTGATTCAAGTTATTCTTTTTCTAGTTGAATCTTAGAAAGCACAAATCAGTTCTATTTATAGTTTTTCAAGTATTTTTTCTATTTTCTCTATCATTAATGCAATTATTTTCTGGTGACATTGTTCTTATATTAGACCAATTACGGAAATTTCATTATTCTTCGCCTGAATGTTTCAGGTATCTGATTAGTAATCAAGTCATGCAGTAAAAGAAATCTATATGCCAATTTATCAAGTTTTTTTGCTGTGCCACTGATTGACATATTTTATGAACACTGTAATGAGTGGGTGGTTGTAATCACGTGTTATTAGTTTACGGAATATAAGTATAATTTTTGGGATAGAGCAATCATTAAATGTATGAAGTTTATTTTATATATCTTGAATTACTTTAATTAAAATTTTGGCTTGGTTTTAAGCAAACACTTTTTAATATTTTAATGTTTTTATTTTAAGCATGAAAACAATTTAGAAAGCATTCGTTAATTTAGAAAAATGAGACATTCACAGAAACTGTTGAATTTAGTCACACTACGATGTTTCCAATTGCTTTATGTTTTAAGTTTGTTTATTTAAATGTTTTAATATCACTGGTGATGAAAATTCACTACCTATTGTATATTGAATGCTGTGAATATTTTTTAATTAATAATTGATTTCGATATTTTGAAAATTAATGGCTCAGAATTAATATAGCGTATCTTTGCTAACACAATATTTCCTCGATTGAACATATTTCAAATCATGATATTTTGCATAAAAAATAAAATCTGAGCAAAGAAGAGTTTTTAAGTCTAGATTGATCAAGAATAAATAATAAAAGCGTGGACTAGTATTATTATGTTCAGAAGTAGTTCCCTGAACATAATGAAATAATGACCACACAAATAATTTGTCAATTAATGTGATCCAAAAGTGAATTCAATAGTTAACATGTTAAAATACTTTTACAGACATTCGATAATAAAATTAGTAGTTATTCACAGTAATGATTTAGTAGACGTTTGAGATAATTCGGGAATATTTAGGTGAAATCAAAAAAATAACGATTAACAAATAAAAATGAGAAATATTAAATCGATTATGCAAAGTTATATATATATATATATATATATATATATATAGTTGTAGTTAAATGAGAAAATTAAAATTGAGCAAAGCTTAATGTAATGGAAAGTAATGCAGTGTATGCTCTAGCATGAAATTATATTAATATTTTTATTAATGTACTTGATATCATTCAGTATTTCAACATCACAACATTTTTCAGAATAATAAACAATGTTCTACTCCAGACGTGGGGTTCTTTAGATTTTAATATGCAAATAAGAAAGTGTTTATTGTTTGAAAAAATTTATTTAATTTTGAAGCATTAAAAAATACTTTTGTGATAGGAAAGTAGTTTTTATATCATAAGAACTTTAAATATTATTGAATTAGCAGTTGAAATCTAGAATTACAAACTGACGCATTTTTCTACATAGCTGCCTATAAAAATTTTCATCATTTAATTTATTTGAAATTAACTTATTGCATCTCATACTTTCAGTCCTCTATAGTTTATTTAAACAGATATCTTCTGTCATTGATAACATTTGAAAAATAAAGAAATTGATGATGTAGTTCCAGTATTTATAAAAACCCTTACCTGTACATTTGTTCTCAAGAACAATATAAAAATGGTACTTCTTGAATTAGGAATTAGATCTAATAATAGTTTGATGACAAGTATCAAAATATTCGATGAATGAGAAGGTATTAGGTGTGAAAGAGCAGCTTTAATGTAACCTTACTGTTGATAATATCTTCAATTCGTTTTGTATTTTTCAACATATTTGTTGCTATGACAATATTTAGATATAAAATTACAAAAATCTTCATATGAAATTATAAGAAAGTCCCAATAAACTCATGCAGAATTAAAAAAATATGTTCGATACAAAAATTTTGGATCATTAAATATATTTTCTCAACAAATTAAATAATAAAACACTAAAATATAGTACTCATTTTATATGTATCTAGTGTATTTGGCTTAAAATGATTTATACTGTACATATTACTGGAGGAATTTTTACTTTCTTTGTTAATAAAAACTAAATGGAATGAAAGGTAAGTTTCTTACAAGTTATAAACATTTAATACCTGATAATAAGTTTAAGTTGTAAAAAAATGAAGAACTACGATTACTAATTTTAATCTAATATGAAAATGATCAAATTTTCAACTATGAGAGTTTAATTGTATCAATTTATTACTTAAAAAGATTTTTTAAAGTAATTAATTATTTTTGGATATTTTCGAGGTTAAAGCAGACAAATTCACCTAGTGTAGTATTAATAAGTAAAATAAATATGCATTGTGTTCATGATAAAGAATTTTATAAATTAAAATGTTTTTTATAGATATGCCATGAAAAACCGGTATAAACTCATACGTTAGTAATTTATCTTACATTTCATGTTTAAACGCAGTTTAAATAAACCATGCTAACTAAAGATACCAATGTCAATAGTGAGGATGCTTTAACATTCCCAAGATCCAAGGGTAATTAAAATGATTTTGGTATAGAAATTTCATATTTTGGTTTAGTATCTCACAAATTTCCAAAGAACTGTTAGAAAATTATTTTTGATCAAAATGCATTTTAAATTAATGTAGAAAGATTTTTTACGCAAAATAATATAGAAGTCAAGAAAATCGAGAGATAAGGGTAAATAGTTGGGAAGTTTCAGCATAAATTACATACATACTATACATTATCATGGCAAAAAAGATTATAATCACAATTTTTTTATAAGCATTCATGAGGTAAATCATATTTTAATTATAATGGGAAAAAAGGAAATATGCCTTTATTATTTTCTTATAATGAAAACCTAAAGGAATTTTTTTTCTTGGCCAGGGATGCATAGGAAAAAAACATTCCTTTTGCATTTGGCTCGTAAAATCTTCCAACAATGGCTTACTTTTCATTACACATTATTGAAGAAATCATTACTACAGAATTTTATTAAGGAAAATTTAAAAAGTCATAAGCAATCTTTAGAGAAAAATATCTTATTTTGATAAACAAATTTTTTTATATTTTCTAATACATTGCTTATATTCTAACGCATTGCAATGCTATGTGTTGGCAAAAAGCCTTCTCAGTTACACATTGTAAGGAATGGGAAACTTCATTAGAACTTTTTTCTTTTACTTTAAATGCTTATTCTTTTTCCACTTCTTTAGAATTAATATACTAAGAAAAATACCAGTGTAATTAATAGTTTAAATTGTTCATATACTTATCATTCTCGATTGTAAAATTTCCGAGTTTTATTCAAGGCTAGTAAAGAAAATTCGATAATAAGTTTCACAACTTTTCAGTGAAAGTCATCGAAACTTTTTTCAATATCTATTGTCTGTTATGTACTATGTTAAATAGAACGCTACATTTACATCTATACATGTCATTAATTATAGGCACCCATGGACTAAACATAGAAATAGCTTTATGAGCCCTATTATTAGCTTAAAACAATTATCATTGTGACTGTCAACCAAAATTATTTTGTTAATTTTACTATATTTTGAAAAAAATCTTTACTTTTTCGGAAATTATTACTAATACATTTGTACAAAATTATAATTTAAATGCTTATATGTACATAAAATAATATCATTTTTATGAAATAAAATAAAAACAGTAAAATAAATCAAAAATAAAAAATTATTATATTTAGACAACGCATTCCAAATAAGAAAATTCCTTATTATATGAAATTATTTATCCATTCAAATAACTATCATGTAATAAAAATTAATTAAGTCGCTTGCATTTTTCTGCATAAAACAAAAAGTTAAAAATTTTTTAAATAATTATTTAAGTTTTTTCTTGATAAAACACCCATTAATTAAATGTTGTTATTTTAAAAGGTATGTTTACTTTGGTTTTCATTTTTAGCTCTTTTCTTGAAACCAAGTTCATGATTGATGCAACAATTATGTGGACGTGAAAATTTGATAATTAGAGCAAATGCAATTCTTCATCGTAAAGCTCTTAATTTTTTTAAATTAAGAATGGAAAATGCATTCATGGCTGTTCGTTTCTCTTTTGGGCAGTTTTTCTTTACTTTCCGTCCACTAACAGAATTAATCATGGTAAAGTTACTCTCACATTAGGCCTGTTAACCGAATTTCATACCCAATGATGCAAGTACCGTATTAGTGATGAAGTGATGTGTGATCATTTTAAAGAGAAATGTGGAGCAAATTTGATAAAGATAACTTTTAGAATATTATTGGTTCACACTTTTAAAAGATGAATAAGTTGAATGGAAATGTCAGGAAATGAAGCAAAAAATACAGAACTTTATTTGCTTAGAACATATAATGACTAAAATACCCATGTGTAAATATATATATATATATATATATATATATATATATGTATATATATATATATATATATATATATATATATATATATATATATATATATATATATATATATATATATATATATATATATATATATATATATATATATATATATATATATATATATATATATATATATATATATATATATATATATATATATATATATATATATATATATATATATATGTATACGAGGTATATCCAGAAAGTAAGTTCCATTTGGTAATAAAATTAAATTGTATACAGATACAGAAAAATTATTTATTGCACAAAATTTTACAACTCTTAAATTACTTTTCCACATAACTGCTGAAATTTTGCAGGCATTTGTCATAGCGCGGCACAAGTTTTTGTATACCTTCTTCATAGAAGTTTGCCGCCTATGTCTTCAACTAGATGGAAACAGTTTCTTTCAGCTTTTCGTCATTGTTGAAGTGTTGACCGCCAAGGAAAGACTTGAGATGTAAGAACAGATGAAAGTCACTAGGAGCGAGGTCAGGCCTGTACAGAGGATGGTCAATTCCATAGCGAGAACATTAATTATAAACTTGCGGTTTTCCTGGATCTTGTCATCAATCGCGTGAACCAGTTCTTCTGAAACCAAAGATGGACGCCCACTTCGTTCTTTATCGTGCACTTCCCTACGTCCTTCATAGAACTGTCGGACCCATCTTCTTATCATAGAATCACTCATCATTTTGTCCGTAAACTTCGCAAATTTGCCGATAAATTTCAATTGGTTTCACTTTCTTAGCATTAAGAAAACGTTTTGATTTCACAAGCGGCGGGTTTTTCAATCAACACCGACATTGTAAACAAGCACAACAAAGCGTACGTGGCTGACAGCGATCTCAAAATGGCACACGTTTCTTATCCTTGATACAGACGTCTACCGCGCATATGCGGAACTGCGATCACAGCGCTGCCGCAGAGATAAATTGAAACGGAACTTACTTTCTGGATATACCTCGTATATGCGAGTGTGTATGTTAACATATAATATACTTTTATTTAAAGTTAAAAATTATTCTAATTTATTGCACTTTGGAAACTTTGATAACAATCTCATTAATTGGATGATATCAGTGATATCAGAAAATTTAGTCATATAGATTATAGATTTGAATTGTACTCTTAGTACAAAAATTTGGGAATATTTGAAAACATATGTATAAAAAAAATCAGTGTTAAAAAAGAATTTTTGATGTATGCTATTAAAAATGCTTAATTTTAATAGCATACCTAGAAAGCTTACTTTTTGGTTGTAGTCAAAATTTCGAACACAATTTTACCGAATTTAAAAAATATATGATCTGTATTTATATTTAAATATGTATTATTTAAGTGTGGGTTAGTATTTTAGATGCATTTTTTGCCTTCACATCCACATCCAATGAGAAATGTTTTTTAGTCTAAATATGCAATTTGAAATGACAGAAGCAGATTGGAATTTAACAACTACGCGGCATATTTTTCTTATAACTAACCACATACGAAATAATAAGAATATCTTGAAAATAATATAAAGCAAAGAACTTTTATTTCTTAATAAATATAAGAATAATTTACTTAAATTTGTAGTGTGCCTTTTTTAAAATGTATAAGTTTTGTTTTCTATATTTTTATTATTTATTAAAATATGTATACTGTAAATAAAAACAAAGTTTTGGCACATGAAAAAACTTTATTTCAATTTACTTAAATCTTAATACATTCTTATTTGCTCTTTCTGAGTGGTTTAGAAACTGTTTAGATAGTAGCAGATTTGAAAAGAATTTTTTTTTCTTTTCTGAAACATATTGTGACAAACCTTTAATTTACATTTTTGAATGAATTCTCACCTAATATAATTTAAATATTTAAAATTACTGTTAAAAATATTAAATACAGTAAAAACACAGTAAAAAGTAAATATTAAATACAGTTTAAGTATATATTTAAATACAGTAAAAAGTAAACATATTACTAGCATTACTGCTTTCGCATATTGAAGCATGAGTAATGTCACAAAAAGCATGCAAATTATACTTACATGAGTAATATTTTCAGAAAACAGTAAATTTAAAACTGGTCTCTTTTTGAAACAAAGAACTCGGAAAATGGCATTTAGAGAGTACTTGAAAATGCTTTATTTCATACGGACACGTAAAGTGCAATTTGCACTGGAGGTTTACTAAGCTTGCATATTATTTAACTCTGGAAGTACTCTACTTAGAGAAATTTAATTAATTCTTAAGTGATGTGTTAAAAAAGGAATTTTTTATGTATGCTATTAAAAATGAAGCATTTTTAATAGCATACATCAAAAACATACTTTTTGGCAGTAGTCAAAATCTTCAGCACAGTTTTATTGTAAAATTTGTAATTTATATTTTCACATTTTGAGTTTTCCCCTTTAAAATTTAATTCTGTATTTAAATGAAGAATTATACAAACAAATATAAATTTTAATTCTTTCTTTAAGATTTTATATTTTATTTTCCCAGTTATCAAATCAAGGCTTTAAATAAAGTGTATAAATTTACCAAATATAGTTGTTAAAGCTATTAAAGGCCTTAAAAAATGAATTGAAGGTTGAACTGAAACTGATGTTGAGGTTAATGCAGGAGCAATAAAAGAAAAGTGCAATATTTATTTGTGTTTAAAGTTAAAATTTAAGAACTTTGGATTTAATGGAAAATGACGAAACAATAACAAATATATATAATTATGATGAAACTTAAAATTAATGAGATTATCTCACAAAATTATGTGGAAATAAAATTTCACTCCATTCTAAATAGAATAACAGCTTTGAAAGTACCATAATTAAAATTTCAAAAAGATAGTAATTAAAAAAAATTAACATTTTATGATTCCTTAAAAATATAAGGGAAAAACTTTCGATCTTATTTATATACTCTAAATTTTATCACCTACTCTGCTTGAATCATTTACCAAAAAAAAAAATTAAAATTAATTTATAGTTCTTCTTATAGTAATATTAAAAGTTTTTTTGTATTTAAAATCATGTTTCTTTATTTGCAATTAAATCAATAAAAATATTTATAATTAATGCATTTATTTTCTATTTAATTTTTTCTGTTATATTTGATAATACATATATGATTAACATTATTTCATAGTTAATATGAAGTGAATAAATGTAAAATTTATTTCTTAAAGAATCTCTTTTGAAAGTTAAGATTAAAAACTATTTTTGCATAGTTTATTTTTGATTTAATAATCCATTTTTTCAAATTGTAAGTACTTCTTATTTTTAAAACTGAAAGAAAAATTGGAACTCTTGTATGTTTTAATCATATAGTGAATGTCGAATGGAAATATTTTTTATTTAATAAACAAGAAAAAAAATCAGTGGGGCGTAGTATCATTTAAGCACTCTGAATTCATCGCACAGTGCAATTTTTTTTATTTTTGATACTATTTTCTCATAGCTCAACATGACCGATACAAATAAATTCAATCTATTTTAAAAATTATTGTAATATTTATTGTTATACAAATATAACTAAACTGTAATGCATGCTTAATTGTGCCCCCCACGTGATACTTATGTATCAACCATCATTAATTTCCGAATTTAATATTTGATGATTAAATAAAATGTCAATGGTAATATAATAAAATGTAATAATATTTAAAATAATCTTAAGTAATATTATCATATAATATTAAACATCTATTTTCGATAATGTTCAATAACTAACAAAATATATTAAAGAAATAAAAGCCGTAAAAATTAGAAATTTTTAAATTATATTTTTGATGTGATTAAGGACATTGTATAATCTTATTTAATAAAGACAATTTTTTAATTTTTTTCATTATTTTGTATTACTTGCTGTTTTGACCAGTTAAAAGAAATAAAAATGAAAATTATTAAATTAAAACACAACTAACATCATTATTAATAAGATTAAAAGGATCAAATTCAGTTCAGAATTTTATACTCGTTCTAACTACTATTAATATTTCTTAATTTTTTCTCTTAAATTTAAGTTACATTCTAATTAAAATTTTACAGCAACAGTTCATTATAGGCAGCTTTGATTTGATTTGCTGTTTTGAAATAATAAAGAATTTAAATTTTGATACAGTACATTTGGAAATGCTATTTGTGTGTATTCTTGATGTATCTGTGAACATAAATATAAGGTTATTGTTTTCAACAATTTGTAACTTCTCGCGTATTGCATTTGAACTCCTAAAAAAAGTCATAATGAAATGATGAGGTAGTCGTGATAGTAAAAGTAGTTCTAGATTAATTTTTGAATGCGTGTTGTATACACTTGCGCCTCCATTTATCCGAAATAAAATTTTACGTCTTGGATAATAAATAATTGTATAGAGATCAATCTAGAAACTGATCAATTAATCAAATCAAAAGGTGCAAGTCATGTTTCCTTATTTTTAGGCAAGAGAATTGTAGATAACTTGAAAGAAGTTTCTCTAAATTCATAATATTTCAAATTAATTTTATTTTACTTTGCAACTATAATATTACAAATTGGGAAAATATTGAAATGTAAAATTTTATTAATATCATAGAATACGATTAAGTGAAATGTTCTTTTTCTATATATATATATATATATATATATATATATATATATATATTGTATACTTCTTATTCTACAAAAAAGTGAAAAATTTCAGCATTTAAATAAAATAGCATTGAATATATCTGAAGAAAATACAGCAAAATTGTTTTTCGGAATGTTCCTTGACAAAAATACAAATATTTGTATATCAATGCAAAACTATCGGTATAATATTTAACTTTTAAGAAGAAAATATTTTGTTACTAAAATCGAACAAAACATTGCGAAAAATATTGTTGTTCAAATGCAGGTAATATGATTTGCGAAGTTAGAAAAGTAACAAGGGAAAAGAAAGCTTACAGTTTTGAAACTCTAAATAATGGTATAAACTTTCAGCACAATTGTAAGTATTATAGCTTTAAGCATTTAAAATAAAATACATATGAAAAATACAAAATATTTTTAATTATAATTAGAATTATGTTTTCGTTTGTAATTAAAAATATTTCATATTTTTCTTTTCTTTCAAACAGTTCGTGCAATTCATTCAAAATTAATAATGTTTATGGAATCAATAATGAGTTGATGGTTAATTGATATCTTGTTATTATTTTAGTAAAACTTTAATTTTTAAGGATTAAATCCTTATTAATATTTTAACAGTAAATAATGCGAATATAAGATAATTCTGAACTAATGAAATTCTTGTACACAAATTCAATTTGAAATTTTGAATATTGAAAAAATAATGTATCGGAAAAATAATAAAATTAGGTATAATGAAAGCTTTTTTAAATCAAAATAAGAATATTAATTTTATATAAATTTGATGTGCATTTAATCTGAATATTTTTAAATTGCTACGGAACTATTTTAAACATTAGATACATTTTAAATTCATACATGATATAAATGTAATATATAATACTATAAATTATATTCATATTTAATATAAATACATGGTATTATTACTGAAAATGATATAAATATCAATTTAAATCAAGTTATATTGTTGAAATAACTATTTTATGTAACATGCTTCAAATTCAATAAAACAGTTTAAAATATATAAATGATTATCATGAAAATTTTTAAAATCCATTGTGATTTATTTAAGCTTTTAGGGAAATTTTATTTATATTTTTAAATAAATGTTTATCTAAGCAAATAAAGGAATTATATTGAAGAAATATAATAAAATAATTGTTAATCCGTGTTATTAAAAAATTAAGAACAGCTTAAGCTATTTTCACTTTATTGTATGTTACCAATAAATGTGTGTGTGTGAAAATAGAACTATTTTATTAACAAATTTTCGAAAAATGTTAAACTCTTTAAGTTGAAAAAGTTTCTCGTTTTAAATTAACAATTCTACACTCAATTCCTTTGAAAGACGACTCACCAAAAATGACATATCCCTGTAATGACAATCAAAGCAAAGTTGTCAGTTTTATGAGCAGTAGAATACATTCTATTTCTCCCCGATTTTAATTAAATTTCCTTTAAATTTTAATTTCAAAAAATTGAAAGATTAATAAAGATAAAATCTTCACATGATTGGTAAAAATATATTCATACTATATAAACTTGTTCATTAAATTTTATTTCATTCTGAATCATGTAAATTCTATTTTTAATTTTGTATATGTATATATGTTTTACCCCTCAAAAATAGTTTGCAATTAATATTTTCTTTATTAAAATTGTGATAAATTATTTTAAATTGTGTTTAAAAGAGGAATAACAAATAACTCAAACTCTAGATATTTTTTCATTTAATATTGAAACATTATGAAATTTATATAAGCATATAATTGTTCCACGCATCCTTTTTTCATTACATGAAAATTTTTTTATTAGATTGTGGGAAGAAAATCAAAGGACATTATTAACAAAGAAATTTTATAAAGGATTTTTAAACGGAATCATGACAACATTTCTTTAACTTTAAAAAAAAATGCTTCTGTCTTTCTGTTAATAAAAGTATTTAAGTATTTTATAATTCTTTAAAATTATATTTCGATTTAGTTCATAGAGTATTGTAAGATAATATTGTTATGACTATTAATATTGTAACATAATATTGTTAATGTTGTTACATATTAAATTGTAACATAATATTGTTAAAATATTATCTCAAAAGATAAAATAATTATAAATTCGTCATTAGTTATTTTAAGAAATCTAGCTATTATGATAAAATATCATTCATGGAAATTTGTTTATAAGAATATTCTCTTTCGATTCAGTAACGAAATTTATTGAAGGGGTTTATAACTTCCTAATTTTTAAGCATTATGACATATATTCATTACAGTATAGAGAAGAATCAGTATATTAAAATAATTTTATTTAATTCAACTGAATTGTTCACACATAAAATTTAATTATTAATGAATGCACTTTTCCACGCGTTTAATTTAAATATTAGATTATATAAGATATGTGGGTACATGTAAGTGTTAGTTTTCCATAGTTGATATTTAAAACATTAATAGTCAAGATATTAATACTTATATCTCAACTGGAAAATTTAGAACATATTATGTTACATGTTAACACATTATGTGTTAATATTTAAAACATTTACAGTTGGAATATCAAATACTATTAGAGAAATGACTTAAATTTCAAACTCTATGAATTTTTCAGTCTTGTTTGATTAGAATATAATTTATCAAAGTCATAAATTTCAATATTTAAGTTAATTATTAAAATAAAAATTTTTTATGTTTTTTACTAAATGCTATTAACTATTTAATATAAAATAATTTTAATTATGAAATATAATGAGAATCTCATATTTTCTAATATAATATTAATACGAAGTCTACCTCCTTTATTTATAAATATATATGTGTGTGTGTGTGTGTGTGTATAAGTTCGAAGAATCAGGTTGATTGAAGAAACAAATTCATGAAAAAAGGCTCATAAACGTGAAAATTATAATTTTGTCCTTCTCTCTTGCAAATTATTCTCCTAGTATAGGAAAGTCTACACCTGGTCCAAAAGGACCCAATGCGCCAGACTCCAAAACCTCAGATCCTGATCATTACACAGCTGTCTTCTGAAGGCATCAAGAGCAATTAAGAAAGTGAGCAGGAGAGAGGGAACAGGAACAAAAAGAAAAAATCCTCAACTTATTCAAGAACCTCAAATATTTGGGGTGTACTTCTATATATATCCCTCCATAGCCGATTGAGGAGGTCGACGGCTACTGCAAGACAGGGACTGTTGGCAATATACCACTGGTGAACCGGAGGAAGATGGCATACAGACAGCAATTGTTGTCTTTTTCAGAAATGACTTCTCGAGGAAGTAAGCTCATTTAAATTGTTTGTCGAAAGATCACAATCATTCTTGGCGAACATATCCTGTAACAAGTTACCATACATTCCAATATGCGATGGCATCCAGTAAAAACATAGGTGTTTTTAGGCCTATCTCGCAAGAAAGCTGCAAAATAACCTGATCTGGAATATCAAATATTTTTGGCTAGTTTTTAAAATACTATATAGCACTCCTGCTATCAGCCAAAATCTAAGAGCTATTTTGTCATAGATCAGGTCATAATTAAGAGTTGTTCCACCAGCTATGATTTCAGATCTTAAGACTGAACAATAGTCAGAGTTTCAGATGCCGAGTCTACTTTCGTCTTCAATATTTTAACGGAAATACCATTCTCTGTCCTACCATCTTCAAACTTATTATCATCCGCATAAAAGACCAAGGCTTCATATGGAACACTATTAAGAGCTTAAAGAGCTATTTGTTTTAAGAGGTTAAGGTAGTCAACCTGTTTATTGCCATTTGACTTCAGATCGTCATTATAAATAATTTTTTTCTAGAGATACCGTCAATTAAAAAGGGTCGAAGGAACAGCCTTCGAAGAAGTAATACAACATTTGTAAAACCCTCCTTTTGCACACATTTCAGCTTGGTGTCTCTCTTGAAAGGTTAGTTACTCTTCCAATTTAAAAGGAATTTGGAAGTCTTGTTAAACAATCAATTTTCAATCAATCAAAGATTTGCAACCATGAATGATTTAATCTGCAATTTATTAGCCAAAATAACATTGAATTTTCTTAAATGTTTCCCTTTTTTCATTAAATCAACATAAAACTAGTTATTGATTAAAAATTCTAATAAATAATAGTGAGCAAAAAAGAAAGAAAACTATTTATATGACTTGATGTTTCAAAGTATTCTTTCTTCAACACTGCATACATTTCCTTGTGCTAAACATACATGAATTCAGGTTGATATTTTTCTTTTCATTTTCATGTCCTATTTTTCTTACCAGTACATCATAAAATTATTTAATTTATTTAGTTTAATTCAACCATGTAGTAAAGTGTCCGAGTTCAAATGCCGATCTCGTAACTTGACAGTGATTTAAAGTTATAAAGCTATCTTTTAAATGCCGCGAAATTTTAACTGATAATGGAGAACAAAAAAGTTATCAAATGATAATATGTTATTTATTTTGTGTTTTTTAATATTCTATCTCATTAATTTATTTTAAGTAATATAAATAGAAATAAAGTGAATAAGAATAGTGTTGATGCGAATGAAATTTTAAATAAACTTTACTTATTTTGATTTACCAATCTAAATGTTATATTTTATTTGCTGAGTTTTAAAAAGAAAAGATAGCTTGTATTGAAGTTTATTCTATTTCTATTTCTTTGTTTTTTAAGAAAATCCAACTGTGATACAAAAATTATTTCCTATTATAATTTAAAACTAACATAATACAAGAAAATGACATAAAAATGTAGTATAATAATTATCAATGAAAGGAAAAAATTAAATTACATTTTTTGGAAAAAATGATCACTTGTATAGTGTAACCTTAAAGAAAAAGCACAGAATAAAAGCATGTTCGAGACTACTTAGAATGCATGTAATCAATTCTTAATCTGTTATTGCAAAATTAAGACACCTGTAGCTGATAGATTTTTAATACATTAAAAAGAATGTAACAGCGATAATTAGAAACACTGAAAATAAAGAAATATGATGGTTTAAAAAGTATTGCAACACGAAAAGAATTTAGCAAACAAAAAGATAAAAATATTAATTACTCGACAGAAAGAATAAACACTGTAACTGACTTTTTTTTCCTTTCCGTAAGAAATGAATTTTTAATTTTTCAAATTCTTCTGATTAATTAAAATTTATTTATAGTACTCATAATGATTAGTTAAAATAATAATAATAAATTTTTTATGCGAATGTTACATGTGTAAGTTACATACAAAATTGATATTTTACATAATTCTGATAAAACAGAAGTAATTCTAATAAAATAGTTTTGCCATTAAAATGAATTATTCTAGTGTGATGATTATGTGTTTGTGTGTGTGTGATGCAATTAGTATGATATTTTGGTTATATTGGATTCAATATAGAAAATAAAATTTAAATAATTCACAGAATACTATTACCAAATCTAAAAAACACACTTCACATAAAAATTAACAAAAACTGATATGTAAATTTCAAGTAGGAATTAAAACTCTTTAAGCAATGAGTATTTAAGTAATAGAATTTTAAGTAATGGAATTGATTAATTTATATTTTCGATATTTTACTAAGCTTAGAGCAAATAATGAAGCGTTTCTTCATTGATATAAAAAATTTTCATATAACTTTAAAATACTTTTCATTTAAAAATAATTGCTTTTTTTAAATATCAATCAATTAAAGATTAACTTTTTAAATGTTTTTTATTTTTGAAGTCACTTTCAACAAAAATTATGAATAAAACCTTATATTTATAGATAATGGAAGCAATGATAGAATATTGTGCATAAAAGTGTATTAAAAGATACCCATACGAAAATTTTAGATAATGAATGAGTCAAAAACTTCACAATAATTACAATAAATATGAGGAACTGATCGTCCAAAATTTTCTTTTAATGAAATTTATTAGCATTGATAAAAAATTTTATTACTATATTTAAATAATATTCTGTTAACTAAGAGATATTTGTTAATACTTTTATTATGGAACAATTTACACATTTTGAATTCATCTTCAATTAAATGTAATGAACAAAATGAAAAAAAGCATATCTACAAATAATGATAGCATGGAAAGAATATTCTCCAAGATAACAGTTCGGAAAATCGTAAATAGGTTAGATTTTTACATTGACACCAAATCGGTGAGTCATCAATAGTTCTATGCAAAAGGAATGTTACCAGTTAATAAACCCATCAACCACGTGGAATATATTCAACATATTGATCTTTACTAATTAGAATGTATTACATTCTATCTTTCTTCTTTTTTAGATATTACCCGCTTAGATGCTTATATCAGCCCATTTCGCTATAATCATAAAACATCATTTGATGTTTCACAAATCACTACTTTTTTTAATGACAATAAGGTACACAAAAATTTCTAAGTACATTCACAGCAAGCGTCACATGAACTATAAATTGAAAACGAGTGTGTCCTAAAATTGAAATATATAGACGTAACACTTTCATTACCAAAATTCTAACATTAATGAAACTTTGATAAAATTATTTGTGGCCCTGATTCATATTTGATTAGTTTTATTAAATTTAAACAGCGGCTTTGATATCATTCACAAATGATAATAGTTACAATTATAACCACATTGTTTCTCATCAATAAATTTGCAGGAAGTAAATTTTTAGAAATAACAATATTAAAAAACATAGTCTCATATCATGAAATTATTCATCAATTTATAAATTTTGGAGGCGTTCGCAGAATAAAGTGACACTTAATACACATATTTGGGAAATTTCAGATTCCCAAATTCAATAGTAAGAGTATTTATTGCATTAATCAGATAAAAAAAAATCATTTTCCTACAGTATGTCTAAGAAACAATTTCGATTTTCCTTTTAAAAGGAAATGATGTTTACTACCTAATGCTCTAAACCCAATGCTTTTTAGTTTTATTTTTTTCTCGACTACTTTTTTTCATAAGCTCTGATCAGCCCATAATGAATCTATCATTAATTTTTCTTCAATACTAAATATTTATACTTTGACGGCTAAAATACTTTTCACATGTTTCATTACAAATATTCTATGAATGGATATTGAATTTATACACTATCAGTCAGCGAAAATGTAACACCAAGAAGAAGTGGCCAGAAAATTATGCAAATTGTAGACACGCCTAACAGAGGTATGCAAATGATGTGAAATGCGCAGCGTTTCAGTACACATTGTATAAAATATAAGGTGAGGAACCGGCAGAGTGTGCAATATTCACGCCGTTATTGCTGCTTGGAAAATAATCGTTGAAAGTTTGTTCTTGTCGCAAAGGACTCCTGTAATTGTAAAGAATGCCAGGTCATCGTCGACGAAAAAATCAGTTCCAGCAGACAGGCGAGTTTATGAAGGGCAGGTTGGTCCTTACGTCAAATTGCAGCTGACATACACCTGGATGCATCCACAGTGCAACCGGCTGTGGTAAAAATGGCTGAAACAAGGGACTGTAGAACGTTTGCGAGTTGCCCGTGCAGTCAGAGTGACGTCAGCACATGTGGATTGACGCGTCCGACAGGAGGCGGTGGCAACCCCACCAAGCACGTTGTAGGGAACTCCTTTTACTTTCAACAGATGGCAACATCTGTTTGTCGATTCGAACTTTTCACAGACAGTAGCTTAGAACTGGAAGAAAGGAACCAGTTGGACTCTCATTCTCTCATTCGTTGATCTAATCTAATCTTTACGTGTATAATTATGTCAGTACAATTATTTGTCGAACTTATGTTTCTTAGTTAAATCGATGATCCAAATATATTGTAACTGTTTGGAACATTTCTAATATTGGGTAACAACTGGTGACCACGTTTAAAACACGCTGCCGTTGCTGATTGTCGAAACTTCGAATTTCAATCCAATATAATCAGACCATATATAGTGTTCAAGATCTTTTTTGTGTGTGATTTTGTTCAATAATCATATACTTTCCCTGGTGTCAATTGATATTTTTTCTGTAAATATTTTTGATATACACAAGGAATATTTTTGTACGACCATATGCTTTGTGTTCAAACGTCTGGGACTCACGATTGTAAATGCCACTCTCCCGAACTTGGGCTATTCGATTGCTGAAATGAGGAATATTTCCTAATTTTTTCAATTTTCTCTTCGCTTATAATTAAAGTATAAAGTAAACTTATCTTATATAATTTTTTTCACCTTCCATATCTCGTTCATAAGTACGTCAGTGTTATTTGGTCATCGATAAAATTTAATTACGAGCGTAGTATTTTTCGTTCATTTATAAACGTATTATCCTGATTTTATTATTGCATTATCGGTTTATGTATAGGAATTGCCTTTATGAAGGAATGCCTTTTAGAAATGAAGATAATTGAAATAAATTACTTTGAATACTTTACCGCAGGTGAAGAAATTTCATAAAAATGAAACAATTTAAGAAGAAATTATTAAATAAAAGAAAAACGTTTTCAAAGACATAACTTAAAAAATTAATTTTTAACTAATATATATTACAATGGTATTAAAAAAATCAACTGTTTTCAATTATTTATTTTAAAGGAAATTTAAGCGGCATATATTCAAATATAATAATATTTCATAAAATGAAAGCAATAGTTTTATTGAAAATCTTTGAAAATAATACTACCAACAATATTTAAATCCCCATAAAGTCGACCATCGGAAAATAGAATAACAAATGATATATTGATAACTGTATTCAATCTTATTTTAAATAATATTTTATATCATTTACTAACTATGACTGATGCATAGTTAATAAAGAATATCTTAAAACTTATATAAAATATCTTGAGCTACAAAATGTACTGCAAAGCATGATCTTAGCAAAATCAATTTTTCTTAATAACTTCTACTTATGTAAACTCCATGAAAATCAAGATATATTTTAAAGAATCACTTTAAAATATACCGTTATTCTCTTATATCTTAATATTTTAAAATTGTATTTAAAGAATTACTTTAAATAAAGTTTATCAGAAACTGAAAATGTGATTTACATATGCATACGTAAATCTTAAGTATGGGCAAATATAAACATCTGTATAAAAATTCGAATTTATTTGTGTTCATTAAAATAATTCATTCGCAACACTATTATGGGATTAATAAAATAAATTTCGTGAGTAATAATTAATTATTATTATTTTTGTGATTCAGATATAAACAAGGTTAAAATTATTATGAAAATTTTCAACCTTGAGTTCTTAAAAATATTTCAACTGCACCAATTTGGTGTCTAGTTAATATAGATATTTTTAGTAAATAATTCTTAAGATTTTATTTATAAAACATGAAAAATTCAAATTATGTTAACATATTTTTAAACACGAGAAATTTCATTTCAATTATTATTATATTCTGTAACACAAAATTTTGTAGAAAACTATATGAATCAAAAAAGATTTAAATATCTTAAAGAAATAGAAAATCTAGCACAAAATATAACCTATCAGGTTCTTTATATGCAAAAAAATCTTTTTACACATTTAATTGCATAATTCTTTCAATAAATATTCTTTTTACATTTTTAAGTGATATTTGGAACGATATTGAATAATACAAAAAAACTTATGTAATCCATTCTTTAATGAAATTTTATAACAATTTTCTTTATCAAAAATTGTATTAGTTTTTTCTTAAAATACACAAAATAATTACAAAACCAACTCAAATAATATATTTTTATAATAAAAAGATTTTGTCAAGTTTTAACTGAATATTTTCTATTATATTAAAAGGGTTTTAATCGATATTCGATTGCAGTACTTTGAGCATTGAATCAAATATTTAAGAGGATTATTGATTTACTCAATTCAACATATTTTTAAGCTTGGATATTATTGCAATTTCCTACTATTTTAAACACTGTATGTTGCGTATAATTTCTCTTTGCATTTAATTCTAAATTCAAAACCGTTTTGTCGTAGAAGTAACTTAAGAATGCACATTTATGTAAGAAAAATTTTGTATATATATATATATATATATATATATATATATATATATATATATATATATATATATATATATATATATATATATATATATATATATATATAATATTTCTGTTAGGGAATAATTTTGCATAGAATGGGATTTTATAGATTGATTAATTCAATAATTTTTAGTTAGATTATTTAAATAGATAAATTAAGTAAAATGCAAAATATTTTCCCGTATTAAATTTTGTTGAATTGTACATAAAGCTTTTATGAACTAAGCTTGGAATAGGATTATTTCATTGTTTTCTCTAGACTTAAATAAATCCTGAGATTTACTGTAAAGGAGAAAATATTATTTTATTTACAATTATTTTAAGTATTATCACAAATTCGTACAACCAATTTCTTATATTATTTTTAAAAATACAAAAAGTGTATTTACTTTAAATTTACTTATCTATATTAAATTCAAATTTAAAAAATTAAATTCCCTTTAATAAAATAAGTTAAATTTTTAAGATTTGTGTTCTGAAAATGCTGTTTTCTTTAGTCATACATTTTCCTTTTCTTCATAAATTTAATGAAAATTGTGAACTTTGAAAAAAATAAATAAATAGGTCGTAAGAGAATTTTTATATTTTTATAAATATTGAATCATAAATAGAAAAGTTTAGAATGCATTTATTTCTATTTTCTTAATTGTATTTAAAAATTAACATGAAATAACATTTTATGAACAAAAATTAATTACATATTTGTTTCAATTTGATGCAACTATTATTATAACTTAATAAATATATTTGGATAAATTTTTGTCTCATAAATACTTATGATAATTTAACTTTTAATTTTTCTACAAAAATAATTACTATTTTCCCTTTTACCTTAAATCTCATTACAAATATTTTCAATTATGTATCTATAAATGTATGAACAATAATTAAATATAGATTAGCACTGAAAATCGTAGTGGTACAAAGTACTCATTAATGAATTCTTTCTCTTTTTATCAAACTATTAAAAGTTCTTAAATTTTTGTAGATAACTTAAAAAGATTTTTGCGCAAGATTAAATATAAAAAACAAAAAAGGGAGAACAATGTTATTAACTTACTCATTTATTTCTCAAGTAATACAAATATTTTCAATGTAGTATTATATTTTTGTTGCCATTTTAAAGCATCTCTTTCCTAATTTACCTAGTTTTATTCCTAAATAATTAAAATCTGAATAGAAAAGAATCAAGTCAAGACAAACATGTACCAGAGCAAATTAATTTTTAGTTTCCCATTACGGATATTTGTCCCCAGGGAGGTTCTCTAATTTACTGCAGAAAATCGATTTTTAAAATAAAAAATCGTTTTTGTGATATGCTTGCAGATTTAAGTAAACCCCTCAATTATGTAGAGAATTAAAATGCCTGATAGCTGTTTGATTCTTTGTGTTCATTTTTATTTTAGTCTAATATCAATTGAAAAGCCCATTGTTAGTTTACAAGGATTACATATGACGGAACATTTTATTAAAAACTACTTAACTTGATTCAATTTTTTGTTACCAATTTGATTTTAAAATAATCTTATTTCTAGGATCGAATGATACACACAGCTTCACTAACATAAAAATGTAAAATCAAAGCAACATTTATTTCTTTTATAAAATAATTTATTGGTTTTCTTAGAATAAATATTACGCGCAAATATTTTGTAGCATGTTATTCTTCTTCCAAAATTTTACAATTCTGTGCAGACCATTTTGAAAATAAAGGACAAATTTAAAAGATACAATACACATGGCATATAGATATACATAAGTATTGTTATAATTACTATTAATTCATATTTTTTCTAAAAATATTTGGTTTATATTTAATAAATAAATATAATACTTATGTACATTCAAGTAATAGGTATGCATTTCCAGTAAAGTTGAAAAAAATAGATTTATTGTTAATATTTCTTGAATTTTTAAAGTCACTTATTATTGCAATAAAAAAATAAGATTGCGCATTTCTCGTTCAGAACTTTAAAGATTCAATTAGTTATAAAATTAAATTAAAAGAACATGATAGCACAAAAATTAAAAATAATAAAATTTTTATTTGAAGGTAATTTTTAGAAATCTTGTTAGAATTATTCATCAAACAATAAATTCCATTTTTATCATTCTTAAAACATAAAAATTTTTTAAAAAATTTATAACAATTATACTTGTTGATAGAAATTATAGTATCAATATGATAAATATGTG
Organism: Latrodectus hesperus; assembly: GCA_037975125.1. NCBI lineage: Eukaryota > Metazoa > Arthropoda > Arachnida > Araneae > Theridiidae > Latrodectus > Latrodectus hesperus. The sequence goes on along the minus strand of CM075853.1, from coordinate 52,620,928 downwards.
TAGCCCAATTATTTTGGTGCACTGTTTATTTTTGGTACATTTTTGGAGCATTTTAAGTTGGTTGGATGAATCTTAATAACATTATATTTTAAAATGTCTTACACCATTTTAATATCTTAAATGTATTTTTATTATATCATTAACTTGTAAAAAGAAATTATCATTGCATTAAAAATTCCATGCTTTTAAAACACTTTTTCCTGAAATTAAATATTTTGTTCAATTTTTAATAGCTATAAATAAAATAGAATTTACATTAAAAGAATATAAAGTTTTAGATTACAGTGCAAAATTATGATTACATAGTTTGTAGAATTCATTTATAATTAATACTACTGTTGTAATTAAGAATAATTCTTCATAAAAATATTATTAACATTGTTCATGCATCTAATTTATATTACGACAAACTTAAACTATTTGTAGCTTCATCAATAAAGTCAAGGGAATATAATTCTAACCAGAAATGTCTTATTTTATGTTACCTTAATATTAAAAAAAACGAAAACTTTATATGCCTGATAACTGAATTACTTATATGATAAATTATTTATAATAAGTATATATTTTTATTAATTAGTTATGATGAAAATTTATCTTAATTAAATATAGATAAAAATTAATGCCTTAAAAATTGGTTATATGAAATATCATGCCTATGCAACTTCTTACTGCTGGAATTTCTTTTTTTATGAGATACAGAGTCATTGTATAAAAAAATTTCCTTCATTCCATAAAACAAATTCACTAAATTGACTTTGCAAGTATTATCATTAGAAACCCCTTTTCCGTTTTCCAAAGTCAATGATATAAAAGCAATAATTAGAATTTTCATTGAGGAGCACACACAAATGAAGCTTCATTCAGTGAACTTTACGTCTATTGTGAAAGGAAAGACAATTCTTCTCGCATAATCTTCCAGAAATCCAGCGGCATCAAATATCTATGCCTCTTATCTGGCTCGTGAAATCTCGTCACGTCCACAAAACCCTATTCTCGCTTAATCGCTCGCGACTAAACACCTCCCGGATCGGTGCTTTTCCCGCGGACACCTCCTATCGCCCCCCCTAGTCCCTCTCCTTGCTGCGGGACCATTCCTGGAGCAAATATGGAAAAATTACATCATAAAACAGAGAAAGGCAGTTCGGGGATACGCGTTTATGGCACGCGATTGCTACGCTATCACTGCGGAACAGCCCAGGAGTAATGGTGAGCAGACGAGTAGCGAAGGGGGTGGTCGATGGGGGGTGGGCAGAATTCTGGTTGTTACGGAGTGACAATGCTCCCCCGCCCATTCAATTACCGACGATGCGGAACTCATTTGCTTTTCCTCGTTAATGTTTATTGATTGTGAAGGAAATAATTGCTCCGGTCCTGGTAATGTCCGCTTAAACATGCATTAGCGGGGCCGCGCTTATATTTGCTGCTTTTCATTCCCTTGGCAAACCCCCCTCCCATTTGCCAATGGGGGTGATGGAATAGAGGGTGCTCCCTGGAGATGGCCTAGTCTTTGATGCGAGGCGCGCTCCTAGATCCTCTTTTATTGGGAACTGATGGACACTTGAATGCCAGATCACTGGATACGTTGGTCATAGCGCAAGTTTCTCCGATCTCCTTTTATGACAGCAGACTAAAGGGAAAAGACGCCTTTATTCGGCGGCTTAGAGTTCACGGCAAGCGCATACAGGGATACATCCATTTCGCACAAAGAATAGAACAATGCTTTTTGTAATCCTTCAATGTAAGACTTTCCCGAAGAAGTCACATGCGCGATAATGAAAGAAGATGGTTGAATTTACTATGAAAAATATAATAAATAATTTAAAAAATGCGCTAATTATTTTGTTGTTAAATAGTTGTTTAGAAATTAATGATAATTAATTACACGTCAAACCTGATATTTTTTAATGTAAACGTGCATATTTTTTTTAAATAAAGCTGTATGTAATTTAATCAGGTAAAATTTATAAAGGTTAATTTTTTAAAAGAAAGGTCTTAATACTTTAACGGGGATCATTTTTTTAAATGAAGAATACTTATGTCTAAAAATTGTGAACTTGTTTTGTTCCGTAAATATTTTGTGCATTCACAGAAGCTTTTTTAGATATATTTTATTTCTTAAAAAAGTTTTTATTGAATTAAGTTAACATTCAATAATATGTATCCCAATCATAAAAAAGTATTTTTCCACACACGGTGATGCAACAAAAATTTTAAATCCCTATATCACTAAATTTTCAACAATAAACTTCCTTCAGCTTTTAAATTTTAATCAATTATGTGTATTAGTAACACCAATGAACATACGAAATTTAGTTCAAAAATTTCACTTTCGCTTTTGTGTTGCAATATCAATCTTGTGAAGTACATTACACTGAATTTTGTAGACATAATAATCTGGCTGCAAATCATGCATATTAATTATCGCTCTTTTTAATTTTTTCCAGTATTGATATAAATTATTAAATAAATTCATTTGTTAAATACATTTACAATATTTTTTCCTATCTATGAAAATAGATCACAAAGTGTGTTCTCAAGATCATGTCTCCAAACTTTTTTAACGTATCTGAGCCAGAAAAGTGTTCAAAATATGCTATTTTAAAATTTATATTAATGTACATCGTATATATGAAAGAGACATTATCATGCGAATGTAATGTTATCATGATCATGTATACATATAAATTGTGAAAGTCCTTAACATGGACTAAATCAGAGTTTGATGCTTAGACTTGTGTTTAGTTTTATTGAATGATCAAAATTTGTTCATAAATAAATACTTAGAGGAGTAGATAAAATTTATAAAATATGATAATTAGAACATTTTTTAATGTGTCCTCGAACTTCTCCAAGGATTTTTTAAAAATGTCCGGTCCTTTCATGAACATATTATGACTATCATCTCATACGTGCACAGATGCTATTTTCACTCCATTAATAGTTAATATTCGAACAATACTTCTCATTAATGTTGTTCATACATAATTTATTATATATTAATTTAGCTCTATCAATATATCAGTTTAATAACTTAAACAAAAATTAATTTTTCAAGAGATAGAGCTGATGGAGCCTATATAAAATTTCTGCAAGAATTTTTATCTTATAAGCCTTTCGAAAAATTTAGACCAAAAATGTATATTCTTCTGTGATAAACACTTTTTCATTGCATTATTAACATGACATGATCTCAGAGTTAAATATATTATCAAATCAATATTAGAATATTTTATTATTGAATAATTGAAGTTTGTTGATTAAGATATTTTAAAAATACTTTTGGCTGTTTTCAGACGCTAATACTCAGTCGATAGAAAATGTTAATTTTAATAACAAACAACTACTAGTTTTTTTTTTCATTGTTTCAAACAACATTAAGTAATGTTTCAAATTATTACTTATATTTTTAGAATAGTTACATGCATATTAAAATAATAATGTCAAAGCATTAATTTTTAAGACGCAAACATTTAATTTCTATATTTAATCCATTAACCAATCCAAAGTATCAAAGCTAAATAAATATTTATCAATACATTAAAAAGAGGATTAAAAATTAATGAAAGTGTGTCGAAAAGAACTACGATGTATAAAAAAATGAAGCTTTTAAGTATATAAAAAGACCGAAGTTGAGAAAAGAAATTCAAATGTAGACGCGAGGATTTATCGATATTATTCAAAGTGGAGGAGTAAGAAACGTAATTTCCTTTTTCCAAATCACTTCCCGGTATCGGTTTCAACCTCCAATTTCCTTTCAATATCCAGAGAATTCTGGAACAGATGCTCTCCAGAATCTCAGGACATAGCTCGAAAGACTGTTTTACAGTTGCATATTTTTTCCCAAATTTTTTGATTCTCAAATATTTTAAAATTTTATTTAATTGACTGATTATATATATATATATATATATATATATATATATATATATATATATATATATATATATATATATATATATATATATATATATATATATATATATATATATATATATATATATATATATGTATATATATATACATGCATATATCATATAAATTTTTATAATAAATATACCCTCATACAAAAGATTACATCACCCATTTAAATACTTTGTGACTTCTTTAATCTATTTACAGACGTTATTTTTTTATAGAAAATAGCTGAAAAATATTATAAGAAAATTTTAAATTGATAATACAAAATGAGATTTTTCATGAATTTTCAAATATTATATATTTGAAATGAAATTTCAGTGATTAAATCAAACTGTGCATAAAATGAATAAATAAGTTACCTTAACTTATCTTTATATTATGTAATGCAGAACTTTTTTGAAATTTATGAATATTAATTTTATGAAAACTATGATTTACGGTAACTATTTATTTAATTATATTATTAAAGTAAACCTATTTCTATAAACTCAAAGGCTCTTAGTGCAATAAACCATTTCATAATTTTTTCATCACAGTCAAGAGATGAAACCGATCTTGATAATTACTTCTCGGATAAATGATTATACATGAAGGACATTGCAACCGTGATATATTTTATATGCCTCAGACGGCATTAGTGAATATATATATATATATATATATATATATATATATATATATATATATATATATATATATACATATATATAGGCGTTCACATAAATTTGTTATTTTTAAAGTTTAATCTCAGTTTTGCATCAAATCATACAAATTTCTGTTAGGAATCTAAAAAATAGTTTTAAAGATATGTATCGATTTTCTACTTTTACATGCATCGATTTTAAAAAAAATTTGATAAAAAATTTTCAGAGTTTTAAACACATTTCTTCAACATTCAAATTAATTTAAAATTTACTATAAAAATTAATTTTAAGCATTTTTTTGTAAATTTCGTAGAATTTTTTAAATCTATTTTAAATATATTTTAAGAAATAAATTTTTAGTTAAACATTTTAAGTAATTAATAAACTATTTTACTATAAATAAATCAGATTACTTTGTAAAATAGAATACATTTTCAAATAGTATAATATATATAGAGAGTTAAAGCGATGAAAAGAAACTAATTTATCACAAAATTATTAAGAAAATTACTTAAAATTATTACGTTTACAAGTGAATATTTTTAATGTGAATAATTTTTTTCTTTTAATTCCCCAAATTAAACAATTGACCAAATAATTAAAGAATACATTTTTCGAGATTTAGTAGATCAGGAATATACAAGTGCCAAATGTTTGATTATAAAATATACAGATAAAAAAAACATTGGTTTCTCATATTTTAAAGGATTCCATTGTATTTTTCGTTGGAAGTCTTGGTAAATTGAAAGCCATGGAATTTAATTGAAATTCGATCTCGGATAATTATTGTGTAGTATATATGTGGATATTAATGATACTACCGGGAAATAGACACGCGTGTTGATTGCAATTGGACTAATGTGCTTTGAATTCAGAATTGATGGGTTGAGTAAGAGAGTAATTGGGGATATGTGAAAGACCATAACATACCAATGATCAATAGAATTGGAGAACTAGACGCTTAAAAAATGCCTGAGATTACATCTAAAACGACATTGTGTTTAATATTTTAAATGTATTGCCATATATGTATGAGTATATATTTTGCCAATTTCTTTCTTTTAAATCACTTGGATTTTTCTATAGAAATGGAAAATTTTGATAGAAATTTAAAGATATAATGTTTTTATTTAATTGTGTTTACAATAATGAATGCTATTAAATGATTATTCCTGTATTTATTACTCGTACTTCAGATCATTCCTTTACCTACTTTTATAAAGTTAATAGTACTGATGCAAGTACGGATTACTCACTCTGAAAAGACCAATAAAGTATTAAATAGAAACAAACACAAGTAATGCTCTAGGAATCTTGCACTTTGGCAATCTTCTCTCAGAACATAGAGGAAGATACAATCGTTGCTTTTGGAAAGATGGGGAATCTTTACACAATTGTTTGTCATTTGTTTCGTTGCTATTCATTGTAATACTAGTGTATGACTGAATGAACGACATTTCACATCTCTTATTATCAGGGTGAGACACGTTTTAACTTATCTTCAAAACATTGTTTCCCTATTATTTCTTGCATAATAATATAGGAATTAAATGTGCTTAATAAGACGTATTTGTGCTTGAGTTTTACAGAAACTCATAGTGTAACTTCATAATATAAACTTCGACGTTTTAGCCAGTAGATAGATAAGCATATGTTAAAGAGTAGTACATTACGTATATATTTTCGGAATGCATAGTTACTCCAAGTTGGATTGACAAATTTGAAGGATATGTTGAGAATCATGGATTTAAAAAACATTTTAGGAGAGGAAAATACGAAGCCCACTTGGTGCTTTAGCTCAGCACTTAAGCATTTGTTGCAGTTTTTTAAATTAAATCCATTGACTGTGCGAAATCTGTATGCAACTATTGTCAAATTAAGAATTTTTGATGATTTCTTCTTTAACTAAGATGAAGGAAACACGTCTTTGTTAAAGAAAAAACTTTGCACGTCACTTTTAAACTGTATTGGAAAAGTTTTCTCTGCTATCTGCTGTTTTAATTCGCAAAACCCCTGATTTTTTTCTAACAAGTCCCTCAATCAAAATGTCATAGAATTCCTACATACCCTGGAGCTGGTAGTTTTTTAGTGTTTGCTTTTACCGATCATACATTCTTTCACATTTTCAATTCAGTGCGTTCTCACAGTGAGTTCTGAGATAAATTCTATATTCCATTATTAATTAGGTCAGAAATCATGGTTTCTGATACAGCTAAAATTTAAGAAAATTTCAAGGAGCATTTGTTAATATTATAAATTTCTTACCACTAATTACTTTTTGGTAAACTGAAAATTAACTTTTTTTAGATTAAAGACAAAATATTTCAAGATGTCCAGTGTCTTGGTCCTGCTGTTCATTTCATAGATATTATTAATAATCGTCCTTACATAATTTCTATTAAATATTAGCAAAAAGTTAAATTCAATCAGCATTTATATACAGAATTTACTTAATGGATTTATTTACATATTACAAAATTAGAAAAATTGAAGAAATTTCACTATGAATATAGATAAAGAATAATAACACTAAATTCATAAAATATTCACATTTTGAGCTAAGTTTTAGACTTATGGAAAGTTGAATTTAATATCTATCATTTATTTGATGCAAGTTATAAGCTAACAATTAAATATTAACTTATTCAAATTTTTAAATAGAAAATATTTCTTCAACTTTCATAAGTATGTAAATATATTTAACAAAGTAAAACTAAACTGTTATTTAAAAAAGAATTTTGGTTCATTTTTGCTCAAATTAGTAGTATGATCAAAAAATTAATTAATTTACTCAGCAGCATTTGTTAAACATCAACATCTTATATAAAATTTAAAATATTTTTTATTTGTTGCTTCATTTTAAAGTTTGCCGAAATTAATCCGTTGAAACCAAAGGAAATAAAATAACGTATACTTCCTTTGAATCTCTTAAACTTCTAAATATAAGGGGAAATATTTTTTATTAAAATAATATGTTTTAGTGAATAAAAAATGTTTCTTTTAATTAATTACTTGTCTCGTGATATTTTATTTACACGCAAAATTACGTGCAAATAAGAGAAATTATTTAAGATCTAATTTTCTTGAGGTAACATACAATTCAGAAACTTTTATTTGCATAATATGTAATTATTTTATTTTTGATCTTTTCTTCTTAAAAATTCTCAGGCAAACAGGAGGTTTTGAAATAAGGGTTGTCTTATGGTTGAAAATTTTTCGTTTTCGCTTATGTTTACCTTTTTATGGAGAGAATCTAAAAGAATTGAACAATATATAATTTTATTTCTTTATTAAAATAAATTTTTACTTCAAGTTTTTAGAATATATTAAAGGAATGGAAATAAAGTTATACCGAAAAGATCTTACCATTCCTATCGTATATTTTTCGTTAAAATATTTTGGGTTCGATAAAACATATTTTAATTCAAACAGTAAAATATGTGTAAATTCTAACTTTATATAGTTTTAATTTTGTTACTTGTAAATTAAATGCATCTTTCAGTATTTTGGTTTGTAGTTTTTCTTTTTTTGTGTTTGTAAGTATAAGGATAAAGTAATGAAGACAAATTTATGAAATAAAAAGAGTTATTCGCTTATAAAAAAACTCTTTCAACATTTGCGTCAGAATGATAGTACTTATAATTATTGTAATAGTTTTTGTATTTATTTTAACAAACTATTTTGTAATATATGCATACTATTCTGTGCACATGCACAAACACACACACACAGTCTCGTTTGTTAATTATACTTTTCGCTTTATTTTTACTATACATTTTTATATTTGAGCAGAACCTAAAGTTTAAAATCAGCTCCAAACTAATGCACTCATTTAATTCCCGAGATAAAAGTGAACTCAAGATAAAAAATGTCTCATGTATCGAATTAATTTTATTTCGATCTTTTAAAAATAAAGTTAAAAAAAAATAAATTTGTTAGTAAAGTTTGTACAAATTAATATTTCAAATATTTTTTCAATTGAAAATCAAAATAATTTCTCCCTCAAGAAAGATAATAACATTTTAACAAATTCTATAGCTTTCAAACTGTCCCGCACTTTTATCCAGTAAACAATGTTTACCATACAAGCAGTTCATCAGATATATTTAATACCACACACTCAGTAAAGATTTAATCTTAAGTAATTTATGATAACTTTTAAATGTTTAAGGGATATACGTAGTCTCTGAATTGTATATTACTGCCCACAAGAATACTGCAGTATTGCACTATACTATAAATATACTGCAGTATTATATTATAATAGTTTCTTAGAAAAATATGATTCGTCATTTCTAAATAAAATATATGTATATAACAGTCCCAATGAAAGACTGTCTTTTGATCAAGATGAGTAAATTTTTTCTTGGTTTCCTCTCTTAAGATACGAAAATATGACCCACAATTTCTATAACAACTTCTTAGAAGAAATTAAACTGTTTTTCTATAAATCCTTTTTGCAGCATTCTTACAATTCAGACATTAAAAAAGTATTATCTAAATTTGTTGCAGACTATATGCATTTTCAAATTGAGTCTAACATGCTTCTATGGATATGATCTATAAATTTAGAGAAAAGGTAACTCCTTTAAGCTTCCATTTCTTTCATCCTTAATTATCGACTTAATAACTTGATGTCACACAAAACTGCAAGCTAGTAATCTATATTTAATGGATTCGGTTAGCTGAAAAAAGAATTTAAAAATTAATGCTACTCATACCATGAAATAAATAAATTAAAAAATATTTGAGAGTATATATAACTGAGTAATAGAAGCTTTCAGAAACTAACAATTGAAAAATAATTTTCATTTCATCCAGAAAAATAAGTATTTTTTTATTAAACATAGATTACTATTTCAAATATTAATTTTTATTTAGTTTTAAATTGTTGAATAGCAGAAAGAAATGTTACAATTACTAAAATAAAATATTCCAACAAATTGTTAATACCTTTGACTAATGTCGAAAAAATGCATTATTTTCAGAAAAATTTTAAAAATCTAAACATAAAAGTACCAAATTAAAAATTAAACAGAATCAAAAAGCAATTGTAAGAATTTTCAGCAATGCTTTTTATGGTATATCATTCTAAAATTTTTTAAAATTGTTTACCATTTGTTAAAAATCTTACAATTATTTTGAATAAAAATGTCACTGCTTTACATAAAATAAATGCCATATAATTTAAATTTCATCTATCTAATCCAGAATTCTTTTGAAGTGAAGACATTCTAAGGGATCACACGACGATAATATATTTACTTGTTACAGTCGTTTGTAAAGTCTATTAAAGTTATTAAAAATCCAAAAAAATAATCTATAACTAAAACTTATTATCCATACAGCAGAAAAGAAGATTAGTTGTATTTCAAATTAAATTTTTCTCTTTGCTGGAACAAAAAGAAAGTCAAAAAGCATTCTGAGAGCTTCTTTTCCTTTCGACTTAATTAAGAGAGTCTCTTTCAAATACCAAAATGAAAAATTGAAACTGTGTACTTAGAAAAGTTTGGGAGAATGTGTGTACAAATGAAAACAAAATTAAATATAATGAGTTTTATCCTAAAAAGAATATCTCCGCGGATTTATCAGAAGAAAGATATTTGCTTTCTTAGAAAATATACATATATGTACATTGTGGATACGAATCTGATTATTTTGTTTTTGTCATTAAAAAAATAATATATTGGATGTCTGCAGCGGTATCCAATTTTCCAATTGCTTGAAAGAATTAAGAAAGGTATCTTTTATTAAAATTCGAAATTTCAAAAAATAAATAAACATAATTATAATATGAAAGATATCGCAAGCTATCGTAAATGGAAATCTTATGCAAAGCAATAATAAAAAATCTTACTTAATTTCGTTTTTTGAAAAAATCCAATTCAATTAATTGAAATAATACATCAGCTAATAAAGTTCTTACGAATGTATTTTATATTTTGCTATAATTTATGGCAAAGGATATTCTCCAAATAACTTTATTTATAAATAAATAAATAACATTTTTTAAAACTAACACAGTTTTATCTATACAAATACTTATATAAATTTATGTCCACTTATAGTTTTAATAATAGAAATTCTTAGCTAATGTACTTAGTTGATCGGAAATTAAACATACAAAAGTTTATAAAAAATGCCTGATTGTGAGTAACAAATAATAGGGCTTTACTGCTAAAATATCATGATTATTTATTCATTAACTGTTCAGAAATTAAAAAAAAAAGGTATGTGCTTAGCTTAAAAGCTATCTCGATATATTTTGAAGTTGACTTAGATGTATTACAATATTCTACACTTTTACATAAATAATTATGGAATTCTAAATCTTCTTTTATAAATATATTCCTTTTCTATATTTAAAACTTTTAAAATAATTTCCTCATTAGTTTATTATTGATTTTCCTATGGATGAAGCCTTCTACAAATATTATCAAAACAAAAACAAATGGATACAGTTTAAAATATTAACTTGATGACTGCTAAAAGAAATTATTGATCAAATTCACAAAACAAATCTAAGATATTGTAACTTTCTTGCTGAATAAAGCAATGCATGTATGCAAATCTCATCTTAAATATTTGATAGCAACTAATTATACCATTATTTTTGATTTTTTTACCGATTTCTCTATTCAATATGATTTTCGAATCTAATTCACAAAACATTCTGTAAATAGATGATAAATTTTCATTGAGTGTAAATACCTGACAACAGATTTTTTATGATTTGGGATTTCCAAATGTCAGACTGTTGAATATTTAGGTATTTCAAATTTTAACTTTCCTTATAAAGAAATTAATTCATGGTACTGTATAAATTATGATATTATAAACGGATAGTATGTACTTGAGATCGTGAAAGATTTGTGAGAAACAATAAATGATGTTAGCCTTGAGTATAATCAGAAAGATCAATGGCATCAACCTGCAATAGAAAACAAAAAAATAACCCGACTGTAATTTTATCCTGAAACAAATCACGTATTGTTGCCTTTGCACGTTTTAAGAACAATGCTATAGATATTGTAGAAGCAATTTACGAAACTATAGATCATGTTGCAAGTTTTAAGTTGTTCTTTTATGGTTTACGTAACATTATATAAACGCTAAACGATACAAATTAATCAAGTTTTCGAATCTGACAAAACTGATTTTTGACCATCTGTAATTATACAATATATATAAACAATTACAAAAATACAGAGCAAAGACAATATAGAATAAATATCGGTTTCACAGATTTATAAAATATGGGTGAGCATTAAGAAAAGTATGAATGAAATATGGCATGTAAATTATATAGTTATTTATGCAAGTGATCACAGTAAAATCTGTAAGCCAAACACTTATAGAAACATTTCAGTTCCCTTTAATGGAATTCACTATAATGTCAGGATATAACAATTTTTAAATATATATCCCTCTTCTTCCTTTATGAAATCTCCGTGACATATTTAACACTTTAGTTTGTTTCCAGATTCATTAAAATTATAAAGAATAATGGCTCAAAAATATATTAAACTTTAAATGTTAATGAGAAATGCTTAAAATTTCGTCAATTCAAGTAGAAATCGATGATTTATTTGAGTAGGTAGATATTAGATTAGTTTGGGTAATCATTATAGAAAATACAGACTTTAACCTCGTTGTTATAGAGGTTATAGAGCCTCTATAACAGTTGGAACTATCTATAACAGAGTAACTATCTATAACAGAGTAATTATCTATAACAGATGAACCTCTATAACAGTTGTTATAGAGGTTCTGTCAGATAAATGCAAACGAAATAGAACAGCAGAGACAACTTCTTGAAGACAACAGAGACTTGGGATAATTACGTCTCTCAAATTATGGTAGGTTAATGTTATTAAATCAGTTAAATAGATTGCAGCCTACTATACATTTTTCCTCCTTCAATGTTTAATTACACATAATGTATGTTGATCATTTTTGAATTTCGAACATTTCATAAACTGTAGTATAACGGATCGCTTTTCTCATTTCCATTATGCCTTTATTTGGCTAAATCATTAAATATACAGGGTGATTATAAAAAAACTTTGCCAACATCTGCACTTCTAGCGTCCATTCTATTTAACCAATCAAGATGATATTTCAAATATAGTTCTTTTGAGATATACGCTCGAGATTCTGTGAATGGCAACACAGTGGCCCTCGCGGTTACAGTTATAGTGACAGAAACTCGAAATTTTCAAATGGCAACGTCTACTTTTTACCATCGCAAAATGTTCAGCACATGCGAAAATCCTAAATAACGTTGAAACGGTACCGATATGTCTAAAAACGGACGTGTTCTGCAAACACAAAAAAGAGTTCTGAAAACCGGCCAATAAAACACGATCTGGGCGCACGCAATAAATTTGCAAGTGACAGAGTCAAGAAACCAATCACAGAACCCCGGTCGCCAGATATTCAGCGTAGGAAACCTATAAAATACCAAGCGGGTATGCGAAGTCATCATTCGGGAACTCGCACATGCCGACGATATGAGTCTTCCTATGAAAGTTCGCGGTGAATTGATCAAACTCTATTACCAAAATGGGATGAACGCTGCGGAAGCCTTGCGTGTGTATCGCCGCAATCATCGACAACGACGTGGCCCATGTACTCTGCAAGCTCTGCGTGATTTAGTGCGGAAATTCGAAGATACAGGCTGCACCTGTAACAAACAGCGCTCCGGACGGCCAACTGTTTCTGAGGGCGTTGTCATGGAAGTGCAATATACAGTGACTGCAGGACACACAGAAACCGCAAGAGGCATAGCGCGCGTGTTGGATATTCCGAACTCAACGGTCCGCAAGCTCTTGCGCTCGGTACTTCACATGTTTCCCTATCGGTTCCAGCGCGTCCAGATGTTGGAGCCGGGTGACCCACAACAACGTCTGGACTTCGCAAATGCATTTTTGTTACGATATGATGCGGATAACGACTGGCCACTTCGCATACTATGGACGGACGAGGCGCATTTCACCTTAAATGGCAGCATTAACACAAAGAATTGTGTGCACTGGGGAGAGACGAATCCTCATGCTGTGGCGCCAGTACCATTATTTGACGCCAAAGTGACTGCGTGGTGCGGCATTACAGCTACATTTATTCTGGGCCCGTTCTTCTTTGAGGAAACGACCCCGACTGGCCCTGCAACATGTTCTGTAACGGGCCCTCGGTATGCAGCCATGCTGAAAAATTATGTCTTACCGGAGTTGCGTCGGCTGAATGCACTCAATGACATTGTTTGGATGCAAGATGGCGCACCTCCACATATAGCGAGGTCAGTTAAAAGGCTCCTGGATCAGCATTTTGGTGATCGCATCATCTCACGCTATTATCCTTTTCCGTGGCCTGCGCGATCCCCAGATCTGACGCCTATGGATTTCTGGTTTTGGGGCTATCTCAAATCCAGAGTTTATCTGTGCAATCTTCAAACATTGTCGGACTTAAAGGATTCTATACGGCGTGAGATTGGAAACATCCCTCGTGCCATGTTGCGTGCAGCGACATTGTCCACCGTCTCCCGCATGCAATGCGTAATTGCCTGTGATGGCACTCATGTGGAAAATGTTTGAAATTAATAAAGATTTTTTTTCTCTATGTGTTTTCATCATTGAGCAGTGTCTTGTCTCTGTCGTATGCATTATTCCTCCGTGCGCCTTGAAGAACTGTTTGTATGTGTATAACACATCGGTTTTCGGACATATCGGTACCGTTTCAACGGTATTTAGGGTTTTCGCATGTGCTGAACATTTTGCGATGGTAAAAAGTATGCGTTGCCATTCAAAAATTTCGAGTTTCTGTCACTATAACTGTAACCGCGAGGGCCACTGTGTTGCCATTCACAGAATCTCGAGCGCATATCTCAAAAGAACTATATTTGAAGTATCATCTTGATCGGTTAAATAGAATGGACGCTAGAAGTGCAGATGTTGGCAAAGTTTTTTTATAATCAACCTGTATACTGAATCTTCGATTTTGTAAGGCGTTGTATAGTTTTTAGAGGAAATGTGGATTGTAATAAAATTTAAGATTTATTGACCACACAAATTCTATAAACAAGTTTGGTAAATACTAAAAGCATTCTGCAAAAAAATTTGCACTAATCTATTGTTATTTATACTAAATTTTAATATTTGTTGAAGTGAAAATTCAACCTGACATCTTGAAGATATGTTCAGAAATAAATAGATGTTCGGATTTCAATTCATATCAAATTTTTTAAGTTGTTAAATTACATGTTTTTGTTTACATTGCTTATAAATCTAAGTAATTAAAATCTTTCTTGAATAGTATCCAGTCAAAATAAATTTAGTTATTAAAATGAGAGATATTTAAATTTAAGGACTAGCTTACTTAATTTAGACTTTATGTTCAACTTCTAACTACTAAGTTCCTATAAATTGGAGATCAAAGTATTCAGAGTGAAAACCTATAATTAGTACTTTTAAAGATAGATTAAAATTTTGACCGGTTCATTACAACAAATCATTTTAAATTCTGTACCCGCATTTGGCAACAATTTAATATCTTTGAAATCTCTTCTTTGACGCCATTTTTTAATGTCTATTATGCAAATAGTGATAAAATATTAGCTAATAATAATAGTATATCATTGCATTTTTATGTTTACTATTTTTGTGCATGTTTTTCTTTTCTAAAATTAGTTATTAATCAATATTTATTTTGAAATTTTAACTTAACAAATATTCTAGAAAACATGTAACACCTGACTTTTTTTACTTTTTTTTAATTTAAAATTTATAACATTTAATTTAAAATAATTTTCAATCTAAAACAATTTTCAAATTGTTTAAAATTTAATTAACATTTTTAATATAAAACAGTTCTTTTTTTATAATGTAAAATAATTCCTTTCAGCAGTAGCAATTATTTGAAGAGCTGCGATTAGTTCAACTTCAAAATCTTTTTTATTAGATAAAATATTTTAAATTCACATGAATTTGCATAGCAAGTTAGAAAGTTTTTATACCAGAAGGGAAGTAAATTAGAAAAGCAGTACTACATAATACCATTTATTTTCTTAAGCTTTCTTGCAACTGTAAGAAACTGGTTACAAAACATAATTCATATAATTCGATGAATAAGAATTGTTAACTGGAATACACGCACAAGAAACACGTTGAATAATATGCTTCAAGTTTAAAAAGAAGTAAAACGTTTTTTTAAGAATCTTTAGCAATTTTAAAGGTGTTATAGGTAGATTAACCATTGAACCCCAAAAAATGCTCATCATTAGCAAGCTCTAAAATTAAACACCGATTTATAGGAATGCTTTTCTTTCTTAAGATCTCTTTTTTCAGTTTGTTTCAGAATTTATATATATGTATGAGGACTGCTTACTATGATTGCTCCACAAATTTTCAAGATTTGTATTCCCCCTGCACTATCATAAGTAATCCTCATAAAAGCATGCCATCATAAGAAATCTTTATAAAGGCATATCTATTTAACATTTTTTCGAAAATAATAGAAGCAGTGTAATACATTTTACTGATGAAAACCAAAATATAATAGGTGATATTGAATGAAATTTTTTTGTGATTGTTAAATACAGTCAATCATTCATTTCAAGTTTAAGTCTCTATAATTTTGCTAAATCAAGCAACCTTTACATGGCCAAACCCTAAAATTGCAGGAGGCAACAAATATAATAAACTCAGCGTTTTCTCGTAATTTTAACTGTCAAAGAAAGAACAGTTGTGTGAGAAACTACTTCTCTCTCAGCTATTCTTTCTTCAACTGAGATAGAAATGTGTATTAAAATCTTAATTACTTTCAAAGAAAAAAACTATTGCGAAGACCTAAAAAGCAACTAAGATTTTTAGAACATAAATGAAATATTTTATAGCTTTCATATTTATTTGAACTGGAGGAAAATGTTTAAAATTTAATATACTTTATGTTAATTTACCTATGACCGGTAAAATGATTCCTTACTTTCTATCCTCAAACAGAATTTTGCAAAAAATTTGCAAAGCTAGAGAAGCTTTAGTAAAAGCCTTTTTTGCAACATGTTTTGTAGAGATAAATCCAGGAGGTATGTCTCTCATATTATAGTTTTAAACATCCGAATTTTCGCTTTGTTGAAAACTATCAAAACCTCATCATTCCTTAATTGTTACATAAGTTCTTAAAGTCTCATACGACAATTTCGATTAAAGCGATATACGCTTTTGAAAATTCAAGATTGTTTAAAAAATCTTTGTTATATTTAAATGTATTGCTAGGTTGTTCCCTAATTTTTAGTTAAGTTATAGCTCAGGAATAACAGTAAAAATGCTTTGATTATTTTTCCAAATCTGTGAATTGAAGTTGAAACTTTCTGATGATTTTATGTTAACTGGCGGATATATGAATCAAGTGCTATTTTTAATTCAAAATACATTTTAACATCTGGCACAGTCATCCCATAATTTAAATTTAAAAAAATTTTAATTAACTTTTTAAAAGGTTTATAATTCTGTAGCAATCACTATTGAGACATTATATAATTATATTAATGGTATGTATTTGAAAATATAACAGTTTTTTCGAATACTTTAGTTTAAATTCATTTAATTTTAGAAAAGCTCTATGTCAATGCTATGTTTTAAAAATTCAAGACACACTATGTATCTATTACAAAATTATTATTTTAGTAATATAATTTTTACTTTTTAAAAAAAATTTTAATTTAACACTTAAAACTAATTGTAGTATATCCCTAATTCGTAAACACTAATAAGCGCCACATAATATTAGATTTAATTACTGTTGTGAAACTGATTCTTAAATCTGTATTATATAAATTCGATGTGTTTTAAATCGACTGTGCCATAAAAGTGCTTAAAATAAACAAATTACAATAATTCTGTGATATA
This sequence comes from Latrodectus hesperus, assembly GCA_037975125.1. Classification (NCBI taxonomy): domain Eukaryota; kingdom Metazoa; phylum Arthropoda; class Arachnida; order Araneae; family Theridiidae; genus Latrodectus; species Latrodectus hesperus. The sequence continues at coordinate 52,603,461 of CM075853.1, read as the reverse complement.
ATTAAAAGAGTGTTTAGTTACACATATATTTTCCTAAACTTAATACATAAGTTAATTTATTGAATAAAAATGTTAATGTAAATATTTAGACCTTACAATGAAATTCTCCTGAGAATTAAATAAAAAATTTAAATAATGTTGCTTTTTATAAGATTAATTGCATTTTACTAAAAATACTCTGTTTTTTTATAAAAAAGAACATAAAAAATTCTCTAATTAAATTAAAGAATTCTTATTATTTTATTTAAATTCCCCTTTATTTACTTAAGTGCTTCAAAATCAATAAGTACAATGTGAAATATTAAGTTAAATTTTATTTTAAATTACGTTTCTCGGCTTTTGTAATGTATAAAAAAGATTTTATTTAATAGTTTTTACCTTTGGGAATACGAGAAATTAAATGAAAAGATTTTTTCTTATTAGTATACTGTATGTTCGAAATAAATAATAACAAAACAACCAGACCAATTTTTAAAATGGAAGAAGATCTATAGGTAATACATATAAACATCAGAAACACATGCATCAAATTATTTATTACCTTAATATATATATATATATATATATATATATATATATATATATATATATATATATATATATATATATATATATATATATATATATATATATATATGTATGTATGTATATATATTAACGTATTATTCAATAAAAAGATTTATAATTGCTTAAAATGTACTTTTTGATAAAGACATAATATTTTTTAAAAAAATGTTAAAATATTTAAATGAATTAATATTAAAATAAAATTTAAGTTAGTATAAAATAGAAAAAATATCACCTTCACATATACTATTCCAGAAAATACTCTTAAAATAAATAAAATGCATAATATTATTGTTCAGAAACTTGAAGACTGCATCTAAAAACTAGGGAACACAGAAACACTATTTTGATGCTGTAGGATCTAAATTTACTATTTGGATGAATGCCCACAAAATTAATATTCATAAATTCCAAGTGTTATGAAAACGTTTTATGAATTTATTAAGCAATATATTATAATTTAAAATTTTAAGATATTTAATATATTATATAATTTAAAATGCAGACTTATAATGGAAGTATTTAAGTATTTCAATAAAAATGGAACTTAATGAAATGTATTGAAATTATTTAATTACTCACTGTCAAAACCATTAATATAGATTAAGAAAGTTTGAAAGTGAAGAAAATTGTTTAAATAATATCTCACTGAATTTCATTAACTTATTTTGGAACAAAACTCGTTCAATTTTACAAACTTAGAAAAACCATAATTTATAACTTATAAATTAATGAGTTAACGGCACACTTATTATAATATTAACTTATATAAATTTATGTGTTATCTATTTATGTGTTAACTGTTGGTTACACTGTTGATGTGAAATCATTCTTAGATTAGAGATAAATAAAATAATAATTTAGAATATTTGTACTCAAAAATATAACACATAGACTCTTCTTCACTCACTTTCACTTAGTTTTTGAAAACTTTTACAATGTTAATTCACTTAAATATTAAAAACTGAATTCAGATGATGTGATTTGAAGTATTTATAATTTAAAAAAGGAATATATGAAAAAATAAAGAAATAAAAAATTAATGTTTGGATTTTTTTATTATTATTCTGAAGAACAGTAATTTATCTAGTGAAGGATTATATAAATGTATAATAATAATATTTTAAAAAAAATTTAAACGGGAACATAAATTGAAATAGTGATTTTCATTTACTTTTGAGCAGGCAAAATTAGATCATTGAAATATCTTCAAATTTTTTTTTATTATTTCGATTAGCAGGAAAGTTTTTCAAATTTTGCTTCAATGGAATTAAATTAAAGAAAGCATTGAATTTTAACCATTAGTATTTTCTTTTATTAAAATATAAATTTGTGTGAATACACTTAGCCTTTTCATTGCAACTGCAATTTTTACAAAAGTAAACATCTGTGATATTATGCTTCATACTTAATTTTATAATATATGAATGTTTCATTAAAAATGAAGAAAATTTAATTTACATGCATATGTATTGTAGTCTGAGATATTTTATGCTAAAAACATCTGACAAAATTACATTAAAAAATTGTATGATGTATACTTAGAACTGAAGAGCTGGTTTGCTACATTTATCATTTCCTCAATAATTACTAGGTACAGTATAATTTATTAGCAACACCAACATTTCTATTTCGCAAAATTTCAGATATCGCTAGTTTTGCTTTTACAGATTCAAATGTATTCCTCTGGCTCGAGCCCATTTAAAAGTTTCCCGTTCAAATATAAATGCAGAAAACCATATCGATATGTGCATAAATCAAGTCACTTGATCCCCTATAAAAGAATCCCCAAATTACTTATGCGGAGTGTATTCCGATGAAGTATCTACACCGAGAAGAGGGACATCCATACCAATAAATAAACAGAGCGGACGCACACTTTGAAGCGGAACTAAAGTATCGGGGATCGAACGCGCTACCCCACCCCCTTGGGGTCTTGGGGAAAAATTTCCTCTCTCCCAGATCAATACGGAGTTCTAGTTTTCCATCGCTTTGTTGTTATCAAATCGCGAGAGTGGAGGGCGGTGGGTTGGATTCCCCCCACCACCACCAGAGCCGGTGTGTCGCGGGTCTCTTTTCAAATACGGTCAATTGATCTGACATCAGCAAATTCTCTCGATTAAGTTTACTGCCACTTGCCAGTCTGGAATCACTTTCTTTCACCTCACATCAGTCAGGCGCTGGTGATGCGGGGGAGTGCGCCTGCTTTCTAAGAAGGAAACTCTCCAAGGGTTTCAGCAAGTGCCGCTTTTCAAGAATTCCTGGAAGAAATTTCGGAGTTTGAAGCTTAGTCAATGTGTCTCTGGATCTAGCGTAACAAGATTTAATGAATGAATTATATATTTTGGCAAAATAGGGAAATAAGATCCTTTCCGTTAAAATAGAATGATTTAATTCTGTATTTTTGAAGGTAGCTTTACTTCATCAATTTTAGATTTTTAAATGTTTTTTATTTACATAAATAAAGCAAGTTCAAAGTTTAATTTTATTGGGAAAAGCTTTTTATATGTCATGTACAAATGTACAAAATAAATGTTAGCTGCTATAACTAATTTAATAAATAACATAAGAGATAAATTGTATGTACTTAATAAGAGCTCATACATAATTTTAATTCGAAACAAATGGTTCTTTTCTAGAGAATATCTAAAAAGAATAAAATACTTTCATCATCTTCTTTTTAATTTAAATGATAAAAGATTTCGAATAATTATTATAGTTGGAATAAAATAATATTGTTGATGCATATTTTTTATTTTAGTCAAAATTACGGAATTTTAGACACAATTATCTTTAAAAAATTTTAATTTCCTACAAATTCCATATTCTTTTTATATAACAAAGAAATAAATTTTTAAATTTGCTTAGTTAGCTAAGTATTTCTTTCTAAATGTTTAAAAAAAAATTACTTTTTAATCAAAATATGTAAAGTGTTATTAGATATATATTGAGAAAAGAATGTCTTGTGTGGGAAAAGAACTGAGCGATAAGAATATATATTAATGCAATGTCAAATTCTTATACAGACATGTATTCCGTTTTTAGCACTATTGGTTATTTAATACTTAATTAGAATTGTTGGCAATTTAACTAATTACTAGCGATTTTTTCTTCTACCTGAGCCAGAATATATAGAATTTGGCATGAAATTATTAAGCATTTCAGAAAATTAATTTAATTATATATTTATACTAAGCAAAATAATACGGGAAGATGTTAATTCATGCAAAATATCTCATCCTAAATCCAAAAATAATCAAAATGGATGCATTTAAACAATTTTCCAGTTCCCACATATATTTAATTCACTTCATTATCCATCTCCTCACCGACGGGATTTTATCCATTCCCATTTAACCAACCTCAGTTAAATGAAACCTTGTGAGTAGCATTCTCTAATATGTCTATCAGATTCTATGCGCTCAAATATTTTCGCATATTATCTCCTACCTTTTGTAAACCCATACATCTTTAGAACTGTCTTTGGAGTTTCCAGGGAGCGCATTTGTTTAAAACTGATTGGAATGCTTCCCCACCCCCTTCACCAATGCATTATTCATAACCTACTGCATGACATTATAATTGACGTGATTCGTGACAAAGTTGAATTCATTCCAACTCGATTCTATAAATTTAAATAATTAATGGTGAGTCGAAGAGGGATGTTCAGTCTAGTACGCGTAAGCATACATAATCAAATGTGGTGTAGAGATGTCCTGAAGACTTTTATATCAACTCTAAAATGCTTTTTGGAGCATTTGATGGTGCAAAATATTCCGTTTTACTAATTAAAGAACTTCAATCATACTATTTTACATAGGTACCTACTAGAAATAAATCTATTCAGTTGAAAAATCCTTATATTTTCTGGCTTATTTTATTGATAGTGTTTAAATTTAATTAAGCAAATTTTCTTTTTGTGTAGAGCAGAAAAAATGCAGTTTAAATTAATTAATAATAGTAGAATAAATGATGATATTTATTCAATTAGTGTACTTTTTGTATGTTAATTTTATTCTCAATTAATTGAGAAAATGACAAATGGATATTTTTAGAAGATAAATTGTTCCTAATCCTGTGTTACAATAATTTATAACTACAAGGGAAATTAATTTATAGAGTTTCAATACATAAAATACTTAACATTTACGTATTGATAACTCGTTTGCATATTGTGACACTTATTTTGAAAATTTAAACCGTAAGTTTCCTGACAGGACACTTCTTAGATACTAAGGCATTTTAATGCATGGGAAATTATAAAACCTGTAAAGTTTACAGGCAGTGTGAAAATATACCTGTAAAATGCAACATCATTTCTCATTGCACGAAACTTTCAAGAATTGAAATCAGATTTTTCTTAGTTCGTAAAACATTGCCTTCACGTTATCGCAGCTTTAAAAAAATAAAAACATAGTTGATAACAATTAACAGAGTATGCCCATTAAAATAAGCTTATATTTAGTTCTATATACATTAGAAATAAGCTAATTTATCATACTTATCAATATAAGCATTAAATATGTATTGCATTGCAAATATTACTAATAATTAATTTAACAGAACGTATAAATTTCTAGACATTCTTTAATAATAAGTTCGAAAATATCACACCAAAGGTAATATGAATAAAGTAATTAAAATAGTTTTTAGATAATAATTAATATATCTCAATGAATTTAGTTTTGCTGCCTTATGTTATTTTTCACTTTTAACATAAACTTCGATATTATCTTTATATAAATGAGTTTTTAGAAACTTTCTGAGGATAATTGAGGTATATTTTACTTTCATTCAGTTTTGAAAAATAGTGAACTAATTTTTGGATAAAAAAAACATTCTGTATTTAATCAATAAATTAATGTATTTTATAATATGAAAAAGAAATTCAAGAAAACATTGTACCATTTTACTTTAGGATTCGCAGTTTCAGAATTAAAAGATTTATTAAGCATTTTTGTGCATTTAATTCTCCATTTAAATGAATAATAAATAATTGTTTTACATTTTTCTTTGCTTTAATACAAAAAGTTGAAAGAAGAACATAAATTATGCATAAACAATAATAAATGAAGCCTATTAAATTCCAAAGGAAATCCTTTTGTTTTCTTTTGCAATAATTCTTCCTATAGCCATAGGTAGATTAAATTGAATATGTCGCTTATTTCTTAAAAATATTCCATTTAAAAAGGAATAAATATTTAATCAATCATTTTGAAAACTGTCTAAATAAAGATGAACTTCAAAATAATTTTATCAACAAATATTAAAATAAATTTTTGGAATTTGAGTGTATCTTATTATTTTATTTGTTAAAACGGAAAACAGAACGAACAGAACTTGTATGTATACCAACATTAAATTATATACCGACTCCAAAATCTTAATAGTTAAAATAAATCATTTAAAAAAATAACTCCTCTCTACTTTCTTAAAATTTCTGACAGTGAAATTTTATATTTAAAAAAAAGTTATTTTTCCGATTAATTACAAAATAGTAGTTTTTACATTAAAAGTGATTTATTTAACAAAGGTAATAAAAACTATGTAACATAATTAATAAATGTTTTAAGCCTTTTTTATGTCAAACTCAATATTCCTTATATAGGAGAATATATGTTTGAAAGACGTATTTGTTTTTATTTTAAAAAATTCATGATTTACCAGGTGTATGCATATCAAATGAGACGATTGCTAACAGACGTTGCCACGCATATATGCAAACATTACGAAACTATGACACTTGATTTTTTTATAGTTTAACCTTTGATTCTCATGTTTAATTTACATTTGGATGAGTTTCAGAGTGCATTGTGTTTTTTTTTTTTAATTGTGTCGAAAATGTTTTTTATGAAATGAATTTTATGCCTTCCGACCACGACTTGCGGATAAATTTTTTGTTACAATCTGAAGAAAAATTCTACCGAATCGCATCAAATACTTGTAAAAGCTAACATTGACAATGTTTTCAGCCATGTACAGTTCTACAAGTGGTTTGAAAAGTTTCAAAACTGTGATTTCGATGTTCGATGTGAGCGTGGCAGACCAGCAAAATATTTGAAGATGCTGAATTGCAAGCATTACCTGATGAAAACGATGGCCAAACGCAATAACATATTGCAGAACAATTGAATGTTGACCAGAGCACTGTTTACCGTCCTCTTAAAGCAGTGGGCAAGATAATAAATGTCGGTAGATGGATACCACACGAGCTAATGGACTAACAGCAGGAAAACCGAAAAATCGTGTGCAAAATGTTGCTTGCCAGTTACAAACGCAAGTCATATCTCCATCACATTGTAATTGGCAATGAACAATGGGTTTACTTTGAGATAGAATATAGTTTACCATGATTAAAATTATCAATTTGTTTATTGAAAAGAATTATTTTACCTTATTTATATATTTAATGATTAAAAATTTTACTTTGAATAAACACATCGTAAAGTACAAATAATAAGTACATATGAAAGAACTACGGTCTTAAAAGGCATGAGAACAAATGAAAGCAGATCTTTACATAAGCAATTCAAATTTTAGGAATTTCAAAATTTATTATTATTTTTTAATAAATCTGAGATATTCTTCAATAATTATAAATTCTAAGAGATAAAAAATCTTAGGATATTATATTTAAATTAAATGGGGTTTATTTCAGTTATAAAATATAATAAATGGAATAAAATATGCATTCAAATAGAAATATTAATATTTTACATCAAAAAAATTTTATTTCATTAGTAAAAATTCTTATAATTTATTTTCATTAATAAAAAAAATTGTTTTGAAAACTATAAAAAATTAAGATCATATTTCATTTATGTAAAATACTTATGATAATTAATTCGCTCTTTGACTAAAAAACTTTTCTATACTTTCTAATTTCTTAAAATAAGAAATTGAAAATATTTTGTAGAATTAAGTTAATGAAATTATTCAAACATATATGCATATGAATGTTAAGTTTTTATCTTCTAAAATACTTTTGAAAGATTACATTTCATCAGATTAATTGCATTATTTATTTTTAAAACTTCCGACGCATCTTTTTGAAGAAAATCAACTACAATTTAATTAGGTGACTTGAAATATGTATAATTGCATAAAGTGCATTTCAAGAAGTATTTTTATTACGTAAAATTAAATATTTTTAATTTTTCTACATCTATTAGTATCACATATGAAAAACAGTTCTGTTAAAATTAATGAATATGTTTACTGAGTATCAGAAATGATGTTTAAATTTTATAAACAATCATAAATATTTTTCATTTAGAACATAAAAGGTATTTTTAAAATTAATTTCGGTGGTTGATATTTCAAGACAAATAACTGTTCTGTTACTTCCATAAAACAACTTCACAATATAAAGAAAATTAAGCCACTTGGTATAAATATTGAATGTTATGAATACTTAGCTAAAATGTACTTGAAACATTATTTTGCAATAAATTAAAAATATACATAAATATTTAAGAAATTTTCATATACTCATTGTCATTAAGAAAATATAATTTTATATTGAAAATTACATAGAGGGAAATAAGTATGTAACATATATATATATATATATATATATATATATATATATATATATATATATATATATATATATATATATATATATATATATATAAGAAAAGAGAGAGAGAGAAAGAAATGAAATTTAATGTAATATACCTGGCTGGCAATGAGAGGGTGGATCGACTGACAAAACATTGATGCTTGTCTCTATAACTCTCTTCGGCCCTTCCATACCATCAAATTTCATCGAAACAAGTACTTATGTCAAAAGCAGCTATAATACTGAAGTTAAGGGGGAAATGTAATCCAGTCTCATTCACAATTCTATTCCTATAAACTTCCCACGATAGATCTTTTGTGCAAATTTTAGAATTATAAATGAACATGACTATCTTCAAGATCATTTTTACCGGTATTCTTAACTCTCTTGATTGCCTCCTATACTCCACAGGAAAAGCTATTAATTTTAGACATTTGCCCATTTCGGCATCTCTGAGCAACATTAACTCTCCTAGACTTGAAAACTATCATAAGAAGGTTATTATGTACTGGGTTACTAGAGGGAGAAATGGCCGATGTGGTCAACTCATTATAGTAGAAAAAAACATTTATGATTATCAGGAAAATAAAACAGAAGTAGTGTAAACAAAGCTAGTATTTTACTAAAATAAAATTGTTAAAACCAACAGTTATTTTTAAATAATAAACTATCATATAATTCTCGGGTTCCCAAACTTTTTTTCTCAATAATTAATTTCAATTTACCAAGAAAAGCGGAAATTACACCTTTTGTTTTTATTATATTAAGGCTGTCCCCTTATAACTGTAAGGAGACAGCTCCTTGTTTGTTTGAGGTGATTTTATCAGAATATGACTATTATAACACAACAGATTAGAATTATTGCAATAAAAAACGAAATGTCTGCTGAAGCACTGCTCTTTTAATGAATCACCGTCGTTGCGTAAATAAATATTTTTAAATAAAAAAGTACGTAGGTACCTATAGTTTAATCTTCTCTGACTTTTTATTTCTTGTGATCCCCCATTTACAACTTGTGAACCCCTGTTTTATTTTCACGTCTACGTGGACCCCCGTGTGGTCTCTTATGGAACCCTGGCGGTCCACCTGGACCACTTTGGGAACCTATGATATACTTCCTTAAATATTACTATAATTACAGAGATTTTGATAATTCTTCAGTTTTTAAATTTACCATACATTTCTTTGAAATTTTGGTTCACTTTGTGAAGAGGGTGAATGGTAAGACATTATCAGACCATGAAATATCTGAAATTGACGTTAAAGCTCTCAAGTTCAACACTAGTATTTCTTGATTTCAGGAAATGTAAGGAGTCTGTTAAAAGCCTATTAACAGCTTTCTTCCTTTGGAATATGTAAAGTAGTGAGATAAATTCTATCAAGAGATCAATATTGCTTTGATATTCAAGAAATCTTACAAGTGGTTCTCAGTAAGAATTTTCTACTTAATATCAATATTATATATATATATATATATATATATATATATATATATATATATGTGTGTGTGTGTGTGTGTGTGTGTGTGTGTGTGTGTGTGTGTGTGTGTGTGTGTGTGTGTGTGTGTGTGTGTGTGTGTGTGTGTGTGTGTGTGTGTGTGTGTGTGTGTGTGTGTGGGTGTGTTTGTTTCAGCTTACATGTATAGTCAAATGTCTAAAAGGGGAACGTTATTAAAATTTGTGTTCTAAATGTTTTCAAGCAATTTTTACGAATTGAATTTTGCTAGTCTGTGTTTTCTAAAGGTATAACAAAATCTGTTTTGTAAAAAGATTCCAGTTAAGTACATTTAAAACCACTTTTAAAAATAAAGTATTTAAAGTTATTAACAATAATAATTTACAGATACTATTTTCATGCTGTCTTTTATATATTTCATAATGTCAAACTTTGTAAATACAAATACATAAAACGTAAAAATGTTAATACTTTCTTATGTACAAAGAAAATTTCATGCAAAATTGTCTAATGTTAAAAAATTCAGAGGTGATATATTTGCATAAATATACATAAAATAAATTAATAACTCTTTTTACACTGGCAATTTAAAGAGAGTTTCCTATGAATTCTGAAACTCACTATTCAATAAATTTATAAATTCTAAACATAATGTATTTGTAACATTGAAAAAAGCTTATAAAGAAATTTTAGAAAATACACTAACCAATTCAATTTTAAATCAAGAAAAAATTGTTATACACGATATGCATTAAATCGAAAATTATTGTTAATTTAAGTAAAAATTTAATGAAATTATATATATTAAGATGATAAATTTTTATTTTGAGAATTTTAATGTAGACTGAATATAAATGCTGTGTTAAACTTAGGAATCACTTTATATATTTGAACATATTAAAATATAGTATTGTGTTATGTAGCTGTTTTTAAAGATGAAATAAGCAAATTTATTTAAATTTTCATTTCGAAGGCATTGAGAAATTTTTATCTATCAATTTAAAAAGGAAAAACTTTATGAGAAACTTTTTTTCTCTTTTTCTTGAATCATCTTTAATGACAGTTTTTCTTACAAATCTTTATGCGTGTGCAGATCTTAAATATTCTTGCCTAAATTTATTAACTATAATTTCAAGAAAATTCTGAAAAAAATGAAAGGAAAATTTGTTTATTTCTTATAAACTTTTGTAATGTTTTCATATAATAAATGTGAATGACTATTAACTTGTCTGAATTCTCAATATTTTACATCCTTATTTTCAAAGGAAATTCGTGTTAACTTATTTAGACAAGGTTCCAGGTTCATGTACTGACTTTGAGGCTAGTTTCATCACAGTAAATATTCCAAATTTGAAAAACTATAATCATGGAGTATATTTTATCCTATATATAATTCCTTTTAAAATAAATATCTTAGGTCAGAAAAATAAAGGAAAATACGCATAATGTCTCCTAAAATGTAAACAAGTACTTGTATTCTTTGAAATATACACAAATTTTAGGGAATGTTTTTTAAACTGTAACATAAATAATAGAGTAAAATATTCCTTACGTTCTTGGAAAGTAAATAAGTGGTAGCGTCAAGGATTTTTAAACTTGGTAGAAGGGTGAGCTATAGTTAAAACCAAAAAATTCCGAAGCAAACAGTTTGGAAGTAACTTCAAAATAAATATACAGTAACTGATAGGTATTTCTCATGCCACTTCGTCGTGCAAAATATCCTAGCATGGAAATATGCTCTCCGTTTTCCTAGATGTAATGCTATCATGAATTATTCAATCCCTTCAAAGTTTACAAAACTGTGTATAGGAAGATGTGTGTAACCTCGCAACTAAAGCATTGATTCATTGTAAATACTTCCGGACTACATACAGTAAGTGACACTAATTTGACATGTCGAAATTTCGTGGGATGTCAAATTTTATACATCAGTAGGATAAAATGAACATTGTTAGTTGAAAACACTTTGATTTTGAGAATATTTGAGTCATTTTATAGCAAGTTATTTGAATATTTTTATAAAAACTCAATTTTTTACTATGGACAAAGATTAGAATTATTCAGAATCAACTGAAAATATCTCAATAAATGAAAGTGACTTTGATATTACACCATTTATATATACATAATTTAGAATTTAGACAAAATATAATATGTCATTATAAAATGCATAATTCATAAAAACACTTCTAAAAGTATTTAGAAAAGAGTTTTCATTAGATTCCAAATTGAAAAATCTTTTTATTTATTGGTTTTATAGTATATGATGCACATTTTAGAATTCATTTTCATGAAAAAATAACTTTCATACTTTGTTAACAATGATAATTATTTATAAATTAAAAAATTGTATTTTAGAACATAAATGTAGCTAAATGAAGTAATTTTATGTGTATGACATACAGTTACACAGAATAGCATTAAAATTTCAACTTTAATATGTAACAACTTAAGAAGTAAAAAAAATAACCTCTTCTGGTAGAAAATATAGTGACAAATATTTTTAATTTATTAACCAAGAATAAACTCTTAGAAATCCCAAAATTAGATTAACTGAGTCTTTATTAACTAAAAGTACTTACTGAGCATGATTTTTGTAAATTCAAACGCAGCAATGGCTAATGAAAATGAAAATCATTTTGGTCATTTTGGGTGTTTCCCTTTTATATATATATTTCCAAATTAGGTTGTCTACAATACTTTTAAAAATGCTATAAAGTAATAATGGATTCCATTTTTATAACACCAGAATTATTTTAATTGATTTAACAAATGCAATATTTCTATCAATAATTGCATTAAGTAAAACTACTGACTCAAGTGTAACAATTGGAAAGTTTATGTGTGTGCAATTGGCAATATTAGTAAATAACATAATTCTTCCTTCTAAGAATATATAAGTAAAAGTAATGCATAAAATTCCTCCCAGCTATTTCGAGGAGTTAAATTAATTTAACACCATAATGTCCCTAAAATAATCATATATTAAAATTAAAACCTAAAATTCGCATTAACAGAGCTAGTAGTAGCAGGGTTTTGGAAAGTAAGAATATTTTTGAATAGTAAGAACAGAGCTAGTAGTAGCAGGTAGCAGGGCAATAAAGTTGCAGGGTTTTGGAAGTGTAATAAAATATTCAACCTTTTCAATTTTTTCTTGTGAACATTAAATATGGCTAACTATTATGAGTATTTCAGTAAATTGACAATACTTTTTGTTTGCCTAATTTAAAATCATTTATTAAATTTGGATATTAAATATTACTCATAATTTCTCTGATTAATTTATTATTAAATTACTCTAATTAATCTATTATTTAGTTAACGTTTTCAAAACAAGCATCATGTATCGATATCAAAAAATTGAAACATAAGAAAACCCATATTTTTTTACAAAAAACAAATAAATTCTTTATTGACTGAAGAATTCTAACAAGGTAAATTATCAAATGGAATTCTCTAAAAAAATTTAATTTTTGTAGAAAAATCCAATCATTTTATCATTCTAACTTAAAAACTAAAAATATTATTTTCTAAATAATTAAACGAACAGTTTCATTAAGTCAACTTAAAAAAATGAAAAGTATTAAAATGTAGAAAAAAATACTTAATGTAATAAAGTTTAAATAAAAAATAAATTTGATAAAGATAATTTTTTAAATTAAAATTTAAAAATTATATTTTTTATTAAAACAATTTCATTTACGAGATTAGTTAGTTCTAAACAAAAGTGGGTTTAAAGCAAGTTAAATTATTTGAAAGGTAATTGAAGTATAAATGCACATAGATTTCTGATACTTTTCAATACTCATTTCATATTATGAGAAATAATACAATAGATCATAAATAGGAAAAATCAAAGTGTCCAATAAAATTAAAACCAGAGTTTTACACTAAATTTCATTTCTAAATTTCATAAATTTCAAAAACAAAGAATATTTTTAATAATATTAAATAGAAATGGACACTTACTGATCACTCATTTACAGTTACTTAAAAAAATATCACCTTAAAATAATTTGTGATTAGCCGCTAAATAATCACGAATTAAATACATGACATTGCTAAACTCTCTTGATTGTTCACAGTCAACAATCTTCTTTTTCTTCTTATGAAATAAATTTAAACCTCGAGTAAGTTTTTATCTTAAAGTTTAAAGGTGCACAAGAGATAGATAAAACTTGGTTCAACATTATTTGGGGACAAAGTATTTATGATTTAGTGAAGGTAAATTGGTAATATAACTTAAATTGGTAATATTACTTCTCAACGAATTGTTGCATAGATTGAAAAACTTCAGTTACTTTATAACAAGAAGTGATATTAATTTCAACAGAGAAAAATTATTAAAATTGCATAGTTAATAGTAAAATTTGCCATTTCTATTGAAGTAATAAACAAAATATATGAAGCTTCAGATATTTTAGGAAATGCGTGTTAAGTTTATTGAATATCGTAAGATATAATAGAGAACTCACAGAAGCACAATTACACATTAAATACAAATTAATAATAAAACACAGCATTTTTGAGAAGAAATCTCCATTCGATCCTAACCATTGATGAACAACAGAAAAATAATGGTTTTCTGTTTTTATCATACTAATAGTCTAGGTTTGTTAATTAGGTGATTTTTCTCTTATAAAAATGGAATATGGCTAATTGAAAAAAAATTTCAAAAAGTTAACTGTCATGAAACCGTCTAGTAAAAGATTTTAGACATTTCACTATCATTGCAAAGAGTTAATTTTTTTTTTTTCTTGTAAATTAAACATATCATTACATTACTGACCAAAGACTTCTCCAAGAAAAAATTGAGAAACTTAGGGTCATTATTTAAATGCACATAAAATATAGATGCTTAAAGCAAATAGACAATATTCTGCATTTATTAGATCCATATTCTCAAACTGTCTGCGTAACCCTATACTCTGTGAAACCTGAGAATATTTAACGATTTTTTTATTTTTAGGAATTTTTAAAAGTTTTTTAAAACTATTATTAGTTATTTTAATTAATAATTTAGCTTATTTTATTTTTCCACTGAACAATAAAAATAAATCCAAGTATACAAAGCCGTTCCGAGAAAAAAAACGATGGATTTTTTTTCCTCTGAAATATAGCTAAATATTTTTACATTTTCTAAAGTAATTAAATAAATAGAACGTGACACAGCTATGGTAAAATATTTTTTTCTTAACAGCAAAGAAAATGAAACATAATTGAAAGAACTTTGGATAAAGAACTTACTTTTTATTATAAACTTTATAAAATCTATCATATGATAATATTTAACAACTATTTCATACAATCAAAAATATTACAAGTATCAAAAGATAATAACTGTTATTAATTTATATCTCTGCAGAAGTAAAGTTCAATATTCATTCAAGAGCCAGATCGGATTCATTGTGGTCATAAACTAAATAACAAGGTATTGAATTTAAATTTAATATCATTCTTAAAACCTAATTCCCAACTGATATGCGAGAATAATATTACACAAACATCTAATACTCATTATATCATATTTCAAAGCGAATGCGACCAGAATTAATCTGTGACTTTCGAATTCCATTTTATCGAGAACATCTTCCTTTAAAGGGAAGTTTCGAAACAGAAAATGTAACTTTGTTCATCTCTCGGCGTTGGCAAAGCACTCTGAGAAGTCTTGGGTAGCCTTATCTGTCTGAACACAATAATTTGTAACTCTGAATTCGGACACTTGGGGTTAAAATTTCATGCATTAACGAGTATTCAGGATACTACATATGATATTCAGGAATAGGAAACTAATAGCACACCCAAGAGCGGAAATAACATATCCTATCCGCAAACTCCGTCTCCATGACAACCGAATGCTCAAGAGAAATTTGACGAGATGTATCTTGGAATCGGACATGCATTACAAAGCGCAGCTCCTCCACATTGTGAGGGATATTTTACAGCTCTCGAAGCGAGCCTTATTTCTCAAGTCATTCAAGAGCAGCTCAGTTCTAATTAAGATGATATGTAAAGGAGAAAATTGGCTTAAATTATTTGCTAATTCCTAGAAGGAATACATTTAATAATGCTAATACATTTCTTTTTAATTTGTTAAATAGGATTATTTGCTGTTTTCTGCATTTAGTATCTATTTAATGATATAAATTACATTTTCCTCATTTAAATTATTTTATCAACATATATATATTTTTTTTTATCAAAACTTCTAAATAAATTTCAGTTTTAACTTAATCTTAATACATTTCATATTTTTTCAGCATTGCTTCAGAAAATATTTTTAATAAATTAATTTTGAGCTTTAGTCTAAATAATTTCAAACTGTATTTCCTACTCAGAAATAAATTAAATGTCTTTATCATATTAGACAGAAAGTTATGTTTATTCATTCATTCATAAAATTATGATGTATTTTTCATAAGCTCTTACAATTAATTTTTAATTTCTAACAATGAACATTAATATTCAGCATTTTTATAAAAATTGTGCGCTTTTCTTTTAAAATATAATACTCAAAAATATTACTCAAGCGATTATTTAATTAATGAGATACAGTTTATTCAAATTATCCGAATACTGCACAATTCTTTAAAACAGGTTATTCATAAAACAATCTTATCTTTAATAAAATCTTAATATTAAGAAAATAATAAGGAAGTCTAAATCATCAATCATAAATTAAAATTAAAATCTATCATAATCAAAATTAAAATAAAAAATTAAGGAATAATAAGAATGTCTAGTTCATCTATCATAAATAAAACATAAACCATTATAATTACTTGCAAAAATCATGATTGTGGCGAAACTAAATTGTAACTTTTAGATCTCAAACGATGAAAAGAATGTCGAGGAGAAACTAAAAATCAGTTTTGATCAGAAGAATTTATAGAAATTTAAATTAACTCTGTACAGAGAATCTCTTTTAAAACTTTTTGAAACACATAAAAATAAATGAGCTGCAAACAAAAAATTAATATGCAATTTCAATATCCGCTTTTTATTGTATAAAGAATTATTTAAGTGTTTATAAAACGTAAAAAACAGGTCAGGCTAAACTTGAATTTAGAGTTAGCTACCAATCGTATAAGATAGCTGTGCGGGATTCGTTTGACATCGCGTAGTGGGCAGTCAAACTGCAAAAGGCCGTTGTAAGTCCTTTTGAAATATCCATTGCGTAAAATTTCTTCTGAGCGGACATTTCATAGATAGTAGGGCGTATGCATGTGTCACAAGGGAGAAACCATGAAAACTCCCAAGCAGCCATCCCAAGTGAAACATCATCCATTTCTTATTCTTCAATAGTGACTGCGATTGAACCCTGGACTTTATGATCCGAAGAGCCCTCTCATACAACTTGGCCAGATGAGCTCCATGTGTTATTGTAGATAATATAATGAATTGATTTACATTTTGTAAATTAATAAATATGCAGGTTCTCTATTATTCAGTTATCGTTAATTTATTGCACTAGTTTACTGTAGATAATTAAGCATGTTTACATTTCACAGCTCCCTTTTAAAAGCCTTTTATTAATTATTAATTTTACTGAATATTTTCCGCTTCATTTACTGTATTTGCATTCAATTAGTATATAATTTTCGAAGCTGTATGCCAAAAATAATATTTTTATTATTTTAAGTAATATATTTTGATAAATTATTTAAAGCATTAAGTTATGTGTAACAATATAACATAAAATATTTATATCAAATTATACTGCCTAATTTTTATTGTTTGGAAAAAATGGAAAGATATTTAATAACATAAAATTTGAATAATATAAATAAAATATGTATAAAAGCAGCCAATCAATGTATTCAAAAACATTCTATTTTTGTAATCCTAATATGAATGAGGAGTGAATGTATACTTTAATAAATTCATGCTATCTTTCTTTCTCTATGATATTATTTTTCAGTCTAAAACTGAAATAAAAGAATCCTTACAATTTTTTCTTGAATATTCAATGAATAAAATAAAGGAAGTATTGGGGAAACTGACGGTGACGGGCGAGATAGAATTTGAATAAAATACGAAAGCATTTCGACATTTGACTTATAACTTGACATAACGTCTCGAGAATTTGAATGTCTAGGCTTAAAAACGTCTGCTCGTGTGATTTTTCTCAGCACTTTCATGTGATCTGAAAACTGCAATATTTCTTCCCATTATTTTCTACATTCGCTGAAATCCATTCAAGTGAGAAGGAAAATATATTTCTTATTCAGTTTTTCCTTGTAGTTTTTTTGAGGTATCTTCTTTATTTTAAATATTTATATAAACATTTAGAGTCTTTATTTGCTCTTGTATATATAGAATGCTAATATCGAGGTTGTTATTTTTAGGAATTATTTTTGTATACATAAAAGTAAAGCAATAATGTTTTTGGAAAAAAAAATTATTTGAATTTATTTATTTCATATTCTTGTCACAAATTTTACTTAACCTATGTATAGTTGTAAAAATTGCATAAAAATAAGAGCTAATATTAAAAATTAATCTTCTAAATTTAAATATATCAAATCATTATTCACAGTATTTAAACTTTAAAATAATGAAGGGCATTCATCACTGTTTGATGATCATTTATAGACTGCATACAATTTAATTATAAGGTAAATAAAAATTAAAATAAAAAGATTTTCACAAACATTTTAAATCATTAACAATTACATTAATTTTTATTTATAATTGAACTTAATTTATTCCATAAATGAAAAAAACAGCAACGCAAAGAAAGTTTATAACTAAATTCTTAAATATGAAGCATAATTGCTTAATTCAGTGATAATTTACGAAACATTGTGCTTTATATATTATACTTGCAAGAAATTATTCTTAAAATGACAACATAATTATAATTTTTAAGGTTTGTAAGTAAAAAACATTAATTACATAATTAATATGTCTCCCATATTTACAAAGATTTGATTTGATTTGAGTCCTTTTGTAATAATAATGGCAATGTAATAGTACTTCGCAATACTTAAAAAACTATTTTATGATATTTAATAAAAATTTAAAAACATTTCTTTTTACTTTGAAAGCAATTTCCATTTTTTATTACTTTTTTATTAAATATTATAAAATGATTTTAATTATAACATAGAAATGTTGAATGTAGTCTTAAGTAAGATTATTTCTGTTAAGTTTTAAATTTCCTTATTTATTAATTTATTTTGTTCATAACTTTATGAGTAAATATATATATTGACCTGCTATGAAGATAAATGGAAATAATATAGCATTTTCCATTGCAAACATTTTTATAAATTTTGTGCTTTTATTACCAAAATAAAAAATACATTATTCAAAAAAAGTTTATTTTTGAATAAATTAGTAACAGCTTATTTTTATGACATATAATGAAATTTTTAAGTTATTTTAAATAAAAAAATGTGTTAAAAGGACAGTTTCATCTCACCATGCATTATGTAAATTCTAAATAGTTTTTCTACATCCTAAAAGACTAAAACATTCGATAACATTGAACTTTCCTGCTTAGATTAATCATGAACAGTTACAATACAATTTCAATTAAGAATTTTTTAAACTCTTTTCTAAATAAATTCTTTTATATTAACCTACAATATAAATTCTTGAAATGAAAATACAAATAAATTATATCTGACACAATAGGAGTTAATTTAAATTTTAAAAAGATTCATATTCTGTAGTTTTTTTATATTTTTTAAATTTTATTCTAATGTTGTATTCTACAAAAAATATTACAATTAATTTGCTGCTAATAAATATTTCGTAAGATACTTTTAATAAAAGAAAAACAGTATTAGCAAAGATGCTTCTGAAATGTGAGTTTATGGAACTATCTTAATGAAACAAATGTCTGAAAACTTATTGTAATCAATAAACTGAATAAGATGCTAATTTATGCAGAGAAATTGTTTCGTTTTAAAAAAAATGTCCCAAACTGTGCTTCAATTTGCAGATAACTATTTTAAATTCATAAAATGTATTGGGTATTTTTTTGAAAATTTACATTGTCAGAAATATGAAATATCTTATAGAAATAGAATTTAAATAACTAGTAAGCATGTTATATAGTTACTCATATTCTTATTTGATAAAACAAAGCAATGTAATAAATTCATTAATTTTGAAATTTGCTATATTATGCGAAACTAAATTAAGAATAAATTACATAAATATTTTTAATTATAAAAAAATTTCATATTTTTTAATAATAAACGCTAATATGAACTCTAAATTTGAGCAAAAATGTACACACATTATTTCTTAATAAGAAAAGTGTAATTTTTAGATAGTTTGTAATAAACAAATAAAAATAAAACGTAAAATTTTAATCATACATGATAATTGTACAATAAGAAAATGCAATTCATGTTTTTTTTATTTTAGTTAATCGTACATCTTGGAACAGTTTTTCCAAAACAAAGCTGTTAAAAACCTCCCCTTTTAGTGAGATCTATCCCTTTATCTGGACATGTCAAACGAGAAAAAATGAACAAAAAAATGACAAGCCATTTCCTCTACTGGATTTGTCAAAGAGAAAGTTCCCATCTTCAACTAACAAGACCCGAAATTGATTCGAACAACAGAAAAATTTCACTGGTAAAGAGACGGTTTTCGTCGGGCAACCCAACCTCCGCTTTTCCATTCGTTTCTGTTCTTTTTTGTTCGCCACCCTCACGTATTTGAAAGATAGATTTGAAGAATATATTGCTTTCCTCCCCCTTCTGCGGGAACGTGTATCCTGGGTTCTCCGGGGAAATATTTGCTCGCAGTCCTATCTGATTGAATGGTGTACAAAAAATAGCAAACTCTGCACATTTCGGTTTCCTGGAACTGGAGAAATGAAGACGGTTAATATTTTTATGCTTTTATATCAAAGAGCGTACGCTAGGAGTATTTAGAAGATTAAATTTGTCTTCATTCAGCATCCACATATCGAGAAAATATTTTTATGCGTTACTGTGTATTCAGGTTTCGCCATGTATTAGGTAAATCAAACATCAAAATTTTACGAAGAATGTTTCCAATTTTACGGTATAAAAAATATTTTAATAAATGCTTTGAAGATAGTTTTTTTAAAGAAATTTTATCTATACTTAAAAAAATCTAAGATTATTATTAACTGCATTAAGTGAGGACTTATTTTAAGTTAATAACATTTGTCTCTAAATTTTATGTGTTTACATAATGTTTAAAGAGAGTAATGGGAAAACAAAAATATCCATAAATGAATGGAAATACTTATAAATATGAGACACGAACAAAAAATACGGTACTAATCCACATATCACAAAATTTTCTATTATTTAAGTAAAAGTATGTGGTAATTTTCTTTGACTTTTGCATACATGGTGTCGGTAAAACATTTACTAAATGACAAATATTTCGCTTAAATGATTGATAAAAATACACATGATATATTACTTAATCAATAACAAATAGTTTGTTTTAATGAATTATGATTAAGAATAAAATTTGAAAGGGTATATATCATGAGAAAGAATTAACTATTAAAAATATAAAATTACTATCAATAATTATTTTTTATCATTTGATGAGAAAATCGCGAACAAAAATTTTAATTTCCGAGAATATTCTGTTATAAATAATGGAAGGCATCTCAAAAAATTAACTTTAAGCTTAACTAACTAAATATTGTTATTCTAAGCTTATTTTAAATTACATCACATTAATTTGATTAATTAATAGTGTACAGTCATTAGCGAATTTCTAATATTCTTAAAAAGACTTGATTGCTTTTTATATTACTGAAAAATGTTTTTTACCCACTTTTAGTGAAGTTTCAAGATTTTATTTTGAAAAAAAAAAAAGAAAAAAAAATTTTGTTAAGACTTCAACTCTGTATGAAAATATTTAGCTTCAATTTTTTTTCTATTATAAACATGAAACTTAAAATTATTTAATTTTAAATATTCTTTTATTATAGTATTAAACAAATAAATCATTTTTATTTTATATAGTATGATATTCTTCTTAAATTTTCTAATGAAAAAATACATTGGAATGCTTGATTTATCTCTTTGTATTATTAAAAATGTTACTTAAACAAAGAAAAGGACTTGAATTGGTAGACAGAAAAACGTCTAATTGTATTCAATATTCAAGAAATATTCTATTTTTCTCTTTATTTAAAAAAAACATAAATAAATGGAATTTTTTATATCCTTAAAATAAAAAATAAATGGAATTTTTTATATCCCTTAAAGGTAGTTCGGTCCAGATGATAATCCAGGATGAAAAATTCAGAGTTTGGTGATTTTTTGGTGGTTTTTCTTATGTACATGGCAACTTGATTTTTATTACGTCATATCGATGGAAACCTATTGGAATTGTGCAGAAAATTCTAAATTGGCAACCTTACTATATACGTCATCTTGTATGTCACAGTACGTCAACTAGACAACATTTCTTCATCGTCTAAAAATACATAATTTTGCATCCTTTATTATACGGCATCTGTACCGACAATTCCAAATTTATATTCATAAAATATTAAACCAAATTCATCTTTTTTTAGCATTTTGTAAAATTTTACTGTAATATATATACTGAAAATAAAAAAATTAAGTTACTGAATTTTTTAATTATAAAAATAAGAATTTTTTAGCTTATCGAGACTATTTTAATAATTTAATGGAAACAACCATTACTTTTCTTAGATATTTAAATATAAAAATTAGTTGCAGGATAATTATTTGCGTAAGTAAAGAAATAACGTTACTTAAAATATTCAAAATGTCGCCAAAAGAAATATGACATCATTAATTACATTCAATAGCATTCGTACCAGCTGTGTAATGTTTCACGTCATCGTTGCAGCAATGATTTCGATTTCTATGAACATAAATTCGCTTTGTGATTAACAAGGTAGAAAACAGATCGACTATCTAGGTATTAATGCAATCCGTGAATAGCTCGTTAATTGAGTCATTAAAGGATCTGCTTCCCTTCGAATTGAATACGTATGAAGAACTAATGTTTCTTTCATAAAAAGAATGAGAATGGCAATAAAGATAATGATATGTCTTTTATAGCGACAGAATGAATAAAAATTTATTTTTTTCTGCTTATTATCAATTTGTGTACTATACATATCAAATTTTCAATAGCTATCCATTAAATACGATACTTTTATAAATATTGTTACACAACAAAATTATACTTTGTAGTCTCACAAAAGTAAACGAATTATTTGAAATGGTATTAACAATGCATTATTACATGAATTTATTGATAAAGGAGGAAACATCTTATTATTGATATCTAATAAATTATATTTCAGATCGCATTTGCATTTGTATTAGAATATTTTCCAGCTAGATATATTTAGATTCTGAAACATTCGCGGCTTTTATTAGAACAATAAAGTTGAAATTTTGATGGATGTCAGCATTTGATAGAAATGAATTTATAATACCAAAGTATCTACAGTTAAGTCATATCATTTATGAATTAAACCAAAAATCAAAATTTTTATTTTCTAAAATTTTTATTTAACATTTAATTTTGCATAAACTTTGCCTTATTATCAGCTGTTAGGAATTAAATGCATTATCGTTTAAAATGGCCATTGAAAGATACATATTCCAGCTTTCATCATGGATAATAATATACATCTTATTTCACTGAATTAATTAATGCTAATGGACATGATTTCAATTTAAATATCATAGGAATATTTTAGCACAAAATGGGCATCTGTTTTTAAAATGTTTAAACATAATTGAATAATAATTAATAACAAATACATAGATATATTAATATTGAATTGAAAACAAAGACAGTATATGTATGTGCACAGTTTTAAAAACAGTATTTTAATGGATGATAAATGAAAAGCTTGGAATCAAATGTCTATACTTCAAAAAATATATAATGAGGAAATGCATTTTAAAAATGCAAATATATATTTGTTACATTGCATTATGTGTCGAAGTAAAATTTTCATTTTATTCACAGAAACACTATTAATTTAGTATAAAAAAACTGATTTAATATGAAATAAAGAAATCATTAATTTATTCCTTGGAAATATTAAAACTTATCTAAAAACTGAAAACTATGTTCTTACAATATGAATTTTAAAAAAATCTTAAAAATTAAAACTAAAAGCTCAATAATTTTCATTTTGGTTACATTTAGCCTAATTTTTAATCATAAAAATTTTATTGAATCATAAATTTCCTAATTTTTTAAACATTAACAACATTAAAAAATGTACATGTACGCTATTTTTTGTTTTGATTCAATAAAAATGATAAAAAAGCTTAATTTTACAAAACTAATATACATCATAATATAAATTTGATTATTAATTATTCCATAAACCATTAATGGCAAATATTGTTCAGTAAATATGAAAGTACCGATGACTTTGAGTAATAAAAATTCGTACAAAATCCTTGAATTCCTATAACTATTTTCTTTATGTAAAATATTTATATTTCGACTTTGTATAAGTATTCACGAAGAGTTAAAACATCATAAAATATGGATATTAAGATATGTCAATGCTTACAAAATTACAATATCAAGAAGTTTCAATATTTGCCAATATTTTGAAAATAACTAATTTAAATATGTTTAAAAAAATTGTGTGTAACAACTTTTTGCTTCCAAAATCATTCTATCGAATCATTTGTTGAAGGCAGTTTAATAATTTGCAAAAGTTAATAGTTTTTTTAAAATGTGTGTGTGTTCCAATTGAAATACATCGTAAAATAAAAGAATATTATAACTTACAAAATTGTGCATCCAATTTTCTAAACTAAAAAACTCAGTTTCTTTGAACTCTGCAACGATGATGATAATTTTGAATTCAATGTATCTTTAAACTAATTAAAAAAGAATAGATTTTTTATCAAATAGATATATTTAAACCTGCAATTTCAAAATATTATGACTATAATAGAAAACCACTCTTGGAAAAATTTTTCCTCCTTCAAATTTTTCTGAAAAGGAAACAGAAAAGTCTATCAAGCTGGTTTACTCAATAAATTTTATTAAATCTACAAAACTTTAAAGTTTAAAATGATACGGTACAACCAGAAACTTGGTATTTATTTTATATTTCTGACAAGATTAAAATAATATTATTTAAAATTTATTTGTTGCACAGTTTCTAAGAAATTTTAAAATAATTTTTAAAATAAATTCATTTGCAAAAATCCTTATCATCTTAATTCTTAATATATCACTGCCTCTCAATGCGGTATAAAAAATAAATGCAATTAAAACATCAACGCAGTTTACTTTTGAAAATAACTTTTTGAAATTTGTCTAAATTTCATTCAAGATTATTAAATAGTTACTTCCAAATTATTTAAGAATTTATAGTATTTATGATTTAATTTTCATTTTTAATAAATTTAATATGCACTTATTACAATGAAATGCAAAATATTTCAGTAAAAAGTTACAGAAACAATCTATCTTCCAAATATCACGCTAGAATTATTACTCTTCTCATTTCATCAATTTTATTCAGTTGCACCGCCTCTAAAAGCGAGAATGGAATCTGAATAATGCATTGTCTGTCGAATTCTAAATAACTTCGGTGAAATTAGAAAGACAGATCCTCTACTTCTCACCATAACATTCACGACGGGAAATAACCCTTTCCTCCAAGCACTTTAAACTTGGAAACACAATCCTCCTGCACATTTTCTATCAGTCCTCTCCGAGTTGGCGGATAGTTGTGGTCACGCCAGACCACCGCCAAGGGGCTAATCCCCACATTTAACTCCCCACCCTCTTCCAATGCTGATGTACCTGGGGACTAACTCATTATTCTAATCCAAAGCAACGACTGCAGAGTCATTACAGTGGCTTGCGTGTCCACCAACTGTGTTTCGAAACACTTAGGTGCGGATCTCCTTTTATCTTCCCTCAATGCAAACGTGTCTAAACATGATTGCTCCGTCGTCTTAGGTGCGAGTAGAATTGCATCTCAATCTCTATGCACACGGCCGTAAGCCTACTTAATAAGGCAAAGTTGGTCAAGCAAAATATTAATTTCTTTCAAATTATTTGGGTCATAAAAATGAAATCGCGAAATGATTTTGTGTGTGTTAAACAAGCGTATTTATTTGATGTACAATAAAATTTACTTACGCATATTAATCTTTAAACTAGCTTAAAATTTAAAAATCTTTAAATTTATAAAAATCTGATCCTTGGAAGCGACTAGACATTAAATATATAAGCAGTTTAAATAAACATTTTCAAACGAATTCTCAACTAGTTATTACATTTTTAAATCAAAATCACTATTCGTAAGAAGCAATGTAACATATTCAGTATAATTTCTAAATAATATATATATATATATATATATATATATATATATATATATATATATATATATATATATATATATATATATATATATATATATATATATATATATATATATATATATATATATATATATATATATATATATATATATCAAATATGTATATATCATATATCATACACCATATAGTTCAAATTTTTGTATCAGTGCAATTTATATATTGAGATTTTACTTAAAACTCAAAATTTGAGCAAAGAATAAGTTTCCAGAATAATTTGAATAAAAATATAAAAATCTAGAGTTCCTCAAGTTTTTTCCTCTTATATTCTCAATAAATTGGTTACCGATTCGGTGAGAAAGATAAGAATCGCGCTCCAAAGCACTGACCTTAAGAAAATGCTAACAAGTTTATTGCTTTTCGGAAATTCCAACCACGTCATTTTATTTTACCCTGGTATTACTTTTGATATCTTACAAAAGCGGAAGCAAGGCAAGAAAAATTGCAAGAAAACGAAAAAATGTACTTTTTTCCTTGATAATATTGAAAATAGAAAGCAGTAGGAAATTCTCGGCTTGGGTTCTACTTCCGACTTAGAGTTCCAAGTCCTTTTTCGAATGTTTTCGATCTTTTTTTCTCCTCCTCTTACTCTCTTTTCGGTTTATCATTACATTTTACCACTTTTCTTTGTGGGGCAGTGTCGGTATCTTTTCCGTCCACACACACAGCATTCTTCACGGTTTTCTTTCATTTTTTCCCTATTCTCTATCGATCTTAGGGGTGGAAGCGAAAGTTTTCTTCTCCACACTCCCTCTCAGCGAGACATGGAGTTAACACTATTTTTGTTGTCTACCTTGGGAAATTTTTTCTTCCTTTTTATCATCCTTTGCTTTTGATAAACTTTGACCAAAAGAAAATTTGGAAATATTTTCTCTACAGATTTATACCGATGTATGGATTAAGCTATGTTATGATGTGCCCCCATAAGTTCCGCAGTTTATATGATTTCTCCTCTAAACAACACTAGAAATATTATTACAATTAGATAATTTAGACAAATATAAATGTAAATATTAAACTCATTAATAATTATTTTCAGGATTATTCAAAATTTTTAAACGAAGAAGTGGTCACAATCATTGTTTCGTATTAAAATATTTTACGATCGATTCATAAATATGTTTAGTATTTTATCTATTTGCAATGTACTTTAGATGAGAATGTCTATTCGATTCATATATGGAGACACAGGAAAGTTAAGGAAATTCTAAATCTTAATCTCAAGAAGAATGTATATAAATATTAAAAATCTCAACGTTTTCCATTTGATATTTTGAGATTATTATCCAGCAAACTTACTAAAGATTTAAAGACTTCAGATTGTTGTTATCATTTATTTACATAAAATCATACAATACTTAAAAGTGACAATAAAATATGATCTTAAAAATCTTTATTCTATTACTCCCTGTTTTCATGAATATTTTTATTAATGAATCGCAACAAATGAAATGAACATTTTAAATGAAATATTAATTTATTTTATGCTAAAAACAATATTCACGTGAGAATAATTAAATATATCTGTTTTGGTAGTTCGCTTTCTTCAACCAGTTTGTGCAATGATAAGTATTTTAGAATTTTCTAGATGATATAAAAGATTAATAAAAAGAAAATGAAATTACCTTACTGTTTATAATTGGTTCTAGAATGACTAGAATACATTATTTAGGGATGAGATGTGCTCTCTATTAAATATCAAAATTTGTGTCACTTTGAATAACAATGGATGAATGTACGATTAATAAAGAAAACGGCCATAATATAAAAAATCTCTTAAAAAATCCAATTTAATTACTTCAATGAAGCATATTTTAGGAGTTCGAGTATCAAAACTTATGAAATAATCCATAAGTGTGATTTTGAATACATAATTTAAACTGCATGTAGTTTTGTGTGAATTTCACTTACTATCTTAAAATTGAAATGTTGTTTACCTATCTTTCGACGATCACTTTTTGCACACGATAGTTAATTCGGCAGGACTTCACAGTTTAAAGTTGAATCTGAACTTTAATAAACGTTAATATCGGAAGTGAATGCGCTTAAACCCACTAGTTGAGGAACTAGAGACCAGTTCCCAAACTGTTCTTGAGTAAGTTCGATTATTAAAAAACGAAATATTTTTTCTATAATTATAGATATGTATTTTCAAATCAGAGGAAATGCCAAAATATGAATTGGTGAAGCACAGTATAAATACCACCATTTAGAAATTTGTTATAAACTTCCATGCATCAATTTATTTCGCTAAAGCTAAATATTAAAATTTTGACTAAATGATATCACTTTTTTCCATTTCCCATCAAAATAAAAATCTAGAATAATAGGTCAACCTTGCAGAAAGCTATATTTGATAACATGGAGATAATTAGGATTATTTTCTAGAATTTAAATACAATTTAGCATACTTGTAAAGAAATTAGTGAAAATAAAAGAGATATCTGTATAATTTACTTTTCTTAAAAGATTGAAACCATATACTTATGCAGAATTAATACATAATTTTTTAATAATTGTATCTTTAAGTATGCTTAATTTCATTATAATTTTTCTTTCCTCAAAACATTAAATATTGCTTATGACAATCCCTTCTTATATCAACCCAATAATGATTTTTTATACATTCAACATAAAAAATTACTAGTCTTCATTAGATTGGAAGACTAAATCTATAAAATTTGGAACCTTATCACAAGAATGATATATTAATTTATACGCTGAGAATTGAGTGATGACTAAATTTTTATTTCAAAAGTTCATAGTATAGTTTGACCTCTAACTACATGAATTAAAATATATCAAAAATTAACAGTTACGAAGAATAGTGGATAGAGTATTTGTGATATTTCTCGCAAATGTAGACAAGGATCAATATACCTTTTTAACTTGCTTATGTTTTCTGAACTAGTAATTAAACTTTCGGATGAACCCCTGATTCCAGATTTCATAATTTTAACAGCTGCAATTTATCTTATCATCTTCGGTGATATTATCGAAAACAATACATTGTTATTGCATTACTTTGCGATTACTGTTTTATTTTTCACTCTAGGTTTTAATTTTTATTAAATAATTTTTTAGCTGTAAAATATATAAAATGAGATATTTAACGGCATTCACATTTTTTATAAATAAATAGTAATGTAGATTTTAAAAATTTGATACTCATTTAGTTAATTTTTTACTATAAACGTTTTTAAATAGTTAAATTTAAAGCAAAAAAAGTAGATTATATCAATTGAAATAGGTTTTATTCCTAAATAATATGTGTGCATTTCTTTTGAGAACAAAAATCCTTTATGTCATGGAATCTTTGCAATGAACTTGGTATAAGCATGTAAATTGTGTGATCGTAATCTTCACTTCAAACTTTTTCATAAACGTGTATGGGTTTTTGTAGTGCAAGATTATTTATCTAATAACCTTGAATTTAGGAGAATGTTCTAGCTATCAATTTCACTCTAAGAGGACTTTGTTAGAGGAAGATATGTATTAAAATAGTACTTAAAAAACGAAAAAATATTTTAAACCCTATTCAAAACTTATATTATTATGAAAATTTCACTTGAAATAGAAAAAATTCGTGTATATTTATCAAGTTTACGAAAATAATAATTCTCAATTTATTAAAATATCAATGATTTATAAGAAACGAAAATAAATTATAGGATTGCTCCTGAAATAATGACATAGTGAAATAATTTAATATTTCATAAGACAAAATCAATAGATTTTAAACCCTACCAAGCATTGTGCACTTGATTTTTAGGGGCATTGATTGTGTTAGCAAGTGAATGGAAGCAAATTATCTTGAATTCCCATCCAGTGACATTGTCTGATAATTGTTTGTCGAATAATAGATAAGACTTCGGGAATATTGCGAGAGAAATACCTTAGTCATAATTCACATTTCTATTCAGAAAAGGATGGAACGAAGGAGAAAATTGCGATGAAGTCACGTATTTTAAATCGATGCATTGATTAGTTGCAGTCAGTCACTGGGAGAAGTTTGTATAATTACTTGGAATTCTCACCATTTCCTTTCTCCAGACGTATAATGATGTGCCTGCAAGAGCACTCCTCTTCATTCAACATTTAATTAAACTTTCACACCAGACACAAGGACGTCTGCTTTCGACAGCCACTTCCGACGCGACATACAACTGTTATCCTAAGGGAGGACTTTGGCCCGAGTCCTTCATAGCGTCATTGTTATGAACCGATTAGATGCAACCTTCGAGAATATTTCATACCACCCGAAAGATAACTGGGTTGACGGAATTACCACTTCCGATAGAAAAGCATATTGTTAGCCTGCTCGTTTTCATTTACCGAGTCAAAGTTCTTGGAAAAGTTGTTGTTGTGATTATATGAAAGAACCTCTGATAGTATATTCAAAATGATTTTCTGTTGAAATGTACCTTTTATATTACCTTCTTAGGAGAAAGATACACAATCGTAGTCACTGTATTCGTTATTAAATTCAATGGTTATGATAGAATCATGAATATTTTACTAATTCATAGAAGCAATAGAAAGTTCAAAATGTGGCTCTTGAATAATATCTCAATTAATACTGCATAGACACTAATCAATTTAAATTCAACAATAAATTTTATATGAAAAAATTTGTGATAAAGCTATTTCTCTGATAACTTCTTGTCATAAGAAGATTCAACTAGTCCCAACTATGCTGGTAACATACATTTTGAATCTGAGTTTGATGAGTCATTGCATGGTTGGAAAATGGTTATTCAGAGCAGTAATGTCATGGAGCCATGGAAGAAAAAATAAATGATAATAGGATGTACTGATTTTATAACTGATTTATTTATTATTTTCGTTCACAATTAGAAATTAGCAAAGATAGAAATATTGCTTTAGACCTATTCCGTAAAGCTTAATCCCATAAAATGAAATGTAAGATTGTTTATGTAAAAAATATAAGAAAATAAACATGAATTTATTTAGTCTTGTCATCAATTCATAGTAAAGTATGACTGTCTATAAAGATGAATCCATATTTAATCTAAGCACTGGCAGCGAGATAGTGTCTCGACTGAGGTAAAGCAATTTTTACCTTACCTTTTGTGTTTCCTGATGAAGTTGTAACTTAACAATTTTTATTTATTTTACTTTTGAAGTAATGGTAACTGTTTTGTTATATAGTTTAGAAAAAATATTGTTTTCAACCTCTAATTTATTTTTAAAAACCTGCCTATGCCGCTTAATCTATTTTTTTTAATAATTGCCATGCTATAATATAGTCACAAGATATAGATTTTCATAAAAGGAAAATAGCAATGAAGATTTTGTATAAAATAATGCAAAATCATATGAAGAATAATTAATTATAAAAATGTGAAAATAAAATATAAAAATATATGAATATAGATTTTGTAAACTTTATTAAGTGAGTTTTAATAATGTTTTATTAAAAAATAATTACTATTCATATAAATTTTATTTAAAAAACTTAAATACATAAATCCCATTTTTGGAAACAGTTAAGTAAATTTAAGAATTTCAGTTGCTTAAAGAGTACAATATGCGAATTCTCCCTCTCTCTATCTCTCTTTTTTTCTCTCTCTCTCTCTCTCTCTCTCTCTCTGTTTCCATACAAATTTTAAATCTTCATGAAGAATTGAAATGCAACGTATTTGTCCAATTAATTTTCAACAGGACAAGATTTGTGACTTGATAGATACTACTATCTTGATAAATTCGGTCTAAAATCTTTTAATGAATATTTGTGTGGATATTAGCGATGCATACCTAAATTGTGATTTAGATATGGATCCCTAATATATTTTTAATTCGAATTGAAAGGTTACTTGAGAATATATGGAAACTATATATATATCTGTTTATATGCAATTTTCTGTGTTAGAATTCTTTCTTTCTTTCCATTTAATTGTCCAATTTAATGTGGCTTGATAATACTTTGTATTTCTGATTAATCAGTCCTTTAAAGAGTATCTACTTTTTTTAATTTTGTAAATATTTGGGTTGACAATATACTGAATTCAAATAACAAACAACTGTCGACGAGGGAAAATCTTAAAAAATAAAATTTTAGGTATCACTGAAGAGATATGCTACATAAACAGTAAGATCAACAGCTTTATATTTTGTTCAAAATTTATTCCCAAGCAAATAGATTGATAACAAAAAAATAATTCCACACACATTGCAAAACAACTCACTTCATTACATTTTTAACTTATTTATGTGTGTAAAATGTTTACAAATGCTTAAACTTAACTATATGTGAAATACCGAAATATGTACACATTCCGATTTTCACACACACACACACACACACACACACACACACACACACACACACACACACACACACACACACACACACACACAGCTAAATTTAACCTAACAGTTTATAATATTAATTATATATTAAATTCTGAAACAGCTCAAAGAGTCTTTTATGGTTCATCATTTTTCCTTGATTCAGCTGTCTGACCTTGAGAGTCACTCCCCTTGCTTTTTGTTAACGCAGCTGCAATGCATGTATTTACAAGCATCATCAAATGAGCTCATATTTTTTTTAATTAAGTTCATCTTAATAACATCTTTTTTATCAGACTCTTTTAATCGCATATATCTTAAAGTAGATTTCAAAAAAGTTTACAAAGACTGCTATTAATATTTACATATTTGATGAAATTTTTCAAAAATTATTCATCTTTTAATTTTAATACTAAACTACATTGGAAGTTTTACCTTCATAAAAGAACCATGAATGACTAAAAAATTCTTGAAGTTTTTATATATAGTACAATAATTAAAGTAGAATTTTCTTCTGTATTCTTCATTTATCAAATTACTAATCATCATTTTTAGATGAAAAGTAACAGTCAAAACTCAAAGAACATGTCTTATATTAATATTAATTATTCCTGATACAGAAAAAACATCAAAATTTTAAAGCTTTACAGTTTTTTTTCTAATTTCGTTAAGAAAATTAAGTCATTAAATTCGTTGATAAAGACAAAGGTTAATATTATTTCAAAAGTTGTGTTTTGTGTCATCATATGCTAACTGCAAATTTCACACATGAACATATGGTTCTTCGATTTTTTTTTTGGATATTAATTTAAAATTCAATTTTTTTTAGTTTTATGATGAGTTTCTTCATCATTATGTAAGTTGAAATTCAAATTAAGAATTTCTATTCTCGTCCGATCTCAGGAAATTGAATCAATTTAAAGCTGAAATAACTTTAAAAATATAGAATTTAATTTCACAAATTCTCAAATATTTGAAAAGTTAAAATCGTGAATTTTGGACTTGTTTCCGTTACTTGATATTTTTGACTTTTTATTCACAAAGACATCATCGGATATTTGAGAGATTTTAAAAAAATATTAATTAGTAATTTGAACTTTACCTTTTAAAACAATTTTTTTGTATTCGGATGAAATATTTTTGATTGGTAGTCAAACATTATTTAAGTTCAACTTCTGCAGCATAAATTTCTAAATCTGGAACATCTTTAATTAAATACTAGTTATACTTTTTAGAAATTTCCTTGCTGTCTGTAATATTTGGAATGTATGCAACAATCATTATAGCAATTTTAGATTAAAAGTCATATAGAAATTTAAAAAGCTGACATGAAATTTATTTAAAATTAAGTTTTGATAAAAAACAAAGTATTTTGTATTTATTGTTGTGACGCATATTTAATTGAATATAAAAAAAATTTCATAATGTCAAAATAAGTATAAATAATTTTATTTGTGGTTTCATTCATTAATTTACATTTTAAACAATAAATCTATAATGCTGATCACTTAAAAACTCAAAATGAAAGCTAAAATTACTGCAAGTTATTAGCATTCTGATATTCTCTTATAGCTTTACCGAGTTCAATTTAAATTTAGAGCGCAGAAGTAGGCTATATTTTGAAATGTTATGTTAAATTTGCAATTAGCCTATATGGGATTAAACTTGCATATTTTTCTTTAAATAAAACTGCTATATAGTTTGCCATACACTAAAATATGTTGTCTAAAATACTTAAAAATAAATTGTGCTAAAAAGCAAAATGCACATTTATAAAAGCGGTACTTATACAAGGTACTTATCAGGTTTCAACGCCTACATATTCAGAAATAATTGTATAACAATATTAGGCACTATTTCTAGTATCTAATGAAAATAAAGTGTTTTCAAATTTTGTTCATTTCAAAGCCGGTTGAATTATTGTTGATCAGGAAACAAAATGATGATGGTTAGCAAAATAAGGACTAACCAACAAAAAGTAATTTGTGTATTTCATTCTTTAAGTTATTTCTAAAATCTCTTGGTGATACAATTAGTAATTCCTTGTGGAGATGTTTACATACGTCATTGTTTTCAAATAACCAAAGTCAATGTTTTCAAATAACATTAATGTCACTGATGTTTTGTATCACTGATGGTCTGGCGAACATTGATAAGGACAAGCTACTAAGCCTATGATTCCAATTTTACCACATAAATATTTGCCTTGTAATTAGAAATACAAATCATTTGTAATCATATGTGATAAATTCGATAATGTATTTTTCTAAATAAGGAATCAATTACTTTTTTTTAAACTTTTTTTCATTTCACATTATAAAATAATGTATAAATAAAACAATAATAAATTAATACTTGAGAAGTATAGCTATTCTAAATCCAATTGGGAAACAATCCTGAGTTTGCAATAAAAAATAATTGTTTCCCAAATAAATTTGCATTAATGATTGTCCAGAAAAAAAGGGGAAACTTTTGCATTTACCAAAAAAAGGATGATTTTAAGTATATTTAAAACAAATATTTATCACCTGAAATGACATAACTTTTTTGTAATTGTATTTCTTCCAATAGATTGCCTAGACAGGAATGAATTCTGGCTGCTACTGTAAAATTCTATAAATTAGTGTGAATTTCTGAGGTTCTCATAAACTGCTTTGCAATTTTCCATTTAAACTGAAATTACGTGCGTACGTATAATTTTCAATTTCGAATACCGTGTGATTTCAGATAAGCATTTCTATTCCATTATTAAAATTGCATTTGCATTTCATTAATACAATTTGTCATCTATTTTAATTTCGGAGCCAAAATTTTTCTTTTCTACAATACATTTTTAAGAGCAGTTTTTATAAATGCTTAAAATGAGAGAGTTTGAAAATTTTTATTTTGTAATTATATATATATAAGTAAAAAATCTTTATCTTAAAATGTACTCTACAGAAATTTCTACATTTACTTTGCATTGAATTCTTGTATTCAGTGTTTAATGAAAAATCCAACCTAACACTAGTTTTAATACTTCATATCATTTATTCTTTCAGTTACTGTTCCTATTAGGTAATTAAAACTAATTTGTATTAATATTTTTTACAAATTCTGATATAACTTTTATAAAAAGGAATTTTTTAATATAAAATAGAAAATGCAGTAAAACTCTGAACAAACAAACATTGATTGCAACTAATATTACATTAAATATTTTAAAACAGCTAAATTCATTTCATTAATTGAATTGTCACTGATAGTAAAAGTGAAATAGTTGCAGTAAAAGTTAAACAATATTATAAATGTGTAATTAAAAAAACAAAGATACACAAAATTTGGCATTTTTTACAAAGTTAATTCGTTAAAAAATTCTTCAAAATTTTTACAAAAATATCAGTATAAAATTGAATAAATTTTTAAATATATAACTAAAAAAATTAAAATTTTTGAATATACATAATTTGGATGTATTATGTGTGGACAAAATATATTAAACAAACATATTGAAATTTTCACCTTACATAGCAAAGGTAAGGTTTATAATTAATAAATTATTTTTTGTTATTTACATCTTTAATCAAATTTAGAGTTGTCACTTTTTCTACAAACTTTCTGTTGCAGTAAAAACAATTTGCCTACAATATATTAGTTAACATTAATAATTTAAGTTATTTAAAATCAGACTTATTTTATGAACTTTTTAAAAAGTAAAAACGAAACTAATATTAAAATAAGTTAAAATTTTAATTCGCGATATTTAATTTTTTTACAAAGAATAAAATATGGAATGTAATTGAAAGTATCAAGATGTAATCGAAAGTAGTAAATTATCATTATTGAAAAATATTTTTAACACTAAATTTCTATTTGCATAAAAGTCAATAGAGATACTTAAAATTCTCATTTAATCATTAGTTTGCATTCCATGTTAATTACAATGGATTTTGTTTTTACCTCTTTTTAATATAACTGCAGTTTCATATAATTCTCTTGTTTGAAGATTTATGCATACAAAGATAAATTAAATTTATATTAAAATATAAATAGATTTTGTCATTATTTAAATGAATAAATTTTATTATATTTGTTCTAAATTTTTTCACAAAAATTTCCGGGAAATATTGCTTATCTAGATAAAACAATTTTTAAAGTACCTTTAATTTCTTATTATTAATTCACATTCATGTCACAGTTAATTGCTTTAATATTATTTTAAAGGGTAAAAGACTTTTAACTAATTAATAAGTGCTTATTTGCATTTTTTCTTTTAGTATTAGTTCATCCTTCTCTTGAATCCTAAAAATATAAATATTAACTTCAAATTCAAAACTGCAAGTTTTAAAGCTATATATGATTGCATATAAAGTCATTGATTTTAAAAATGAATGTTAAAAGACTGAAGTTATGCAGTAGAATTTCCCAAATTCATTGTAAATAAATTTTTTAAACACTTTTGTATTGTCTTTCAAAATAATTTTTATGACCTATATAAAAAAGTTCCTATATGAAGTAAAATGTAAATTTTTCAAGTCATCTTATTGCATTTTGAAATGAAACACTCAACGCATCTTATAATTTTCAGTAATAAGTGGTTTAATTTGAAGCAAAAATTTTATAATTCTTAATAATTTAGCATAATTAGATAATTAAATTAATTATATCTGGTATCATGTGTGTGTGATATAGCTTATACATAAATTTAAAGATTATAGGGACAAGTAATATGAGGAATAAATTAAAGTGGAATAAGAGCTTAGTAATGAAGCATTTATCTTCTGAGGATCTTGGTAAGTTTTAAGAAAATTACCCATCACACTCATGAGTTAGATAGAAAATTCGGATGTAGATATGATGCCAATTTAGAATTTTCAGGAAACAGCTTTTAGTTGAATTAGCTGTCGTATTATAAAAAAGAGCTGTAGAGGGACAAACAAACCAACTACACTCATGTCCATAAATTGAGGATAATGCAAATTCAAGCAAAAAAAGAGACAGAAGCAAAACAAATGTGACTTATTTGTATAAAGTCTGTTTAATAAACAAAAGGTAAAGGGCAAAAGAGATGCGATATGTTTGACATCATTTATAAAAACTGCGATTTTTACTCCCTGGAACAAATTTTAAAAGAACCTATTTACAAAAACCATTATAACATGGATGGTATAGTGGTTAATTCATAGTAGGCCCCCAGACGATGCAATACAGGCCGTTCAACGCCTAAGCATGCTGAGTATCAAATTATCGATCTGATCTTGGGGAATAATATACCACTCATCAAGCAATGCTCTCCGAAGTTCCGGTAGACATGTGGGAGAGGTTGATGGGCTGCAATTCGTCGGCCAAGCATGTCCCACACATACTCTATTGGATTCAAGTCCGGTGGGTCAGCTGGCCAGTCCATACAGGTGATATTCTCCGATTGAAGGCAGGCGTCTACAATGCTTGCACCGTGAAGACGGCCGTTGTCATCCATAAGCAGAAATTCTGCGCCCACGGCGCCCCGAAACAAACGTCAGAATAATTCCTATCCAAATAGCAATCCAGCACCACCATAGCGGTGTCGTTCAATGGTGTTCGCTTGTGAACAATTTTACTTCTTTGTAATGGGTACCTGAGTTTCTCCAGTCCTGCGAGAATCAGACTGAAAATTAAACATGAACTCGTCGGAAAACATCACACAAGACCACTGTTACAGTGTCCACAATAAATGCTCTCTAGTCCAGGATACCCGTGGCGACGATGAGTTGCGGTAAGTGGAACACATCTGACAGGCCTACGAGCATATAAGCGAATGTGCCCTAAGCGTCTATACACGGTCTGCCTTGAAACTGTCATACCGGTAACTGAAGAGAGCTGATGAGACAGGTCTGCTGCTGTGCTTCATCTGTTTCTTTTGGCAGTAACTGCAAAATTCCGGTCCTCATTCAGCATTGTAACTCGGGGGTGACTTGTGCTTCATCGTCTTCTCACATTACCCGCATCTTGGAACCATTTCTAAAGCCTGGAGATGACACTAAGGGTGATTCCAAGTTCATCGAATACTTCCAACTGGATACGTTCACGTTCCAGACGGGTGATAATTCTACCATGTAAAACATCATCCAAATGCTTCCTTTGTGTCATAACTATACTGTTAATATATTGAAGAGCTTTTAAAGCGCTTGTGAACAATTTTACTTCTTTGCAACCATTCCTTATATACTCCTCTCTTACACTCTCGTCATTGTGACGTACTATCGGCGTCATCTGGTGGTTTCTTGTAGTTCGCATATTATTCTTCAGGATGTGTGTGATAATTCTAGACATGTGAAATTTTTATTTTGGAGTTCAATTTCCTGTGTGATTCTGAGTTATCCTTAATTTATGGACATGAGTATCATATATATATATATATATATATATATATATATATATATATATATATATATATATATATATATATATATATATATATATATATAATATATATATATAAATGAATATATTAATGACAAATTAAGGTAAATTTAGAATATAGATACATTAACATTAATGTTTTATTTAGAAATAACCTAAAGTAAGCACATTACGTTTAGTTAAATTATTGCATGTAATAAATATTAAGAAAACATTTAGTTCTGTTCTGTGTGCTTATATAAAATAAACTACATATAATCACTTACATTAGAGTTTACTTATATTCTCAATATTAGATGGAAAAAATTTCAAATTAAAATACTGTTTGAAAAATGGTAAAATCTAGCTTTAATGGAGAAAAAATTAAGTATTGCACATTTTCTTGGAATACTTGATCTATTAAGCATTTTTAGGTACAAAATAAAAAAAAATTGCATGATATATTAAATTATAGAATTTATGTTAATGGTTTCATACCAGGAAGTCAATTTCAAATTATCATAAAAATAGTCGTAATTATATTTAATGACTCCCTTTAAATATATAATTGATGAAATATGAAAGGAATAAATGAGTTGTATTTCTACATTTTACAGAAAATTTTCTCCCCTAATATTAAAATAATTTGTAAGGAATATGTATCACATTAATTATTTAAAACCATTAAATGATTTAATAATATTTTCAACATGGGATTTTTAAAAAGGTGCACATTTAAGGTTTTATATTGTCAAATTTTTCTTCCATAGTGTGGCTGAGAAAGAGGGCTATTAAGTATGGACTTTGTCTGATGTTGGTGGTTCGAATTAATAAATAGGTTGGTGGTGTTTAACGGATTAAGCTGCATGAAATATCACTATAGATTATTCTAAACTTAAATTTGAGTTTGCTGAAATCTAGTGGGTTAAAGTGTTCTCATGAATAGATTTTGCTCTTCTACACCAGACTCAAGAAAACATAATCGTTCTGAAGAAGATCACGAATCTTTATAAAGTTTTATGTGGTATCTTATGGTATGGAAGGTACTAGGTTAAATTATGGCCACGATACTTGATCATGGTGCTAAATTACCAGGGATTTGTTAGTGTTAAGCAGCTTATATTCCGTTCGCACTGCGCTTTTGAACCGTTTAAGTCACAACAAAATTTTTTTGTGGTGGCAACATGTGATTTGAGTTAGTTCGAATCAATTAATTTTTATAAAATTCGAA
The DNA here is from genome assembly GCA_037975125.1 of Latrodectus hesperus. NCBI lineage: Eukaryota > Metazoa > Arthropoda > Arachnida > Araneae > Theridiidae > Latrodectus > Latrodectus hesperus. Next base: position 52,563,599 of record CM075853.1, on the reverse strand, counting down.
CTGTAAGATACAAATACGTAGTAATTGATTACGTCCATTTTATTTTATACTATTGTTACTAGTCTTTGTTAATACGAGATAGTAACAGCAGATAAAAATAAGTGAAGCAAAATTTATAAAAAAATTAGGAAATAGAATTGATTCTAAAAATATTGACTAAGCATCACAAAATTACATTTATTTTGAAAAGAAATATATTTTTAAATGTCATTCTCCCAAATCCGATTCATAGTTTGAATTGTCTTAATTTTAGTTATTATTAATTTATTTAAAAAATACCCCAATGAAATTTAAAGAATATAAATGTAATTTAAAATTTCAGTGAAAAATAAATAAACATCAAAGCCTAAACTATTGTTTTTAAATCAGTTTCAAGTGTAAGGCAGTGCAAGTCCTATTTTTATGTGGCTATGCTTAATTTAGATCAAATTTAACGTTAAATTTATTTTAAAAGTTTTAGTGCGAATTAGATAATATCAATCTACAAGCATTGGCAACCGAAAACGTATCCCATTACCTATATAACCTTAAATTACATTGAAATGGAATTATGGTACAAAATATTTTTAGCGAGTTTGATTGTAGAATTATAATTATTCAGGCAGAAAAATTATGAGCGAATAACTTACAATTTGTCAATTCAATTTATAGGTATTACAAATCCATCTTTTTCTTCTTAAACCATAGACAATATTCATAAATTACCGAATTTTTGCTAAAAATTCGGTAATGATTAAATGAATTAAGTGGAATAAAAGTTCAAATTTATTCCTAGTTAGTTAGAAAGCGCTTATTACAATTGTAATGAAAAATCTTTAAATTTAATATGTGTAATTAGTTTCGTTCAACTTATAAATATAAATTTTACTTATTCTAACTTTAAAAATCATTGAAAATTTAGTATAAATTAAATTTCAAGAAACACATGCAAGCATTTTAGGTGTTTGTATGTATTGCCTAGTAAATTCATTTTGTAAATTATCCAGCAAAATTTAAGACTAAAGTACAGCAATATTTTATGTCAATATATAAAAATATCGATATTTTCATTCTTCCGTAAGATAAGTGTATTTAAAGCATAAATTAAATGAAGCTATGTATGTATATTTGTATTATATTTCATTGTTGAAATATTAAGCGAAAAAGTGTTTACTACACATTCCTTGAATTTTAAGTTTCGAAATAGATTACACTAATTTGTCAAAAATGTGTTTCCTGCTCCACATTTTTTAATTTTTAACTCCTCCTTTTAAGTATGAATTATTTTCAATGTTTGTGCTAACATGTGTTACTTAAGGAAATCTCATACGAATTAAAGTTTCAAAGCTATTTTGTTCATTTATCAGTTCGCTTAGGAAAGGAAGAATATGAAAAATTGCAAGTGGAATGTAAATTTAATTAAAATTTATTTCTCATGTTAACATAAATGAACTTTTCTGTCATAAATTACGTTTAATCTTTCAGTAAATTTATTCCCTTCGGGATTCTCCAAGTGCTTATAAATATTTCACTCAATTTCAGGAGGCTATACTTAACAAATGTAATGAACTTTATGTTCCGATCTTTTGAAAAGAATAATTTGCCTAATTAGAACAATGTCAATAAATTTAGTAATCAAAAATTCATAAAGACTGTGATGCTACACAAACTTTAGTACATTAACAACTAAAATAACAAATCTGATAATTTATTAAATCGTGTGTGTGTATTTACTTAGCTTAAAAAAATTAACTTAAATAAATACACAAGGTTTCATAACTTTTTAAGAATAATTAAGTTCTGTAATTAAATTAAATTAAAATGATTAAATTTCTTTCTTTATGGTTAAATAATTTTATATAATAATTGCAGTATATAATAGATATTTCATTAATCCTAGTTTACTTTCTCTTAGAATAAAAGATAATATTCATATGAACATTATAAATTCCTAAAATATATAATTATACTTTTAAAATTTTCATAAAAGTTTATAATTTGTATGAAGTTACTCAAATTTATTGGAAATATTTTATTAAAAAGAAAGATTATAACTAATAATTTTAATTAATAGGAATTTGTTTTACTAGCTGTATCATTTTGCTGCTAGAGCAAGGACATTTTATGAAATTAAGTAGTTTTAAAAGTATTAATTGCAAAGATTACAACATTATGTAAATAATAAATATTTACAAGAAAATAAGAAAATATTATTAATAATAATTAAAAATTAAGTACATGATATTATGAAGAAAAAAGAAGATTATATAATCAAAATAATTCAGAGGCTATGATAGCATCATTGAGAAAAGCGTCTTGCTTAATCACACTAGAAGAGATAGGTTTTATACCTGACCAAGACAAAGATTGATCTAACTTAGTAATGGCTGGATGTAGTCGTAATGTTCCTCCATTGGTTTGGCATAAGAAATAAGGACTCCAGCTCATTTGTTGACCTCATCACTTGACCATGATTCAAAATTATGAGGTGATTGGCTGCATTTAGTGGCTCTTCAACCGTAGAAATGGGAATAAGAAAATGCATTGTACAAAGAAATTTTAGTAAAAATAAACTTCAAAGAATCTATACAAATATACAAATGAGGATTAATGAATTGAAATAAATTTATTTAATATAATTAGATTAGATTTCATATTCAAATAAAATGTAGGTTCTATAATTAGTTTTTAACTTTAAGGTCTCAAAATAAAAATTTACAATCTTTTCTTAAATTGAACTTTAGTATATTTCTTTCCTTTTCTCAAAGTTTCCAAATACAAAAACTAATTCTAATTAAATTTCGTGAGCTAAGGATTTATTACTATATTTAAGATTCATCCATGTCATAAAGGATTTTGTTAAAATGAAATCCTATTTCTTTAACAAAAATAGCTTAATTAATGATTTAAAAGTTACATGTAAGATTCTAAAAATAATTTAATACAAATTCCTTAATGATTACAAAATATATTAGCATGTAAGTTTTATGAGTATTGAATAAAATTGAAATTTTAATTATACTGATTAAAATTAGGTTTGGATTTCATTGATTTCTCTTTAAAATGAAACCTTGAAGAAGTAATTAATTTCTATTCAATATAGTTTTGATTCTAAAACACTTATCATCTGCTAATTAGTTTCATACTTAGACTTCACAGTAGTCTAGCAAAATTTTTTATCATGCACATAAAAGTGAAATTTAAAGTAAAGCAATTTTTAAGCAATATTTCAAATAAAACTTTAGATTAAATGAAATAGCTGAAAAATTAATTCAGAATTATCTGTAAGAGAACTAAAACTTACAAAGGATTCAAATTTAATTCTATATATTACATATTTTGAAAAATAAATTAAAATCTTAAAAATGAAACTTGTAATCTATTTAGCAATCCAGAAAATACACTTAAATTTAACAGTTCTAATCTTTTCAATTAATTTAAGATTATGTAAAACTATTCAATACCAGTAGAGAAACTTACATCGTTAAAATTCAGACATGTGAATTCTAATATTTATTTTTCTGTTACTAAGAGACATTGTCTAGACTTGTTTTAAAATTTATTAAAATTAGAATTTTTATTAGTAACATTTGGAAAAAGCTTCTGAATAGTCTCTCTCCCTTCATTTTCTGTAAAATAAACCCCAGTTGTTCAGCTCTTAAAAGCAGTTATTTTTGGAGAACTTTAATTTATTTATGAAATTGATTGATGTATACGATCTCCTCATTTTTGTACACGATTTTTAAACTTGCTTAAATACACTAATTAAAGTCTATATTTATGTATAACTATTTTTAAAAAAGTGCAAACCTAGTCAATGTTAATTAATCTGTAAAATTATAACTAGATAAAGCCAGTAAACAGTTAATTAGCAATTTTTTGCCAGTAAATAAACTGTCTTTCAATAATTAACTTGATTGCCATTTTCGTTCTTTTTAAATGGTAACATTTACACAACCGGGCAAGAAAAACTAGAAGTAGAACATAAACGTACAGTCTATAGTTTATTTTAATTGATAATAATTATAAGTGTTTGATACTCAGTAATCAATTGGAAATTTTTTTTATTCTCAAAAAATATTTTTGAAAATAAATAAAAATTCTCACCAGAAAAGAACATGCCTGAATCTCTCATTGACTTGTGTGCAAAAATTGTCCATTGAAAGAATAATTAAACCCCAGAGGCTTACAATTTTTGCATTAATTTCTCACTTTTTTGTAAATAAAAGTTTTCACAATTTATATAATTAGTTTTGCAAATATTCTCATTAGGATTAATTTGCTTGAATTATATATAATTGAACCTTAAATTGAAGTAACTGGATCTTAGGAGATTTATTCTAAGTATATACAATACAAGTTTTTGTAATATTTTATAAATTTTGTGTTTTCAATAATTATATTGAATTTACATTTGTTTTTTTGCAGTTTGAAAATAATGCATTAGTTTTTATTAATCCAATATTTTAACTGTCAAATTGGAATGCATTTAGAAGTAATAGCATATTACTTTTATTTATTTTGCAAAGTACTCATAGTTCATAGTTGGAAGGCACAGTGATTGCCTTTTGCAGCCTATATAACTAATTTTACTATTCAGTTATTCGGATACAATTTACTAAGGCAACATTTGACCCATAGTGCTCAATTCTCAAAGATTTTCCTTAAAGACTGCCAGGCCACCAGATCTGTCTCCAATAGAGCTTATTTGGGACATCTGTAGAAAGGAATACCAGTTGGTTTGGAATATTTCTGAACTTAATGATTAGTTCTTCCGATTATTATAGAAATCGTAGAAGAAAGCATTAGGTAAGTTATTATCCAACTAATCATCATTATCTTTAATAATGAGCTAACTTGTTAAATTGAATAAGCTTTTTGTGAAATTTTGAAGGTTATCTGTTAATTTTCATCTGACTAAATAAATCTGTTATTTTTCATAAACATATTAATGATAAGTTTCTTAAACGCAGCTTATTTTTCCTTGTATGCATATAATATTTGAAAGAATGTGTATTTTGTTAAACTAATCTGAACTGGATACAAATTCAATAAAATATATTTAATAAAAATAGAATTGAGAAATATGTGTGTAAACATAATTCTAAGGACTTATAGTCTAAAGTAATGTTTTACGAATTGAAAAAATTCAATACGAAATTTAGCTTATTTTGCACTTACAAATTAGACATGCATATTTAGGTTATACTTTGAGATTTATGAAATTGTAACATCATTAGATTTATTATCCAATAAGTATTTCGTAGTTTCAATGCCTACTCGGACAAGGTTAATTTTAATTCGAAATCGATTTTTCAGCTATAAGTAATAGTAGGATAAGCGATCATGTTCAAAAATAAAGTAGCGAATTAAATAAATCAAAAAAATAACCAAGACACAGTTGACTCTTCAGATAGAGTATTTTCATTTTTTATTGGTGCATTTTTCATTGCATTTTATTGTTTTTGTTCCTTGATTTAAGAAACATATTTTTATATTTTTTACATATTTTCTATTAAAATTTCTTTTATAAAAAACTTATCTTTTTTAAGAAAGAAGAATATAAGAAAAAAATCTAAAAAATGTTTATTAATTGCTTATTGAAATATCCAACGTTGCAAGGTAATTTACTTACAATAATATTGTTATAACTGAAATAAAAGAATCTATTAAGTCTAAAGAAAATAAATGTCTTTGATAGTTTTAAAGAGTAAAGTAAAAAACTACATGATGCTATTAATAGAGTCATGAGAATATATTGTTTTGATCGTCGATTACCTTCAATGGAGAACTCTCTCTATTAGAGATTTGAATTTAATAAAGAACTCTCGAATACTTTTTACCTTTGTCAAGATGATCCTTAGAGAATAATTTATAGTCCAGCTTTGTTTTCTATGAACTAAGTTGGTGCTGAAAGGATTATCTTTTCTTAGACATATATTGGTATGTTGGCAAATGACCTCACCCTTTAGACGTCTGGAAATGTTATGCAAGACTTCGAGAATAAATTCAATGAGAGATTCTTAAGAGACAGTTTATGTATGTGCTAGATTTAAAGCTGTTTTTAATTCGGTTAAATCAATTACTACTTTTATAAGACCAATAAATTGTTTTAAAACTACTATCTTACCTTGACATTTGAATAACAGGAATTTACCTACGAGAAGTATCCAGAATATCTAGGATATATTTTAAACTCTGGATTTTCAATCAATAAACATTTATACGTTATTCTAAATTCAAATAAATACTTAAATATTCTTAAATATATAACTGATAGAGATTGGGATGCTGATACAATCCTTAGAACTTATTATCTGATACTTATCAAACTCATATATGAATACGGTTTTTCAAATTTGTTGCGCCTCAGTGTTCAACTTAAGAATTCAATTGAGTGTAATCACTGGTATGAAGAATAGCTGCTTTTATAAAATTATTCTTTTCGAAGCAGACCTGCAACTCCTCTACGTTAGAAGACGATCTAGACTTGTCAAATATTACAACAAACTTTCTATTTATGGTCAACATAACAATACGTCAATATTCCTAAATAACTGGACATCTAATCAAAGACTTAAGGATAATAGTCTCCTTTGGTCTCTTTGCATCTCAGCATCTCCTTTCTACAAATAATGAACAACATTTTTTCCCTCTCGTTTGAACCTCTGATGGAAGATTTCTCCAGGGTTCACTTTAAGTACTATCTTTCTGCTCCTGTCAATAAAAAGGAATTCTTGTCAGACTATCTAGGACAGTTAGCCTTAAAATCCTAAATAGATTCCCTTAATGTGACATTGAGATTTTCTCTGATGGTAGCAAAATCAGTGATCTTGCGTATAGCAAAACCTACAATGAAACTATAAAAAATTTTCTATATATAAACTTAACATAACCTACTTAATATATAGTATATGTATTTTGAATCCGTTCTAAAGGAAAATAATTATGCTGACCTCTGAATTTATACTGTTATCCGCAGCTCGATGCGACATCTGAATAATAAAATCCCCACATTGGGGACAAAACAAATAACTATTTCACTCAAATTAAAGTTAATTTCTCTTCAACAAGACATTTACCTACAATAGATTCCATACCTTGTGTTAAAAAAATTTAACAAAACCTTGCTTTTTTGTTAATTTTTTGGTAACGAAAAAAAATTTTGTTAAGTAAGATTATAATCGACCTTCTTTTTCAGAGCTTATCTACCATGAACCTTTTCTCCAGAAAAAAAATTCCATATCAAGAAGGATAAATGAAAAATTAAAACCATTGGTAACCCCCACTCATTCTGCTACAGGGATAGTAACCCAGGCCAATATTTAACACTCATGTGACAAAAAACCTTGCACCAAGCCACTTGACAAATCTTACATTTCCACGGGTGAGAAATCCTTCCTTTTTTACCCAAAATGCGGCCAACACCAGGTTTCTGCTAAGCACATCTTGGAATGTGTTGGTCTCCTTTGTAAATAAATTTATTCTTTCCCTCTCGTCTTCGATTTTTAATGGTCAGTGTATTCATGGATCTGATTTGACTTCTTCAGACTGGGTTGGAGATGAGAAACAACAACCACAACAGCAGAAAAGTGAATCAAATTTAATACATTTAAAGTACATATCAGAATATAAAGTTTAAGGTATTTAAAGTACATAAGAACTGCTTAGACTTTAAATAATTTACATTTTGTAAATAAGCTTGTAAGTTTACATTTTGTAAATAAGCTTGTAAGTTTACATTTTGTAAGTTATTGTAAATTTGCTTGAAATTTGTTAATGAACAGCATTCATAGTTCCACATATAGAGAAAAAAATAATTCCTTTATTCTAACTGTTAATGATGTCGTAAAAAATTGTGTTCTAACTTTTGTAAGTATACTTTTCAAGTATGGCTAAAAGTGCTTCACTGTTGCATTTAAACATATGATTGCAGAGATATTATTTACATTCAAAAAACTTGACTCCAGATATTTTTTGTTCCAACGACTTTTAATAATTTCATTTCTTCACTGTCACCAAAAATATAAACAATCTTTAACAATCATTTTAAATATTCTTTTGAGAAAAGCAGAATAGATGTAAATTTCAAAATTCAAAAATTTTTGTGTAACAATATATTAGTTGATATGATACGTTCAATAATTAGCAGTATTCTTTCTAACTGTCACATGTATTAAATAAAACATTACGTTACCATAGAGTTAAAGGAAAACTTTTTTCAAAATTATTAGCATGTCGCATTTTTACTTCCATTTCTTGTTTTAGTGAGTATATAGTAAACTTTTGGAAGTGATCTTAATAATTAATTAAAAATATAAATAAATATAAGTGACTAATTTATTTAGTATTATTAAATAAGGAGTAAAGGTGCCACATTTACTTATTTTAGAATAAGCAAATTCTTGCAAAAATCCCTATTAATTAGAAAAATATATCCTGATTTTTTTGAATTTTTCAAAACATGTGGAACCACAGAATCTATTCCCACCTTTTATTTTCATCACATCTTTTTTGTGGTATAACAACATGTTACATGCCAAATTATTTTGTATGGGGATTCTGAACACCAGTTTTGAAAATCTTTTAAATTTGACCATAAGTTTCGATAATTTGTGAATCATATTCTCTTTTCATTAGCCTCAACACACTTTATGAAAAAAAAAACTAAAAACAGCTTTAAGTTTAGTTCATCCTTCGAAACAACAAGAAAATTTCTCTTGAGTTTTTCATAGTGTTTAATTGCATAATATACCCTTTTACAACCCATTTCAGTTTAAGGTAATAAATAACATGTAATTGAAATTTACAATTCAAAAATTGTCCTTTTAATTCATCTGATTTTATCCCTCGTCTTTTAGTTAAAACTAATAAAATTTAAAAACCTAATTAATCTATCAAAATGGTATGAAAATTAAAATTTGCCTATTTTCATTTACTCTATTAATGATTTTTACAGTTACATATTGTGACCCTATTTTATTTCTTAAAATATTAATATCCAATAAAATTTTATTATAGTAAATCTCTTAAATGAAAGAATATGTTTTGCAAAATTTTCCCACAAATCGGTCAAGATATTTGAAAATGCATGAGATTACAGCAGTTATTCAATTTTAGATGTAGTTTTACATGCTTTCTTTTCAAATCAATTTATCTTTAACTTGGAACAATTGTTTGTAAATCAAATACAATCTTGCACTGCCATCTTCAAAAGATCATTATCACATTAAAAAAAGTAGACGAATACGGTTAGAGTGAGTATAGCCATCTTCTTAGACTTTTTTTCTCACGAAGAAAGCATGGATTTTCTCAAAATGCTTAACATTCTTAATAGCTGAAAAACGGAGTCTTTCTCTATACCGATCTACTTCCTTATTTAGTATTTTTTCTCACGCATTTGGCGAATATTCTGTAACCAAAACATTAAGTTTACACATGAAATGTGAACATGGTATGAAACAAAACTATATCTGAGAAATGATTTTTATTTACAAGAAACTCAGGAAAATGTCTAGCTATACAATCAAATAATATCGATAATAAATTAAAACGTAGTACATCAAAATCATAATAAATTTGATTATGTTCCCTTATGAAATGATAAGTTTTATAAAAATTACTTTAATGTGATTACCTAAAAGTGCCTTATCAAATATCAAAACTGGTAGCATATTAATTCCCAAATTTACCTTCTGTCACATTTCTTGCAATGACACATATTATCAGGTAGATTAAATTAACGACTTAATGCACAAAAAGTGTCTTACTAGTTCTAGTGAATTGATAAATAAACTTTTAAGATTATAAGTAGTTATGCATACAACATGATATATAAAATTTTGTTGTTTTTCTTTGAAATTTTAGTTTAATAATTCTTTATCTGTATAATTAAAAAATAATCATTTTTATTTCTAAACATAAAAAATTATTAATAATTATAAATAAGAAAGGGATTATACAGATAATAAAATTGGAACCATAAGCTATGTTCAGTTTTTAAAAATACATTTTAATTACATTGAAATGTTATTTTAAAAGAACTAATATTTTATATTTCATTCAGTTCTTTTCTTTCAAGGATATCTTTTTTAAGGTATTGCAAATTTTTCCTAAGTTAAAGTCGTGTAATTAATAAGATAAAAATATTTTTGCATTGCTAAAAATATTTTAAAAAAAGATTTATTATCTCTTTTCAAAGGAGTTTTAGTAATATAAAAATATTTCTGTAAATAAACATGTTAATTAAATTTATAAACACAAAGTTAGTTAGAATTTATGATGAGCTCACCTATATTTTTTCCTATCATATTTTCAATATAAAAAACCAAGCTTTTTCAAGTTGTTTTAAAATATATTACAAATAAAAATTCATATAAATATATATTAATTAAAAATAAAAGTATAATTATTTAAAAATAAAAGTCATTTTTCATATTTTCGCTATTAACTCCATGCTAATCTAAAATTTTTTTGTGGTGATTTATTCCGAAGGATTCTTCTTTATTATTTTGATAAAAGCGCCAAACTGTTTTTTGCTAAAATTCTTTTATTTGGGAAAGACAAGATGCCTGAGGAAAATACCTCGTTGATGAAAGTAATGAAATAACAGGAGAAAAAGTTTTAGGAAGATCATTGTTTTCACTGCAGTTCTCCTTTTTTTTTTCCATCTTCCATCTAACTACTATTTCTTTCCATTCTTTTTTTATTATCAGCTACTTGTTCTTTAGTTCATGCCGATTGCCCAGTTCTTTTTTTTTCCTTAGTTCACAGTCTGCGCATGCGCATAGAGTAATTGAATGACACCCATTAGTCAATTCAAGTCCCGATCTTCCTTTTCCGCCATTTTCGGTGGTTTTTCTCGAATTCTCTCTCATAGCTATATATATATTTTTTTTTTCTATTTCTTTTCTCAACTTCTGAAGTTCTTTTGTTTTCGCAGCATTTCTCGACTCATTTTTCTTTTGATTGTTTTCTTCTTTATTTTCTCCCATTCCCTTGTTCTTAGTTTTTCTTCTCTTGGGTAATGTTTTCTTTCTATTTTAAAGAAGTTAATGTCATTTGGGAAGTTACTAGGAGAAAAAAAGAGAGGATAAAATCGGAGTTAGTCTTCTCCGTTTCATTTGTTATTCTTTTTTTAATTCTGAATCTTGTTCCTTTGTCGAACGTCACAACAATCTGAAGGAAAAAAGCAATCACTGAGTTATCCATTATTAATGTGTACCTTTCGCATTCCCTCTGTGCATGAGAAATGCTTCCATTACTTCATAAGGAAAGCTATTCTTGTCTATTGATCTGCTCTACAGAAATATTTGTCCGAAAAATTAACTTTATTTTACTTTATAAGTTGTCGGATTAAGTTACAGATATTATAATTAAGTACAGCATATGATTAAAAAATTATTTCTAATTTAAAAACCATTCAAAAACTCATTTACAAAAATCTTTAACTTCTTTGCCTTGGTAATTTAAAATTGAAAAAATGCATCTTTTAAATTTTAACTAGAGGATATATTAATTCATTAATCCTTTTGTAACTCAAACAATCAGAACTAATTTTTTTACATCTTCATATAAGACGATAAATTAAAATAAAATATTATTCAGTGCAACGAAAATAAAAAATATGCTTTCAAAATTATAAGTTATTAATAAGGTTTATGAGACGTAAAAATCTTTAAGAAAATGTTACCAATTGTTCTTTTAATTCTGCAAACTCTCTTAAGTACTTTTACTACTCTTAAATGTGTTTTTATAACACCTATGTAATGTCCATATGTAATTAAGATAGATTTTTTGCAGCGTTTTGAACTCTTAAAATAGAGAATGATTTTGAAACATTTCTGGCTTTTCATCATCAGCGCATTTACGTATTATTTCATATTACATACTACATTATCGAAATATTGCACCATGTTACACTATGAAAAAAAACAAGCAAATATATAACCAACTTCATAGAATAGTAGGCTCCACATTTATCTTACGTACTGTAAAACAATAAAAGGAGGATTTTTTGTAGGCACATCTCTATCATTATTGATGCTTGGATGATTTCTAATTTTCTTTCTTATGACATATTTGAATATTTAATTACTAATAAAATGTCCTCTTTGAAGTTTAATATAAAGTTGACATACAAAATAAATCCAGAAAAAAAATTCAATTAATAACGCTATCCATTACACAGTAAAAATTATACCAGTACTTTAAATAATTTTGCTTTAAAATGTGTAATGAATACTTTACACCATGGGTTCCCAAACTTTTTTTCTCGCGGACCACTTTCAAAGTTTGACTATTTTTGGTGGACTCCCATTTCTACTGTATTCCCAAAAATCATAAAATATCACCCTAAATTGAGGGTGTTTAGAAGAAAAAAAAAGTAGCACATTTTCTTGTGTCCTATTTATTAAAATAGTACTCATGGTTATACAAAATTATAAACATTTATTATTACAAAAAATCAACAATGAACTCTGCAATGTAAATCAACAATAAAAGAGTCATACTTTTAATGAGACAGCGCACGGGCGGCACTTTGCAAGTCTTGACATGTGGTGTACACTTGTACTATTATCTATTGTTCTATTCAATTCTGTATTTGAACTGAATCTCTAAAATTTTTGAGTACCTGCCTAGTGAATGATGTTGTCTGTCTACGTTGATAGGTAAATCCAAGCCAAAACTTTTGTTCTTTATTATGAAAACCAGAAAATGTTTCGTGGACCCCCACTTACAACTTGTGAAACTCTGTTTTATTTTCACATCTACGTGGACCCCCATGTGGTCTCCTATGGACCCCTGGGGGTCCACCTGGACCACTTTGGAAAACTATGCTTTACACGAATCAGTATCAAGTAATATTCAGTAAAAGATTTTTTTTTAGATTCTCATTATATCCAAACCTTGAACAAATGAACAATTCTAATCAACATAAAATTAATTCAACAAATAATTATTGCAAAAATAATGAATAAATAATTATTAAATGAAATATGAAATGGATAATTATTTACGATAGTGTGCACAATCATCATTTGTTATCACAGCATAAAACACTTTTTTCACATAAAGGTGAATATTAAAGTTATTAAAATATGAAATTGTTAATATTTTATTTTATATAATATATTCATGGCTGTATACATATTTCATAGAGTATGTTTTCATATAAGGTTTAATAAATTGCTATAATTTATTAGTAAAACAAAAAACAATTTCATAAAAAACTACTGTGTATGCATTATTGAAAAACTATATTCATACCATCCTATTAAGTGGCAATTACGATAATCTGAATTAACAAAATTCCCGAGTATTTAATTAAGGATAATAAAATAATGTAAGTTGAGTAGAGAAAAACTGCTTTAAAAGAAATAAAGAATTGCAATAAATATATTCATTTTGTTACTTCAAAACGCGAGGAATGTACAAGAAAAATCATTGCATGTGTGCTAAAAGATAATTAATTACTGTGGTAATATGATTTCTCAAGTAATTTGTGATTCCTGAATTTTTTTTTATAAATACTGATAAAATAAATGTTTTAAGTGTGAAAGAGCTCTAAAAATAAACCAATTAATATGTTATATTAATATCTATACATATTGTCTACAGTAAAAACAAATTCTTTAAATTGTATGAGTCCCAGAGAATAACGAATAAAAATTTAAATAATTATATTATTCTCATTGTCAAGAATTTATAAAACAGTGCAATGAAATGATTGTAGACCTCATGTGATAGTCTTCCCACTAATAATAGTGAAGTAAGTTATTATGCCATACACCAAATATTTTTTCTTAAAATTTTTTACTATGCGTAATTTTAGAAAGTAAAAATTGCATTAATTGATAAAATAACACTTAATTATTGTCATTAATTCTTTAAAGCTAAAAACAGTAAAAATAAATTAAATGCACTTTTTATTCTAAATTTTTATTGGATTTCAGCAAACTAAAATATTGATTTGTCTTAGACAGTAGGTAAATGGCCATGCTTTTTCAATAGCTTTACTAACCACTACAAATATAATAGATACTTATGTGGCTATTTTGTTATTTAATAATTTTAATTCAGCATTTTTTTAATAAAACGTACTTCTCAGAGAACTTTGCATGTTACAAATGGATAGATATATTTTCGTGTATCCATTGAAAAACACATATAATGCTCGTAATTTTAGGAATATACTTAATTGTATTCTCTAAAAAATTAATTATTAAAGAGACATATAGATTTCAAAATTTAAGGGGAAATAAGCATTCTTTGTAAATGTATATGAAACTTCCTGGAATAGAAGTTGAAAGTAATTTCTAATACAATAAATAGAAATAAATAAACAAATAAAAAAAATTATAAAAAATTCTGAAAATCTTCTAAATTTCTAGGAAATTATAAGTTTTCTCAAGAACATTACTTATCATGTTTTGACAATGAATAATATACTTCCGTGTATATATAATAAGTTTACATAGCTATAAATTTCAAAGTTCAATAAAACAATTAAATAAAATGAAAATAAAATCATTTCCTTTACGTTATCTTATACTTCATTCTTTTAACTAATTTGTATTTCTGGATTCACTGAATCTGTTGTAACTTCCTTAATTTTTTAAATGTGCTCATTTATTCACATTTTAAATCTGTGTGATAAGCGAACTAAAGCATTAGCAATAACATTTATAAAATAACGTGTTGCTTCGTAATTTGATTAAAACTTGCTTTCTATATCAATTTATAGACATTTTTTAAAAACGGGAGTGTATTACATACATACATAACTGTGTGGGGAGACCCGGACTGTACCTAAAGGTTAACGGGTACCGTCTCCCCAACACCTAGTGTGCTCCCTACCTCTACGAGGTGCCTGAGGGCGCCACCATCGTGGCATTTAACAAGGCAAAGAAATTGTGCTTATAAATTGGTAGCAAGAAGTTACTAAATATTTTAAGGGGCTTTAAGCACTGTTGAACATCAGGCAATAGCATTAAATATTTTCTCTGAGTTAAAAATAAAATATAACATGATGACATATATAACAAAAAATGGAGAAACAATTTACAATCAATGAAAAGACAGTTAACAATTTCTAGGGTAAGTATAGCAATAAAAACATTACATACATTGAAAGTAATATTATAAATAGTATGAACACTTAATTATGAAAAGGAAAAAAAATGGCATGATACGAAAGTTGATAACTATATACAGGCAGGCAGCTTATACAAGTTTAATAAGCACCTTAGATTTTAAAAGCATTTTAGGTTCAAAAAAATTATTTAAAAGGTTTCTAAGGTACTAAAAAGGAATAGGATTCAAAAAGTTTTTAAAGTTCTAAAGCGGGCTTATAATGTTCGAAAAGTCCAAACAATTCGGAACATATAGTTCATAAATTTCATTAAGTTCATAAAAAAACTTTATTCACCATTATTAATTGTGGAAGAAAGTTAACTTTAAGAATAGTTTTCTGATTCGCCTGTGGAATCTTCTAGATCGTCTGTGGAAACGTGGCCAAAATCCTGACAAAGTTTTAATCCTCGTTTGTTGAGATGAATCATCAGCTTTGTGAGGAGTAATTTGCAGTGACGATCTTTCAAGCAAAATCTCAGGAACTCCATGTTGGTCTGTTGGGAGTTCTTCTTTAGGTGGTATTTCTCAGTCTCTGGGCACTCTAGGACATAGTGGAAAGGATCCCCTTGGGCTCCACAGATAAAGGAGAATGAAACTGCCTTTCCGAATCTTTGAAAGTACTGTGGAAATGGGCCGTGAAATGTTAGCAGCTGGTTGAGGTATGGATGATCATACGTTAGCTTGCTAGAGACTTCTGAGATTAGATGTTTGGTCATTCGACCTATTGTTGCATTGTCCCACAGAGACTGCCATTTTTGAAGTGTGAAGTGCTTCAGTTGTTTGATAAGTGAAGATCTTGGATATGGAATCATTAATGCTTCAGATTCATAAAATTTTGCGGCTTCCTTTGCAGCGATGTCTATGCACTCATTTCCAACATCACCTTGATTCGCCTTGATGATGAATTAAAATTAGACATTTCTGGCAAAAATTAAATCAAATAAAAGTGTTCTGTGTAAAATATTTCTTAATCAGTCTTTTTAGCTGATATTAAAATTCTAAATTTTGTTTGTGTGTGTGTGAACAAGTGATGTCTTATACAAACATTTTCAAATTAAAATTAAATGTGATTCCCTTTTTCAGTATTTTTTTACTTAATAATTATACTGATGTTTTAACTGTACGTCAATTCAAAAGTTTTTCCAAAAATATATATTATTTCAGTTACTTACTAAATCTATTCGTTTTTTCAAATAAATAAAATGGATTGACTTCAACTTCCCTTCATTTATTTTTGGAAAAACATTCAATTTGTATATGATGCCAAACTATTTAAGTATAATTTTATGTAGATCATCATAGCTCAAATATTTTGAATCAAAGAATTCGAATGAGTTGTCTTTAAACCTGTTTATTAACCATTAAAGATAAAAATGAATTAAACTGATTCATTCATCACTTTAAGAAAATATCTAAATTATTAATTATTGTACAGAAAAATATTTGATTCAGATATTTGATATTTATTTATACTTATCATAAAATACGTTTATAAAATCTTTTCATGTCAGAAAAGATTTAAGACACTATAATATATGAGTATTCGCGAATTTTTTAAAGATTAATTAATGAATAAATTTAAATGCATTTGTTTATTTATTAAAATAAATAACCTTTCTAATTTCTGGAAAAGTTAAAAATTTTGCTTGATTTAATGAATAACGATTTTTTCATGAAGTTGGAAATATCAAATAAAATTATACTAAAATAATATTTATAAATTTACATTTTTAAAATCATACAAAAGTATTCTGCATGATAAAATGTATTTTCATTTAATTCATTTTAAGATTATATTGCTTAAGATTATAACATCTTCACAAATAAAAAAATGTAAAGACAGTCGAAAATTATAAAAACATTTCAAACAGTAACAGTAACAGGTGGGTAATTTAAAAACAATAAAATGATATATATATATATATATATATATATATATATATATATATATATATATATATATATATATATATATATATACATATATATATATATATATATATATATATATATATATATATATATATATATATATATATATATATATATATATATATATATATATATATATATATATATATATATATAATAAGTGAAATATTTGATACTTAAATTGTTCTGTTTATTTATTTCTTGTCAAAAAACATAAATTAAATTCGTCTAGAATTATTTTTTTTTTAATCAAACAATGCACGAAGAAAATTTGTGAAGTATAACCGGTTACCTGAATCTTTTACTTAGAACAATATGAGACTTCATAGTTTCTCCTTAATACAATTATTAATTTCACTAGTTTTTATGAAAATTTATTACTTTATTTTACTTATTTTGGTATTATTGGAATCGAAATGTTGTGGACGTACAATTTATTAGTTTCATAAATCTCAGTTGACTTTCTTACTCTAGTTAAAATATAAAAATAATGTGTAAAAGATGATAGTCAACAAAAGAGTTTAATTTTAAGATATAAATATTTAAATTACCTTTCTAACAATTTATAACTTTTATCTTGTAAATTTGGGTAAGTTTTAATTAAATTCAACTTAAATAAATATTGCTGATATTAGTGTTAAATATTTTGTTCACTATACCTATACTTGATATTAGAAATGATTAATTTATAATAATACATGTAGGAATGAAATAATATCCTAAGACATTAAATAAAATAAAAGATGGTGATACGAGAATTTGTTTATACTATTGAAAATGCTGAATACCTAAATTTCAAATAGATTTTATACGTGAATATATTTTAACAATGTTTTCTAAATTAATATTTGAAAATATAACTGTTCACAGAAAACTGTTGACTTATACATTTCTTATACCATTTTGTGTGTGTGTGTGTGTGTGTGTGTGTGTGTGTGTGTGTGTGTGTGTGTGTGTGTGTGTGTGTGTGTGTGTGTGTGTGTGTGTGTGTGTGTGTGTGTGTGTGTGTGTGTGTGTGTGTGTGTGTGTGTGTGTGTGTGTGTGTGTGTGTGTGTGTGTGTGCGTGCTTGCGTGAGCGCGCGGTGAGGCAAAAGATATTTACAGTGAAAATATGAAAATACACAAAAGTCTAGAAATGATGCATTAATTTAATTACTATTGTTAATATTTAAAGGAAACAGAATTTTCAAAGCATGAATAGAGAAAATTCTCTGACACATCAGACAGCAAAAGTATAAATATAGAACTTATTTTTAAAAATGTAAAAATATGACTATAACCATAAATAAAAACAAAGAAAAGAGTT
Source organism: Latrodectus hesperus (assembly GCA_037975125.1). Classification (NCBI taxonomy): domain Eukaryota; kingdom Metazoa; phylum Arthropoda; class Arachnida; order Araneae; family Theridiidae; genus Latrodectus; species Latrodectus hesperus. Next base: position 52,545,247 of record CM075853.1, on the reverse strand, counting down.
GAAAATAATAATTATTACATTCAATAGTATAGAAGAATTTAAATATCTTTTTAATTAAAAAATATTTAAAAATTAAAGAAAATATGCATTTAAATATCTAAAACGCTTTTGTAATATATATATATATATATATACTATATATATATATATATATATATATATATATATATATATATATATATATATATATATATATATATATATATATATATATATATATATATATATATATATATATACATATATATATGTACAGAGGGAGAATGTGTACAATAGAATCTATAGTCATACAAAATATTAAAATAATTATGTTTGATTCTTAAATTGAAAAAAAAAGATAAAATGAAGATTCCAGCACATTTTACGTTTTCTATTATTATAAACAAATTAAACAGAAAACAAAGCGTTAATAGAAAAACAACCAAGTATCAAACTTTCTGCTGATTGAACATCCTGTATAATTTAAGTAAGCTAGGCAAATTTAAATACAGTTCCAAACACAAATAAAATTATTAAAATAGAATAATTTATTGTTAATAAAATCAAAATTAGTATAAAATAAAATCAAAAACTGTTGCACGTCTTAATTATTGAAAATGTGATATTTATTTTAAGCAGTTTATTCCTCAATAGTTTAAATTCATTAAATTTAAATTCTTAAATTTTATCAAGTAATATCCCAAAGAAATCGTTAATATATTTCATTATTAAAATATTAAGCTAACTTTGTTTAAAGAAACTTCATTAATAATATAAATAAGTGCATCATAATTTTACTTCATTTATGTTGAAGAAAGTGCAATATTAAAATAATTTGTGCAATATTAAAACTTTCTTTATATATTTAACATATTTTTATATTTTTGTTATTTTATAAATTGAGTTTATATTTTTTTTAATTTTCAAACAACAGAAATGGGGAAAATAAATTTGAATAATGAGAGAAATTTTCCACCAATGTAGATAAAAATCCAGTTAGCAAAGAAAAATTATGAGAAATTCCCGGAACATAATTAATCATGTATATATATATAGTTTTATTATCTAAAATTTCAAATCGTAAGAAGAATATACTGATTATATTGAAATATTTCTAAAAATATGAATTTTATCATGGAAATTTCCTAGAATTTCAATTCAGAATAAACATTTGAGATGACTTATTGAAGTAATTGAGACAATTTCCTAGAGCTAAAAAGATTTATTCTGCTAACTAATGTCCCAATCCAGACATAAAAATTACATTAATGATGTACATAGAACTTTTATTATTTTTTCATCATTTGAATAAGTGGTTAATTCTGAACCAAATTCAGACTAATTAGTTATTGTGATTGTACAAATCTTTTTATCAGTATTTTTTAAATTATTAATTGCTTAGTGAAGATAATGAGCACTTTCTCTCCATTTTAAAAACTTAAAACGATAGCATTTAATTAAAAATAAATCAGTTACAAAAACTCATTTTAAACCTGTTCAAATATGAAAAACAATGAGCAATGTTTTATTATGTTATGATAAAAACACTGGGTATGTAATGCATTAAATTACATTTTAATTAATATAAGGACAAATTTTTCTGTTTTTATTGCATACATCAAATACTATTTTCTAACCTACTTTAACTTATCAAGCTTTAAATTATCGTTGTATAAATATTTATTGGTGGAAAAGATAAATTTTTTTTGAATTGCATTTGAATACGTTTTTTAAACTTAGTGCTATAAACATTTTAGAAATAATCTTAGAATATTGCATTATGTCTATATATTTTATACTAATCTCTTGTTCAAAAATACGGTTTCCATAATTATAAAGGTGATAATACTAAGAAAAAATTTAACTCTATACTTCAATATAAATCTAAACATATAAATAATCCGATAAAATATGATTTCTAAATGCACATATATTTTGATAATTATTAAATACACAAGGTATTACTAAATATTGAAAAATATACTTAATAATTTTATGTACTTATATAGCATTTCATTATTGAGATGTTAAGAAATTCCTGTTAAATAAAACAATTATTAATATAATTTGTATATTCCTTTACTATACACTTAAAAATCAAAATTTTCTAATTAAATATATTTTTTATAGTGATTTTTTTTCCTAAAAAACAAATTTAATAATTTTTCATTAAATTTTCATGAAACCTTGAGTCAACATTTTTCTGCATAAAATGTCAGTATCATTTTATCCATTATATTTCACACGCGGAAATTTTCTATTGAATCAAGTGAATCAAGTCATGTGTAATTCTTTCCTCCTATGTTAAACCATTTTGTTAATGTTTTCAAAATATTTCAGTATACTATAGTTGGAACTTTACTTACATATTAAATATTCATATTTTACATAAATAAATAAATGTATATATATATATATATATATATATATATATATATATATATATATATATATATATATATATATATATATATATATATATATATATATATATATATATATATATATATATATATATATATCATAGGTTGATTTAGGAATAAGCCTTCTAAAGATATAATTCGACATTATACCTTTAAGCATTTTCAGTTTTTATTATTATATTATATTGTGCTTAATATTTTATCCTTTAAGGCATACAAGAAGTTATATCGCTTTTTTTAGAATAAAGATCCACTTGTTTTTAGTTAAATATTATCTATCAACGTATTGCTAGTAATAATTTTATTTAATACAGTTTGACAAAAACTGGAGGCTAATAACTCCTTTATTTAATAATAATTTGAAATTCATCGATAAAAATACATCCGAAATAAGATAAAATCTATATAAACCAGAAAACAATTGTGGCTGACAAAAATTTGAAACTGTAGCTATAATTTCTTACTAAGAATATTTGCGTATATGAAGATAGACTTAATAATTTGTGCATTTTCTTTCGATGAACAACAAAAGAGATTTTTATATAAATCCATAACATTCGAGTATGAATGATTCTATTAAATCTTATTCTAAAATTTTTACTTAATTCACATAAATATTTTCAAAATTCTGACAGTGGGGATCTATAAAATATTTGCAATGCTAATATATTTTTTATTTTTATGTAGGTAATATATATATATATATATATACATATTATACATTATATATATCTATATATAATAGTACTTTCCATATATAAAAATACTTTCCATTCTCAATAGAGACATAGTATATTTACTTTTAACTTTGTGTACATATTTCTCCATTATATACTACAAGAAATAGCATAGTGCATTATTTTAGTCAATAATAAATGACAAACAAATATTTATAATATAAGTTTAATAAAATAAAATATTTTTCATTAAATCAATGCAATGATATTAAATATACGACTTATTTACAGGAAAATTTTTAAATCAAATTGTTTTACTCAAAGGACTTCTAAATTATGAAATTTTCTTTAGCAACTGCTCGTGCTTATAAAAAATTAATCCTCATTCGAAACATTTTAATACAAAAGTTTTCATATAACAGACGTGAAATTTTTAAAATATGAGTTTATAAATTGGTTATATTCTTTATTAATCTTTATCCATATGTATATATGATATTATGCGCATTATATCTGAAATAAAAATTTGTTGTTTTAAATATTAAACTAAATCAAAGGATATGATTGTGAGTAACTTTGATTCTTATTTTAAATTTAATTATAAAAGTCACTTGTCACTTTATTTCTGATGAATATTTCACAAGTTTTATTATTAATAAGAACATCGTGGGGTTTCTGACTTAGCACTCATTCACTATCCAGAGAATGACGAAAAAATTATACAGTTCAAACTTTTAACTAACCAAAAATTAAGAGATTATTAAATATCGTCATCTATCTAATCATATGTCCATCATCATTTAGCAATTTACATGGTGGAAAATGTACTTTTGTTATTTTTTTGTGTTTCATAAGACAGGTAATTAGATCGATTTTGTAAAGTCAATTATACTTTTATAATTTAAAAAAAAATTTCAATGTTTTTAAACTTTATGTTTTCTAATTTTTACTCCAGAATTCGTAAATTAAAGAAGTATTTAATTCTAATAAAGGATCTATTACAAAGTTCATTTATATATATTCATGGTAAAATTCATTTCAAGTAATGGAAGAAATTAAAAGATATATTAATATAAGTCATCAAACAATTAATTTATAAAATATACTCAGGAGTAAACGCATACCAAATTATTAGTTATTGGGATACGAAATATAAAAATATTTTAAAAATTATCTTAAAACCTTATCAAATTGTAAAAATGTTTCTTAACATCATAGGTTGAATTAGGAATAAGCCTTATAAAGATATAATTCGACATTACACCTTTAAACATTTTCAATTTTTATTATTATATTATATTGCTTAATATTTTATCCTTTAATGCATACAAGAAGTGATATCGTTTTTTTTTAGAATAAAGATCCGATTGTTTTTATATTAAATTTTATTGAAATTATTATACTAAATGAACGCATATATTGGCTTTAAAAAGTGCTCGTATTTTCTTAAAAATAGACTAAAATGTATCTTGCAAATATTCAGCCCTCACTTAGGAAACGACCCCCAACTTAGAATGGAAATAAAGCAGTGGTGTTTGCAGTGGTGCTTCATGTCCATCAGAAGAGGAAATGACCCAACAGACGTTCAGCCAAGTCACCAAAGCCGATATCTCTGCTGCTGGTGTGCTTGCGGCCCAATATCGGATGCGGGACAACGAAATGGAGTGAGAATGATGAAAGTGACTCATGTCACCAGAAATTCCGACAGAACACCCCTTCATTTCCTCGATCTGGTTGTTTTGGCGTAATTAATTCCATTGTGTATACTCCTCCCGCTCGTCTATTCATCACGACTTCTAACAAATTGTTAGACATGACTGCCGAGTTTGCAAAAATACTTGAGAAAGCATTTCAGCATTCCGGTTGTCCATTAAAGTGTGATGCTTATTCTTGCTCTCATTTCCTATTCTTTCAGAAAGGTTTGCAAGAGATGGAAAAGTATTGGAAAGAAAATAGAACAACTTCATCTGAGGTAGAAAAGTTGCGATTTCTTGCCAAGTGAAACATTTAGGTCTCTAAGCTTTCATATTTGAATAAAGAGTCCAATTTATTATTTTCTAGATAAGCAGGTAGTCTAATTTTAGTGTAAGGACTACAACTGTAAATACTTTAACTAAAAAATATACAAATGAATTAATATTAGAAAACAAAACAATTCTAGTGTATTTTATACAATTTTAAGAGTTATATGAAACTGAATTTATTTGTGATTGCTTGAGTTCGATTAAAGAATAATTGATTTAGACTAAAGAAATTTTAGGATTTTTAAAAAATATGAATACTTTTAGCTTAAAAACAATTATGATATTTTTATATACTTTCTTAAACATTAACTTGAATTATAATAAGCAGTATAAATTGCAAGTTAAAATTCTAAACTGAAATTTAGAAAATTAAATTCCAACAAAATTAAAAGTTACTTTAAAAATCCTTAAATAGCATCATCAAAAACATCCATATTTTAATTTTTAAATTTTTCTTAACTTAGCTAACAGGAAAAGTATTATTTTTAAGGTTTGCGATTTTTTATTAAATTGAAAAGTGTATAATAATAATAATGGAAATAAACTGTTTAAGTATTCCTTTCATATTATATTTGTAATTTCATTCAATTAACATCTAAGAAATTATATTATGAAAAGTACAACAAAAACTCAGATTAAACTTGAAAATGTTTTTATTGCAAAATGCATGAAATCAGAGTTTAGTAGCAGTGCACCACTGCATTACTTAATTCAAAATTATTTGTAATGTAGTATCGATTAAAATTGTTGGTTTTTTTATCTTTTTAATTTAATTTTAAATTGCATTATTACAAAAATTTCCAAATATATTAATCTTATTGAACTTAACCCTTCTGCCACGTATCACATGAGTTCCAAGACCAATGTAAAAGTAGAAAAATTTGCGCAAAGTGCGGTTTCCTAAAGGATGATTTTTTCTCTCGTATAACTAAACTGTGCTACCAGTTCCTAATATGACTTTTCTGATTCTTTCTTTCCTTTTCCCAGGATTATTTTTGCCTTTTCTATGACGTTTAATATTGGCAAGAGTCGATGTATATGGCCAAAAATAATATCAGATTATCCCAATTTTAAAAAAAAATATCAAGAAAAGTGGCATAAGCATTTTTTTAAAAATTCGTGAATTAGTCATTTTGCCAAATATTTATATCCTCCCTAAAAATAATCCATCGCCGCCCACCTTGTCTCATGGTCAGAGTGCCTGACTGTGGATAGGGAGGTCCTAGGTTTCAATCTCAGTTCGGTTATGGAAGTACTTTCTCTCTTTGTCTATCTTTTGTCCTTTCTTAATGTGAATGGTTGTCTATCATATAAACGGGTACCTATGGAATGCGTGTACTGAGGAAGTCAAACTCCATGCCAAAATATGGTTCTGTTGGGAAATTGGAGCAGCGCACCCCATAACGCTAACCTAGCTGGCACAAGAGAACGACAACAAATAATCCATCGCAAAATATATTGCTTCTAGAGTTTACAGTTCGTATGAAAATTATTGAGCTATGCATTCAGAAGTATTCAGATGGAAAGACTAGTGTATATTTAACAAATGTATCAGCTTTCGATTCCATAAAAATAACTTGGTATTTAGCAAGTCATGAGCTTCCAATCACATCAAAAAAAGAGTCTCGTAGATATCTTGTTGTTTGTTGTTAAAAAAACTGAAAGTTTAAAAAACCCAAATTGAATTTAGTGCAACAGTTGAAACCTTGCTTCAAATTTTGTCATACTAAGCTTCATTTCTAATAAATATTTCAAGTATTTTGCATATTTTCATTCATATGCACGTTATATATATTGTATTTTATGAAATGAATCCTTGTTTATGACCAAAAATAATTTTAAATCTTTTGCCTTTACTTGATTATTCTTAAATTTCCGATACAGCTAATATTTATGTACCAATTATTTATTGAAAATTTTTTTGTATAATTTAACTTTAAAACTACGTAGGTATGAAATATGTATTAAAAAGTAATTATGAACCCATTTTATGCAATAAGTAATTTAATATATTCTAATCATTTTGAAGTACAGTAAATTCTGTAGTTTTCTTACACTAACTATATATATATATATATATATATATATATATATATATATATATATATATATATATATATATATATATATATATATATATATATATATATATATATATATATATATTGCTTTGATTAATTTGCATCTGTACTCGACAGGTTGATTACTTAAGTAATATCATTAAATATAACCATTGACTGGTGACTATTTGCTTTTAAAATTACTAAATTATGTTGAAATAATCTACCAATTAATTTGCAAAAAATGACTGTTTGAAGTAAAAATTTTCTTTCAGCTAAAAATCTACATTTTTTTCAATTAATTAATAAAAAAGAACTTCCATGGCATCGATCCCAGAAAACGCAACCACTCTCATTAGTTAGCTGCTTTTAATTACTTAAAATCTTTCTTCATTTGTATGGAATATCTCTCTTCTCTTGGAAACGAAATTCCTGCAGCGCAAAGGAATGCTTTTCCTTTTACTTCCTCGCATATAAGCCTTCTATTCAATCATCTTTGTGAAGAATTCCCCTGCATAGAGGAAGATACTTTCTTTTGTCCTCGAGGCTTGAAGAAGAGGGATCCTTATTACCGGAGAGCAGCGCAATGACCGGAAAAACTAAGCATAATCCGGATAGACGTAAGGATAGGGACGCATACAAAAGGGGAGCCCCTCACCATCCATGCAGCCCCCGAGTGCTTCACGAAGGAAGATCTCGTTTTCGTGCGGAATCTCTTTAGATGGAGCTCGTTGAAGAAGTTAATTTCGGAATCACTCCATAAAGCAGATCACTGGGCGTAATAAGTACAGCGAAACTCTATTTACTACTCATTCTATTTTTACTTATGTAATCTCCTTTTTGTTCTCCGTGTGACGAATGTAATAGATTTTTAGCTATCGAAAGATGATTTAGAAAGAATTGGCGAAAGAAAATCGCCCATGGGTACGACTTTTGTGTGTTACCTATTTTTCAATAAATAACAAATACTTTTATGGAATTTTTAATTTATTCTTTTCAAATATTAATCACAATGATGAGGAACAGATTTAAATATGTTCTTCATGTCTTTTAAATATGAAAAATAAATATTCGAATTAAATACAACTTTAACTTTCTATTTGTAAAAAAAATGTAATAATAAATTTTACAAATAGTATATTTATTATAATATTTTTAATTAAAAAATCTAATAATAATTATATTATAATTATTTATGATAATATATGATACTTTTATAATATATAATAATATAAATACATAGTATGTAATTATATATGTAATAATTATATGAATTTCTATTTGTATGAAATGTAAATTAAATAAAATAAAAATTGAAAGAAAACATTGATATTTGATCCACCAGGGAGAAAATTGTTGAGAAAGTCAAAGTTTCTAAAGGATTTCATAGAATTTATAGTGAAAAAAAAACTTAATAAAAATGAGCATTTAAATTAGTATTGCTTAAAAATAGCATTTATTTTTGTTAGTAATATCGATTTAAGAAATTTGATCAACTCTCAATTAGAATTTCTAAGCAAAATTAGAAAAAATATAAGTAAGCTGCATTCCTCATCATATTTATAATAACGAACTTTCTTCTCCTGTGTTTTATATTTCCGAAAACATTTTTAAGCATTTTCAGGTTGATTTTTCTACTCCATTTTACGAATCTTCAAATTCCACTATTATTTAAATACAGATCTTTAGAAACCCACAATAATTTTTATATGGATTTAAAACATTTTTTTCCATTTTAGTCAAATCCTATTTTATTTTCTGAAATTCTTGTTTGATGTAATAATGTTTTATATCCCTGTTGTCTTTTTCACAGAGGAAACAAAATTCAATATAACCAAGCTATCAACTGTCCAATCGGACTTTCTGTGTTCAGTTTTTTCGAAGAAGATTTTCACAATTTTATGACTCAATCAGTTTGTTTGAAAAACTACTGATATGGAAGGAAAAATACTCCGTCTTTGTGAAAAAGGACATTTACCATTTGTTTTGCTAAGAATCCATGAATAATCTCCATTAATTTTGTTTATGTTTATATTCACATGCATCCATCAAAATACAAATATATGACACTAAATCAGTTTATACAGAAAGAACTTTTGAAACTAATTATAAGAAAAACACTTTAGTGTCCTTCTATATGATATTCCAATATTGCAATCTTGAATCCAAATGTTCGGTCTGAATTATGGACAGCTTAAATCTAAAATTGTTCGTTTAGTTTGCCTAGAATTAAAAACTTAGAATTACTAGTTGCACTTGCTCCAAAAATAGATCTTTTTAGCTCCTCTTCTTTAACAACTGTATCTTGTTTAATATATTTAGATTTGATCAAAGATTTTGAGAACACTCACAATGGCAAATTTGGATGCTTAAACATTTGCTTGGATTCATTATTTATTTCATTTATATTTGGGATACAAAAATAACATATAATGCACATAAAAGCCTCAATCCTTTATTATTTCACATTTATTAGTTATTTCTGAATAAAAAAATAAACATTTCTAGCAGCAACAGTTAAAAAATATAAATGTAAAAAAACTCTGAATGATAAAAAAATTCTATTCGCCCATTTGAATTTAGAATGAAAAAGATAATTTTCGCGAAAAGTATAGTTACCAGCATTATTAACGACAATTAAGACCGACAAAATTCTTTAACTGAGAATATTAATATTTTTTAATAATTATGTGTTGTATCCTGTCACTTTCATGTTCTGTTTTGAATGAAGAAATAAGCATTTTAAATAAGATTCTACTTCTTTTGAATCATTTTTTGTAACAATGAATCAAATACAAAAATTAGATCGTATTCAAAATACTTACAATAATTTCCAAAAACTACACTGCTCAAAACAGTTAGAGGATATTGAATTTGTGATTTGATCAAGCACCTGGAGAAATTGTTCATTGATACATTGTTGATGGACGTAGTTGTTTATATGAGATAAAAATGACATTTTTGCCAGAAAACTTCGTTTTATTGAGGATTTTGTACAACAGTGATTTACTGCGTAGATCACTGTAGGCTTGAAAGCCCCACCTTTGTAAAGCATTCGTCTCTCAAAAATGTGACATTGGTCGCGCATTCTGTATCTTAAGGCTTGCGCTCCCAGATTACAGTTCCCAGCAGGGACCTGGCTCTCCGTGCTGGGTGCCCGACATTCTAGACTGAAGAAGAGGCACTACCTGATAGCCACTAGGAATAGAACAGGGCCTCTTCTTGTTATTGTCTGTCTGAGGATTTTGTACAAATGAAAAAACACAATTGGTGCCTTTGAGAAAAACAAAAAAGGAGTTTCTCTAAAATAAAATTGTTTTTAATACGTTGTAGGATTGGATTACCCCAGACAGCCAGTATCATTGAACACCTTTGAGGCATCGAGTCAATGAGGTTATTAAAGAGGGTCTGGAATATTCTGCCCACTTCTCCAGAGTAGTTCTTTCCAGTTCTTGGAGAGTTTGTTATGTTATAGGCGTCCGGTAACTCAGCTCCCTACAATGTACCGAACATGCTCATGTCTGGAGAATACGCTGGCCATTCCGTTAATATTATTCCTTCCTCCGAAAGGAAATCATTCAGTAAGTTAAGACAATATGGCCAACAAATGGCGTCCATTAATACGAAATCCTCTGTAGTTGCGGTATTGTAAGGGACTACAATAGGTCTGAGAATCTTGTACCTATATCAGCTGCTGACCAGAGCTCCAGTTCAAATATGGAAATCGTTGCGCCCCTCAATGTAACGACAAATATAAACCATCACTCCCCCATTGTCAAATATGACAATTTCGCACACGAATGCAAAGGTTGTTTCTAGTACCACGTCCCCTACACATGAAAATAGGTCTATTATCAGGGTGAAGAGAAAAATGGTGCTTGCCAGAGAAAACTATATTGCTCCATTCATTTCTCCTCCTGTTCACATGCTGTTGTCCACTTCCTGTGGATAGGACGATGCTTTGCTGTTAAAGTGACACACATATTGGTGTGCGAGCATGATACCCTACAGCGTGAAGGCAATTTGTGTCGAAGCTATAGTATTAGTAGCTGACCAAATGTGTTGAAAAAGAATGGCATTAATATTTTAATTTCTCCGAGCTGTTAGCCTTAAATAATAGCTTTCACTGGGCATTGTTGCATGTCTACAATCAATCCTTGATATTCAACCTGCATTTCCAACCTCCAAAAAAATGCTTCCAAATCCTGTAAGTCACACTTGTTGAAACTTTAATGGTTTCTGCTGCTTCGGATTGTGTTTGGCTCCCTTTTAACTGGTCAATAACTCTCTAAGCTTTTGATTCAGTTAACTTGACTCGCACTAACTTTTGGGTACTTTTCTCGTGGAGACATTGGACTCGTCGAACGATCATCCTTTTCCGCTTTGCCTCACATTAAGTTGTAAGACAATCTCATTCTTTGCGGCTAAAGTGTCGTCATAATATAAAACTCAAAATTTGTTTGCTACTAAGTTTGAAAATGGCAAAATTTTGCATTTTTGTCTTTCTTCATCAATTTTATGCAAGAAAAAATTTCTTAAATCGTTAATTTATAAAAGACTTACAGTACCTTTTAATTGTATTGAGCAATTTATTTAAGTAAAATTTCCATGCACTTTCGAATCTTAAAGCTTAAAAGTCTACAACTGCTGCTTTACTCGAACAAGGACAATGAAGATTTTACATTTTGATCGATTGAAGAATCATAATATAGTGGATTCTAGATTTTTAATGGATTCAAACCTAATTATTAATTATAATGTCATTAGCCTAATTATAATGTCAGAAAGACATTATAGCCACCCAATCATTACTGCTTAGGTAAGTATCAACTGTGACATCTCTATAAAGATATGGATTATCATCAACTGAAACGAATGTGAATCCAATTGCAGTAGCGTATAATTCCAATTGAGTCTTGAGAGAGAATTTCGTTCCAAAATATTAGTTTATATCCCAAGGAAATTTCTGCCTAAGTTGTGATTATTTGATATAAAAATTTGTGATGTTTGGTAAGTTTCTGGTTATAAAGTGCATGTCACTTTTTCTTCCCAAATTCTTATTGCCTTATCATTGGTTTTCAGTTAAAATTTCGATTGATTCATTCCTTTATAATCATAGCTTTGCTCCAATAAAACTAACTCTAACTGACATTCGCTAATATACCACTTAAATCACACTTCTTTTGATTCGATGGATACAGAATCAAACACTTGTGGTAAAGGGGTACAGTTCATTACTGTGAAGCTCTGAGCAGAGAAAAGTTTTTTACCTTCTATAATCTTGCAGTGTCAGATTATATAAGATATGTGTACCTACTACGATACCTTATAATTTCTATAGTGTGTATGTGTGTGCAATAGTGTAGCTTCATAGTGTCAAATATAATATTATTAATATTAAAACCATATCATACAGTTCACTTTTTGATTGTGTTTGGCTTTAGATGCTTCGCGGAGCTTCTAATTATTGTTTCACTAGATACAAGCCTTTAGATAAATATTTGACTGGATTGAAATTGTTACCATAATAGATATTAATAATCAATAACTTCTGCAATTGAGTATTTCGTTTATATTTGTTAGATATGCCGTCAGAATTCGGTATCTTCCATTTGTTGTTTCATACCCAGTAAGAAATATTTGACTTGAATATGAATCGGACAGAATTTGTAAGAAATATCCTAAGGCTACAGCAAATTTTGTACCCGTAATTTCATAGTAATTTGAAACCATTATTGTTCACAGAAACTCATGTAACTGCGAATAATACTTGCTTCTTATAAGATTATTATTTTTGCATATTCTCAACTTGAAATTTTAAATGGCTGAGGCATAGCATGTTTTCAAGCTTTCCTCTATTTCTGAAGTGAATTGGAGTCTCATAAGATTAATATTTTCCTTAGCATGCTCATTTTTTTATGTGGCAGTATGTTAAGCTTAACTCAGAAATGTTAGATGTTTAATTATTCTTTTAAAATTTTATGACGAAATACAAATAACTTTTTGCTTTTATTTGATTATTTCTATTTTAGTAAATAGAAATAATTACAGAAAAGGGAAAGTACTTATTAAATTACATCCACATTTCCATCTAAAATTATATTGCATTTTATTATATTAAATATTTCACATTCTCATACATTCTAAATGCATAGTTTCTTAATTGTATACCAGTTAATACCGAGCTGGAATGCGAATGGCTATCGCTCTGGTTTTCAGCTGAACAGTTCGTGAGTTTAAACCTCACTTTGGACATAAATATTGTTAGCTGTTTGAAATCCATTTAAAATTATAGGCTTCGGTCCAATGAGCTTTCATGTGCAGAAACTGACCATTCAGCGACGAACGAAACTTAAACCAGTTTACAAATATGCATTTCTATTCTTTAAAAAAATTCATATTTATACTTTTAGATTATTTTATTTGTTACTTTAAAATGCAATTCTTGTTTTCCCTTTTAAGCAAATTTGGGGACTAAAATTTTTCTTCTTTGCTGTATTTGCTTTTTTATTATTCTAAAGCAAAGAATCCTACATATAGTAAACTTAAATACCTGTGGCTTGAGCAGCTACCAGGCGTGTCGGCAGATGGTGGATAGCCGAATGTCCTGTAGAAATGACAGAATAGCCTTGAATATAGAATCAGAGGCCGTGAACCAGCTCCCGTAAACCCTGGTGTTATGCGACCCGTGCCTAGGGTTATTTGGCACCGTGGTAATGGTGTCTTAACGGAGCCTCTAGTTGCCTGGCGAACTTCTAGAGTAATTTGCCTTGCCCAGTAACTCAGGCAATGCTGGGTGGACTGTCATATTACCTGAGCTTATTAATTGTTATCTTGTGGCTGAAAAGACACACGAAATAACAAACCTTTCTGCATTTGCAGGTGAAGCCTCTGAAGTAGACCTTGCTGAAAAAGACAAGGAAACTCAAAGGCAATCTAGTGAAGGGGCAGCAATGAATCCTTCACAGGAGATAGAAGTGACCTCCAAATTATATTCTTCTGGTGAAAGTCAGGAAGCTATCGCTAGCATGACTGACTCTCTGACCAGAATCATCTGTGGATCATCAGTGAGGATTGCCTCTGAAATTCTAAGATGCTCTAGGCAGAAGATACGTTTAATCGTAGACTTCATAACTGGGCACTACTATTTCAGAAAACACCTCCATAAAATGGGACTGTTTCAGCAAGACTCTATCTGCAGGAAATGTCATACGCAAGAGGAAACGGCCAAGCATATTATTTACGAATGTGAGGCTCTTGCCCTCCCTAGATTATCTTCTTTAGGCATTATCCATACTAGAGAGTTACACCTAGACTCCATTAAAGGGCTATCGGACTTTATTAATAAAGTGTGTGACCCGAGTAACTGGAACTAGGAAACATTGGGTTTGGAGTTAATGGTACGAAATGCTGATTAAAGCAGAGGTGCCAGTGACATACAAACCCAACCTTAAGAAGAAGAAGAAGAAACTTAAATAACTTGATTTTCACAATTTTTTGAGAAAATATTTGATTTCATTTAATAATTTATATTAAAACATTCCAAGATAGCTCCACTTTTTTTTGGAATGCTTGCCTATATATACAAAGATAACGTCTTACACTTTAAGACTAATTAATGACAAGATAATTTTTGTAGAATACTGTTACAAGTTCACAATTCATAAACTGATTTAGTTTATGAATTAACTCTCATTCTTAACTTATGATTACGAGGTTTGAATTCTTAATATCCGACAGCGAAATAAATTTTTTTATTTTGCGAAGCTACTAAAATTGAAAATATTTTTATTACTAAGAAAGAGTTTCAAATTTACGAATATTTTCTTTCCAATATTTCAACTGCAAATGGAAACAAAAAAAAAACTGTATGCTTACTCAAAAATATCGATACGTATATGGAGAAAACATCTCGAACAATAACATTTTTTCGTTGTTTAATTGAAAGTCTTATTTATAGCCCCTGTAATAAAAAACATCAAATAGTTTCTTTAACAAAAAATTCTTTTAAAGAAACTCAAAAAAAACTAGACACTAAACACATTTGTCAAACGGAATATCAAGAAAAATTTCAAAGAATAAAATTCCGACAAGTAAAATCGAAATGCAGAAAAAATTTATTGTTTATTATTGGCTTGTTTTAAAAGCATTATCTTTGAAAGATCCCCAACTAATTAAGATTTTTTTCCTCTAATGTTAAAATTTTTCCTTTTGTTTTCCCTTTAGGGATTTTAAAAGCAGTTACTTGGTACCCTTTGGCGATGGAAAGTAATTTGTGCAGCTTCCTTTATAAAATGACAAATTACAAATTGATGAAATCAGTGTCCAATTATTGTTTTACATTTTAATAGAAAATAAAGATAAAATTCTCTAACCATGTTATACGTTATGAAAAAAAAACTTAAATATGAAAACCAGGACATCTCATTATAAGGCTTTATACTCTCATTAATAGATAAAAAAAGGAAACATCTTTTGCAATCATGATTTTTACATAAAAACAAAATAGCGTAAATATTATTAGTAGCTTCTTAATTTTTCACATTATAAATTAATCTACAGAGACTTTAAATACAAAATTCATGATAATTATTGTTTCTAGATTCATATTCCTTAATGAATTGACAATTAGTTTAATATTCTATTTAAATCTAATGAAACAAAAAATTTTAATTGGCATAAGCAAGTAGACAATTGGGAATTAAACTTCCATTTGCTTTAGAAGCATTATTTTCTTTTTAAATAAAAATGTCTTGTGATTTTTAATTATATTTTACGATCCTAAAATATATTCTTGACTTAATAAATAGAATTTTTTTCTTTAAATTTGTCTTAACCTGAATGAAACTTTAGGGCATATTTGCTCGTTTGAGTTGATTAATTAAACAATTTCTAGGTATTATCAACATTTCTAAATAATTTTATTCAATAAATAAATAATTGTTCCATGCATTGCTTACGAAATTAAATAAGTTTTGCAAGCAAACACACCACCTGAAAGATTTTCGTTTGTTGCATAAGTAAAGTAAAGTAAACGCCAGCAGAGGTCCCTGTACCTAACCCTGAAAGGGTTTTACCAGATTTGATGGATCATTAAAAATGTTTTTGAAAAACATTTCTGATTATTTTGACAGTAAATATATGCTAATTTACTTTCTTTATTTAAACATCGTTTTACTATAATTAAATTACAATAAAAAGGGAGTATATGGAAATAATATCTGATTTTACGTAACTAAACATATAATGAGAAGAAAGAAGCTTAAATAGTCAAAAATATATGCTCGCATAGTATTTATACGTATCTTTATGCCTAAAATGAATAAACAAAGACGGAAAATTCATTGAAATCACAAAATATATTTATTTCATGTTAAAGTGTTTTATTTATCTGATCTAAACAGCATAATATTAAGAATATTAATGTATATTCTTGATTTGTATATGTGTATAGTCATATGTATAACCCTAAAAAACTATTGGTTATTCATCACAAATTTGAAAGAATAGTCATTTTTTAATTCTAAAGTAGCAATAAATCAATTGGGTTTATTGAACAACCAAGAATTCTTGAAAAATCTTAATTTAAAAAGAAAACAATTGGTTCTTCAATGGGTGTCTATAACCTTTTGGAGCAATGAACTTCCTTGTAAAAATAAAAAAGCTTACAACATCCTAATACATCATCACAACCCTTAGTACAGTTATTTCCTATAAATGGATTAAATTATTTCTAAAATACTCATTCAAGTCTATTTTCTTACGAGACAGAATTCATCTTCCGTTAAAATTTCAGAAGAGGAGGAATGTTTCTCGTATTTCTGATAGTCCAAGACGTAATGCTGTTGCATCTTTCTACCTATCTTCAAGACATAACTGCTATTCCGTCCACCTAAACCATATAGACATTTCAACTGATCTTATTGGTCAACTTTATGATTCTAGAGAAAAAGGACGGGATCACCATCTTCGACATGGAGCTCTTCCTGATCTTGCGGAAGAATCGAGGTATTGACAAGCAAGAACTCTCCTTAGAAAATGATTTTGGTTTTTTTGTCGTAAGTTTTATTCCTTGTAAGCACTTTTTAAAAAGTTTTAGCAATTTTTAAATTTTTCCTAGCCATTTGGTCACAGAAATGTGTATAAATACATTTATGAGTTATATGTAAATGCTAACTATATAATTTCTCGTCGTTCAAAAATAGTTGGTATCATACTTAGGAACTTTCTTTCTAAAAAGCATTACATTACCATTAAATCGAGTTAGATGCTTATTGTACTTGTTTTTCTTTATTTCTAATTATTATCACAGTAATTTAATTAGTAATATCAAATGAAGTGAATGTTTTTACTTTAAACTGTTTCCCTCTGTTATTTTGTTATTTTAAATTCTAAAGTTATAAATATCAATTTTCAAGAGAAGGATAAGTTTCAATTTACAAAATAATATCGTATAAGAACTCGTTATTTAAAAAAATTGCAAAAAAGGTGATATTTTTAACTTCATTTTCCCAAACTTCATGAAAACCCAACAGACTTTATTTCACGTGTATGGTTATCTTGCTTTATATATTTACCTGTCCACTTCTTCGAAGACTTCAATCCAAATTTATGCCAAAACTGATAACTTTGCAATCAAACTAAAAAAAAACTCTCTTATGGAAGAGAACGTCCAGAAAGATATTTTGGCAGCTCTTAAATTGTACAACAGAGGGACTCTCACGGGGAAATAGCAAAATCTCCTGACATATAGTGTGAAACTTGGAAAAGAAAATGAAAAAAATATATATATTCCAACATAAGAGAAGTTGCGAACGGGAGGTAAGGCCGAAGAAAAAAAATAAGAAACTTAGTTTGTGGCTACGGCTCAGCATTCCCTAAAGGATCAAGCGGATCGCGATAGAGGAAGACCCAACACCTCTGACGCCTTATCGCCTCCAAGTGCCCAGAGGATTTTTCGGGTTACCTCAGCCCTTTTCGCCCCTTCGTCTGCATTTCTGATAGGCTTAACGGCTTGCTCCCTCATTCTTAAGGCGCAGATATAAGCCGCCCCATGTATAGATATATTTCTCAAGGGAACTGATCGCAGAGTAATAACAGGAAGATCGAAAATAGTTCGAGATGATGATATTTCAACTGAGAATTTATTTATGATTGCTAATATATTTTTAGCCTTATCGACAAAATTGAGTGTTTATACTTTAAATTCGTAGCTAAACTGTGCTCAAACTGCGTTTGAGAGTGCTGTATATGATTATAATTTCTTGATTCACCAAAGATTTAAAAAAAAAAACAATTTTAGAGATAATTTAAATTTTTTTATTGATGTATATTTTTACATTACTTCATAAAGTATTTTCAGAAATATATTTTCAGAATAATGTTTTTACGTACATTTTAGCTTAAAGTGGTGAAGATGAAACTCATTATTTTATTCATGTTAAGTACAAAATTTGATAAACATATTTAATCAATTATATTGATTATGTTTCTTTGTATAATAACTCGCGTTAGTTTGCTATATTATGAATTCATGCGAATATGAAGCATACAAAATAAAAATTTTTAATTTTAAATTAAATTTCATCAATTTAATTATTTGATAATAATGTTTTTAACCTTTTTCGTTTTTTTCTTTAAGTTTTTCACTTTTAGAAGCAAGTATTTTGATTTTCAATCCAAATAATTTTTTTCTTCGTCTGAGCGGATTAAGTCTAAATTACACATTTATGAGAAATAACTAATATTTATAATTTCACTGGCTTGCTTACGTAAAATATATTTAATAATTGTAGCCGAATGTTAAGTACTCATGATCTTGTGACAAATATACATAGTAATGCAGGCGAGCTGTAAATTTTACCTTAAGAGATTAAGTGAACCGCTGGGGCTCTATGATCTTGAATTATCGCATGTCAAAAAGTGCCTTTTAATTTTGATCCCTGGTCAGTTGACGGAGTCACACCTGAGCTGGCTCCCTTCTTTTCACATCCACACTACTGGGGCTCTATGTTTTTGGACACAGTGAGTTAATAACTAGTTTAATAATTGAATTAGGTAATTGCAATCAATTTGATTCCCACCATCATTTTGTAGATTTAAAACTTTTGTCCCTATTTGAAAATATCCTGTAATGAATTTGTTTTAAAGAACATTTGTTATACCCCCAAAAATATTTCATTATGCAGAAATGAAATTTCTTTGTAATGAAATGAAATTCTTTTGTAAAGTAAGTTGCAAAAAGGTTGGTTTGCTGAACTTAGTAATATTGAATGATCAGAAATGAATATAAAAAATGGAATAATTTGTTTTAATAATTACATAAAATTTAATTTTTGTATTGTTTGACAACTTAATAGCATTCTTTTATATTTTAAATGTTTTTGATGGAATTATATTGCAGGATTAAAGACTTATGAAAAAATCTGATATTTATCATGCGTTTAATAAGTATATAAAAGAAATTATCAATCAAAAGGAATTACGAAATTTTACATATATTATCAATATTTTCTATTAGTAACAAAAAGATGATTTGAAGGTTGTATTCTTACAATGATTTGATCCATATATGCATTAAGCCCTGCGCAGAGGTTCCATATTAAGCGAAGCAATAAATCACGAAAATTTCTCGTTTCCTCTCGTTCATTGCACATGTATAGAACTAAATTCTATTTCTTATCTTTCGCTTATGTATAATGTTTCAAAGTTTGATCTGCATTAATCATTTTAAATTCAACATTAATAATGTCACAAACTCTTTACTTAAAATTTCCATTTTATAATACATAAATAATATACATATCTTTTATTGTAATCCATAATAATATTTGATGATATATTAATTTATTATTGATATTTCTTGACATTTTTTATCTTTTATATTTGAATGTTTCATAATAAGGGGTAAAGGTATTTTCTATCACTCACCAGTGTAAATTTTGCTTTTTTTTTTCTATGTCGACATACACTGGTTATAACTACCCAGTAAAATTTATTAGCCCATTCAGTTAATGTCTTTAAGCTATATTTCGAGCATATTAAATTGATTAAAACAATAGATGGGTAATAGGAATAACATACTTAAGTGTTATATCCCTCCTTCTTGATAAAATTCAAGTCGTAAAGATAGTGCAATGCCAATATGCACACAAATAGTTGCATCAATTGTTAAGGATTTTAAAGCCAGGCAGAAGCTATTTAATATGTAAAATTGTGGATAATAGCCCCTATTAATGGAATTTTAATTTAATTACTAACATTTCCGCGCATTTTATTTTCAACAGTGCTCCATTTTAAATGCTTATTTTCTTTGTATACAGATTTTGGAAAATATATAGAACTTCAGTGTAAATAAATATTTAAATTACTGGATTAATTAATGATTCATGTTTTCTGGATACATAAATATGATTTGAAAAAGAATATTTTAATAAAAGAACATGTGTGGTAAAATATTTGGCACAAAGAGCCAAAACCTCTTCTCATATTTGTTGCAATATATAAAGTGAATTAATCTAGATTAATAAAAATCAAGAAATCTACTCCATATTTAGATTCTGCAAATCCATTTAGTACTTTTATATTACAGATTAAAAAGCATAAATGGTTATAATTTATAACAACATGTGTATTTCAATAGTTATATTACGAAATACTCGCAAACAAGAAATCATATAGATTAATTTTTAAAATTTATAATACTTTTCAAGTACTAAATCAATTTCATAGTAAATTAAAATTTACCATCTAACAATATAGCTGAAATCTTGAAGCGCAAACTAAAAACTGTTTTCAAAATCTATAAAAGAATTTAAAATGAGAAGTTTATGATTCTCGACGAGCGAGAATGCTTAACCTTATGAAACATTTTGAAAATAAAAGAGGCAGTGAAGAGGTCTTTGTTCCCTGCAAAATCCAACTTCAACGCTCTTCCATGGGCAGTTTTTTCTTGTACCTTCTTCTCGAAGCACAGCAGCAAAGTAATAAACCGTCGTTTTCGACTTGTTATCAAAGAAAAACGTTCTCGTACCCCGTAGGTGAGTTAGGGTAAAACATCTTTTCTTTTTAATTCTTTTTACGACTCAATGCGGAAATTTTGTTTTATATATTTACT
The DNA here is from genome assembly GCA_037975125.1 of Latrodectus hesperus. Classification (NCBI taxonomy): domain Eukaryota; kingdom Metazoa; phylum Arthropoda; class Arachnida; order Araneae; family Theridiidae; genus Latrodectus; species Latrodectus hesperus. The sequence goes on along the minus strand of CM075853.1, from coordinate 52,523,968 downwards.
TATTTCTATCCATACTTTGTTATGAGGGTGTACAGAAGAAGATAGTTTAAAATTACGGATATAAGTCAAAACGATCCTGAAGGATGCTTTAAAAGTGAGTTTCTTTTGTACTGTTTTTTTTTAAGTGAAGCATTTCAGTAAATAAAAATGAGAACTTTTTTTGTATTTTTATGGTAATAAAAATGAGGTATTAATTTTTTTTAAAAACTATATTAAGAAATAAAATTTTCTCTTCTGCGGTTTTTAAAATTAGTTGAAGTAAATTAAAATATGAAACAATTAATTTCAAAGAAATAAAATAGGTGAACAAAATAGGTTATAATTATTATATGATCTAATCAAATTTTAATAAATTATAATTCTGACAAAATAAATTATTATTTATCTTTGGATATAATGCACATAGAATTTTAGGAAATAACTATGCATTTTTATTAAGCTACGCATAATTTTACCAAACTATTGATAGATAAGCTTGTTATATCTCTCGTTTTAATAAATTGCAAAACATTTTTCAGTCATCGAAATGTTTTAGTACATAAAATTTATTTGCATCGAATTTCTTCTCAATTTAACTCTATATTATTTGCATTTGAAATTAAGTTGAGTCATGGTTACACGGGCATAATATTTAAATTATTAAGCAAATGATATTGATATAGACAGAAACATACTTGCATTATATCACATATCAATATAAAGAAAATGTTCGACTATATTGAGGATAAAATCACTCATGATATTGATTCAGAAAGACACTCGGTAAGTCCTTTAGTTTGTTAAAAAAATAAATTCCCACCTTTGATAGTTCTTGTCTCAAATTCAACTACTGCTGGGCAAATTTAGATGTACTCCGAGACAATTAAAGCTGAAAGTCCAGAATTTCTGAAGCACATTCAATTGAAATGATGAAAAAGTGGTGAACCCTCGATTGTATTAATGCATCATAAGCATTGTTGGGAAATCAGAACAGTTTATGACCAAATGTGTCTTCAGAGAAATAGAATCTCATTTAAATGAATAAAAAACATATTCTACAGTGTACAATGTTAGCAATGTTCTTTTAAATGGTGAGACTAAAAATTTAGGTGAGGAGTGAAGATATAAATTATTTTTCAGGATATTTTTCTCAGACTATCGCACGTATGCAATAACTGCGTGGTGCAAAGTAAAGAATACTGAACTGGACTTCAGATTTCACGCTTTATGCCTTAGCAATCAATAAAAAGCAGAAATATTCTTTTAAATTGGCATTCTTGTAATCAGAGAAACCTAATTGTTTTAGCGACAGTATTCCAAAAACATTACATATTGAGGGATACAAAATGCAATCCTAGTAATTACATATTACCCAGACATGAATTTATTTTCGCAAAATCCTCTCAAAATGAGTTTTTGAATAACCGGTTAATTTCAATTGTCAATAATGTTATTCTTTGGTCACTATTTTCTCATTGGGTGCTCCTTTTTGCAATTGTTGTCCAATTATATGAATCTACACTGCCATGGTTGAAAATGCATAAATTAATCATTGTTTTAGAAACAAATCAAGAACCGTTTTTCTCAATCTTGTAAGCCAGCTTATCCATCTTTTTGAACAACTGACCTTTTTGAAGTCATCAATAATACTTATTTTGATGTTGGCTATTGTTTGTAGTTTCGTCGACTATATTTCTATGGTCTAAGCCTTGTGTGATAGAATCAAATTTGGGATTTGCCAAATCCATTGTAAATGAAATCAAAAAGTGAAATTCTTTAAATTTATTCATGTTACTAACTATAACAACATTATATACTTCCATGATGTTCATTATAGGTATGTATTTAATCATTTACTTTATGTGCATAAGTAGCATTTGTTTCATATATTTAACATTTGTAACTAAATTTTTTATTTATGCTTCTATTTTTACAGCAGATTCCGTATTTTTTGTATAATCCAAAATTGCTAAATATTTTTTTATATTTTTTTCATAAATATTTTTCTAAACTTCGGTTAAAAAATTTTCTGATGCTTCTAATCTCTTTTGGAATTAATTTTTAAAATGAAATAAATTTTTTGAATAAGAATTTTTTAATTATATATCTGTATATATAGTATTCTCTTTTAAAACTATTTTGTCTGAATATGAAATTAAGTTTTGTAATGTTTGTGGTAATGAAATAATTATAAATTATATAAGATTCAAGCCAACTTAATATAATGAGCAAATTCTCATTCACATAATCAATATTTTTACAGAACTTTGAAAGCAGATATATAACATCAATTAAGAACACCTTGCAGAAATATTTTATGCTTATCAAGAGCATAATTTAAAGTTTTAAAGAAACTACGTTTGTGACTCGAAATAATCTACTAGGATGAGCAAAAAATTTCAAAAATGAACCATAGTTAATTTATGAGGCACAATAACTGTATCATGAGATTATTCTATCAAAAGTTGAAACATTTTTCGAAACAAACCTCTATTTTTATTTTTTCTGGTAGAAAGATACTACTTTACTTTGACAACTAACACATAAATCGATATAAAAATATTGATGTATGTGCCTATTTATTTTTATCCGTACAAGTTTTCCATTTTCTAAAAATCAAGAACTACAATATCTAACTCGTTCACTGTATGATTGTGTTTGCATGTCTGATAACTTTTAAGCTCCTACGTTTCACCTTGAATGTATTGATTTGAATTCATTTCACAACCAGTTTGAAAAATGTTGCAGCCTACATAAGAGAGTTTGATTACTTCACTCGACCTGATTTCTTGAACGTATCTTTTAGACATCGCCTTACAGTGACTAATGACTATTAATCAAGTACCACTTGTAATTCAAAAATTGCTTTTGTCATGAAAGTTTAGTGACATAATTTTAACCGAGGTTAAGCAATGTAAAAAATAAGAATCAAGTAGAATATCATAATTTTTTTATCATACTGGTATTCAACTTTAACTTCTTTTAAAGATAAACTGTGTTAAACAATTATAAACCATTAGAAGAATTTACGGTGTAAAAAACTTCCTATTAAACTACTGAATTTAAACATTTCAGGTTTGACAAAGAAAATTAGAATATCAGCATCTTAGTTAACTTCCAGTCGCTAATTATCACTGTTGGAGTGTTTCTTGTAGAATCTGCAATATATATTTTTCAGCTAGGAATCAAGTGATTTTTTTACTTATGGAGCAGACTCAGTTAATTATTTTGCATAACAATATTTCTTTCTATTTATACAAGAAAATGCCTTAAGATCCTTTTTAGATACATTAAATATACATTTTAAATTTAGAAAAATGTAGTAAAAACACTTTTGAGTATTCTACAAAAACAAATAATTTGTATAAATATATTCAAAACTATTTTAAAGTATTCCATGATCAGGTTTTTTACGAAAAATTTTGAAAGAGCTGTTTATTGAATATTATTATCTCTCTTTACGTTATATTTATTTAGTAGATAACCTGTCATCTTTCATAGAGGGATTAAACGTTGTCAAGTGTGCTACATTATCATATATGAGCATTTAAAGTTTATAATGTATATTTGTATCCAATACTTCAATCTGAATTTTCATAACCACAGAGGGCTTTTAGGTTTCCGTGTTGCAGCTTAATTATGTAAGTAAGAGAAATTGAGAAATGAATTTTGTAATTTGTTTGCACAGTCCAAGTCTTTCCAAAAATTTTCTATGACATTGAATGGACCAGGAATAAAATAAGACGGGGGAAATAAAACAAAGATATAACAAAGACTAAACAAACAAGGAATTTATATTAAGCTACATCTGCTGCTAAAATTTTTATTTATAAATTATAGGCCTTGAGGATACAACAGAAAAAAACAGTATGCAATCACAATGAATATGAGAGTAACTGCAATAACAGTGCTTCAAAAATGCGCAGTTACGAGTTCATAATTGATAATTTGTTATTCTGTAGCATCAGCTCCTTCTAGGATAATAATTTCGTTACCATAAATATTCATAGGCAATTTAATGTCGAAATTTACATCATGTCGTTGCATAAAGTGAAGTTTAATACTTCGATAATAAAAAAAAAATTGTGATCGCTGAAAAATGATTTCTTTTTCAGTTGAGAAATACGGCAAATTTAAAAGCAACTATAAGTTATTGAAACATATTTTCAAAATAAAATTTTCCTCTAATTATACCAAACTATTGCAGTAACTTTTGTGAAAAAATAGTTTTGTTTATAAACAATTTGTTATGTACTCAATATATATCATCGAGTTATATGACAACTTTAATAAAATAAGCAATTACTCAACCTTCGTACAATATAACTTTTGCTATTGATATAAAAATTCAAAGTATTAGTAAAGATTAAGTAATAAAATATAAAGAAATATTAATGAGTAACATTCATGGAGTAATAAGAAGTAAAGGTTTCTTGCTAGTTAATGATGCACTAGAACTAGTAAACTACTATAAATTTTGAGAAATTATTAACAATTCATTTAATTATAATCATTAATTTTAAATTACATATTGTCAATAAAATCTTAAATGAAATTTTACAAAATTTTTCCTTACATTGGTATTTACAAATAATTATGGCAATTAAATCTGAAGCTCAGCTGGAAATGTTTCCATTCCAAATTTTTTCAGAACAATGATTTATAACTTATTCATGTGTGTAAATCGGAAACAATTTTATTACCAACTAAAATTCTATTAAATTTCTTATTCTGTTGTAGCTTTAATATCATTGTAAATAAGAATGACTTCAATCAGATTATTTATAAAAAACACATTATATAATTTTGGACTGATAACAAGTAGATTGATTATAAAAATTAAATTTCTAACTATCTCATTTGTATTTTAAAAAGAAGAAGCTTTTTGATACTTTAGTACATAAGTTCGAGAATGAATTTATGATTAATTAGCTTCATTCTCATGTTAATGAGACTAATAATTGAAGAAATTATTCATTTTCATAAAATACAGCAGAAAAATCTTCTAGTATTTCAAGTTGGTGTCGCTATTCAACGTAATCAATAGAATAATGTGTATATGCAAAAAGGAAATATTCATAATTAGCTACAATTTTTTCTCCGACATACAGCAGGAGCCTTCTCTATAAGATTTGAAGCATTTTGCTTCTCTTCTTTGCACATTATAAAAACTAATTATAAAAATTAACTATGACGAAATTTATTTTTTGCGTAAACTGTTTATTCAAACTTTTTTATACAAGCGAAAAACCTTCTAAAATACTTATTTTCCAAAATATAAATTATTTTTTGTGTATAGCTTTCACTTTTGTTAATTTTAGAATCAATATTTAGTGGAATAAATGCTCAAACATAGTTATTGTACTTGTAGAAACACTGTTTCAATATTACCAGAAAATCTTTTGAAATGGTGACTTTAACCAATACTCCTCTCCCACCAATAATCAAAACTGCAGTGAATGACCCCGAAAAAACTTTTTAAGCTGAAACGTTTTCGATAAAAAAAAAAACATTGCATTTTCAGAATCTCTTTTTGTAATCTCTTTATTTAACATTAATTTTGTAATCTCTTTAATAACAATATCTTTGACTATAACATTAATAATTTGATCACATTCAAAAATTTTAAAAAAGTGGTGAATTCACAAATATTAAGAACTTTTAAAATTGCTGATTTGAAAGCATTTTTGTAATATCCGGGAATAGTTTTTTTTAAAAAACACATAATGATTTTCATAAAAAGTGTAAATTATACTATACAAATCATTAAAAAAATTAACATAAGAGTCTATGCTAACATTTTTAACATAAGATTACATTTTATATATTAATATTTTTGAACACTTAAATACTGCATCAAAAGCTGTATTTTAAACTTTATCTAAAATATTCAAATACAAAATCTCATAAGATCACAAATAAAACTGATTTTCAAAATAATTTGCTTAGAGTTTTTAATAAAAACACAATTTTTTCATTTTAAATTTGTAAGAGTTTTGTTATGACTTTTTGATAAGTAGAGAATAATAATGAACAGTATAAATTACTATATTCCTATTTTTTAAGTACAAATTTTATGGTACAAAAATGACACTCTGCACAGCATATCATTATATAGATTAACCACTTAATAAGTCAATCTCATTTTTGTCCTTCAAAGAAATTTAAATAAAACTCAGAAGAGTTTTCTTTTTTTTAAAATTTCTTTAATCTGTTTCCCTTCAAATGCCAGGTCACAAAGTCATTTCTCTATGAAAATGAATTAAATATTTTTGTCTTTACAAGAAGCAGCAACAAACATCGCTAATACTATGACAAACAGAGTCACAGAAACATTTTTTTGAAAACCTTCATCTTACGAATCTCATACCTTTTATTTATTTTAAATATTTATTGTAAAAATTAAACATTACATTTTTAATTATGTTTCAGTTTTTAATTCAATTTTTAATTATATACATAATAAATAAAATTGTGTTTATACATATTAAATAAAATAATGAAAAATGTGTACAAAACTCAATGATTTAATTCATACGGTTTTTTGATTTTTAAATTAATATTTTTAAAAATCTACTTCTTAGTCAGTCTATATCATAGATTCAAGTTTTTTTCAATTTTTTTTCAAAACGCCTCTTTTCTTTACCAAAATTCCCCCTACAAATCATTAAATACGTATATTTGCTTTTACAGTGGTCAATAAAACTCACTGCTTCAAGCATAAATAATGAAGCATATTTTTAGGAAGAAATTTATAATAGTCCTTTGTATGCATTGGACTTACGCTCACTATTAACATTTAGACTATTAACACTACCATAGGCTACATATATTTAATCTACCCTATTATTTCTCAACCATGTAAATGTCCCTTATTTCTTTTCTAGATCCTCTACCACCTCTTGAGAGTAATAAATGTCCACAAGAAGGCGCTGTTGCCCACATTGCGAACCTATTGTCTATAGTATATACAATCCTTAACTTCCTATACATTTTTTTTTTCAGATATAACACTTACAAGTCTAATTCATTCGAATATAAAAAATATAGGTATATTTTTGAGACACACATAAATATTAAATATTAATAAGTTAAAAAACACAGAATATAAATTAACGTATTAATTGAAAAACATTCATTGATAAAAATATTTATATACAAAGATTTGTATACGATTTAATCTTCATTACTAATTTTTTTCTCATTGACTGATTCTAGAATTAAAACTTGTATTTTAATTTAAACCTTTCTAGACATCAAAATTATTAATATATCTGTGAGTGTATGTTTTGCCATCATTAGATATCAATCAATTAAGCATATATTAAACTCTTCATGAACTTTTTTACTTACTTTAAAGTTTTTCTACTTAATTAAAAAAAACTACCCTTATTAGTTTTAATTTTTGGATTTTAATAGTTAAAATAAAGTTTTATGCTCTAAAACTCAAATTTTGTATAATATTTAAATAATTAAGTTTGGAAAAATTATCTCACAATATTTTCTTTATTCATTTTCCTTCTTAGCAATTTTATAGTATTTTGAATTGATAATTTTAATAATAATAATTTGCATTTTATATTCTTTGGTGTCCCTTTCAGCTAGATGAATATAACTGATGTCATTTCTAACATCCAACGTATCGCAAAGTTAAAAATGTGCAAAAGGAGCTTATGCTATCCTGAGGAACGAATTGTTGAACGAGGAATGATGAAGAATAATCCCCTCCATCTAGTCAATCAGAAACATTTAAAAGCCTGTGTAGAGGTAAACTTAATTGATATAGAGAGGCATTTCCATATTACCTCCATTTTTAAATTTCTAACATCGAATGAGTAGAAAAATTATTTTGAAAGTTATAGAGTTACACTAAGCTTTCATTCATCATTTTATTGATTTGTTGACAGCTTGAAAACAAATTCTAGGACTTTTTCTTATAATAAATAATAATTTCACTTATAATAAATGTTAAATAGCCTTGAACTTTATTATTTTATTTAGTTATATATTAAAATTATATGTGATCATCGGAAAGGTAATTGGGTAAAATAAATTGAAGATGAACTATTTTATTATCATAAATGCAATAATTTTTCCAATATATAAGACAAATTTTGCTTTTACGTATAAAATTAAATGCTCGCGATTAAATTTAATAATTTAATTAATAAGTTTGGCATTCAATTAATCATTTCTATTTCTGAAAATTTTAAATATTTTGACAGAAACCTAACAGTTTGATAGAACCTTTTAGTAATATAAGGAGTAATATAACCTTTCAGTTGAATTAAAATCTTTTATTATTCCCAAAAAGAGTTTCTCATAGCAAAATCGATATGAATTCTGACCTTGTAAGTACAAATAACACGTCTAAAGTTTTGGGGTCATTCTGTAATGAAAAATAAATTAACTATTGGAAAATTACATATTATGAATGTAAATTAACGTAAGAATCATGCCTTTTTTTAAACAGATATGGAATGAAATTCATAGAAAGTATTCGGTGACAAATTTTAGACACAATCAGAAAAAAAGAGATAGCACTCTTATCAACATTATCATTTTCGATCAAGATTTGAGAGCATATAAACTCGAGAAATAAATAAAGCGATTATCATTATTTCTGCAAAGTTATGTTTACGCAATTAATATCTGAAAACAATCATTTTTAAGATTAATGTGTGTACTTTCTTAGAAGAAATGAAATACTTATTGTACTTTTCTATGATAAAATGAAATATTTGTTGAGATTTCCCTCATTATCTGCAGAACATTTAGCTTGATTATCAATGACATTAAAATACGTTCTTTTTTAAAGTTATTTTTCTCTTTTCAATACCAAAAAAAAAACTGATTTATAATAACAAATTTGTTTCAACATGATCAACTACTTTTGAAAAAAAAATTTCATAGAAATCTCAAAACAGTAAGAACTATTGAATACCAAATGAAGGCATGTTGTCAAAGTTTCAGCAAGGGTAATTAGCCTCTCATATGTCTTCAATAATAGGAAGCAAAAATTTTAAGAGAATTTCAATTAAAATGCCAAGAGATTTTTATTTTACCATATTACAAAATAAAGAGTAAAACTTTAAAGATGCTTCAAGAGAATTACCAGAAGTACTTTAAAAATAATCCTAATTTAGAGTAAATCAAAAACTAATTTATGTTACGCATAAAGATGATATGTGAACACTTAGCAAGTTTATTTTAGTTTCAAAACAAAATTATTAACACTAAAATAGTTAAAGCAGTAAAATATTACTGTGAAATATTTAAAAAGAATTCTATTTATAAAAAATGTTTTTCAATCATAAAGAATAATGAAAAAATAATAAAATGGTCTCAAGTACTTAATATAGTTAAATTAAGAAATACATACGAAAGATCCATTCATAAATCCACGTATTTTTATCAAGTTTATTCTTCTGTAGTTATAAAGAAAATAAAAAATGAAATAAATAAGTCTTATTTTGAATCAATAAAATGAAAATACAAAAAATATGCAAAATTTTCTATACTTTTGACAGTAAAAAAATAAATGTTTCGAAAAAATTTTAGCTACAAAAAATTTACATGATTTATGTAAAAATTACTGATACATATAGAGTTTACAGTGATTGTTTTAACTTGTCTTTATTTTTTTAGTCGTTTGTCACTTATTTTATATTTTAAAAGTGTTTTGTCGGAATATATAATTCGGCTATGAATTTTTTTAATCTAAAAGTTTACTTTCTTAAAAATCATAAGAAGCAAATTTTATATTGTTTTCATTTTCTGTGATAATATTTTTTACTATTAAAGAAAAACGATCTATTATAACAAGCATTACGAAGAAGGCTTGTATACCATACAAAACTTAAATAAATGCATAATTTTTTAAAAATTTCGAATAAATTTTCCGAAACATCAGAAAATATGTTTCATTTAGAAAAGCTCATTTAAGGCCTTAATATCATTATTTTAAAAATCAAATTTGCAAGCATTTAAAGTTATTATCAGTTTTAAAATGTTCATATTATCAATAAAGCAGTGGAGGATTGTTTGAAGTCATTTGTAGTGAATAAGTCTTTTTTTTTCTTATAAATATTTTTTCTGAGGATAGAAATAGAAGTTCAAATAGATTATATAATCTGACACACGTTTTAAATTATTTCAAAACACTAAGTAATGAAGGAAGCCACATCAAACTCAATTAAGAATTAAGTAGACAAAAATTTCTTTAAATTAAAAATTATTCAAGATTTACACTTTTAACGATTTTTTTGCAGATATTGTACAGTAGTTCATAAAAGTCTGATACGGAATAGTGAAAAAAAAGAATTTGAAATGTCTTTTATGAAACATTATAATGAATTTATATTTTATTTAAAATAACATTATTTAATTCATCCCTATACTCTTCAGATAATTTTCTAATCAATATTTGGTAACAAAAATATATAACTGCACCTTTTTGAAGGGAATTCTTTGGTATATCTATGTAGCCCTGTTTAAGAAACTATGTTGACTAAGCAACGCTTTACAAAGAATCCAAAAACATTCAAAATTCACGACTGTACATCAATGATTTATGTTCAATCCATTTCTAATTTACAAGCTGAAGTTTTTTCTAAGATTTAAAAGCCAAACGCTTAGCATTATGTCCTTCGATTTAATAGGTCATAATTTCGATGGTTGTAGTTCTTCAGAATCATTTTTAACTGTAGGCCTTGGTGTGATTAAATTTTGCATGGAAAAAATGACCGTTGAGAAAAAAGTAAACCACCATTCAAAGAAGTTTCAAATATTCTTTGTAAATAAAACAATTTAATTATAAGTAATAAAATTCTGTTTTACTAATTTTTAACAGTTGTGTTATTCTCATTTTTGTCTAAAACAATGCTTCTGAAGCGAATGTCACTATATTCGTTACCGCAACGAAATTCTACTTTATTATAGCGATATTAATAACTCTCTGTGAATATTGTTTACCTCTAACCAAAAAATATATATTTAACTGATAAACATTAATGACTAACAATAAACTTTTTTTCTTTTTGATTTTTCATGAAAGTTTTAAAGTATATAAAATTCATGACGAATTAAAATTTTTAACTTAGAAAATTAAATTTCTTTGTAGATTTCCATCTCACAATAAGAGCAAACTTATTATTCAGTACTTATTGAAATACACAATAGTTCTAAATATAACAATAAAGATTTTATGTTCAGAAAAAGATATATAATTTTTAATTATATATATATATATATATATATATATATATATATATATATATATATATATATATATATATATATATATATATATATATATATATATATATATATATATATATATACCAGGTGTATACATATCAAATGAGACAATTGCTAACTGATGTTTCCACGCATATATGCAAACATTACGAAACCATGACATGCGATTTTTTTATAGTTTGACCTTTGATACTTACGTTTAATTTACATTTGGACGAGCTTCAGCGTGCATTGTTTTTTTTTTACTGTGTTCAAAATGTCAAATTTTATGCCTTCCAACCATGATTCGCGGACAACATTAACTTTTTGTTACAATCTGAAGAAAAATGCTGCCGAATCGCATTAAATGCTTGTAGAAGCATACGGTGGCAATTCTCTGAGCCATATACAGTGCTACAGGTGGTGTGAAAAGTTTCAAAATGGTGATTTCGATGTAAGAAACGAGGAGCATGGCAGATCAGCAAAAAAATTTTAAGATGCTGAATTGCAAGTATTATTAGATGAAGAGGATCGCCAAATGCAAGAACATCTTGCAGAATAATTGAAATTTGACCAGAGGATTGTTTTCGTCTCAAAGCAATGGGCAAGATAATAAAGGTCGGTAGATGGGTACCACACGAGCTAATGGACTATCAGCAGGAAAACCGAAAAAAGAAAACCGTGTGCAAAATGTTGCTTGCCAGTTACAAACGGAAGTCATATCTCCTTGGTATTGTGACTGGCGATGAAAAATGGATTTATTTTGAGAATCCCAAGCGTAATCGATCATATGTTGACCCCGGACAACCATCCAAATCGACCGCAAGGCCGAATCGCTTCGGCCGCAAGACAATGCTGTGTATTTTCTGGAATAAGGAGGGGCCAATCTATATGAGCTTCTCAAACCCGGCGAAACTGTTAATACTGATCGCTACAAGCAACAATTATTTGATTGGAACGATACTATACTCGAAAAACGCGAGCAATACAAGAAATGGCAGCACAAAGTGATTTTCCTTGATGACAACGCCCCTAGCCACCGTGCTGAACCGACCAAGGACATCGATAAGGTGCTCGGCTAGGAGCCCTTAGCACATGCGGCTTTTCCGCCAGACGTGGCTCCTTCCGAGCTATTTGCATCATTGGGACACGCATTGGCTGATCAACAGTTCACTTCTCACGAAAACGCCAAATTTTGGCTTGATGACTGGCTGGCCTCAAAAGACCGATCATTTTTTTGACGTGGTATTCAAAAATTACCCGAAAGATGGGGAAAATGTGTAGCTAGCGATGTAGATTACTTCAAATAAAGAAATATTAACAGTTTTTGCAAATTTATTTTTAAAAAAAATCGTCTCATTTCATTTGCATACTCCTGGTATATATATACATTCATCAGAAGTTAATAATAACAGAGTAAAGAATTTTCACATAAAGATTGAAAAGGACAATTTATTGCTGAAAATTCACAAATAAGAATGTGTTTCTAGAGTTTTAATATACCATTACTTTTCTTGTAATTTAAATATATGGTGCAGTAACTATTCTTCAATAGTTGTGTGTGTGCATATAAGGTCTGTTAAAATTTTAAACATTTCATCCTGAAAACAGTGCAAGAATATCCTTAGTTTGAAGCATGTCTATATAAAGGGACATGTTACTATTTATAACGTCCATGAAATATGCAGAAAAGCGAATTTAATGCCGTAAATGTTTCTTACTTATTCAAATAGAATTGAATTTGACTGTCGTAGCTGTCATTGAAAGTTATCTAATCATTATAAATATTGATAAATGTGATTGTGCATTGTCTTGTTTAGTCACAGACCTAGGGAATTCTAACATAAGGGAAAACACAAGAAAAAAAATAATAGTAGGTTTGAGTTTTAATTAGACTCTATCAAAAGGAACATAAATTAAATTTAGATATCTGAACCGAATTATTTTTTAACAGTTTGAAAATACATTTCATATCATATCGTATATAGTAAAACACACTTTTTTAAAAAAAAATATTTATCATCACTTATTTTGTACAAGGGATATTTTTAAGAGTTGAATCTTAATGAACATGCTAGGATAGAATTGCAGGTCTTAACTAAGAATCATCTATATAATCAAAAATCAAATAGAAACATATATCCCAATAAGAGGAAGTTATCGGATTCTGAGCAATATATTCTTAAACATTAAAATTTTGGTATGAGAAATGCTATATTTTTTACATTTTAATAATATATATATTTTCACATCTCTTTATTAATGATAAAATTTTATATTCGCTTATCTCTAACTTTAACTAACAATTTCAATGATTGTTGGCTTTTATTTCTTAATATTACTTCGTTTGTTGCTTCCTCATAGTATTCTCTTGATTCTACTGAAGAATAATGATTATAAAAATTATACAGTATTGTATTAAGCAAATTAGCATTGTTCTTAACTTTTGTAGATATCAGTATATACTTTTTACAAAAAAAATACCCTTCAACTGAAAAATGAAAAAAAGGAAAATAATTTCTCAGAATAAGTAACGATTCTTATCTTACAGATGGATGGAACAAAGCAGTAACTGGTTTTTGTGAAATCCAACCTCTAAACTCGAATGAATAGCAAATAGGAAGAAAATTTCCGAATGCAGAGAACATAATGAAAAGGAGCAAATGATTTATCGTCTGTAGGGGGCCCGAAAGAGGAAGTAAAACATTTTATCTCAATTGTCCCCTGGCTATCTATCCAGATTGATAAAGTGAACCATGCACACGCCCTCAGTTTCCGTTTTCGCCGATGAATTTAAATATCGACTCTGTTTCAGAGGCCATTTTCAGTAATTTGTCAGTGCAGCATCTGCACCAGGGGAAGAAAGAGCCGCGGATATAAAATCACGTGTACGATCGCAGTTTTGCTCATTTATCACAAAATTTCCTTGGAGAAATTGGCAACGATCGTGACCCGATCTTCGAAGGCCTCTTATCGCCTGCTGTCACCATATATGCTTCTAAAAAGAACAGTTAACGAAGAAAAAAGGCGTCGAAAACTACGGCATCAAAACAGATCACAAAAATAAGGAAACTGCCATCTGAAACCTACAATCCTGGATGCCTAGGACAGATAAATCCGAAAGAGGTCATAAATTCTGAGCCCTCCATGCCAGAAAGACATTTTGTGCCACGACGATCTAACGTCCATTGCAAACTTTTATTATTTGTTTCCCCATAGCCTTTACAGTCCGATTAATTTAAAGACATTTTTCGAATTAGCTTCGTTAGAAAGAAAATCGATAAAGTTGAAAAAGATTTCTTTTATTTTTAGGTTGTTTTCATTAATGGAGTATCCAAAAACTGAAGCTGCTAAACATTTTTAATGAAAAAGTGCTCTTAGTTTTTGTAATAAATATTCTAGACTAAATAAATTTTTTTCTCAAATTTAGCCGGATTCTCAAAAAGTTCTTTCCCTGTCTACAAAATTTAATAATTTAAATACATAAAAGACATTAATATTCGTATCATTAACTATGAAAATATCATCATTGAAATTCTAAGGTACTTGATTACATAGGAGCTTCGACTAGAATTATAGTAGATTATTTTATTGACATTCAGTTGTTAAGCAGAATAAACTAAACCATGAACTCTAATTAACTATCAATAATTGGAATAGAAAACTGAGCAAGAATTTTTTTTCAAATACTTTTAATACATCAGAAGACATTTAATTTTAATTAGTGGTAAATGTACATTAAAACACGTTTATTTCTCACTTTGTAAACACAAAAAGTTCTTATACTGAACAAGATTCAAACCAAAATATTTTCAATCAATAAGCAGTATATTTAAGAGTTTAATTTTTGTGTGACCAAATAATTGTGATACAGACACAAAAAAATTTAGGATATTATGATGAATGGAGAACCTTTCCAATTAACTCAAGAAAAAAACATATCATAAAATTTACATAAGTTACATGCACATATTTAAATTGCATCGTGAATGAGAAGTACAAGATTATAAAACTAACTTTTTAACCTTCCACTTTCATAATTCATAAATGTCTCAATATTTTTAACAAAATTACGCGAATTTTAGTGCAAAGAAGCAGTTTTAGGTACTTTATCACAAATAATAAGCTCATATGATTACTGCTGGCAAGGTAAATTGGGTTAAAACCAATATAAAATATAAAAAAATATTGGAATTGCAAAAGCCATAGAAACTTGATTCTAATTCACTTTTATATACCAAAATTAAAGAATACTGATTGTTCGCAATATTATAACGTAGGACTTTTTTTACGCCTTTCTTTGTTTGGAACGCCAAGAATGATAGTACGGCAACCACTCGTAATGGAATTAACTCAATTTCATCTTACTTAACCTAATCTAGAATCGTAAACAGAGGATTTTACCCATTAAGTCATTCTATGATGAAATGTCGTCGACAGAATATGAGTTTCAGCTAAATAAAGATCTTAGCCTCAAGTGTGAGTGATGGGTTAAGGTGAAGCCATACCTCAAGTAAAGGTCTTATGAACCCAGAAGGTTGTTACAATTTTTCAGGGGTTGCAGTATTTTTAAGGAATAAGTCTACAGAAATGAAAATCTTCATGAATGTAAAATTTATAAAATCAATTCTTCTAACTTTTGTCTCTTTTCATTTAAGTTTAAAGCAAATGGCAAGAGAAATAGATTATATTCATATTTGTATTCAAAACGATTGTGTCATTTAATAATATTGTGCATAATAAGTTATATGAAAATAAATAAGTGGAAATTATCGAGGTTATACGAGACCCTCTTACATAAAAGTGAGGAATAGAAGAAATCCATATTTGATCAAAATTCACTTAAACTGATTTGGTTGAACTTTACCTAATCAAATCTGAAAATCCTCATGTTAATGTTGTAAGATTATTTAATTTTACATCTGAAAGGAAAATAAACTAAAATCTTAATCTGTAATTTAAATGTTTTCATAAAATTGTTAAATTTTTAAACTTTAAAATGAAAAATGTGTAAAAAAATTGAGTTTTACTCAGCTGGTTCAAAATATATCCATCTTTCCAGCAATTTTCAATGTTTATTTGTAAATTATTTTACTTAAGTTATTATATATGCATTTTGTCTTTATGAAAACACGGCATAGTAAATAAGTTTTTTACAAAATATTTCAATAATTTTAAATGCAGTTGACTTTCAATGTGCGGAAATTCTAGAAACGAAATTATAAAATTATATACTTTCCAATTATCTTACATTAACGTATGATTTTAGAAGAAAAATATTGAAAAAAGTTTCCAGGTCATTAAAAAGTGAAAAAAGTAAAAGGAAATTAGGCTTTACTTATATATTAAATTTGACATACATTTTATAATCTTTCAAAAGAAAATTGCTATTGCGTTGCAAAAAAACAAATAAATTATTAACCCGAAGAAAACACATTAGCTTAATATATGAAAAAATTGTCAAAACAAATAAAAAGATTTTTTATCAGCATTTAAAAGAAAAATTTTACATTCAAATAACTTGTTAGATTTTTTCACTATTTTCATGATTAAGAAAAAATATGTATTGTTAGTATAAAGAAATGGATTTTAATAAAATTATATTTTATCTGATTAAATAGTTGCTTTCTATAAGCTTTTAAGAAATAAGTAGATTAAATACATATTTCAATCATTAATGCTTGCTTGATATGAAAATAAAATAATATCTTATAAAAGATATATATATATGTGTGTGTGTGTGTGTGTGTATGTGTGTGTGTGTGTGTGTGTGTGTGTGTGTGTGTGTGTGTGTGTGTGTGTGTATGTGTGTGTGTGTGTGTGTGTGTGTGTGTGTGTGTGTGTGTGTGTGTGTATGTGTGTGTGTGTGTGTGTGTGTGTATGTGTGTGTGTGTGTGTGTGTGTGTTTTGCTAGACATGAGGGAATGCAAGACGCATCGAAGTGAAATGGAGACTCCATGCTTTTAAAACTAGCTAGTTTGTAATTGTGAATTACTCCTTCGCCAGTCATTGACAAGAAATATTTAGTAAACGACATATGAGCAGGAAATAATAAATACCTGGCTGTGGTGCAAAATGGTAGGTAATAAACCCTTTTCATTACTTGAACTATCCTTCATTTACCCGTTGAAATTGGCAGATGGTGTTGTTATTGTTGTCTCCTGGGATCAATAGAGCTGAACCAGGTCCATGAATTTATTCACTCTCAAAAAGTCCAAAACCATGATTGGATTTCAATATAGATCTAGTATGGAAAACCCCAAACAATCCAAAATAGGATCAGAAGTCGCCTGTTCCCTGTGATAAGTCACGCAGATAGGAAAAGTCTTATTCCCGCAATTGTAACACTGAGATCTTAAATGTCCATTTTTATACCTTGTAAAGACTGTCTGATTGCTTCTACTACACTGGAGGAACAAAACCCCTCCAGGTCTCATTCCCTATTTCCAGTGGTGCACTGGAGGGATGTTCCAGGAGGCGCTGTCAGATCTTGTAGCCATCGAAGAAAGTTCAGGTGGTGGATGGTACTGTAAGAATATGCATCAACGTCCGAGATTAATAGAAACCACTGTTTAATGGAAACATTGTGCCTATTTATTTACAGCTAATTTGCATATAGCTTTTCTGAGAATTACAATAGAAACCAAATTATATCTCCAATTTTTGCCTGCAAAGTCTCTTGCAGTTTTTCATTTAAATAAGTTATTGAAGGAATCTTTGCTTTATGCCAACGAGTTTACAAGAAGCATGCTTTAGGAAAACTATTTTTGAAAATTTTTAGACCGTAACTCCAACTAATAAATCAATGTAGGGACATAAGATTCTTTTAAGGAATCAATGACCGATGTCCCATTTTAACAGAACACATATAACAATCTTTGTAGGAATGTTCAACTTTCTAATCTACATGCATAAGAATACATGCGATATACGTACTCGTTATAAATCTGTGGAATCTAAAGTCTTGTGATCGGTCATTGAGCAGTTACCATGGTGCAATAGTCTGGATAATATTTCCTCCCCCTTCCGATCAATGTCACAAATGAGGAGTGGATCCTATGGTGGTGTCATCTATAGGAGGATTTGAAGAGCATACTTTCACCTTCTTGGTGCTCTGATTAAACGAAAGACGTTCCCTATTGACAGACATAGCGACTTTGGCTGGTCCAAGCGACATAAGTAACAACAACAGCATAAATAATTTCAAGCAAAATTTACTACAAAAATATCGGTTTTTAAAGTTATATTTAAAAAAACTGAGTTTATAAAATGATGGAAAATTATGGTAAATGGTACTCGGTATTATACTTGAAGACAAGAAATTAGACGCTTACAGATGCACCACGAGATTTTATATTATTCTCTAAAAGTTCTTACTTCTAAATTTCCACCGTTATTTAGCATTGTTTTTGTTTCCTTTCAGAATATAACTGCTACTTTTTCCCATTTTTGAGATAAAATATTATAAAATGCTCCATACATTTGGCGTAATTCAATTGCAGTGAGGACATGCCATTCTAGAATAATTTTCAACTAAGATGATAAATTCTGATCCTACATGCATACATTTTTACTGAAAGTCTCTCAAATGAGAAAATGAGATTAATCTCTCTCTCCTTCTAGACTTTTTTTGATTTTTATCTTTAAGCTCTACTGACTTGGTTTCGTGTGATACTATATTAATCTTGCTAAACGAAAAAGTATTTTAACTTTGATGCCTCTTGCAAAACTTCATTAATTTTTATATGCACGGAGTACCTACCAGATTATTAGAAATAGCATTAACTGTTCAATGCTTTAAAATATTTCATACGCACAATGATGACCATATCACATAGCCTTTTCTATATACTGTTCTAAACACGATTGCGATATTTAATTCCAATCATTATACACAATCTATGGTATTTAATTATTTCAATTATGTTAAATATTCTAACCATTGCTATTACAAATATTCTGATGATATTTCAGTGATGACACATTTTGTCTTGTCTCATAAGCAATCAT
Organism: Latrodectus hesperus; assembly: GCA_037975125.1. Taxonomy (NCBI): domain Eukaryota; kingdom Metazoa; phylum Arthropoda; class Arachnida; order Araneae; family Theridiidae; genus Latrodectus; species Latrodectus hesperus. The sequence goes on along the minus strand of CM075853.1, from coordinate 52,504,741 downwards.
TTTGAATTATTTACGCTGTAACTTTAATCTTATTAATACATTTCCCTACATTTATTAATTATAATTCGTTTATTCGCTAATCTAACTTTTAAAGTTGACATTTTTTTATAATTATTTCACTGATTTTACTGTTGATAATTACTTCACTGATTGAAAGTGTTTTTGGAAAGATATTTTTTATTTCCTCATGTACTTCCCATTTATAAGATCATGTAACGAATTTGGAGAAAATTTGCTTAGCAGTATAAAAATTATAAATAATTTTCGACAGTAATTATTTTTATTGAGGAAGATAATTGATAATTATTTAGAATTTTTCTGTGTTGTATAAATTATATTAATTTCGAAATTATGAATTTTCAAAATTCAAAATTACATAAGTATGTTATATACAAAGTTATATACACGAGTTTTGCAAATATCATTTATTTTAAAGACCATCTGTTATATTTAGCATATAACAAAGCTTATGTCCTTCAAAAAATGTATAATGCAAAACATGTAACAGAATAGCTGTAGTATAAACTAAAACAATTATGTTGTATGTCTAAATTTAGAGATTCGTTAAACAATCATTAATATTGTATTCTTATTTAGCTTCTGATTTTGAATTTAGCTTTTGATTTATTTATTGAAATATTTCTTGAATCAATATTATTTTTGTAATGTCAAGTGTACATCTTGTATTTTATAGAATACAAGAATGTATATATATGTGTGTGTGGTTGGAATTTTATTATAACAAATGATTTTAATTTAATTATCAAATATAAATTTGCAATTAAAAGTAATTTAACTTGTTATTTCAAAATATGAATTTAAAATTGTAAAAGAAATGGACATTTCGATTTAAACAGATATTATATATGGTGAAAAAAATATAATATAATCGCAATAAAATTATAAAATAAATATAAAGTAGTTACAAAATAAAATATAAAAAGGTAGATTTAATTAAATTTGCCTAATATTACAAAAAAATATAATATTATAAAAATTATAAATGTATCTATTTATAAAAACTTCTAGAATTTTAATGTTTATGAATAAATTTTAAAAAGGGATAAAGCATATAGAAACTTGAAATACCCCGTTAGTTCTAAAAGAAAACTAAAAATTATTGTTCTATTACATTTTTGTATATCATTACAGTAATAAGATTTTTTCACGATTTATTGAAGTTTTTTACGAGTAAATTTTTGTACAAAACTTCAATGGGAAAACTTCAGCAAAATCTGATAAAGTAAACACGGGTTTCTTTTTTTAACAAGTAGCTATCAACTGGTCGAGTTATTATTAAATTTAGCCCAAGATGGCGCGATTAGCTTCTGTTATAATCTTATTAAGGAGCTGCACCGGCATAATCTTAAGACACATTATTACCATATTTCTTCTTATAAGAAGAAAAATGGATACACTTAGAGATATAAGATTATATTATCTCTTCCAAGATAAAGAAGAGTTCCAAAATAGAATTATTGGAAGAAGCACATAAAAGGGCTTATATTGTTTTGAGAGGAAACAACTTAATTTATTGGTGGGTTATAACAGATTCGATTTTTTCTTGTTAGTATCTCTTGTTTTAAGAGAATAGTAATATAAATTTTTGTTGTATTTAAATTTTAACTAAAATATATCTTCAATCGCACATTTGAGAATTTCCTTTTTAATATTTGAAACATTGTTTTTTTTTTTTTTTTTTTGTTATTGTCTTTTGAAATAAGGGTTATAAATTTAGAAAACATTTACTGTTTCGATATCAATATATTAGAAATATAGAACGCACTATTTTTTTGATGCAAAACTTTATTGGTGAAGTTTTGAATATGGCCAATGATTTTACTGTAACTTATTTTTTGGAATTCTTATTTGGAGTTCTAAATTGTATTATCAGAAAATTTTATTGGATTATAATTCATATTTCTTATTCAATAAGGGTAAGTAATATTATTCAATTTTCTTTGAATGAAATAAGACATAATGATACTTTAAATACCTTCTAAGAATTATAAAAATTACAAAATTATGTAGCTTAAAATATTTCACATTTTGCCAAGAAAAGTAAAAATGATCTATGGGAATGTTTTATCCATATATTTAATATAGTAATGGAAGAAGTATTCAGCTCATATTTAAAATACGCATCGTAGCTGTAATATCAGTAAAAGTATATTGATATGTATTCCAAATAAGTAAACATTTTAGTGACTATTTTAACCAAGTTTGAAGTAAGAGAGATTTCAATATAGTGTGTGCAAAGTTAAAAACAGTTTTCCTATCTCCAATCAGCTATTTTTAGCTCAAACTTTCATTATTCTTTTCTGAGAATTCGTCAACATTATTAAAAATTTTTATCATCGCAATAAGGATAAATTAATTTATTGAATCAGTCTAATGCTTTAAATATTTTTTTCTATGCAGAGATTTTCCCCAGATGTAAAACTATAAATGTATGTCTATGTATACATCTATGTATACGATGTGAAAAAGAAAAATACTTATAATGCTAAAATAAGTAAAAGTATATGTATTTAAATTTAAATATAATAATTTTCAAAAAGAATTTATGTGCATGTTATAATATAATGAAAGTGGTACACTAATCAGGTAATTTATTTTCTATTTTCAACAGAAAAAAATGTCATTTTTTAAAGAAATGTACAATTTAACTTCTCACCAAACTTTTTAATCAACAAAATATTTAGATTTTTTTACAATTTTCTGTTCAAAATTTTTTTTATTTTCTTGTATTTTCTTTATACAATATAACTAACAAGGGCACACATATAAACACGTGTGTATTAATATATATATATATATATATATATATATATATATATATATATATATATATATATATATATATATACAAGCTGACCCAGCCACGCGTGGCAGTGGCTGAGTTTTTAAAATACATTGAATCAATTTTTTACTAATTCTTGGGTTCAATCAAATTAATATTTTCTAAAAAATTTAGAATAAGTTCATTCATAGGAGATTAAAAATAAAACGTTTCACCAAAATTTAATAGTAATAGGTAAAGTATCGAAATTTTCAAATTAAGCACAAATCAACATATACTTTCTGAATTTACATTTTATTCATCTTATATTAAATTATAGTTTTTAATCAGTGACTTACTTATAAAATATACTATATAAATTAAAGACATCTAAAAATAAATTGTTATAAATGAGGTAGATAACATTGACATCGAACTATTATTATTTTAATTTTAAATTATATTAAAACTAAAAATTTTTTCCGCGGCATTATACTGAAATAAAAAAAATTAAAAGAATTTATCATTTGAATAAATAAATTAGATCAAAATGTTCTACTGAATAAATTAATAATTATCAAATTATAAAATAAAAATAAAAAATAATAAAAGGCTATCAAGAAATACTTACATATTTTCGAGGTGGTATGAAAATTAGTAGAGAAAAACAGTAATAAATAAAATTTTATTTTACTATTTATAATATTAAAAATATTCAAACTGAATACTGCACAATAATAACACAATACAAAGTATAATTATGAAAATGATTCACGAAAAATTGTTATAGTATCATTATACATCATGAAAATATATGTAAATTCTATATTTAACCACGCGCTTGCGCGCGCGATAATTTTCTCGAAGATGGTATAATCTAGAAAAATAAACACGTCGCCATCTGCCGAATACCTGTGCAACTTAGATGCTAAACCACCATCTATTAGGAACTTACAGAACTAACCAAAAAAATAAAAAAAAATTTAGGGTTGTACTACCCCTAACATTTAGGGGATGAAAAATAGATGTTGGCCGATTCTCATAGATACCGGATAAGCACAAAATATTTCATCAAAATCGGTCAAGCCGTTTCGGAGGAGTATGGCAACGAAAACTGTGACACGAGAATTTTATATATTATATATATATATATATATATATATATATATATATATATATATATATATATATATATATATATATATATATATATATATATTAAATGATTCAGTTTCTTTCTATGTTAAATACCTAACGCTATTTTATATTTTATATCCATTTATTTCTAAAAACTTGGGTATATTTTATGAAGATATGAAGAGAACTCCCCCTTTCTTATAATTTAAACGGAATTCATATATTTGATATAGTCTTGAAAATGCTTTCCAGTATAAAATTATTGCCGAAATATAATGACCCCAAAATAATAAAAATTCGAACTTTTATTATTTTTGACTCTAAAAACTTTTCTTAGTTTCTTAGAACTTTCCCTCACCCTTCTTGGCAGGAAATAATCCCAAATTTTTATTAGATAATTACTAAATCTAATTAAAATTATTTGCATCGGTAGTTGCAATAAAATTTACAAACTTTTTTACAAGTATGTATTTTTAAAGTCTTGGCAAATGATGAATTTTAAATGTAGTACTACTCAAAATTTCAATGAACATTTTTGATTTAAAAGATACTTATAAATTGTATAAGTATAGATTTATTTTTAAATGAAATATCGTTACATATGTTCTTCTTACAATTTTTTAAAACTAATCAATTATATAAAAAATGAAATTTCAAATACCTATTATTATCGCACTAAAATATTATACTATCTCAATATAAAATATAATACTAAAATATTATACTATCACAAAATATTATACTCTCTCTATCACTGTAATCCAGGCAATTTAAAAAAATTTTCTTCTTATGCTTATCAGAATTCATAGTTTTCAGTAGCAAATGAATATAAGTGTGATTAGAAAATTTGAATTCGATGAATTTCATTAATTTTACTACAATGAAGATATAATATTTTTAAGATTTGTAAATTTTAGAATTTAAGAAAATTATTAAAAATTACATTTTCAAAAATAAATTAATAAGCATGTGGGTTTATTGTTTTAATTAAGTAATTATATATAAAGGTCATATACATAAATAAATAATATTAAAAAAATTTCCTGAATTATGTATTTTGAGACTTAATCTTATGGCGATTGAATTCCAATAAATATGTTGCCATAGTGTACATTCTGATATATTACAATATGTTCGTTTTAGAACAATGACGGATTAGAAAATTCAGAGGATAACAAACTGATCTCATCATAGACACCATCTGTTAAGTTATCCAATAAAAATCTTACTTTCAATGAAAAAATTTAAATTCCAGCTTCTCACTATTTTTTTATCATTGTATCATTATGAGATATAGATTTTGAAGAAAATCGCTTCGTATACTTGCAGTTTTTACCCCCAGGGAAAAATTAACTAAGCACTGATCGAGCTCATAGCGCAAATGATAAAAGAAAAGGACTGGAAACCAAAAATCAGTGGTTCTTAGCAATCAGCAAAAGCGTTATGGTCCATTACCTAAGATGTCCTCTTTACTCTGCTCATACACTGCCAAATTATAAAAGAACCAGAGATAAAAGGTACAGAGGATGGGGGGGGAAATTGATAAACCTTGGTGAATCGCCTTTTGCTATCAACACTTTATTTCCGACTGGTTTCCTTTGAATATCACCTTCAGGGAGGAAATTCCCCACGAGACAGGGAAATCACCATTCTTTTTCTCCTTTTGAGAGCAGAAGAATCCCTTGCATCATTGTGGACGAGGGAAACGAGCATCGACATCTTTAGAGAAGTAAACTCAATGAACGAAAAGTGAAAGAAAAAGGTATGGTTGGAAAGTGCTAATGGGCTAAAGACGGAAGGAGAACGAAATCTCATTGAGGCTTTCTATTTTTTTCTTCTCTTCTTTTTTTTCTGTCCCTTTTCCTTTTAGTAAGGAGACCATTAACTAATAAAAGAGTCTCTCTTCCAGATTAGATCGCCATTGCAAGTTGCGCCCGGCAGCCTAATCAATGCATTTTTCTTACACATGCCCCAGCAGTAAATACAGACTGATAGTGCAGTTCTTAAATAAGCTCAAGATAGAAGAGGGAAAAAGAGGTGGGGGGAAAGGATGTTTCCTCCTCTAACGGCAGTCTCATTCTTTTTCGGTGATTTAAGAGGAGGGCGCAAAGGAAAAACGTCGTTGGGTGCTGTGGCGTTTATGGGGCAATTCGAGGACAGTTACCGGGCGACGGATGATAGAAAAGGAAGTGAAGTAGTATTATATTATTACTATCCGTGGTAGTTACGATTAAATTCCGTCGCCATCGTTCTCATACACAGCACTTTTTCTGTTCTGGGTAAAGTAATATGAAAGTGTAGTACATTTAGAGTGCGTATATACCAGAAATAAACTATCCCATAATACACCGCGAAAAATATTTGTGTTTAGCAACTACTTTAGAAGATTGTATTTAGTAAGCAAAAAATACAAGTTCATTAAGAACTTCATCAAATAGAAAAACAACTAGAATGAAATGGTGAAGGCATTCCTGTAAAAGTAGCTAGCACCAAAATAGAAAGGCAAGAAAGATGGGGGATATGATTGATCGAATATATCATTGATCGAATTGATACGTATGGTATATCTTAGATCAATTGAATTTTTTTAAAAATGTATGTGCGAGTATATGCAAAATTTAAAAGTAAATTAAGATAATAACATTATAAAGTTTTTGTATATTCTATTTATTTAGTTGTAATATAAAGTGCAAGAGTTTCAAACCTACATTTGTAATTTGTATTTAAAATTTGTAATGAGTTAGAGGGGAATTGCGTATGCTTAATGGAAATGTAACTTTACTTTGAATAAATAATTTTTTTCAAATAATAAAATTCAAGAATTATTTTGAGAATGCGTTGTGAAAACGTAATCTATGATGACATAGTATTTATACGATGTATCTTGAAAAGTTGTACTTATTTCTAAAAGAAGATTAATTTATTCTCAGAAAAAAAAGTTGTAATTTCTTTGTCAAATATCCCCAAGCCATTTGTTATATTTGGTTTGGTTTAAAGTCGTGTCCATTTGAAGTCAAGTCAAATTACTCAAAATGCCGAAATCACTGCCTTGGCAATGTGTACAGTTTTATCATTATAGAGATTTCCTTGAAACGGAAATTCGTCAATAGCCTGTAAACTTCTTATGATAACTGGGCAGTTAAAAATATATTCCGGGTGAGCTCTTCCTCAGAGCAGTTTCTGTAAATTTGTAAGATCTGGTGCCGTCTTTATTTATTGTCATTCCACAGAAGTGTTGGGTTCTAAGTCTGGTAATAATCCTGTCTATAACGCATAATTGATGTTATAACGCATAATTGATGTTCCACTTTAATCCTTTTTTCTTTCAGTTTGTATCCAGTGATTGAATTAGCGTCTCTTAAAGTTACTGTGCTGGGAGTTTCCGAGTTAAGGTCTCTCGCTTCTTTTGCAAGCCTAACTGCTTCCTCATTCTCTTCAATGACAACATGTGCAGGTATTCACTGGAAAGTGCAGCTTTTTCCGTGGTGGAAAATTTCTTCTAAATAATGATATACATCTTGTGCGAACCTGGAGTCTCCATTTTCTATCGCTCCAGGGCAGCCCTAGAGTCGCAGAAAAGGACTAGCCCTACTTGCTTGCCATACAGATGCGTTTTAATTTTATTGCAATACGCAGTTTTTGTCGAAAATCACACAGGGATTGATAAGCAATTAGTAGCTAAGTTTGTAAACAGTTTTATTGAAAGGAATCCTATATTACGAGATTGAAATGTTACGTACTCTTTGTTGTTAATATACATTTATTATTGTATTCAAAAGTATCCTTTTAAGGATTTTAAACTTTAATACAGTTAGTTTCGTTAAATTTCCTATACTTTTTAATTCTAATACTTTTTGGTTACATTATTAAATTTAGTATTTTTATAATAATGCCCAGCTTTTGGGATCCTTTCCCACCAATTTTCAGCATTACAAGAAGCGGAAATCATGTCACTTTGTATAGCGGAGCATCCAGTGGGTATGACATCGGGGACTCCAAAACTATGTGTCTTCTTAATTTAAAAACAGGGACCAAGCAGAAAAACTTTAGTCTTGATCTGCCAATTTCAGAAGTATAATTTCTCATGGAAAACTTGTGACCATGACATAACCCCAACAGCCTTTTGAAACTACGACAGATCATCGGTTGGGTAGGGATTCGAACTTACTACCTTCTGATAGCTATCGCCCTAACCAATTATGCCACCGAGATCCTTAAATTATTAAATTTAAAAGATATTTTTGATTTATGGATAGATTTATCAAAATCCGATGGATATAAAATAACTGTTTTTTTTTTAAATCTTATTTTATTCAAACTGAGAAAACGCTAATAGGAGAACTTACAAAGTTTAAATAAATGTTGAGCTAAGTATCTCTCCATTAGTATGGTGTAATTTCAACAGTTAGTGAGTGCGGTTCCCACTTTGGCTACTGGTACATATGTCCTGACTGAATTATTCCACGTGTTTAAAACTTCTTCGTTGAATAAGAAAAACATTAAAATATTCCATGCTAAGATTAATGAAAAATATAATAATTATATTTCACTAATTCAGCTATTTTTATTCATTATTTTTATGAAAGTGATAATTTAATTCAAGCACATTTTAAAGGTGTAAACAAGAAACATAATAAAGAGCATTTTGTAAACAATTAAAGAAACACGACGTGTTATCTTCTCTTTATGTTTTGGAATATTTTTCATTTCTGCTTTTCAGTTAATAATTGTATACATTTTTACATATTTCGTTCATTTAATATGCTTAGTAACCATACAATTAGAGTAACTTCCTCATTAAGAAAATTAATTTGAATAAATGAATGTACATGAAGAAAATTTGTGAAACAAGACTGCACCAAGTGTTATTTAATATGAACATTTCCGCTTAGTATTATAAATTAAATAATGTTTACATATTTTGAAATAATAAAACATTTCTTTTGGTAATTGAAATCAGGGATATTATTTCTGTGGAATATTTTACAGCATTTCTGCATCTAAGCAAATTTAAACAAATTTTTATTTGCCGAAAATACAATTTTTATGAAAATACTAATTATTTTGATGAGTAAAATGAATTACTCTAAAAAAGAATCGAAATAAATTTCATTTAAAAAAAAATCAGATTATCAATTACCTGCGATAATTATCAAAGATTTTTTTTAAATTACAGTTTTTATTTTAACTAGTGTATCTCCTTTATGAAGAAGAAAATATTATTCTGTTATTCTTCGAAAACAATTCAAAAAATAATATTACTCAGTAAAATACTTTTAATAAATTAAAATGATTTGTAATAAGTTTCTAAAATAAATAAAAAAGACATAAGAAATAAGCCAAATAGCTTTAAAAGAAAAGTGCTTTTAATTTTTTTTCCCACTTAGGTTTAAAAATAACGCATTAAAAAGAATAACATAATTATTGAAAAACAAAGCTGTGTCATTCAAGATATCTTGTATATTCTCAGGTTTAGTTTTCGTTTTAATTTCAACAGAGATGCCATGCATACTTAAAATTAATTTGACTGCCCAATTCATTACATCTTACAAGATAATGAGATAAATTGTGATTATCCTGATTAAACCTTAGAATTTAAAATAAAACTTACCAACTTTCTCTCTTTGGCGTGTTAATCAAACTTACACATACGCTTAAAAACTAATTTTTCTAATATATTTATTTAATACCAGTAAGCTTTTTCCTTAATCGACTTAAAGAAATGTATTCAGTATTAATAACTCCATTCAAAACTGATACTTTCATACAAAAGTATCAAAACATTTTAATGCTTGATATTAAAGTGTTTTTCCATATTTTGAAATTGTTTATTGCACAATTAAATGACAAAAGCTTTGCTAAACATTTAGTACTGCTGAGTAAAAATGCTGAATCATCTGTAATAGAATTTTGTATTATTCTAACGTCATAATCCTGTAATCCTGTCCCCATGGATACATTTTTGGTAGAAAGACTGGTAATTTTGTCTTTTATTCTTATTTCATGGCAAAACAAATATTTTATTTATTCAAATATAGCAATTCAATATATGAAGCCTAGCTGTGTCTTAAACAAAAAAAAATCAAAAATAGAATGCTTAGCTGTATAGTAAAAGTCCTACGAATAAATTTTTCAAAGGCTTCTTTTTCCAAAAGCCGTAACAGGAGTCTAAAAAGTTAATATCTTTGCGAATTTTTCTTCGTTCCAGAAGGAGGAAAACTTTTCCTGTTGCTGTTAAGAAACAGCGCTCCTAATCTTTTAAAAGAGACTCCATACACACACACATAGAACAATTCCACGGGGGAAAAAACCAAAGGCAACCTGGAAAAAACTTTTCCCATTTCGAATATATATCCCTTTCCAATCTAATACGGAACAGGTGTCTCCTTTAAAACAAAAATATTTGCGACGCAGGACTCTCAAATGGCGCGATACCGAACTTAAGATCTCGATCTTCCCAGCAGAGAACGATGGAGAGGGGATATAAAGATAGAGAGGCAAAGACGGAATTCTACAAATTGGAGTGTTTCCCTTTCCTTTGATTGGAGACCCGCTTTCGCTTTAAAAAACGAACAAACAATACTGTTTCGGATAAAAGTGAAGTGTGTTTTAATAAATTGTTTTCCCAACAAGGCCCTCTAGCTGACTTTTCGCTTGGAACACGAATTTTTTTCAATTTATTTACTTCCAAAAGCAATATTACGTTCACTTTATTGCAATAATTGTGTCTTCTTGAAATAATGGCAGTCGCTTTCTCTACATTTAATTAGTTAAGAAGTAAACAAGGAAACACAAAACTTCCTTAAATTTAAAAAGAAAAATAATAATTGGTGATTCCGTAATTATGATAAGGAACATATTGTTTTCAAAAGAACAGACGATAATTTTTAGTTTCGTTTTATAATTGATGTATAATTTCTTTCAGTGATTATTAAAAAGAAATAATATGTTAATATATTAATAATCTTTTCCTGCATTTATGAATATCCTTTTCAATTTATATTTATGTACTGATAATATTTTTTTATCCAAAACTGTACATGATTTTCAGAACATAATATAATAATCATATGAAAATTTCATCTAAACGTCATGCAAAAAGTGAAATTTGTATATGGAAGGAAAATTTCTGTGATTGCAAATAGGTCATCTACTTTTATTTTTTTAAATGTTTACGAAGACGTTTTCTTAAAGCCATTCTCTGCAAATACTTAACATTATAAAAAATATCCTTATTTAAAAAAATTTTTGTGAATATTCATTCATCAAACACGACGGTTTCTTTACTTGCATATGAACTGAATGCATATTAGTATTTTGAATCCAACTTTCTAATTTATTCCCTAATTCATTATTGCTTTGTAAATATATGCGATAATAAAGGCGTGTAAAATTATATTTTATTCATTTCATTTATTTTTAGCTCGTTTTTCAACTAAAAAATATCAGCAATGATATGCTTTATCAAAATTATTCATTGAATGAAAAGGAAAAACTGGAAAAATAATTCATCAAAAAATGTTGAAGATTCCATGTATATGTATTATGGAACCTTTTTATCTAAAAAAAATGAGAAAATACTTAGTATAAAGATTTAATAAAACAGTACTTTGATAAAAAAAATATTAAAAAATTACTGAAAAGTTTTATAAGGAATGCACAGATATTCCATCTTAGGATAAATCCTTTTAAGAGAATTTAGTATAATGAAAACATTGCTAACAAGTTTCTTAATTTCTAAAAATTTCTTTTACATTGCAAAACAACTAAATTCCAATTGTCATCTCAGCAACAATGAAAGGAAGACTTGGAAGGTAATTACAGCAATACTGAACTTCTTCGTAATCTGGATTGACAAGCATCACCTTATATGTCTATCAGAAAATGCACATACATCCTCCAAACAAACTTGCAATGTAACCCACAAATCTTCAGAAATGCAGTGCGAATTAAGCGCTGAACCATGACAAGGAAATTAAAATTCTACATTGATGAAAAACTTAATTGGTTTTTCTCACATGGAACACCAAGGAGACAGACTTCTGCTTCAATCAGTATTTCTGCTCTGGTAAGGATTGCTGCTTCAGAATGGTGTATAACTCAGAACCATAGAACTGTTATTTACATAGCAATTACTGAATGCATGACTGATCAAGAAAATGTTGTCAGGGCGAACGGTCTCAGAATAAGAAAAAAATTGTCACTGTGGATGACATACAGGAAAGATTCCTTCTTAATATTACAGACTGCCACATTATCATCCGCATTCGAGTTCATCTCGGGAATTCTGCCATTTAATCTCTCTATTCAAAGTGAAACTAAACTTGTTAATAGCACAAGAAGAGGTCAAAAGAAAGGAAATCTCATTGACAAAAGTTTTCAGAATCAGCATACGTCCAGAAGACTTTAGCGATGATACAAATATCGAGTTAAAGAGAGCAATAATTTCACTACTTCCCGATATTAACACCTACATTTATGGTTCTAAACTAGAAAATGGCTCTGTTGTTTGCAGGGAATGCCTCATCTTTCTCAAATTGCACTGTGAACTGGGAAGTGATGACTGGATATCAAACAAAAACTAACAATCATCAAGCATGCTGTGGAATGGTCCATCAGCATTAATACATCCACGATTATTTCAATGGATAATGAATCTAGACTAAAGAAGCTTAATATACTAAAGGCTGTGTAGATGATGAATAAAAATGGTGAATATTTATTCATCAGTTACATTGAAAGAGAGTTCTTAGCATTAAAATATTATAAGAAGCAGAGCAGATCCAATACTTGTACAACATGGTGTCCGTAGTAGTGATTCCAATATGCTGTGCGTTCCAGTACTTACTGAAATTCGAATGTATTTCTTCTATTATATTGTATACTTATAATAAATGTATCCACGCTATAATTCTTCGTATTTATGCACAGCATTTGTAACACACAAAAATGTTTCAAAATTCAGATTGTGTCAATGTTTCAATTCAATCAATTTCAGAATTCAAAATGTTGAAAGTACTTTTCTCATTACTATTTAATTTTTTAACTTTTTAAATAAATTTTCACTGTTTGACTATTAATTATTTAAACTTATTATTTATTAAAACACTGAACTCAAATCCTTCTCTTAAGTATTATAAATTCAAAAAAAAGTCTGCCAACTTAAGATAATAATTTTGGAAAAAATTCTATTACAATAGCATTTTCTCTGTAAGATGATAAAAATCCTTATTACATTTAACATAAAATTGACACTTTAGATACACTTGGAGTTTTAATAAAAATTATTTATACTATCATTTATTTTAAAATGTTTCTTTCCATCTCACTTAGCAATTAATAATTCATATTATTAAAAGTTATATAAGTAGTCACATATTCATATGGGAATTAAATAAATGTTTTAAATGAATGTTTTAAATGAATGTTGACATGTTTTAAATGAATATAATATATTTAATAAATATAAAATTTTTGCAAATATCTTTAGGTTTTAAAAAATTTTGAAAATCTAAAATGAACTCCAAAATGAAACTTAAATGGAAATATAATATTTTTAATTTATATGAATTTGAAGTCCCTATTTCAATCATTTACCATAAAACTATTAAATCTAAAAAAAGCATTATCAGTTCCATCTTTTGCATCACATCTGTTTGTATTTAATTTGAAATCAAAGTCTGAACATTTAAATAGTTTTGTCTGATTAATTAAATGCTTAATTGCAGTTAAACTGAGAAAAAAATTATACATTGAGTATACGTGTAATTATCAAATTGTAGTCATTAATTAAACTGAACATTGTAAATACGAGATATTTCACTACTTTAACATGTTTCTCTAAAATAAACAGTTCATTATTAAATAATAAGATTTAATTTTTCTCTTGGATTTAGCTAGGCTGTTGATTCAGGAAAAACAGTCTGGTGCACATTAATTACTTTTGTGAGAAATTTATTCTGCTTTCACGTAATAATTAAAGAATGCACACATTTTTATTTAGTTTTTAGAATTATTCTTTGAATTTTAATATTACTATTGAAATTAAAGTAATTGCTCAGAGTTTACTTCAAAAAAAGTATATTTCAAGGGAATTAATTGAGAATTAAAGGCTTATGCATTGTGTTAAGTAGAAGTAATTCATTTCATTGAAATTTTTATAATGCCTTAATAAAGGCTTATCCATTGATCCATTTTTTAAGAAACATAAATGCAGTTCCATCATTTAAACTTCCTTTTACGAGTTTTATTTTTCATTATGTTATACACTGCTGGACAATTGCTAAGGACGGATATCATTATCATCCATAGCAACCACAAAATGATAGGAAGCAAAATGTAGAAAATTAGAATAAGTGCGGGATATAGTAAGAAGAAGTATGCGTATGCAAATTTTTTCCCACGTCTGTTCATCACGTGATAGCGTTCATAAGAGCTTTAAAGGTTTTGACGCGTGTGGACAGTTGTTGTTTCAAGTCAAAGTTTTACGGAAAGATTTAATAGACGAACTTGAAATTTTTGGCATGTCTTCCCGACATCACTTAGATGATTTTATGCATGCCAAATTATTGGAAAGATCGAAGAAGGGCGAAAAATAACAGATGTTACCAGGAAATTCGACATCACTCACAGCTTTGTTTCACGGCTATGGAAGTCATTTAAAACTACTGGAATGTGTAGTAGGCGGCACGGGGGAGATCGTGTTAGAAGTACGACGCCTGCAGAAGACAGATATATCGTCTTATCAGCTAAAAAGAACACGCGCACCACAGCTCAGTAGGTGGCAAATCAGTTCTTGCTGCCTCCGGAAAGCAGATCTCCCGAAAAACTGTTGCCAGACGTTTGAGGGGAGGAGGACTATACGCCCGCAGACCTGTTGTGTGTGTCCCATTGACCAGACAGCACCGTACTGCCCGTTTGTAATGGAGTCGTGAGCATCGCAATTGGACTGAACAGGACTGGGCATGCGTACTATTCTCAGATGAGAGTAGGTTCATCGGATTGTAGAGTATCTGTCATTGGATTGTAGACGCCAACTGATCTGGCGCGAGAGTGGTACTGCTTATCTTCCAGAAAATATCCAGGAAAGAGTCCGATATCCGACATGCAGTGTCATTGTGTGGACCGGCATCATGATCAATAGCCGCACGCCCCTACATGTGGTTGCGAATGGGATTATGACGGCCCAACGATACATTAATGAAGTTCTATTTCCTCATGTTCGTCTTTTCCGTGGTGCTGTCGGTGATAAATTTGTTTTTATGGACGACAAAGCAACATGTCATCGAACACTCGCTGTTCAGGATTGTCTAGACAGCGAGGGTATTCAACGCCTCGTATGGGCATCACGTTCTCCAGATCTAAACCCCATTGAAAATGTGTGGGATACTTTGGGGAGGCAGGCGAAACTATCCTCCGACAAACAAGAACACCCTCATCCGTGCACTCCCAGAGGAATGGGATAAATTGCCTCAACAGCTGCTGAATAATATTGTGCAAAGTATGATGTGGAATGTTGCATCACACTCAACGGTGGGCATATCCCGTACTGATACTTTTCTTCAAGGTGCCTGATGACTTTTAGATGCATTGTTCCATTTTTCCGTATGCAGCTTCAAATAAACATTTTTTTTCTTTCAGATGTTTCACATCTTTTGTACTTTCCAGAAGAATAAATATTCTTTATTCTAATGTCTGAACAGTCTGACAACTATATTTTATCCTACTAAGCCTCATGTCTCGTTTAATGTTATGCTACATTGCAATTTGTGATCCGTCCTTAGCAATTGTCCAGCAGTGTAGTAAATTTTAAAAATTGCTAATATTAAATTATTATTTTTTAATTTGGGATTTAATTGAGATCAAACGTGGCTCACCTTCAAAAACTAGAGAAGTCAGTGTCTACTAAGAATTATGATAAATGTGCACTAATATGTTTTGTAAGCCCTTTGTAAATGTTACGGCAAAAATGATGGTAGAGATGTAGATGGATAAATAACAATTATCTAAATAAAGAATAAATAAAAAATTCCATAAAAACCTTAAAGAATTCATTAGTCCGACAAATAACCAAAAAAAATTCACTTACAGGTTTAGCATCGATAAGTCAATTGATTATTTTAAGAGATGGAAATTTTAATTAAAAACACCTGATAAAAAATGCCGCTTTGCACATAATATATTACAAAAGAAGCACAAGTTATATTACAAAAGAAACATAAGAACAGGTGGCATTAGACTTTATCGTCCAGACGTTACATTATCGTCTAGTGTTCCAGTTTTTTCTAATCGCTTCATGAAGTTTGCCCCTGTTAAAGACACTTTCCCAGTTTCCACATTTTTCTGAAGTAGGAATATACCCAGTGAAACATTCACCGGTTCCTGGTTCATGTAAAATCGCTTCACTTACAAGCTTTATCTTTCCCACTCAGCAACGAAAATCTGGTTCTGGATAAAGAGTACAAGTATTTATAATCACTTGTCTCATTTGCATATTTTAAATTCTTTCGTTTCTATCAGTGCCATTTGTAGTTTGATTTTTTTTTCTAATCTGAAAACTTATCAATTATTATCGTGACTTATCAATACTAAATCTACAAACCATTTATTATTTTATTCTTTTGGATTTTATATTTTTAAAGTTTTTATGGACTTACTACTTACATAGTAAAAGCAAATAAATGACTAATTTCAATTTTTTATATGCTAATGATACTTAGCCAAAAAAAACCCATTTTCACAGCACATATTAATTGCTGCAAAAATTTGACTATTTCGTAAACTGTTATAATACATTAAAAAGTTTGTGTAATAGGTAAGACAGTATGATTTTATATAAAAAAATTGTTTTTTTTTATTAAAAACCAATATTATATTTTATGTGAAAGAAATCAATTTAGTGAAAAAGAAATAGTAAACAAATACTTTGAGGCAAGTATTTATAAAAAACTATATTTGCTTGTAAAAATCCAGCCAAAACAGATCAGGATCCAAGAATAAGATATCTGTCCTATTTTCCTTCTCTCTATACATAAATTAATATTATTTTATATTTATTACGTGTTATAATTTTTGTAGTATATTATTAAAAAACTTAAAAATTATTAATTTTTATCTGAAAAATTAAATGAAATTGGTTGTAATGAAATATGTAGTGAAGTTAAGATTAAAATGAATTATTATCAATGCTTCATAATTTTATACTTTGTTCCACACCAGTGAAGATAGCCACGAATTTTCACTGCTTGATATATGTAGCCTTGAATTTATTATCTGCGATTTGAAACTTATTATGACGAATGATTATAATTTAGAGATCAATTAGAAATCAAAATTTACATTTACGGGGGCCTAAAACTATAAAATTTATGTTGAAATACATATTATTTAAATATTTGTAGTAAAATTTATCTATTAAGATTCCAAAATCCTTAAATTGTTTTTGCAAATACTTTTATAAGTCAGTGAAAAATCTAAATATATGTTATATAATAAAATTTCTACAAACTAAAAACTGGTTTGATAATACCTTTATCAAAACCAATTCTTTCGAAAATAATTTCCAACAATGTGTGTAGCATTTTCATTTTAAAAATGTTTATTCTTAAAAGTGAAGAATAATTTTTAAATTTACCTCCTACACACCAATATTTATTTTAACAAAAGAAGCAGTGTGATAAGATATTCTTTTTTAACTTTGACTTAATGTGTAATATTTGAATTAAAAATTTTGATTGTTTTGATTTTGATTGATTAAAAATTTTGAAATAAATTTTGTAATTGTTTACTTACAATTTGCTTTTGTAAGTAAACAATTACAAAATTTATTTTACGAGTTACGAATTTTTTTAAATATATATATCAAAATTTGTTTGCTTTCAAAATTTTAGCTACAAGTGCTTTGCGTTACTAAAAAAATTCTCCTTTATAAATAATGTAGCTTTTAAAATGCTCCAAATTATATGACTTTTGTCTTCCTGTGAAATTGAATAATCATATATATATATATATATATATATATATATATATATATATATATATATATATATATATATATATATATATATATTATATATATAATTAGACAAAATCAAATATACTTGCATTATCTAAATTAACTCCATATGAGAGTAGGCTAGTATATCATAATAAATGAATGGTATCTGAGTCCACTGCAAATGGAATTCAATGTTGGAAACGTATCAACTCCTCAACGATTTATCTTCACTGCCTTATAATTACTCATAATATTCACCAGTGTGATTTTAACCTTAATTCTATATTCTGTTGCAACGGCTTAAGGTAATAACAGGAAAAATAGCAAAATACAAAATTCGGTCCTATAGTAGCCCTTACTTTTCAGTAATATGCATTTGCTTAAAAAGTAATAGTTTACTTTTTAACTATATAATTTACAAAGCAGAGGTACATAATTGATTTTTAGTTAACATAATTTGTGAAAATTAAGTAAATATAATTCTCATATCCTCTACCAACTTTCAGGAGAAAAATAACCATCAAAGATCTCAGTGCAAATGACATTTTTTCTTTAAATTTTTGAATACCACATTTTATAAAAAGCATATCAAAGCCATTGTTAAAACCTTTTGAAGCAACTTGAATGGAAATCAAATTTATTTATAGTATATTTATGGAAATGAAAATTGTTTATAATTTTTGTTTTAGTATTTTCGAGTAAATATAAATCTTAATAGTGATAGCACAGTTTATTAATAATGTTTACAGCCTTTGAGGGTGAGTGGTAAACCTAGTGGTTAGAGCATCAGCCTTCTATCCGGGAGGTCATTGTTCGATTCCCAATGCCACCAAAATACACACCGAGTACATGATATACGTGCTCGTTAAATCTGTGGAATCGAAATTCCTGTGGTTGGTCATTGCGTAATCATCATGGGAGTAATGGCCTGGAGAAATTTTTTGTCTCATTTAGATCAATGTCAAAATTGAGCGAGTGGATTCTATGGTGGTGCCATCTATCGGAGTAATTTTGAGCAAGGTCGTATTTTCACCTTCGTGGTGCTCTGGTTAAACGAAAGACACACCCTATTGACTTGAATTCGCCTAGCCAACGGCATAGCAAGCTTGCTTGTCCAAGTGTCATAAGTAACAACAACAAAGACTTTGTCTCCGAATTATGTCTGCAAGTGTGCACTGAATCTGAAGTTTTAATAAGATTTTGCCAAATAACAACTGAAACTTTATAATTCATGCAATTTATCGATGCTTTGTTCTTTGATTTGGATTAAATATGGATTTCGCTTTTTCTAGAGTCTTATAAAATTATCAATTATTTTATTATGCATTCATAAAGTTATTCTTAGTTAGTTTATTTTTCATCTCACTGGAAATATTACATAATCCTTTAAACAACTGAATTACTATAAATTTGTGGAAAATAGTTTTAGTGATAGCCAATTTCATTACTTATGGTTGCTTGTATTTTGAGTGAATTTAAATCTAAAGAAAAATGTAACTATTTAATAATAGCGTTTACCTCATCTTTTTAAACACTCTCTCATGGTCATTCATTTAAATTATATGGAATATCACAAAAAGAGCTTGCTATTGATTAGTCAAAAAAAAATTAACAAGAACCGATTTCGAGATAATTTTGTATATAATCTAAGATGGTCAATGCTATAGGATCACTATCGATTAGTCAATAGCTTCTCAATTATGAGCTCATTCAGTTATTAAGATAGTAATAAACAATACAAGTCATTGTTCATCATGATCAACAACTATTTGTGCAAATTCAGTCACTAGTTCGATTTTAGTCACAGTTGATCAACAGGAAATAAATATTACGCTTTTGCATCGTTTATAGGGACAAGTGCAAGGAATTATCCGGGTTTTTTTTATCCGGCCTTGTAATATGTGAATACAACCCCTTATTTATTAAAAAAAATTTCTGGTGGCAAAGAAGCTGTTTGCGTTCAAAGGTCGAAGGACAGTCTTCGATTGGTAGATTTCCCAATACACATTACGATCAATGAAAAAATGCATGACTCTTATGGAGAACTTACAATTGAATAAAATTATGAACTGCAGCAGAATAAAAAATTACTGCAAACAGTTTGTAGTAATTTTAACCTAAAAATAATTATTAAAATAAAATCCTTAGATATTTATTAGAAAATTTTTTACCTCATAAATGGCAGTTCTTGAAAACGCGACGAATAAAGAGAATATCAATGAGAAAAATATATGTTTTTATAGGACTTTTTCAGAGCTTAATTTAAGCTTTTTATATTTCATTAGAATTATCATTTGTGATGTATTTAGTATTAAGAAATGTCTTTGATTCTTCTGCACTTATGATTGTAAAAGAATTTTTCACGAATATTTACAAGTGCTAATATAAAAATATGAAAATACTTTTTTTATTCTGATTGATATTACGTGTCATTAAAATGAAAAGTTAATAATAATGTGAGCATATTATATAAAATGTCTGCAAAAACTTTGTTTCCATGGGTATTTAATTCCATTTTCTAAGAAAAAATTCATCACAATAATTACAAATTTATTAGAAATTTTGTAATTTTTTTTCAATTTTTATCACATGATCATTTTTCTAAATTTTTATAATTACTGAATATAATCAATTCTCTGAAAAGCATACTAATCATGAATTTATCGTTAAATATTTCAATATTTTTTAAATTTGATTAGAGTAATTATATAAATATTTCAAGATACCATTTGTGTTAGACAATTTACTTTCTTATTTTTCGAAATATTTGAATAAGATTATTTTCAAATCTCAGAAAGTTGATGTATTTAATTGCGTTGTTTCAATATCCCTCCATAAATTAGAAAATTTTAATGATATAATACCAGGACTAATCTTTTACATTAAATATTAAATATTTATAAAATATTTTAAAGTTATATTTTTGATTTGTTTATTACTGTTATTTTTAGATTATTTATAAATTTAACTATAGTTCATATATTTAATATTTAAAATTAAATAATAAATCGAATGGAAAAAATCATTAAAACATTAATAAATTGTGCTAAGCTAAATAATAATTTTATTATTTACATTATTTCGTTAGTATTGTTTGAAAATACTTTTATGTATTCTCATATATTCTCACTCATATATCGAATTCTTCTTACAAAGAATTAAATGAATAAAATACATAAAAAAAGTTGTTTACAATTCATAAAATCAAATAAAAGAAAATTTAATAACATGTTTAGTATATTCCATAAATTCAACATTTCGTGTTAAATTCTGATGGAAAACATGATTTATTTTTTCGAAATACAAAATAAAGAAAAGTTTTAGTTATAAAATAGTAAAGAAACAACCGTTAAATGTATCTGTCTTTCCAAAAAGAGAAATAGTAATACATGTTTTGTTCAGTCTTCAATTCCTCTGAGACTACGTTGCAATTCACAGAGAATTCACGAAATCTTTTATTCCTTCTTTAAATTTTCCAATAACCAATAACGGAAAATACAGTTTCTGCGAAATGGGAAAAAAATCTTTTTGTTTTAATATATATAGCCCCCCAAACACATCATCAAATTTTTAAACAAAATAAAAGAGAAACGAAATAAGTACTATCTTTTTTGCTTTGGATATTTATTCGAATTATTTTTCTACACGTGATTATGGCTGTGTAAAATAAAACGCTTAAAAAAAATTCAAAAAGATAGTTCTCCAATAACAGCGTCCATTGCGGAGACCTTCAGCAAGCAAGCGACTATTTCGATGAAGATTCTTCTATGTTTATATCGTTCACAGTCGATACTATGCTCAGAAAAAAGTTGCCAGTAATTTTCCTTTTTTTCACGATATTTTTATTTTTTTCTCTGATTTTATCGACTACTATGATTATCGGGTCATTTGGCAAGAACGCGATTTTTTCGTTTCTCTTTTTCGTCGGAGATAAGCGTTCTTCAAACTTATTTCTACGATAGCCTCTATTCTTCCAAAATAAGTTTATCAGTGTCATGTTTGTGTAAAGGTCTTTATGACGTCACAAAGCATTGGTGAAGTGGAAGAACGAAATGATAGGTTTGTTTGTTAAGGACCCAGTGGGAGAGAAAGTTTCTGCTTTTTCTCTTTTTCCTCTTGAAAAAAAATCGTTACATTGCGCTTTTCAGGTGCGTTAAGAAACATGAAAAATAGAAAAATTATTCTACCTTTTTATAATACTTTTTTCAAAAAATAAAATAAGCTAACATTTAGAAAATCTTGTGTTAGACAATGCAGTATCTCTAAAGTGTGAATATGAACGTTCTGCAACAAGTGTATAAATTATTTAGTTATTTTTATGATGTCATTAAATTAAAAAACTTGGTAATATTCAATTCTTACTGTTATTTCTAACACTTTCTATATGTATCTTGTTCAAAATTTCAATTATAACTAAAATACTTTACATGCACCTACTCAAGTTCATATACATTTTTTTTAAACTTGTAAATGAATGACATTTGGTGTTAATACTGTTTTTTTTTCAAATGTTAATTCACTAAAAATTTAATTAACTAATTTTAATTTTATATGGGAGAAAAAAATTTTTTTGTTGACCGAAGTAGGAATTGACTTTAACAATTTTTTATATTACTTATTTTTTAAAGTAATTACACTTAATAGAATAATCCCACAAAACTTTAGCTTAAAAAAAGTCAGGTGATAATTTTATCTTTCTCAGAATCAGTTAACACTACATAGAAATTTTGTAGTTCAAGAATTTTGGCAGAAATTTTTAGATTTCAATATTTTGGGCGCGATGAATTTTTCATTAATAATGAATTGCATTCATGTGTTAAAACAAAGAGAACCTGAACAACTGGTATTTAGTTTGATTGAACCTTAGCCACTGGGATTTATATATAATTTAATAATATCCATTTCTTTACTTTGCAGTAGTAGGCGCAGTTACATGTAATAACACTTATTCATTAAATATAACACTTATTATTCATATAATAACACTTATTCATAATAAAAATTAAATTCAGAAATTCGAAGATTAATTAGTAGTGGTCGCATTTTGAAACTTCTTTGTTGCTGTATGGTTGCTTACCTAACAAGTCATGAGATGCCGTAATAATTTCTAAACATTCATAACAAGTCTCTTTTTCGTAGTATAACATAAACATTCTTCCTTATTTACATATCACAAGAAAAGAAACCTTAAAATCGCAGATTATTCTACTGAAAAATGCATCTGAAAAAAAAATTATATAATTATTCAGATTGTTCAGCTAATCTAATTTAGGCCATACTCAAAATTATTTAAAAGAGCTCTAACTTTGATCACTTGGATTCTCTACCAGATTACTGCTTCACAATCATACAAAATAAATTAAGTTATAAAATTATATTTATAATTGTGGATACATATCTTAATTTTTTTAATAAATAATCAATTTTTATTTAAAGAAAATCTATTGATTTTAAGCATGCAATCCATTTTTTATCATTTTTCTATCAATATTTCACAAAATAAGATCATAACATTTTTATAAATACAGCTTTATAGGGTATGTGAAAACACCACTTTTAATTCAATTAAATTCGAATTTGATCAAGTATTTAGAGGCGCAGCTTAAAAAAATAAGTCACTTTTTTCAATTTTTAATACTTTTATCGATATTCCATCTTTCCTATCACTAATTCTTGAAATCACACAATATCAAACAGATAAAATGGTTGCAATCAATAAAAATAAGAAATTACTTAAACACAAATTTCAGTATGTAAAGACTGAAATCAACTGTGTTATAATGTCAATAAGAAAAAATAAATTTCGAAATAATAATATAAAACGCATAGATAATTTTGCATCCGGTTGCAAAAATAATCCATTGATGTTTTTTTCTCTACTTCTTATATATATATATATATATATATATATATATATATATATATATATATATATATATATATATATATATATATATATGTAGAACAATTGATAGATCTATTCATAAATAATCTAAATTTTATAATAAATAAAAAAACTTGATGTTATTCTTAAAGTTTGTGCCTGAGATTATATTGGATTTTCTCATGCTTTCTTCTTTCCACATTTTATCATCTGTCAAAAATATCGCCTCACTGTGAGTTTTTTTTAAATTTTAACAAGAAAAATCTTGAGATTTATATTTTAATTAATATAATTACAAGGAACTGGTTTTGTAAATTTCGGGTACCAGTTTATGACCTAAGGTCACGATTGATGCTATAACTAACTTATGAAAAATAATTTTGTTTTAAATAGCTTTTGATTGTGAATTCACTACACAAGAAGATTTTATTTGAATAGAACCCCACACACACAATTATTGCTTTAAGAACTTAATTAAGTTGTACGACAATATTGAATCTTTAATAAAACAACAAATTAAAATTCAGTGTGTTCTATAAATTAGATTTATAAAAGTCATAAAGTTTAAAAGTTTAAGAAAATAATGTATGAACTTAATACACAAAACATTTATTCAGATTAGTAAAAATGAAAGAATTTTTAAAAGATACAAAACAATTCAAGGTAAATTAATCCAATATTAAGGGAATAATTGTTTTATAAAAATGTGTGCTTCAAATTACAAGAAAATTCTTTTTACAGATGATATTGTCAGTATTAAGAGGTTGTCTTAATAAAATGAAATAATTCTACATGCACACTTCTGGTAAAACTTTTTGTTATTCTTGTAATGTTATAAGCAAAACATTTCTTGATAAAACATATAATCCAATGTACCATAATTCAAATAAACTAATTATGCATGAATAATAAGCAGGTTAAAACATAACATTTGAATAATAAAATTTGTAAATTAAAAAATTTTTATTAACACAGGTGCAAATATTTATGTACGAAATATTTTTTTCTTAAGCGAACATACCATGTTATTTCAAAAATAGAACTGTATTTACTCATTTGAATTGTCTATTATTGAAAACATCTGAAATTCAAAAAGTCAATGAGATAAAGGAAATTTTTGTACGATTTACCTTTATATGGTAGACTTCTTTGAATTAAAAAGACCACTAATTCAAATTAGATACAAATTAATAATCGAACAATGGTGAATCTTTAGCAAATGCAAATTTAACAATATTTTCTAAATAAAATGTACAACTGCACTCTGTAAAAGAACAAATTAAATATTATTTTATTAGAAAAACATTTAATATTTAATGCAAATAATATATAACATATGAACTAAAATACATAAAAAATTAATTAATTTATGTATATAATAAAGATAATACATGATAAATTATGAATCTTTTGATACAGTTATATGTATAAATTTTTTAACTATAGATCGCAAATTTAGTTGAAGAGATTATTTTATATTTATTTTTTAAATTCTTGAAAATTCAATTCTTAATTGGACCAAAGAAAAAATGCATTGCTAAATTGTGGAAGAAAAAGGCATTTTTAAATTTGTAAAAAAAATATGTGAGGGAAGATAATTATAATTATAAATGTACTGATCTAACTTATAATGATGTATTAAAACTTACGTATTATAGCTAATAATACTTTGAAAATTCTTTCGTCATTAATTAAAATATAAATTTGCATTTCACTATTATAAATAGTATAGAATAAAACTTACAAACTATAGATATCGGATAAGTTCACATTTTTCAACATTATATATGATATCTGATAACATACATAAGAGATAAGATTTTCAAAGTTTAGCTTAGAAAGTGAAGTTATGCATTAAAGATAAGTTTCAAAAAGATCTATTTTAGTTTGATAAAAAAAACACAAAAATTGCCGTTGGGTAACTATAAAAACTGCGGAATAAATCTCAAAAATAAATCAATTACTGCTGAATTGTAAATCTTCATTCAGTATTGCATTCGATAATTAAATTCAGAGAGAATTTAGGGTTTGAAATTTATTCCAAACAACTCAAAGCATTTAAACCGAAGAATTTGAGCCTTCGAATTACTGAACAGAAAATCAGAACAATGCTTATTTAATCAACATCTAGTATTAAATAGTAATTGATATTAATGAATGATTTTATTGAATCATAAAATGTATCAAGGTTTCATGCGTGAGAATGTCCTTCTATAGTTGAGGAATAATACAAAATTACGCTAGTTTATTTTTCAGAACGATCATGTTCATATATATCCTTATCCATCAAGTATTATTAAATTTTTATTCGAGGGTACATTCATACGCATTTTCTTATATTAACCATTCGTAATCAAGATTCAAAACTACAGAAAACTTAAAAGTTAAATACTCACGGGTCTTCAGTAGCGGTATTGGTAATATAATCGTTTGATTAGAATTAATTTTTATCACAAGTTAAAATCCACAACAGTATGAAATTCCAAGTAAAAATCTATCATGAAATCTGAATTTCAAGACGTTTTTAATAGTAGGAATTCAACTCTATTAATAATAAATTTAGTAAAGGAAATAGAAAAATGGAATCACTATTTTGTAAAGTTGAAAGTTTGTAAGTAATCTGATGTATTATTAAGAAAAAATATAAATACATAAAATTTGAGCTTGTTTTAAACTTTTAATAATAAACTAAGTATTTCAAATGATTTAGTATCCTTTATTCTTACCACTGCTCATTCATATTTTATTTAATATAATTGAAAAATAGTAAAAAGTGTTGACCAAAATAAATCTTCACTCTTATTTTAAAATAAAATAATTCCAGTAGAAAAATTTTGAGAAAGGAAAATAGATATGCTGTGGAAGATATAAGAATTTGATATAAACGCTTTCACTTATAGCAGATTCTTATATCTTTTATATAAAAGTCATCTGTTATATATAAAAAGATAACTTTCATTTCTTGTTAATATCTGTTAAAAAGTTAAAAATAAGTTTATAAATTTGATATAAATGATATCTTTTATATCAAATTTATAAACTTATTTTTAACTGAGCTGGATAGCTATAAGAATATGATATAAAACTTACTAATTTGGTAAATAATTTTGCCAATGTCTTGTGATATAATATGCCTTATCTATTAGTAGTGCTTTAAATTAGGAACACACGATTGACTTTCATACAGTTCCCACTTTGAAAAGCGAAAAGACATTAGAATTCTGAAGAGGCAGGTGAAATAATAAACATTTTTTTCTACAACTTTAATATCATTGGTTAAATCACAATTCTACTGTAATAAAATGCAAGCTTTAACTCTTATTTAAGATTTAAAATTATTTAAATTTTTAAACAGATTTCCTAACTGTTACACAAATTTCAATAAAAAGTCATCACTTGTAATATATAAGTAAAGATAAATAATCCTAAACCGTGTCGTTTGTTATTCTAAACCATGTCATGAAATTTCTGCATAATTTGAAAAAATAATCAATCCAAAAATCTCATTAAAAAATTGCATTAAGCTATAATATTTAAAAGCTATTGGTACTTATTTTTGCTCAAGTTTCAACATCACTAAGGTATTCCATTTTGAAATATGCAAAAGAAAACTATATTATTGAATGATTGATGATTATACAATCGATATTTCGAACGTATTGTATGTTGAAATAACTTTTATTCGAATATTTCCGTGAACAATAAGAAATATGTTAATTTTCAAATAACAAAGAACCCTATTACGAGAATTAAATCTCTGTTGAAAAAAAGAAAGAAACTTATACAATTTGAATTGCATTATCGAATAAAATGTTTTTCCCCCTTTTCCTCCAATAATCAATCCTTATTGAACTGTGGCATATAGTTTTGAAATAATTTGTCATCAAATTGCAAGCTTAATAATATAGATCAATACTTCAAACTTTTTTGCATCCATACTTTTTCAACGATTTTTATCAAATCACATCAACCAAGCAAGTTTTTACTTTTTCTTAAAAGATATTCTGGAGATTAAAATATTGCTCAAAAATTACAATTTCAAAAAAACAAACATGAATTGTATTCTAACTATAGCAAATCTTCTCAACCAATCTAGTTAATTTCGTAGAAAATACAGAAGTATATAATCTTTTAGAATTTTCCTGAAAACATGGAAGAGCTTGAAACGTATGTACTTATATCTGATTACAATAGACAAAAGTGGACAGAGCATTTCATTCTTCATTTTCAACACGGCTTTATACAGAAACGAGAATAGTCGTCGGGTTTTTGAGCATCTAAATTGTTTTCTGAAAATATCTTTTATAAATGCAGTCTAAACTTTTTCTATAAAATAGATGTTTGATAATACCCATATAAATGGGCAATGATTTCCCTTAAACATATGGTTGTATTTTACTCAGTGAGGCAAAAAAGTAGGTCAGCTTGAATGTATAACAGCATAAGTACAGCGAATGAACATACCAAAAGTTATAAATCTATTTTATTGTTCAGATAAAAAAATTTTCAAGTGTTCACAATTAAGGTTGTGCATGTTGCTGCACAGTTCACACCACGAATGAATGACGTCTTCCTACTTAGAGCATTCCTACTATTGCATAAATTAAGTCTGCAGTTACCCTTAGAGATCTTTAATCTTCAATAGTTGTATTCACTAAAAATTCCATGTTTCTTTAAGTAAAAAAGTGCAGTAAGATGAAATGCATTTCACGAAGAGTTAACTGAAAGCTATTATCATGACTCTTTGGGGTATGTAGCATTTAAAAAGTGAAGAAAGAAAACTATGTTGGATCGCCATAGTGCATAAATTAAATTCTTCTCGGTATATTGAATGGAGCAGCTTTCAATAAACTTTTAAGCACTTTTTAAGAAAATATAGTATAGTATATTTGTCAAAGGCTATAGCAAGATGTTTGTTCCTATCATGTATTCAAAAAGCTTATCTGCTCCGAAATTATTGCAAAATTTTTACCAGTGTTTACGAGGAAATGTTTTTAACGAATATTGGTAATAGAAAATAATACTAATACAAGAAAACTTGTATTATATATTATGCAAAATATGCCAAACAAAAATAAACAACTGCATTGTAAGCATTGCATTTTTTGTACATGGAAAGTATGTATTTGCTCTTTGTAGAAAATACAACCGCTTACTTTTTAAAAATGCTCATTTTTTGTGCCATACATACTTATAGAGATTAATGTTACAATTCTTACCAAGACATGTTCTTCCATTTCTGGCGTTCGTACATGTCACGTACTTCCTGCATTGTTTTCGAACTGATCTTTCGCAGTACCTGATAAACACTGACGAAGGTTTAATGGAAAAGGATTCGCTGTAAATGACTAAGTGTGCTGCAATCTTTGGGCCCATTTCCTTTTGCTTCACTGTTTTTAAGGAGCGTATCTGCCAATTCCTAATGTGTATGCTTTTCCATTGTTTACAAAAAACTTCGGAAGTTATGTTTACTGTAATATTGCTGTTGAGTGAACAATTGGTTTGATTGACTTTCTTTGGAACCCATTTATAAAGCAAACAACCACTTCTTCACACTCAAATTTTGTATATGTTTGTTTTGTATGTGTTTGTCTCACTTAAAAAATGCTAGACGTTAATATAAATATTGTCGAAAGCACAATGACATTTTCATGTTCAACAAGTTTTTAAATTACATATTTCCTACTTTCATAAGGCAAAAAATGCAATCATTCCTCCTTAAGGCAGAGAATTCAATCATATAGAGAATTATACCTATTTATACTGTGTAAAATAATTTAAACTCACTTTTTAGACCATTAGTTGTATTTAAGGGTCGTTAAAAAGAAAACTTGAAATTCTGAATTTTTTCATCCGAAAAATGTATATACTAAAGCAATAAAGTAATAGCAATATCTGAAGCAGACATTAGTAATTTGCATTGTATTCCAACGACAATATGTAGAATATAATTAATTTAATTCCATTTTAAAAACTATAAGATAGCTACGATATTTTGACTTAGCAAAATTATTAAGTTTTTAAGTTATGCATTACATTTTTACTGCACTTACAAAAATATACATGTTTATTTCATGCGTCGTCCGATTCTTGTTTACAAAAAAATTACTTTTAAAATCAAAAATTTTTTATTTCATTTTGCATTTGTTAAAAATTAAAATTGTCTATATATCAAATTTTAAAAGAACGGAAAAATATACCGAAGTATATAAATTCAAATATTTTAAGTTATTAAGGCATGTAACAATAGTTAAAGAATGGAAAAATCTAGAACATTTCTATAAAATATTATGATCGGCAAAAATAAAAACAGAGATGAATTGAAAGTATTTGATTTGGGACATAAAAACAAGTCACTTAACTGAACCTTTAATGTTGAAGATTTTCAGGAAGGTGTTTGAAGTATTTATTATGCTGTTAATAAACGGTTAACAGTAAGAAAGAGCTGATTATTATACAAAATATAGAATTTTATGTTAAATAATAAATAAGTGTGCGACGTAAAAATTGTAAAAAACTATGTAATAATCTTTGATTTGTATTTCATTGTAAAAAATAGTAAATTTAGATATTATTGTGAAAAATATTTTGCAAATTTCTATTATAGATGCTTAACAAACTGTTCTCAATATGAAGTATCAAACTGTTGCTTAGCGTTTAATAGTTTTCTAAAAAAATCAAAAGAGTAATTCTACTTTACTTACGTTTATGTTTTATAAAAATGTGTAATCTGTTTAAGAACGATTGAAATATGTTTTAATAAAGTTTTAAAAGTACCGCTAATATTTACCAATCATGTATCTGAACATTTAACAATACTACTCATGCACTTAAGAAAAATTGATAAATTAACCTGTTATCCTATATATTCAGTGAGCACGCATGATATATATTCAGTAGGCACGCATGATGATTATAGTTTCTTCCTAATTTGTTAAGCAAATGAGATCTTCGCAGTTTTTTCTTTTAGAAACTTCTATGAAGGAATTACAGTAGAAGTTCAAAAGATTCATTTTGACTGTTTCTTTGATTAAAGTTTCCAAGTGAAAATGAGTGTTTCTCAGATTTAAATATTTTAATTAGAAAAATCAAATTTGATGAATTTTAAATATAGCATTTAATAGTAAGAGTGAAGGTGTTCATATGAAATTGTACCCGTGCATATGCATCTGGGAAAAAGTATCCAACCAATTTTACCAGACTTCAGAACACAGAGAGTTCTGGGCATCTGTTAATATGATTTTGGTTCCCCTTTTACATCGATGTAAAACTGTAAGACGTCGGGAAAAAATATCCAGAATTTATCATAAGTGGCCATTGAAACTGATTTCCCGTCATCTATCAAGGCTGAAGTGAGAATTGGCAAGGAGGATGGTTGATTTGCTGGCTACGTATTCTGCGTTTGAATTTGTCTCAAAGGTTTTATCTAGGATTTTAATAGTGTCTTTTAAGAGTCTATTTCAGCTTTTTAATACCAATATTGTTAAATTACACCTTCGCAAGTCTTGATATGTAAATAGATCAGTTATTCTACTGGAAGAGAAATAGTCCTTCTCCTAATAGTTAATCTCCTAAATATGTGGCTAAATTTGGAGAGTAGTTTAATCATATATGTACAGAAATCTCAGATTTATGTTTCCCCCTGCAAAAGCTAAGAGACTCATATCAAACAATAAAAAAAACATCTTTACACTTTAATGCTACTCCCCCAAAATTTATAGTCGACACTCTACAGTTACTTAAAAAGCTATCATCAGGCATCCGCCAATCCGAAATGTGTTCATTGGATTGAAAGATTATGAAACGAGATTCATTAATCCAAAAAATATTTCCCCATCTCCATGATCAACAGAAGGTTTTCTTCACCGAAATCATTTCTTCTCATTCTGAGAAATGATGCTCCAGTTGTGAGTAGCTGCACGGTTGTGGAATCCCAGGATTTTAATTTTCGATAACAGTCCTACTTACTATAGTGCCTAATGAACATTGAAATTCCTGAATGATTTAAAAAAACGCGGACTTCTTGTGATTTTGTTTTCTTATTCTTTCTACAGTTAAATGCCAAGTTCACAAATGTTTTCCAGATAATCAGTCAATCGAACAGACATTAATTTATTTGCATCATTTCTTATGTTACATAAGATTTATTATACATTCTTATTATTGTGATATTGTGTTCCTCTTTCAGGTAATTTCTACTGTGTAATTGATTACCAATCCTTTTTAAACTTTAACGTATTGTCAAATGAACGTATACAATCCCCACGGGAACTTTTCTCTACTATCTATTTTAAGAGCTGTGGTTGGTAATCCTCAGTACCTACCAAGCACCCCCCTCTTCGGTCCATTGCCTCGCTGTTTACCTCTTTACAGTTCCATTATTCAAATTGGATTTTGAACATTAACAAAGTTCAAAATTTTGCGAAGTGATTTCCCACAAAGGTAGAATTTTTCTGTAATATCGTGATAAGAAATTTACTATAAGTTCCTTTAACTTAATAATTACAATTCATAAATATGACTTGACAAACATTAACTAACATTTTATACATTCATTACCCATCAAATAAGGCCACCTACTAAATCCAGATGCTTTGGCCAGTTAGTGTATTTTGTAAGATTTTCAGTTTCATTAATTTTAACTAAGAAAAAGCTTTAAATCGTTATCGTAGAATGAGCAAGCTAAAGCAGGCAGAGAGGAGTTATTTTTAACATCGATAGAGGGTGTTTATAATGGATCAACTCCAGCTTTGACTGTCAAAAGACTAGATTATATTTTATCTTATTGCCTACAGTTATTATTTATGATGAAAAAGAATGAAAAAATTTTGAAGATAAATGAGAAATTTTTGTTCAGTTACTTTTAAATAAATTGGGCTCTTTTCTCTCTCATTCTCAGCATGAAATTAAATGGAAATAGAGTAATCTGATTAGTATGAAATATAAAATTTTAAGTACATTGTTTCAAATATTTTTTTTTGTTTATATAAATAAAGAAAGCATCAAGAGAATATTGTTTTGTTTCAGAATAAAAATATCAGTAAATTTTAGTTTTAAACATTTTAAGTGAAAGCAATAACCAGAAAATGATTGTTTATTTAAACGAGAAATTGGCAACACAAGAAAACAGTTTTTAGAAAGTTTGTTCTTCGACTATTGGTTTTCTTTTTCTTAGTGACGTTTTGCATTTTATTCAGTGTGGAAACATTCTTTGCGTTCTTAAAAAAACGATGCACGAAAACGAACAAGCATTTAAACTTAAAAAAAATTCTTTTTACAAGATAGTAAAAAAAATGTATAAACTTTATTCTTTTTCTTCTATTATCCAGACAAATTTTATCTCAGAAATATAGGATTTTGCGTTCTACCTACGTTTTTAGGGGAACAAAATTTAATTCAGAGATATTATTCTACTTTACATTTTACTAACAATGAATACGGTTAAAATAAAAGTTATGTTTGTTAAAAGCTAACTGGAAAATCATTTATTCAAGTATTCATTTAACTATTACATTTTTTAAACAAAATGCATGTATTTTAATTAAAAATTGTAATATTTCCATTTTTCTTTCATATGTGCTGGAAATATTTTTGATTAATTTTTAGAAATGCTTTCTATTTTGGAAATTTACTTCACACTAAACAAAAATGGTTATTATTTAAAGTCAATGTATTATTGAATAATAAAAAAAAACTATTCTTTATATTGCATTTTATTTTCCTTTCATAACTTTTTTCCCTTTATAATACTTCTCGATTTTTTAAGAACTTAATTTTTTATTTTTTTCCTTACCCAGTAATTTTCTTCCTAACTTTACTTTCATTTTTCTTTTACATGCTTTAAAAGAAGTGTTTTTTTTTCCTCCATAAAAATCAGTAAAGAATTTTACTTTCTTAAAACATTATTTTAATCTAGCTTTCAATGATTATAATATTCACATTTTAAAAAAAGTGGATACATGCTTCGTATCCACTTTTTTTCACTGAATAGTGCTTCAGTAAAACAAACAAATAAATCGGTGTTTGAAAGTTTAAATTTCTGTTCACAGTTTAAATTTCTTTTGAAATTAAACTAACCTGACCCTCTTCCACTGAAGACTAAGATGTACAGGAAATAAAACAATCAAACTATAAGCACACATGCTTATAAATTCCACTCTTCCACTTTAATGAAATCCGGAAATTTGGATTATTACCTCTGATGTGTTCATATAGCTGAATGTGTTCGTAGAAATATCTGTAATTATCTCACAGTTCCGACAAAATAATTTTGTGCGACAAATTATGCTATTACTTAAAAAAAGTCAAAGTTATTGAAATATCCGAATCGCATTATTACGTAATAAAAATACTATTAACTTTTATATATCATTAGAAAACTACGTTTATTATACTTCCTTAGAATATTTTTCTGCTGTTTTTAAAGAATCAAGAATATTATCCTACAAATGATTTTTTTTTTAGGTTTCACCGACAGATGGTGGAGACGTTAGTGTCCCTAACTTCAAAGCAGTAGGTCCTGAGTTCGAATCCTAACTCTATTATGGATGCTTCTTTTTCTCTTTGTGTTTGTCTTTCTTTACCACTTCACTTTCGGGACGAAGATGTCACATCCTCTAGGCGCCCCTTATATGAGATGCCATCACTTTACCAACTATATAGTTGAATAGGGCAAAGTCCTAAAAACAGCTGGGCATAAGAAAAAAATGTTTTATGTATCTGACTCCTATAAATATACTGATTACAAATTCCAACTGGAATGTTTGAAAAAGTATTCATATAATGTCTCAGTAATTAGAACTTCTTTTTTAATTGATAATAAATTTCACACGCATCGTATTGAAGAAAAAATAGGTTTTATTGGGATAAGATACACAGTCCATGTAAGAATTTCTATGGAAATAATTTAGGAAAAATCAAAAAATTAACTTGAATCTTTTTATTGCAATTAAATATTTTAAATGAGCAGATACATAACTTTCTAAATAATTTCTAGTTAAATTGAAGTTTCCTATCAATATACATCCTAATAAATTTTTCAATAGTTATTAAAACTATTGAAAAATTTGTTTCCAAAATTAAAATCTATAAACCTTTAGATAGAAACTGTTCAGAGTAAAATAAATTTCCATATGAGCTTCATGGATGAAAATGTTGCTTAACGAAAAAATTTTCTCTCGTTTATGAACTTGCTCTTTATGGAAACAAAAGTTTTGAATTTAAAATAGGAAAAACTAATAATTGTAATCATTTTCGATATAAATGCTGCATATGATGGAATATAATAAACTGATATTATTATATAATAATTTAATACATATATGATAGTTGATATTATTTTTATAAAATATTCATAAAAATGAATTTTTACTTATAAAATCAAATAATTAGATTTTATTAGAATAATTTTTAAAAAAATTATATTTATTAACTGTATAAAATAAAATACAGTTTATGTATGTATGATAAAATTTTAAATTTAGCAATTTAAATAACAATAAAAATCAAGAAATAAATAAGTATGTATAAAGAATTATATGAATATATAGAAAACAAATCGAGACAGTAAATTAAGGTAAAAAACGTTTTATAATTTTTAAAAAATTAAGATTTTATAAAATAATTAAAAAATATATGATTACCCATTATACATTTCAGTTGAAAATAGCATAAAAAATTTAATTTTCGAATCACTTTGTACACATGTATATGTATAAAAACACTTATATCTCCATTTTAATTAAAAAAATATGTTTTACTTTCTATATCAAGGGAAATAACAATTACATTAGATCTTGAATGATTGCGCATACATCTTATTTTTCGAATGGCAAAATAATGTTCACTAGGAACAAGAAAAGAAAAAATATGTTTGTGGTTACGCATTCAATATTTCAAAGCAAAAGTGCAAGGTCTCGAAATGATCGATTGCGATGAAGCTGTCAAAAGTACGTAAAACTTTTGATGGGAAAGCAGCTCACTTACCAAACCTTGTCTCCTTTTTAGGTATTATGATGTTAAGAAACTTATCCAAAGTGCTATTGAACTAAAA
Organism: Latrodectus hesperus; assembly: GCA_037975125.1. NCBI lineage: Eukaryota > Metazoa > Arthropoda > Arachnida > Araneae > Theridiidae > Latrodectus > Latrodectus hesperus. The sequence goes on along the minus strand of CM075853.1, from coordinate 52,468,890 downwards.
TTATTCCTCGAAGGAAACATTTGCATTCAAACTCAAATAGCTCAAACAAGTTATCTCGTACGCATAATATTAGTAAAATAAATTACAATAAAGAATAAAAATATTTAATCAAAATAATGCAAATATTTTATATTTATTACATATATATCATTTAATATTCTTTTTAATAAATTTTTGCTTGTTTTATATTGTATAAATTTTTTTACAATTTAGAACAAAAAATTTAATGTTTACATTATCCGTTCTAATAATTAATCAAAGATAATAAATTTCATAATCCTTAAATGAGTCATAAAAAATTGTGAAAGAATGGCAAATTTAAAGAGAGAGAAAATATCTCTCTCTCTCTCTCTCACACACACACACATACATACATATATATATATATATATATATATATATATATATATATATATATATATATATATATATATATATATATATATATATATATATATATATATGTGTGTGTGTGTGTGTGTGTGTGTATATATTTGTGTATAAATAAAGCTTTCAACAATTTTTCATAATAAATTATCCTTAATAATAACTTTCAAACTGAATTTTAATCATAAAATACAACATAATACTAATCTAGTGAAAAAAATCTTTGATTTAAATAAAATTAGATAAATAGTAAATAATATTTTAATCAGTATTAAATGGATTACTAGTAAAGTTATACGTATCACTATTAAATGGATAAATAATAAAATTATACGTATGGTAATAATGAGATCAGTTCAAAATAATCACTTTCTTTAGTAGTAAAATAAATCATCTTTGATAATTATGATTTATTCATTATCTATCTTTCATTTTTACTCGTTGAAAGCATAATTGGTAACATTACTTCACTTTAAATTTCAGTATTTCTATTTTCTGTAAAAATATGAATGAAATTTATTATTTTAGTGACAAAAAAACGAGATCCTTTATACATTTTATGATTCTATTTAGATAATTATAATTACTCTTTGAAATTAAACTTTCGCCAAATGAAATATATTTTTCTGTTTCGCTCTCATGATTGTCATGGCGATTCCAATGAATATACAGTATACCTTTTGCTTTCATAAATAAGTAGATAGAAAATTCAGTTTACACTTAACCCATATGTCTTATATCATTAAGACCACTTTAATAATCAATAAAATATCATTCATATGAATATCAGTTTAATTTCAATGTTTATTTTATTCTACTTTGAAAAGAAACATCATTTTTAAATGGATGTATTTTAATTATTGTCGTAAATGATAATTTTTAATACATCTTCAATTTTTATAAAGATTAAGGTGAACAAAAAGATTTATTTCATACCTTATCCTGCTTGAACCGTTAATATTAGTATCAGATTTAACATCCATTTTAAAGCCATAATTTTGTTCATGAAAAATCTGTTTCATTCGGCAAGAAAGAGTATTTTGCAGGCATTATGTGTTTATTTTAGTTAACACAATTATTTAACCAGTATTTTCGGTTTATTTCGCTTACGGCTTTGAAAACCAATAAAAATTAAAATGGATTTATTCTGAAAACCAAGGTGGTTGTCAAATAATGAGAACATTTTTGAGGTCGTTTATTAAACCTTTATTAATACGGGACGAAGTCAAGATAAAGTATAAAATTAAATTAAAATACCAATGACTTTGACAAAAAATTGTTAACAGACATTGGTTACCATTTACCATCTTAAGCTGAAAATCGTAAGAAATATTTATTTTAAACAGCAAAATTATTTCATTATTATAATTTTACTATAAACGTACTGAGGTAAAAAGAGAATTAATGCAAGCACAGAAAAAAAGTAAGCATTTGTTAACATAGTTTTTTATTTATCGTCACAAACTTTTAAAGAGAAAAATCTACAACTCACAAGGTTAAAAAATATTTTAATGCTTACTTCCTTTCCCTTAAGTGTTCTTATAATTCTAAACCCTCACACCCACTCATTTTATCGAAACTTCAGTACTAAACTGAAGAAATAAATTTATTCCAATGACATCGATCTACTTTTCTTTTACCCTTTTGAGAATACTTTGAAAAGGGAAAATATAAAGAATTTCACGAAAGGTAGGAACCGATTCCGTGTTTTTTTCCTTACTGCCAAGGGATTCCAAGGGGGAAAAAATGGCGATGACAGTAAGACTCGTGGCCTTTTCTTTTCCCCATCATTTCAAGACCACAACAGGGGAAAGTTTTGCCCATTGATTTCCAATGGAAAGAATAACATTCTTTCCGACGCAGAAACTCACAATCAATCGACTTTTATTGTCCCTCTATAAAGGGGGTAGGCTTCATTATTTCTCCTTGGCTCCCGCCTGGAGAATTCGGCACACAGGTGGTTTTCCTCTTATCCAATTTCATGTTCGACCATTCATCGCTTTCCAAGACATAAAAAAGGTGGCAGAAAAGCACGAGAAGAATTCCGTAATGCGCATTGGTTTAGTTCAAGAGTCGGGAAGTGGAAAGAAAAACGAAAATAAATATTTTCACCGAGACTCAAGCCTCTTAGAAAATAAAAGGCCAATTTAAAACCCGTTCATCGGTGCTAGTAAATTTGAGGCATTTATTGACAACTTTAAAACATCGTTACACTATGAAATTTAAGTAAACTTTTATTACTTGAACTTTTGGAAAATATTTTCAGGAAATATATATTTAACATTAGCTCACAGTTATTTTTTCGATAATTTGTACCAAAAAGATAATCGTAGTTCCTTATTTCAAAACTTCTTAATGATGATCATGATCACCAACACCATTTATATATGATAATTCTCATAGAATATTTTAGACATCAAATATGAGTATTCACTTGTGATTAAGTAAATTGAACTAACTAATGGTGTTACTATTATGTTTCTTCTAAAATTGATTATTACTTCCCATTTGTTTTTCTGCTTAAACCAACATTATTAGTTTTCAAATATTCTGAAATATTTTATTGAGCATGTGTAGAAGCTATATTTTCCTTGATACGTAAATTTTATAGCACGCTAATGATCTCTGTTCCTTTATTTCAGTCACATAAACTTTATTTTAAAAATAGGAATCATGACAAACTAATTTTTTTAATATAAATTTCAGTCAAAGAAAAGGAATACTAAAAGGTAATAAAAAATTATCTTAATGTCGTTATAAATTCAGTATAAAGTTAATTTTTTATTCCTTTGCAATAAATATTATTCGTTCGAAAACTAAAATAATGTGTAATTTGGATAAATTGTATAAGTTAGTCAGCATCTTTAAAGATTTCTATTAATTTGTTTCTTTAATAAATTTATCACTCAAAATGACTGCTAGTTTATAAACATTTTTATAAGAGTTGCAACTAAAATGCAATTTTAGTCCCAAAATATTTGCTTTAGTATTTATAGCTACTAATTCATTACCCTCTTTGAAAGTTATTGTATTAAGTTGCTTTTACCACATTCAGTTTACCTTTTACTTCAATTTCAAGTTATCTGAACTTTCTTGTTTTTTGCATTATAAAAAGTTAACACACAGTAGAGAATGTACCTTTAAAAATGCATTTGTGTAGGAAGTTGTGGACTGGAAGGCTGATTGATATGCTGTCCGACAACATAGTAATTATTCATTTTTCTATTGTGAATAAATGGTGAATAGCTTTATACATAAAAAGATTTTTTCCATTTGGCATGCTGAATTATTTTGATGTTTCCATTGTTTGGTAAATCTGAGCTATTTTGTTTGAACTCCTCCCAGATAAAACGCAAGTATTTATATCTGTTTGGTATGAATAATAATAATTTACTGTTGACTCAATCTTTTAAATTAAACTAAACATATACATTTGCCGAGTAAAATCTAAAATTTAAAGAGTATGAAAATGCAGTTTCTCTAATGGATGTAGAAATCGTATTTGCGATTTTAAAAGCTGCTGATTAAGCTTTTCAATTGTGTATCGAAACAAATGCCTTTGTTTATGGAATTGATATTCTGGTAGTTTCATTTTCTTCTTGGAAAAGCTGAGCAACCCATTACCATAAAAATGTTGATGTTAATTTGGTCTCAAAAATAATGAGAATTAAGATCAGAAAAGTATTTATTCTATGCTTTTGGTGAAATTTCTTCTTTTCCAAACAGATGCTCTTAATTGTTTTAAATTTTTCACAATATTCGTATTAATAAATTTTATTATAAATTACTTAACTCACACAATAATATGTTAATACATTTTTTTATTTTCCAAAGTTTGTGTATCTTTGAAAAATGAAGATACATTCATTCTTCTTTGAAAATGAAGATATAATATGTTTATAGAGTGAATGTTAGATTGCAAAATTTAATTTCCCTATATAATTCATTTCTTTAATATACTTCTAATTCAATTTATACATTAGAAAATTTTAGTATTATCTACAATTTTCTTTAATTTCCCTAAATTAATAATGAGAAAGTTTGAAATTAAAATTTTCAGCCACGTTCTTCATGCAGAACTTTGAAAATATTTAAGGCAATTTATTATAAATTTGTTTTAATTCTTTTTTTATTTTGTGCTACGTAAAAGTTACTCTGATAAATGATTATTTTAAAGAATGATGTAGTTTAATATAACATATGATACAATTTACGTAAATGTTCCTTAATATGAAGTAACTGTAGATTTAACGTAAATGTTTCTAATATATTGTATCCGAATACATGATATAAGTGTTCCACACTATTCTAATGTTCCTTTCATTTGACTGACTTAAATCAATATTTTATTCCAGTTTTACATTAAATTTTTATTAGAAGTTTTCTGTCAATTTATTTATTATCTGTCAAGGATTTTATTAAATGATAAAAAAGACGTGTTGCTCCATTATTAAAAGGAAATTTTCAGAAATTTTTATGTCATTAAGGTTAAGATTAAGTTACCAAATTTGAATGATTTTGAGAATTTATTTAACGAGCTTGGATTAAAATATTCAAGCAAAAACTTCTATTTCTTTTTAATATAATTATTTAAAGTACCATTGTTTCTAAGCAATCTTAATTCAGCACTTTGTATTTTTTGCAGTTTTGAATAATTTTTAAAAATTTTAATTCTAAATAACTGGTCAAAAAAATTTTTTGGTCATTCGATTGTATGCTTTGATATTCTTGATTGCATTTCCCCAGGCAAATTGAATATTAAAATTCCATTTAATCTCTTATCATTCCAGTTGGAAGGAATGGTAGATTCAGATTTGATATTGTTAGATAATAATTCGAGTAATAATGAAATTAATCAAATTATTAATTTTATTAATATAACTGCTTGTCGTTACAATAACTTCTGCAAAACTATGATTAGAGAGACCAAATGGCATTATAGAAGTTATATGTTTCTAATAAAATGTATTTTTTACTCAAGAAATCAATACTAGCTCAGTTTTGAAATAATTGAAACATTGTTTTCAAATATATTACATACCTAAGATTAAGGTTTAAAAATAGTCAATATTTCTTAATTTTTCTTAATTGGATTTTCTTGATTGAATTTTCTGGATTTAAATTTTTTCAAATTTTATTTTAATATCGACCCAAAATTGAGAAATGTATTTAAAAAATAAATGATAATTTTGATAATCATCTCACTTTCATTGCTTTCAATTTATACATCAGATACTGGTTGCTGCACCAGTATGCTTTTCTTATACTTAGCCCTAAGTTGGATTCTTACCGGGTAGAATCTTCGTGATTTTGTAGTAAGAACCAAGCACAAGACCCTCAATAGTTGGCCTGAAACCCCAGAGGTACCATTTCACTTGAAGCGACCACGCTCAATTTTAAGGTGCCCCAACCGTCATCAGCAAACACGACGGATCTTCAGTCTAGCCGGCATTTTAACTCACTATGTGACCAACCAGCCTACTCAACCTCCGATGAATACAAGTATCAAACTAATATAAAATATTGGTATGATTATTATGTTTAGCACATTTAACTGAACTGAATGGAAATATATAGTAAGTATAAATTTGCATAAGTTATTCAAATCATTTTAAATTCAGGAGATTTAAAGTACTAAAAATTCCGTGGGAATATAATTACAAATATTATCTGATTCATTAAACATTTTTAATTTTTGAAAAAGAATAATACATTTCGTTCCAATATATTCTTTAAGGGATTTCATTTATATATGCTTATAATAGAATGTCAACATGTCAATGTTCATTTCCTAAAATAAATAAAAGAACAGCTAAGTTATTCAGAGTACTTTAGAAATTTGTCAATAACTTGCTTAAGACAAACTTTTTTTATACGTTTTAAAACGGGTTTAATAAAAATTAGGAATTTATATAGAAATTAATTATACGCGCTATACACGAGTGACCATTAAAATTATACAAAAGAGTAAAATGGAAATAATAAGATCATATTTATTGATCAAATATATAATACTGGAAATACAATAATAAAATTTTCAGATAAATTGGAAACCTTTATCATTAAAAATCGATACCCAGAACAAACTCATCTGGAGACAATAATAACACTCCTATACTTGAGTATTCAGTTAAACAGAGATGGGGTGAAATTTACAAAAAGAGCTGCAATTACAGCATCAACATATCACTTATCAACAGTAGTGACTCTCAAATGGCGACAAATTAATCACTCGACGATCCCATTAACTAGGAAATTTCTGTTCTTGAGAGATCTGAAGAATATGCTGGCCAATAAAACAGTAGAACATCTTCTGTATCGAGAAATTCCGACAAATAGTATTATTCTGATAGAATGTAACATTTCCCACGGTTGAAATAAAGCGTATAACCATGGGTTTTCACAGAAAATATATGTACCATTAATGTGAACTTGAGATGATCAAAATATGTATCCAATAGCTCTCCATAAAACGAAAATAATATACATTTTACTAAACACGATTGCAATTTTCTTTCTGTGATAAATAAAACGGGGATTCACCTGAAAAAATTCCGTCGCGTCACTTATGTCCAGGTTCGTTATTGATCATACTACTATAACACTCCTATCTGGTATATAGTGTCAAACCCTTTATCATCGTATTTATAATTCATGCACAGCTGGAAAAATCATTCTTGCGAATACTTATTGTCTTACAAATGACCCCATTTTTTGATACTGGACTCATGATGTTACATGATCAATTATGGAAAAAGGTATATTACTATATGAGAAATATGCCTTAAAAATATAATTACCTCCTAAGCAAATGAAATAAATTGTATTATTATGTTCAGTTGATTATATATATATATATATATATATATATATATATATATATATATATATATATATATATATATATATATATATATATATATATATATATATATATATATATATATATATATATATATATATATATATACATATATATATATCAATTAAAGTAAGACTGCATGATCTTATGTTTATAAAAACAAGATGTTATATTAAAATATTTTTATTACTTTTAAGAAATAAATGTTTTATAATTTGTTAAATAAAACATAACTTGATTATGATAATTACTGGCCAAAATCTTTAAAAATTTCATGAAAAGGAGAGTGAGTCTTCTTTTACTCTGAGTTTCAACAACTTTCCTTTCCTTTCTTCTTTTCTGTCAAATTTCATTAAAAAACAATTTACCCTGAGACACAAGAATATAATCATCATTTTAAATGAAACTTTCATTTTATGAAATACTCTACTGGTATTGTAAAATCCTTAAAACATTTACATTTCTCATTTGTAAATGTTATTAATTCTTTCACCTCTATTATTTACATATTCAAAATTTCTTGCTCCAGGGATTATTTTACAATTTTTAGGATTTTTTCTTTTTGTATTTTCTTTCAACCGAAATCCCTTAAACATTTTAACACTCAAGAGCTTTGTAGTTGCGTTTTCCAAATTGATAAATTTGTTGCCAGAGCAAATTTATGAATTTTGTGTCATAACAGTGTCTCTATTTAGAGCGAAAATAAATGGTTTTCAAACTATTAGTAGTTTGTCGCTCTATTTTTTATCTAGAGTTTTCTTACGCGAAAGTAAACACGTCTTACGTAATAAACATTAACTTTTTTAAAATTCATTATGATCTTTTTCTTAGAATAATAAAAAACAAGCTTACAGGGGAATGAAATTTAAACATTTGGATATAATTTAAAAATATACTTGAGTTTCGCAATTGAAAATGATATTTATTTCCAAGAGTGGATTTTATAAAAAATTGTTGTCTTTATATAATGATCAATGAAAGACAATTACGGAACACATGTGTCTATAATAAAAACTAGAACAAGGGTTTTAATGGTTATATTTTACCTTATTTATTCACATGACCATAATGCAAATAAAATTTTTAAAACTCTATTATATCAAGAATTCATGAACAAGATATAGTAAATTTAAAATAAAATATATACAGTGAATGAATATTCCAGTTCTTTATTACTCTTTTATTTACCTAAATTTACTTAATAGAAAATTTAAACAAAAACTTGCATATTTGTATTATTAAGTAACTTTCTTAATAGAAATGTCCTCATTGTTACTTAATTTTGAAGAAGAATTTATGATACAGTTTTCGAGCTTAAAAATAAGACATATGAAGTATCCTATACAACATTAGTATGAGAACATTATGATTCTAAACGAAATATCTTTTCTTATCTTGTCAGCCTCCCCACTTTATTTAAAACAATCTTTAGAAAAGTATTTGTAGATTTTCAATCACGTATGCTGCAAATTACATACACTACTTTTAATTATAAATTAACATTTAAATGAAGTTTCTAATAAAGTTAATGATTGATGAATTAAGGATTCATTTCGATATTTTTGGCTTTATTACGTTTATTTAACTAAGCCACAAATCGGGTTTTTGTTACAGTACTTAGTTCAGTAGTAAGATTAGTTGTCTAGTTTTGAAAATCTATGTAATGTATAACAGATAGAAAATTCTTACTATTTTCTTAAAAACATAAAAATATACACTTCTTTTATCTGGTCAAAAATTTATAAACACAATTCCTGTTTTAAAATTCTTCAGATATTAAAGGGTGAAACATATTAAAAAAACTGGTTTTTATTTGCGATAAAATATTATTTTTTAATATTATTTTAAATAAATAACAGAATACTTAAATATATTTTTTGATTTTTTTTATATCTTAGAGAAAATAGAAATGAAAAAATATTAAGGAATCTGAATTACATTTTGCTATCCCTTCGTTTATTTGCTTTTTCATTAGAATAAATTTCATAAAAATTGATTAGGAATATTAAATTATTTCCTGAATAATTTATTAATTATTATTCAGCAAATAATTTAACATTATTAATTAATTTATTTTGAATTATATACTGAGGAATAGAGATGATAATTTCTTATTAATGGAGGATAGCCATTTGACCATATGAGAAGCTCGTCTTTTTTCCATACATATAAGATCACGGAATCGCCATTTCGACTTTTCGCATCTTGATCCAGTAAACAATTTTTGTAACTAACTTTTTTAAAGTAATTTTTTATTTTATGTAACTTTTTATTTTTATAACCTTTTTAAAATTTAAAATGAAATGAATAGTACTGTCCTGTACACAATCTTTAATTGACATTCGAAAGTAAAACAAGCATTGAAAGGATTGTGAAATGTGTATTGTACCGAAGAGTGGGTACATGTTTCATTAAAATTGTGTGCATCATATATATTACTTTTTTTGTGAAAGTTTTCTTCTAAAATGATTGCTTTTTTAAAAATTTTATTAAAGTTCTATAGAGTTTTAATGAATAGCTTAAAAATTGATACAAAAAATAATGAATAAATGCACGAGGAGAAACTCGATCAAATTTTATGTTTAATGTTATTCTAGTTGAGTCTGATTCCCGGAAATGAATAATACCTTACGTTAGGAAGCCAGTGTGTTTTAAAAAAGGAGACATTCACAGAAATAAACCAAGCTTAAAGCAATGAAAACTATTCAATTTTTATTCATTTAGTTGATGTACTCAACTCTCAGTCCCTCAAAGACTACTCATGCTTTATTTATGTGCTTTATATACCATGAAAAAAATAACTTTTTCCCTGTAGAAATATTAAAGTAAAGAGATTTCGAGAAAAATAATCTGGAATGAAATAAAGATAGAGTATGAAAATAATACTATTAAATTTTAAAGCTGAATAGTTATCTGATTAAAATTACTTTCCCTATTCCAATGATTCTAGTATTTTAACCACTATGTCAATTACTTTTTATTTGTTTTATAAATTGTTATTTTTATTTCTACAAATCTGGATGAAAAAGACAATGGTAATATTTTTCGTATCAGCATCTTTGTAATAGCAGGACATAATGCATTTGGTTTTGGTGCAGTGTAACATGATTTACGCAAGTCACACTCGTATGGCCAAATTTTTCTTTTTTTTCTCTGTCATGTGTCAATGAAAAGAAAATTGTAGCAATTTAAGATTGTATGAATACATTTGATAATGGTTTAAAATTGATCGCTGCAAAATAATATCAGAATGTATCGCAAGTAACCACCAAATTCTATTAAAAAGTTTTAATATGAAGTGGTTAACCAAACATAAATAATTACTAATTAGTAATTATGTTAATTATTGAAAATTCTAAGCAATTTATTTCTTGAATACCGAAATTGAAGTAGGCATCCATAAGAATGATAGTATTTAATTTATTTTAACAAAGAACTAGTGATTCTTTTCTTTAGGATTATTAGGCATTAACTTTGTTTCACATTTTTGTTTGTTTCATAAATTATTTGTTTAAGTTTTTCATTCTCATCTTTACTAAATTACTTACATCTTTACTAAAATGAAATATATATTAGAACTAAATAGAGAAAAGTTAAAAACATTCAATTCTAAATAGGTAAATATTTTTAAAAATACACAAAAATATAAGTAATTTATAAATGAAAAAAATCTTCTTTCACAGCCATAGAAGCTAATTCGAACTTTAAAAATGAAATCTAGCGCTAGTGGTTGAATAAACTAAACTCGAATGTTATTTCCTTTATGGAGTTGGATTTTAATTCGGGTTTCTCGTGCTTAATTAGCACCTCAGAAAGTTTATGTAATCAATCCATTTCTGTTAAGTGTAAGAACATTTCTTCATAGAAAAGAAACATTCTCTTATTAATTTCCAAAAGTACTTCAGACATTTTCCTCAAAAAGTTTTTGAAAAAATTATTTTAAATACTCATATGAAATTAATAAATATATATTTTGGCATTCATTGTGTTTCAGGTTATCAAAGTATTATTCAAATATAATATAATTATTAATTCATCAACGAAACATATGCTTTCCTTTTTTAGGCATATGCATATTTTCTTCGTATTCTAAATATTTAAAACAATTGAAACCGCCCATCTTGTCTAGTGGTCAGCGAGCCTGACTGCAGATGGAGAGGTCCTGGATTCAAATCCCGATTCAGGCATGGATGTACTCTATATGTATCATGTCTTTGTTCTTTACTTGTATGAATGGGTTAAGAATAGTTGCCTACCCTACAAACGGGTACCTATGGCATGTGTGTACTGAGGAAGTCGGATTCCACACCAAAATATGGTTCAGTTGAAAAAGTGGAACAGCGTGCACCCCATAATGCCAGACTAGCTAGCACACAACAGCAATAAAACATTTGAAAATCAAATTAAAAAACTATTTTTTTAAGTAATAACATTTTATAAGACAATATTATATCTGAAAACACCTGGATAGACTTCATGGATGTTAACTACAAATGAACAAAATATTTTGTTCTGTAATGAAGTTCTGTGGCTTTATATCAAGATTAGGTGCCACTTGGGTTCAAATTTTGTTCTATAATGAGTCACGACTCAGCCAAAAATATGATATGGGATGTATTCTGGAAAGTAGAGCAATAAGAGCTCGAAACAATCCTAATTTATTTCGTGAAAATAAAGATTGACGCGGAGAAATGATAGTATAAGTTCAAATTAGCGTAGAAAACTATATAAATCATCATCATTGAAACTATAATTGAAGTCAAAATTATTCAAATGATTTACCAACATCTTAAATTGTAAAACTACTAATTGTTACCTTCTCATTAAGAAAACGGTAGACTTCATACAGCTAGATTTATGATAAACATATTTAAAGAGAAAAAACAAAGGGCATAAAACGTACATCATGTTATTCTGATCGAGACTTAATTAAACACATTAGGACATAGCCAAAAAGCACAATGCTGTAAGACAAATACTTCCATTTGTTATCTGAAACTACATTTTATAAAGAAGGATATTTAAGAACATTTCAAAAAATTGATTGATTAAATTCATTTTCTGGGAAAATGGACTTGTTGTAGTAATACAAGCAACTGAAAGTGATCATATGTCATTTTAAAATTCACCCCTCTCTCTCTCTCTCTCTTTCCTTCTCTCTGCAGTCTTTTTGAATAATATACACTCCTAAATAATATTCTTACTATCGGGAAAAATTTATCCGTTCTCACTGGCAGGAGCTATGGGATTTATTAACTATGAACAAATTATATGATGTAAAATTCACTCGTTTACGTATTGGGCCGACTCGTTTTACTCATAAGCACTTGTTTTGAAGTGACCCTAAGCCTTATTGTGCTACATGTAATGAATCATACACTGTTCAGCATGTTCTAATTGACTGCCCTGATTTTAATCACTATCATATTGCATGTTTTAATGGATTTAATGTTACAAGAGTTTATTGGAGAAAGTCCTCGCCTTACGCCTTTTTACATTCTATTAAACTCTTACATTGTATACAGTCATTTCACTTTCACCATTATTTATTTTATAAGATCTTACATCAGTAATTTTTTAATGTTTAACCATATGCTTAACGCAGTTTGTCCTAGACAAGAGACCTTGTTCCATTAAACTTCACACAATCAGTCCATAAATAATACACTTTATTTTGTCATTTACACGTAACAAAATTGTTGCTGTAAAGCATCATTAAGAATTCTTTGAATTATCCTAGAGAATATTTACTCTCTTGCTTTTTTAATAATAACTCTTAATTTGTTACTCCTGCAGGCTTTTTTGTATATTCAACTTCAATCCATTATTCGATATTAACAATTCTTCTTCATTTAACCTCAAATGAATCTTGGAAGAAATAAACCATCTCTATTAATCAGATTCCTTTTCTTTTTTTATTAGAAAATAAAAATCTTTTCGCATTTCCAAAATTTAAAAACATTTTTCCACGTGTTTTCTTGTTCATTTCTAATTTTGACCGTACTTAGTTTTAAATATTATTCGGTTTTCAATTCATTAACACAGTGAACAAATATAATGATATAATCTTGATAATCTATAATGCGTAATAGCACATCCACGTCTGCTGATAACTAAGCAAAAATTTACGATATCGAATTGACAACAGAAACTTTTATCACTTATGCATTTCTATTTGAATATTGTGAAAATGTAGAGAAGCATTTATTTACTATTTCCTTTTCAACAATGAGCACATTGATATCATAATTCCATCATGAAATTCTTTAAACTGTCATTAGAAGTCCCAAAAACAAGTGTACTTAAATAATCTTAAAAAGTAGGAAATTTCTGTAAAACGATTTGTTACCTCAGTTTCAAATGAATTAAAATTTGATGCTTAGTATTCCTTTTAAAAATAAGTGTTTGTTTATAATACAATCAACTAATTAGTTTAATGACAAAAAATTATTGGCGAATTAGAAATTTTGATAAATACATAAATGTGTAAAAATATATAAAATATTAGTACCTGAATATCGGCTTTTGGAATAAAATTTCAATTGAGCTTGAGCTTAGAATTAAAATCAACAAGCATGCTTGAACTACTTCCACAAAATATAAATACATATTTTGATATATTATATATTAATTGGAAATTTTTAACAAGAATGCCAAAGCAAAATAATTAATTAAATGTGATTTCAACTATCTTGTTTTAGCAAAACCTTGTTTCTATGATGTTTTTAAGTATGACTTTGAGTGACATAAGACTTCCAAGAAACAAATTATACGATACAATCAAAAAAATATATTTCCTTGTTCCTAGACAATATAAATAATTTTCTATTAGACAATATAAAAAATATTTCCTAGACAATATAAGTAATTTTCTACATAAGAATGAGATCTTGAGAAAAATGACTAAAAAAGAACCATGAACAGCACATCAATCCATTAGGTTTTCTTTTTTCCACTTTAAGTTTCTTTCCTTAGTACTACCCACTAATCCTATTCCACTAATTAGACAAAATCTAGTCTTCTTTTTATGGATGATTTTGTGATGAACACAACGTCCTTCTCTCGTTAGACAACAGTTGCTAGAGTTGAAACTAGGAAACTCCTTATCGAACAGCATTTTTCGAAATGAAAGATTTTTGGGCTGAAAATGTTTGGATGTTTTGCACTAAAGGGATTTTTTTAATGAATTATTGATTACATTGTTGGCCTACAATCTTATAGAAGAGTGAATCTGTTGAAATAAATGAGGTGCTTCAATGCATTTGAATAAATTCTTATAATTGGGTTCGTTTAATTTTGTATTTATATTTTGTATCTTCTAATATAAACTACTAGGTACCCAAAATGATTTATCTGAGCTAAGAAAGACCAGAGATATCATAGCAAGATTTATTCGGTACATAATATGCTATATAAAGATCAAATGATTGAAACTATAGGTTCTTGTAAAGTGTGAATAATTACAAAATTTTTCAGAGTAGCTATTTTTGCTATAACCGTATAACCATTCTACAGTCCTTGGGATAGTGTTACGACTCGAGAAAAAAGACGTTCTTTTTGTGAAATACTTTATTCCCTCGTTTTTAATACTTTACTCAAACACTAAATTAATACTACAATACATTATTTACAAGAAGAACAAAGATATTTCCATTTTAATAAGTTAATTTCGCGAAATTAAATGCTTAGAAGACTCTTAGCTACTTTTGCTTTTAAATTTTAATTTAGATCAAACTAAACTTAGTGTTGCCAATCAAAAAGTTAAAGTTCAGAAAATAAATAAATATGAGTTAAAGCAAATAGAATTAAGGAGGTTTTAGATTTATTCATGGGATATGGCAATCCATGCATCTTCCATATGTTTACGAATTTGACCAGTAGAAACAGCGGATGGTGTATATACACTAACTATTATTCAAGCATGGACCACACGTTTTCGATTTGCGATATATCAGTTGACACAAAGGTTAAGGAAACAATTTAACCTGATGGGTAAAATATCTTAAACATTACGTGCCAAATGCGGTTCCACATTATTCTGTTGTGCTGATGGTATGGGAAGACACCGACTCCAACACTTCAAAAATGTAACAACCTTGATACAGTACATAGAACCAGTTTGCGATATATAACGCAAATTTCAGTAATTTTTAATTACAGTGTTCGCAAACTATAATCTTTTGTTGTCGTGTTCATAAAGGTGCAAAGTGCAAATGAATTTTATATTCCTCCAAAAGTCCTGGTGATGAGGTTTGCCAGTTCTGGGGCCCGGGGGCCATAGAGGATCTAAACTGTAATCTGACTGTCCTGATACTGCTAACAGGAGTAAGATTCCTTAGTAAAGAAAATGTTCATTCCATTTTCTTGTCCATGCCCATTCTTTGTCAATAACTGATGTGCACAAATAATTGTGGTTATTGAGTCAAGGGTTCAAGAAACATGGACGCCTTTAAAGCATTCTATTCAAATGCAAACGACGTCATATACCAGTGGATATTGAATGATACGCAATCTGTTGTTCTATGGTTCGTGATGTGGCTCAGCAATACATCACTGCCATGCGCATAATATGCCTGTCATCAAGGACATACATACATAACTGTATAGTGCAATAAAATAGGTGTTATTGCTTATAGTTAATCCCTTTCCTCCAACACTATCACCAATTTCTCTGGGGAATAATCCGCAAATTCTATAAATTACAATTCTATTTTGATAGAACTTAAAATCTTGCTCAATATACTTCAAGCTCAATATCTTTTACAAGGCATAGTTAAAAAATTATGAAAAAAGAACAATTGCTATATTTCAAATTGGCTCCCAACCATAAAACCATGGCTTAAATTGCACTTAATTCGCCTATTTCCTTCAGAGTGTTGTTTTTTAAGTACTCCAAAATATTTTTGTAGGTTATTTCTTAAATTTATTTAGAAATTAAGCATACAAAATTGTTACTTTTTAGAATGAAGATATTGCAATAAACATTTTATAGGGTCTTAAAGTAAATTGCAGTATCGGTTGTTACATACAATACTTTTATCTACCATATTCCTCTGTAACTTTTATTTATCATGAACAATTGTTTACGCTTATTTACAATCCTCCAGTATAATTAAGGATAATTTCATTTAATTATTATTAAATGTATCTTTTTTATTCTAACTCACAATTATTCATTCTCCTCTAGTGGCAAATAAATTCTTACGCAAGTATCATATTAGTAATATTTGTGAGGTTTCATGTGAGAGAGACGAAAAGGATGATGATTTGGAAGGAACTAAATGCCATAAACTAGTTGCTATGGACATTGCCAGAAGTAGGCTGTAATGTCCACAAAAGGATGTTTAGAGTGTCAATCTTTTACTAAAGCAACTATATTTTTCCCATTTACAAATTATTAACAGAATACTATATGTCCATATTATATTTCTTAGTTGCATGCACTTTTTACCTTAATAGCTTTTATTTATGTATTTATTGAGGGGGGTTTTCTATATTAAGCAACTTTTTTTATAATTGTAACCAGAAAGAATTAACAGAGTAATTTTACAAAATCTGTTTTTATTCATTTATTTAATTTTGTTCCCCATAAAAATCCTTGATTAAAACTCGTTAAGATAGGAATGATTTCGTTCCTCTTTTCTTTTTTTATGAGGAAAAGTACCAGTACAAGTCGTCTAGAATAAATGATATTATACACATTCGCATGAAAGTTATAGCAAAAATCACAAATTTATCTAATCACAAATTACCAATTAAAAGTGTTTTTATAGCCTCCACAAATGTTAATCCATGCTTATTATTTCATGCACATGAAAATTACCTCTCTGAAAATATCTTAAATTCATCGCCGTTTTCTACAAATTAATGAGACTCGGCGTGTAGAGGATAATATCGCCTTTTGAATTATCTTCTTAAAGCAATTTTGGTTTTCACAATTATTTAAAAAGAAAGTTTACAACTGAATAGGAAAAATGATATTTTATGTCTTGATATGGAATAACTAGTATGAGAAAATATCAAGTCTCTCAAAATGTTTGATTGATATTTGTTTATATTTAAACTGAACTTGATATGTTTTGCATGGAATAAAAATGTTTTCTATCTCTTAATGCAAGACCCGTTGCAAATAGGAGAAGCCTGGTGCATCCCATTGTATTAGCATCGAAAATTAATTCTGATATCACTGAAAAAATATTAAAAGCTTTATAAACTTTTTTTAACTTTATAAATATAACATTCCTAAGATTTTAAGGATGTAGAACCTGTTTCAATCTGAATCTCAGAATGCCAACATTTGCTCTGAATTAATTATAGAGAAGACACACCATTAGAACTTGGTATACAAATTTTATGTTTAGAAGGGGTATAATTATTTCCAATGGTGATTAACATCAATTTTCGTTTTCTCAATTTTTTTTAAGTTACATTCTATTATATCTTATAAAAACTAGGTTACCTGGACATTATTTCAAGGCGATTGTTTTCACTGTTTCTGAAAGTGAGCATTGTTACTAAAAATTTTTCTAATACATTTATTTTTTATATTTCTCCTTACATATGTAGTTTATCTATGTGCAATGCTTTAAAATTTTATAATGTATAACTTACTGTAAATATATAACTTTTAACGTGTTTTAAATGTTATATGAAATATTAGATTAAAACCTGGTGTCATAAAACTATATTTTAAACTCTGTTACAGCATGGTTCATTTTATTTTTGACATAAGAAATATCATTATGATTTTTTTACTTAGCAGCAATTTTCATCTTTAGTTAAATACCATATTAAAGATAATAGAAATGAAAACTATCACATTTTTAAGAATTTTTTTTATTTCCTTATTGCAAAATTAAATATTCTTATTTTCTTCGATGCATTTACAAGTTCCTATTGTATACAAACAAGAGTTTTAAAATTTTTATGGGAAATAAAGTTGTATGTCCTTGGAAATGCTTGTAAATATATTCTACAGCGTACATCTAAACAACCATTGTTACAACATTTTATTTACCATGAGGACCAATTTGCAAGATTACTCATGAAAAACAACGTCGTAATCATATCTTTCAACATGTTCGGGTGTACCCGTACTGATTATACTTGATGCAGCAACTCCTCTCGATGAATATTAATGCCCACAAATGAAGTCGGGAGAATCTCCTGAACATGAGCCCATTATTTATGCTGATTGCTTTTGATGTAACTCTGCTCACGACACCAGCGGCCTTTATACTCGTTTAGCTAAAACAAAACTCTTCCATAAAAAAGGAAATATTTTATACCTTCTGTTTGATCAGTGAGGCGGTGTGTATCTATGACACAGCAACTGCCACAGGGGAAAACGACGATACAAGCAATCGTGCACTTAGAAATGCGTTTTTAATCTTCCCCCACTAGGTATTAATAGCGTTTTGACGTGCATTTACCTATTAAGAAACTTGAATTCGGAGTATTAAACATTATGCAAATTTTCCCACAAATCTGATTGGTGGGGAGGACTTTAAACAATGCAAAGTTATACAAAGGAAACCTAGACTATGCATCATTGGAATTTGAAACACGATACAATTTTCTTTTACTTGCACGACATTTCGATGCTCCATAAAACTGAACGAATTGCAAATTATATTTAAGGATCTTAATAATAAATAGATTATTTTTGTTTTAAAAGATTCGTTTGTAAACTATAATGTTTTATTCTTCTTTCTGTTTGCTTAAACTTTTACTTTACTTTATGTTTCTAACTCTACTTTTATATTGATTTTTCTTGTGATATTTTTACATTAGACTCCTGAAAATTATAAAATAATGTTAAATATAAGGGATGCCTTAACTGAATCATACTATAAGGACAGTTTTCTCTTTTTTCGATAAAGTATAAATTCTATAAATTTTTATTTCAAAATAATTATATGCGAATATTTATATTTTGGTGAAGAATCAAACTAATGAATAATTAAATGTTGTTATGTAAAAAATAAACAAATGTGAATAATCAATTTTGTAAGGGAAATTTGTGCATTTACTTCGAATTAGTGAATTTTTACTCAAGTTTACATATTTACTGCACAATGGTCTGTGAATTAACATCATTACAAAAATCCCAGGAGAAATTGATTTAGATAAATTTTCTATAAGAACATTTCTGATCAAGCTCATGTCTTATGTTGTTGTTGTTGCTAATCCTAGATGGTCCTATTCCAATACTAGACCAACTCCACAAGTCCATTAACAACCAGGAACTTAAAAAACATAAGGGGCTTTGAAAAAGCCTTTTCCAAGTTAAAATTCAACCAGCTCAAGATATGCTCAGCAATGCCTGTTTAGCTTTACATTTTGTGCAAAGACTAAAAGTCTTTTGACACAGCACAAATTGGAGGTCCCGTAGGTGACAACTGGCAAAGCGTAAAACAAGTCTTTTGGCCTCATGTGTTCTCTAAAAAGCAAGGAGCCCGCAGGGCGTTTTCTAGGATACCAATGTAGTAGGTGGAACCTTCCAGACATCCATAAGCATTTATTTATTTTCATTACAAATCACATTAAAGGTGGATGGCAAATCAGGCTGTGAAGGTTCCAAAGAGCCTGCCTTAGCCAGCGATTCAGCAATCTCGTTTCCCTTAATGCCAACGTGTGGCGAGAATGTCTTCTGTATATATGCCTAAGATTTAGTGCATTTTCTGAAAAGTTCTTGTAACTATGAAATTGAGATTTTTGTAAAAATAAGAATGATTTATAGCAACATAAATATATTAAATATTAATAGACACTTATATAAAACTAAAATAATTTATGTTGTTGATATTTAGTTTAACATATTTAATTAACCACATGTTGTGTAAAGATGTTTTATAATATCTTACATAAAATGCACAACATCTAACCCATGCATACATATACAAATATTTCGAAATTTATTCATGCAAATAAAAACTTCGATCTATTTTCTGTCATCAAAATTTTTTAAATGATTTAGAAATTGTAACAGCTTATTATAATAATAGTTTCCATTAAGAAAAACTTATATATCATCTCATGGGAAAAATTCATAAACAAACTACAAATTTA
The DNA here is from genome assembly GCA_037975125.1 of Latrodectus hesperus. Taxonomy (NCBI): domain Eukaryota; kingdom Metazoa; phylum Arthropoda; class Arachnida; order Araneae; family Theridiidae; genus Latrodectus; species Latrodectus hesperus. The sequence continues at coordinate 52,448,570 of CM075853.1, read as the reverse complement.
TTACTTCTTAGATTTATTTAATGTTGATTTTACTTCTAGTTACTACTTTACTGGAAAATGTCAAATTCAATACAAAAAAATTTAACATGAAATGCATTCATAGTTTTATTAATTATCATCTGAATATTCATTTTTACATCTAAAACTAAAATAAAGATGATAAAATTAATATGCAATATTGAAATTATCAGTTGCCATTAATGATAAAAGCATTTTTTCCGATTAATCAGACGATTAAGATAAACTAATTCATTTATCTGAAATAAGAATAGATGATAGCCGGAAAAAATTTCATTAGTAATTAACCAAGTGCAGCAATTATTATTCTTTTTTTAAGTGATTTTGTTACAGTTGTTCAACATAGCCACCTAACAGCAATAAAGTTGCCAGTCCTTAATTAAAATAACAAATTATAACTTATTCAATTTAATATTCTTGACAATGCTTATTGAACTTTTGCATATCAGTCCTTTTGCATATTTGACTGATTTATTGTAATTTAACTTTTTTAAACTGTCGTATTATTTAAAAATAGCTTGAATTTAAATCTTTATATATACATAGAATGTGATAGCCATGGATTCCCAATAAGTTTCTACAGGAAATACTTATCAATGAAATAGTCGAGATAAAAATCTTTTAAGAACTATGAAACAGGTGAAACCGTATTATACTGCAAAAGAGTGGTTCATGTGAGGCCTGTGCTACAATATCATCAACACAAATGTCAGAGGCCATGGTACCTATGGCCTAAAGAGAGCATATAACGAGATTACTAGCAAATATATCCCGAAAAAAAATTTTAGTTTAAGACATATCAGCAATCATTAATCTGTACCAAACATCAACTTTGGAAAAGTAAGGACATTTCGGGAATATTTATCGATATTTTTCAGTTCAATTCTACATTTTCAGTATTTTATTGTTCCATAGGGCAATACATAGTTAGAAATTTCTTGTAGTTTCTTCATTGTTTAAAAAGAAGTTCAATCATAATAATAAATCAACCTCTATTCTCATGAGCAAAATAAATATATTTTATAAGTTTTATAGAATGTTAAGAAAAAATATCTGCTGACTGCAATGGGTATTAAATAGGGAAAGGCGTAGCATATCGTGGAACATTTTTTGGAGAATCATAGAAAAATAAATTTGTGTACTATATATATGATAATAACTATCTAAGTAACTTCAATAGTTATTGTTGTTTTTGCTGGTCTCTCGAACTCATATTGCTCCTATATTTTTAAATATCATACTGTTTTAATCAGAGCACCTTTAGCAAACTTTCTTACTATGATAATTTGAGATTTATTCTATTAAATGTTTGCTTCTGCCATTTGTACTCTTTCCTTCTATTATATATATATATATATATATATATATATATATATATATATATATATATATATATATATATATATATATATATATATATATATATACTGACGCTGTGGCGAAAAAGGCGCATGCGTAGTCCGCCTTGACTGTCAGCTGTTTAGTGTGAAGCTTTCTCTTCAAAATACCCTAAGCCTAAGTAACACGGTTTAGTCATAACCTTCATTTCCGTTAATATTGTTATTTTATTTTGGCGAAAAAATGGTTAGTGTAATAATAGAGCAACGTATTGTTGTTAAATTTCACTTCAAACTTAGAAAAACCGGTACTGAAACTTATAATTTACTGAAAGAAGTGTACGGTCGTGAATGTTTATCCCGTGCATGAATTTTTGAATAGTTCAAACGTTTTAAAGATGGCCGACAAGACGTTGAAGATGATTCGCGGCCCTTCAACGTCAAAAACGGATGAGAATTTTGAAAAAGTTGCCAGTTTGATTCGGTCTGATCGTCGATTGAGTATTCGTGCAATAGCTGAAACTGTAAACATTGATAAAGAATGTGTACGGCAAATTTTACATGACAATTTGAACATGAAAAAAGTGTGCGCCAAAATGGTGGCAAACATTCTCACATTTGAACAACAAGCAACTCGCAAAAACTGGTCAAATGCAGCATCCCACTGTTAGAGCATCCACCTTACTCGCCAGACCTGGCACCATGTGACTTCTATCTGTTCCCTAAGGTGAAATCTGCTTTTAAAGGAACAAGATTTGAGTCCGTAGAAGCTGTTAAAGAGAAAGCGGCAAGAGTACTGAAGGAGTTGACAAAAGATGACTTCCAGCACTGTTTCCAACAATGGAAAATTCGCATGGAGCGTAGCAGGGATAGAGAAGGGGTGTACATTGAAGGCGATAATAAATAATAATGTATAAAATAAGAATTAAACTTTTTACAACGCCATTCTCGTTATTTAATAGCCGCACCTCTTATATATATATATATATATATATATATATATATATATATATATATATATATATATATATATATATATATTCTTGTGTGTGTGTGTGTAAGATATTTGGGTTATTTTCGAATATTAAACTAAAATATTATAAAAAATATTACATTTATAATTTTTATAGTATATAAAAACATTTCATATATTATAAAATATTATGAAATTTGAAGAAGATTTCCTTCTCTATTAATATTCAATATTTTGTTAACATGAACGCAATTATTATACATTTAAGGAATAAGTTCTCTAAGCATTATTTTAAATAATCGTGAAACAAGTTAAGAGACACATATCTACTACCTATATCAGTTGTAAAAGTAAATGAACCTCGAAGTCAAAATATGTATACAGTAAAATAGCCTTGGCTATGTGATTATTGACATTGGTAAAATATAAGATTTTTTGCTTTATTTTATCACTCATTATAAAAATTATATTCTACTTACCTAAAATAGTTATATTATTATGAATTAATTTTATATGTTATAAAAAATATAGTTATCAAAAGTATCTATAATAAATAAATTATCATTTTCTTAAAAAAATATGCAGTATAAAAATATGTCCAAAATTTTTTAATGTTTGCAAAGTATAATTAAAAAGTGTAAAAAACAAAAACTGAAAATCAATTTCAGTACAGTATAAATGTCACTATAGCCTTATTTATATGGCCTTTCAATTTAATGAAAAATTTACTACACATAGAAAAATTAATTCAAGTCAAAGCAACATTTTCTGACATTAAATTTGATGTAATTGGCAGTAAAATCACTATAGGATTGAATGCAGACATGTCTTCCTAGATGATTCAAATTGTTTTATCTAAATTAATCGATAGACATAAATATAAAATAATTTAAAGATATTTAAATATAAAATGTTTAAAAACTTAAAAATAAAAAGTTATCAAAAATTTAAAGATACGAAAACATTTTTTTAAGATTTAGAAAAATAAGTCATATTTGTCCTTAATTTTTTGTTTTGGTGGTCAACAGATTATAAAACAAAACTCTTTAAAAAGATACTAATAATTTTAATAAATTAAATATACATATATGGTGGCAATAACTGTTTAAAAGCATTAAGTTTCTAAATTTAGTTGTAGTTGTTGTTGTTCCTTATTCTACTTGATCTAGTACAATCTAGACCAAGTCCAGTAGATCGTTCGCCCAGAGAAAGTCTCAAACCAGCGCAGGGTTTTCAAAAAGATCTCTCTTTTCCAAACCCAGACAGGAGAGCAGATGGTCCGGAGAAGCTTGGTGGAAATTACACCTGAGGCACACTGGGAACACTTTCTGACCCTGAACGAATGTAAGGGTGCGAGTATGTCCAGTAATGAGCCTGGTAATGGTGGTTTGCTATTTCCTATTGCCCTTCAGCTCCAGGGCAGCCCCAGGATGGTTTTGTTCGTACCAGTCATGAGTAGGTGGGATCCTCCAAGTCTTGCTGTTTTCGGCTTTGACCTTTGAGAAAATTTCACTAAACGTAAGTAGTCCACCATTTTCAATTGTTTCAGCCGAGCCCTCCTTAGTCAATTCATCGGCCAAGTCATTGAAGTGGACATGGGACGGAATCCACTGTAGATGAATGTCATTATGTGAAGAGTAACTCTTAAGTTTGTTTACAATGTCCATGCCGAGCCTGTCATTAATGCAGCTCCATCTGCTTAGGTATTGAATGGAGCTCTTGCTGTCTGAGTAAATCCAGATGTCGCAAATACTGCTAATCGAGATAATAAATTTTAGGGCCTCGTCAATGTCTATCAATTCCCATCTAAAGACAGAACAAAAGTTTGGGTTTCGCCTGTTCAGTTTTGTAACGCCGTCGGGAGTTACAATTACGACTCCACTGCCTGTGTTACCATTGTCTTGTTTACTTCCATCAGTGAATATCCGAACTGCTTCTAATGGGGAACTATGTATTATTTCCAAAGCCAATTGCTTTAGATGTGCTGGATGCATATCTTTTTTACTACTGAAGGACAGTAGTTCTTCATGAAAGAAAACTCTAGAAAGATCCTCTAGTGGACTTAGGCGGGGCTCCAAAAGGCAGGATTCAACCTCAGGAAGTAAGAGATTCTGTTTGGCTGCCCTGCAAAAGGGGCTGTCACTTTTGAGTCTTTGATTGTTTTTCCAACCTTTTAAATATGAAGCAGTTCGATGTTGGTCTCCAAAGCTAAATAGTTTACTAAAATATCTTGATATATTGGAAGTCCATCTCAGACTCAGTGGTTGGAGATTAGCCTCATAAAGAACAATCTCGTTAGGGCAGCTATTACATAACCCTGTAATGATTCGAGCAGCCCTAAGCTGGGTCCTTTCTAGTTTCTTTAAAATGGTATCCGATGCTGTTCGCAAGCTCTGATACCCATATTTCAATAAAGGTCTAATGAGGGATGTGTAAGTCGTTCTGATGGTAGACGCATCCGCCCCCAGTCCCTACCGGAAATGTATTTTAAGACGTTTAGTCTCTTTCTTGCTTTTTTCACTAGATGGTCAATGTGATTGTTGCTGGTTAGTCCAGGGTCAAGTGTAAATCCCAAATATTTCGGGTGTTTTTCATATACAAGCGGGTGGCCGTCAAGCACGATCCTAGGTTGATAGTTATAAAGGCGTTTGTTAGTTGTAAAGAAACCTGCAACAGATTTAAATGGATTAAAGACAAGTTTGTGATTTTTAGCAAATTTCAGAATTCTCTCCAACGAGGTATTTAACTCATTTTCTATCAATTCTACATCTCTATCAGAACGCCAGATCATAATGTCATCCGCAAAAATACCAATTTCACAACTCCGAAATACCTCCTCCTCAATCCCTGCAATAAAAAATAGTAATTTAGTATTTACGAGAACAACAACTCAAAATAGATAAGTTCAGGAATGTTTAATTTGGTCAAAAATGTAAAAAAATGCCTACTTACATTTTAATAGCTAGAAGAAAAAAAATTGAGAGCATATTTTTTGTTTTGGCTTTTTTGCAAGTAAAGTTTCTGAATGTCTTAAATCAGTAATTCATAGTTATAATGAAGAAGTATTTTAATTTTAGATATATGATCCCACTAATGGTATGCATAACAAATATTAATTTAAAATATACCAAGAGTCGATTTAAAAAGTTGGAATGCAGAAGTGGTTTTCAACTTTTCAAATAATCATTCTTAATACTTTAAAATTAATATTTATTAATTTATAAACTAAAATGATTCAGTTTTAATAAATTTTTATTCAAATTGATAATCAATGAAATATTGTACAGTAATATTAATATTGTGTTGATACTGAGAATTACATAGATAATTTTTTTGAGTATTCATAGTGAACTAACATTAAGACAGAAAATATAAAATAAAACTTTAAAAAAAAAGAATCGATAACAACCATCTTAGTTTCTCCATTATTAGATCAATTTTTTCTGAAATTAAATTAATAAGTGTAGTTCATAAGAAAATAATAACAACTTAATAGAAGTAATAAAACCTTTTTATGAAATAACTTATTCGATCTCTTTTACTATATTATGTTCTTTTGAAAAAGGAAATTAATAAACAAGCTAAGCTATTACTTCACTCGATTACTGTTTTAACTTATAAACATAAAACTATTACCAAGTAAAGCATTAATACAATTAAGTAGAAAAAAATCAGTTTTTGTGATGATATTTTTTATATCGCTTATATATAAGAAACGGAATACGTATAAACTTATATTTTTTAAACAGCACGCCTCTTAGAATAACGATTACTACTTCAAAAACAAATTACTAATGATGTAATAATTACTTTGAGAATTTTTTGTGACAAAGATTTATTTTCCAAGTACTTTTTCATATCACTTAACATAATCTGGAATACGAAAATAAATCCCGTAGGAAATATGTCTGAAAAAAATTGCTAATATCGTCCATGCTTTATTATTAATTCTTTTTTTCCATGCGAAAAGAAACATTCCGTGTTCTCGATATACAATTTTTCCCGTAAACAAATCGAATTAATCGAATGCCGTGTCATATTAATATAAGCATATGATATCGATAATGAATATGAGTTGTTCTAATGGAATATTTCTTAGGTAAAACACAGAAAAATTAAACAAAAAATGCAAGAATTATTAGAATATATAGAATATATTCTTTATTAAATCATAGTTAATTCAGCATTATTAAAATTTCAATCAATATTTAGGAGGAGTGGATAAGGGATACCAAAAAGCCTAATTTACATATATTTGACTACCTCGTATTATTTCACCTAAATTGTTAAGCAAAATTTGAAAACTTGACCTCTTAAATATTTTATAAAATAATAGACTTGTGTAGTGTATTTTCTAATGTCGTTTGCATAAAATAAATATATTGGAAGCTTTATTATAAAAAAATTCTTTCCATACTTATAATCTTTGTATTAATTTATATTTATAAAAATTATGCCACAGCAAAATTTTAAAACTGTAAATAATTTTTAAATTTTAAAATCAAAAAACAGTAATCGTTAGTTTGTGAAAAACATTCTTAAGCATTTTTGGTATCTTGTGAAATTTGGATAGAGTTTTCACTGTAAATAAATTAAGAATATTCTTCATTGAGGTCACTATCATTGAAGATCTTGCAGTATTGAGATATATTTATAGATTTCACACAATATTTTGAAAAATGATTAAACTCTAAAATATAATTAAAATATTTTCAATTTTTATACGGAATAAATTTTGAAATATTTCTATGTTAATTTCAGAATATTCCCTGTTTTGTAAGAACATGCAAAAAATAGCATTCCCGAGTTAAATATAGATCATATGTTATTAAATGCTATCGTATGTATGTAAAGTATTTACTCACTCTTATCAAATTAGTCCGATATTATTACATTAATATACTTGTGTTTAAATAAAGCTCAGTCAAAAATTAATATTTTGAATTCAAATAAACTATAAATAAAATTAATGAATTGAGTTTTATTCTTTTCGAATAATGAAAAATCAATAATAAGTTTAAATTTTAAAGATAATTATTTCCAAATTATTCTCAGATATCAATAATTCATTAAAAACTTCTTAACATCAATTAAATGTTGTTTTATACAGATTTATTATTTTCTTTCTTGTTATATAACATGACATATATTCATTGTTATATACAAAAACACTTACAATAATACAATATACAGAAAAATATATGCTTACTATGTATACAAATATATATGTAAGTGTATCCTGAACAATATACGATACGTGATACTGGGTCTCTAATTTAATTATATTGCTTTACACACATTAAATATGATCAATCACATTAAGAAAAAATTCTTTTCCTTAATGAAATCAATTTCTTAATAAATGAAATTTCAACAATTAATTGTTACTGTAGATATATCAAAATAATAAATTTCTCAAATAATGATAAAATTTAACCTAATAAACATAATTTTACAGTAAATTCTTAAAAATAATATATGGGATTAAACATTATGTTGATGTATATGTGTATTTTGTAGATGATATTTTATATGAGAATTATCCATAGTAATTCACATAATTTGATAATAAATTCCTACAATTTTATAGGAAAAGCTGTGTTTGGTAGTTAAATCTTAACTTTTAAAAATGCATAATGAATATCACAATAAACACTTATTAATCATGATAATCGTGATTTCTGTTTCACCAGACTTTAGGGTACTTCTTTATTTGAAGTGTGATAAAAATATATATAATCTTTGTAAAATTCTCCGTTAATAGTTCTTAAGAAGAATAATATTAATTGGTTCTTATAACGAGAAATATACTAAAGCATCATAACTTAATAGTAACATTTCGAGAGAAATTAATTCTGTTTCAGTGTACTCCAAAGCATATTTTATCAATGTTTAATTAAATTCAATATTTAATGAAAATATAATTTATAATTTATAAATTATTACACAAGCCTTCCATTTTTCCATTGCTCTTCTAATACTTTACGAAGTTAAAATAAATAATTCTTTAATTCATTGATCACATAAAACTATATAAGATTTAATATTTCCATAAGTTAAATCTATTACATTTAAATGTAATAATTGTATTAAATTCCATACTTTAAGAAAATTATTAATACTGAGCCTCTTTCATTGTTTTTTTATTTTTGAATGTACTATTTAATTGATATGAATTACCTTTGCATTTTTATTTTGATATATTTATGTTAAATTTATTGTTTCTTTAAACTTTATTTGTTATTTTATGAAAATAATTTATACTTTATAATATTTATCCATTTCATTATTTCTTATACACCTTATTTACTTCTCTATTCAGTTTAAATAAATTCTCATTGGTTTTTATACATTTTAACTCTAAGAAAAGCAGATTCACGTCAGAAAATTTATATATTATTTTCCTGTGAATTCATTTCACATTAACTATAAACAATTATTAAATTACATAGATATTAAAATATACATAATCAAACACTAGTAATAAAAAATAAAGTATTGTTATCGAAAAGTAGACAGAAAAATATAAAAAATCAAATAAATCAAGAAATAAATATATACAGTAGTATATGATTTACTAAATTTTTCTTTTTAATTCAGAAATTCTCGATTACACCACTTTCATGACGTAAGATTCATAGTAATTACTAGTCACAATAACAGACGTTATTTTTCAAATTGTATTAGAGAACCGAATAAAAAATGAAAGAAAAACATTCCTTGTCTTCAGTCATGTTATTTTAAGCAAAAGAAAAACCTAAATCCCGCAATTCCCCTCCGGGTAAGATAGAAAATGAGCATTAAGGTTCTCTGTAGGGGAAAAAAAAAAAAAAAAAAAACGCAAACACTATTCTATTTTTTATTCTTAAGCACCGACTCCAAATATCTCTTAATTGTTGCGTTCTTTTTCCTTCTTGTTCTTTTTTCACCGTTTGATTTGAGCTCCTTAATAAATCTGAAAAATCTCTAAGGCGGGGGCGGGCACTAAAAGAAAATCTTCTGGCGTTCTCGGTGGTGAAAGATGGGGGAGGGAACTTCCAGGATTTAGGAGAAGGAAAAAGTCCTTCAGAAGAACCTAATATAAGATCGGCGGACGACTTCAAAGTTTAGTGATCCGTGCAAAGTTTTATTTTATTACACGGGAGGGTGTTTGGGTGGGAACACTTTGAAACAAAATGAAGCTCTTCTGCAAGGAACTTTTCTTGGTAAATGTTTCGCCACGTCGTAACTCGAAGGGAAACTTGTTTCGGGGAATTTCATCTCACTTTAATCTATTTGTTACTTTTATCGGACTTTACCCGGGTTGCACTTCGATTCAACGTATACGTTTATTTCAGATGGATTAAACTCTCGAATATTTTAATACGAATCTCTCTCTCATTTCTTATTCAAAAAAATCAAAAGTTCTGTATGTTTGGGCTCTAATTTTAAAACATTGATTACACTCACTGTATAGTTATAGAAATCAGATCTATGAATACTAAAATTATTCTCGCGGATCATAATAAATAAATAAATAATTTTTTTGAAGAATGTTTCATAAGCACTCACAAGTATTTTGTGTGTGTTTCCTATTTCATTCACTATTCTATTATACTATTCAGACCAATACCATACTTTAATGATATCATATAGTCTATCGTCGGCTGAGTGATTAGCGTTCCTGACTCCTGAGTTGTGGCTCCCGGGTTCGAAACCCGGTTCGGGCATGGATGCTACTTTCTCTCCGTGTTTCTCTGTCCTTTCTTCTGAGAGTATATATGAATGTGGCCCACCCCATAAACGGGTTTGTGATGGTATGGTGTGGGTAATGCTACTTGCCTCCGTGACTTGGTTGACAGATGCCTACTGGGTAACGACAAATGAGTAGCAATTTCTGGCCTTGTTGTGGTGAAGGGCTCGTTACCCAAATGCCCACCGTTGTTAAAAAGATGATATACCAATTATGAAAAATAGTAAATACAACATATATATATGTTTTACAACACACTCTAAATTTATTATGACCGATTGAAATGCATTTTAAAAAACTTTCTACTTAGAATCGCAATGAAATAGCTATACGTCTGATAAAAATATAAGAATCATGTCATCTAATTGAAAAATCATAAGAAATGTGATATACAAAAAAATTATAAAAACAAATGCAATTGAAAATCCAATTCCATAGTAACGGACTGGTAAATTTCAGTTGATTTAGAGCAATGCAAATTAAATATTATTGAATTAATCAAGAGACCCAGCATTTTATTTAGCTGTAAAATAATTGATGAAGGGTGTTTTGTCACGGTTTCAATAAAATGATTCACACTTGAGCTTCTATTTCAAGGTTCGTGGTTCGATTCCCATCTAGGAAGTGAAAACTATTAACAGTTTAAAATCCGCTTTAAATTAGAAGTCTGCATTACCTAAATCTTTGTGTGCAAAAAACAGTCATTGTGATAAAATCTATAGCATTAAAACAATACGTTTTTATTTTATGGCTCAATTTTTTTTTATATTCTTACCTTTGATAAAGCTATGAATTGCAACTGTTCAATAAGAAAAATTTCATTCATTGTTCTCACTCCCAAATTTAATAAAGTTTTAAATATCTCTAACTAAATTGGAAATTAATTAAATTTAAAACATCCGGATGCATTATTTTAGACACACTAACATTTTTAAGCAAAATTGAATTGAGAAAATTCATAAAATATGATTTTATAAAATAATATGATATTTAAAGAATTCTGCAAAATGTATGAAATATTTTAAAACATTATAACATCTATAAGCGGCTTAGTGGCAGCGTTTCACGCTCCCGTGACACAGATCCGAGGTTCGATCCTCAGGCTGAGCAAAGTTGACTCAGCCTGTCATCCCTTCAGTGGGTCGTTAAACTGCGTACCAAGCTGGGGGTCTTACGTTAGGCCACCAGGCTCACGTATGACCACCTAATTGGGACATATGCTTTGCACCCCAGAGCCCTCGGTCATGAAAACAGTTATGGGCACTGTAGTCCTTGGCCCACATGGGCTGGCGTGCCATGGAGTTAAGTTTAGTTTATAAGCATTTTAAAGTATTATCACACTTATGTTATGATATTCATTTAGAAACAAACTAATTAACTTAAATTAACACCTGTCCTATAATAGATTCTGAAATGGACAGATAAAGTATAACAGAAAACTCGAAGAAAATAGCGTTAAAAGATAATATATTTCACAATTCTTTTCTTCAATCTATCATATCCATCTTATTATGATACTCAGTGATTGTCTTTCAAGGTCTAAACTAAATAATAGTTTAAATTTTATTTGTGTAAAAATTAATGTGCAAACTATATCAATAATTCGAAAGACTCAGTGTTTTGGAGTATTCTGAAAAATAATAATATCGATATATTTTTAATATTTGTATTTCTTTATTTACAATATTTTAACATATTTACTTGGTTATTAAATAGGTTAAATATAGCAAATGATAATATTGTGGTAGAATTTATCTATTAAATTGTCACTTTATCATTATAGTGATTTTCTGTTATAAGGTTCAATACCCAACCATATGACAAAGTAAATAATAATATCTATCATAGAATGAACTTTGATTAACTATATTAAATGTTTCATAAAAGAAAACTATTACTACTAAATATAAATTCAATATTAGTTCTGTATATTTGCATGAAAAATTGTTTTTCTTATTTCCTTTTAATATCAATTGTAATTTTTAAGTTCAGCATTTCATTTCAATAGACAATAAGTACTATAATTGTTCGTTGTTATGAGTTTTTAGTAAATTCACAAATATTGTGAATCTTATGCAATTAAGATAATCAACTTGAAGTGGGTAGAAATAATATTTCTAAATAAGATAAGAACTCCCCTAAGATATAAGCACAAAAATAGATTTTGAAGGCAATATAATATTTTTATCACAGAAAAAGGATCTCTATCAACAAAGTTCTTGAGGGTTTTGCAGAAATTAGTAAAAACACGTACGGGTTTTTTTTTTCAATAGCACTTTAAAAGCATTCCTTTAAAAATCTAAAGCGTGTTGCAACCACTGGATACACTATATTATCTTTAATTGAAATAAATTACTAGATTTTTTTATTTCATCGTGAAACAAATTATCAGTTTCTAAAAATTAAGTTTTAAATAAATTAAAGTCTTTTTATAATTAAGTTTATTTAATTCCTATTCTACTCGTTTTAGAATTCACTAGAAATTACTTTTTAATTAATCGATTTATTTTATGTAATTAATTTTTATAAAGTAGAATAAATTATTCACGACATAAGAACGTTGCTTCTTATATAAGTATGCATTTAATAAAAATAAATTCCACTGTTAAAAAAATTCATAAAGAAGCTTGGTGCAGAAATGTTTACAAAAAATAAATATTAATAATATCTTCAAATGGACCTTTCGTATAACTCAAATTTTTGTGCATTAAGTCATAAAAATTTTAAATTTTCTACATTTGAATTCAGAATATACTATTTAATTATTAAATTCTAGGGTGTAATCTAGGAAAGTTAATGTAAACACTATTAATCATTTATAAAATGAAATTAGCATTAATAGCTAAGAGAATACTCCAAAATCTTTTGCCAAGGTATTTCAAACATTCTTATAAAAATTAACTCTTGTTATTTCTAAAAGTAAATATTTAATTTTTAAACAAACATTTTGGAAAAAATTGCTAACTAGTTTTATACTATATTAACCAGTGTTTATTCCTGTCCTTCTATGAAATTTTCAAACTAAGCAAATCCGTTATTCTAAAGTGCCTAGGCCATCATTTAGCTTTTTCTCATTTAGAACTTGTTTCAGAATTCAGGGATAAAAAAAGAAACTCTCTCTCTTCAACATTTTTCACTCTTCTAATTGTGTCGCCTTTTATTAAAACGAATTCTTCACTATAATCACAAATCTGTCAATTACTGTAATATCTCGTCTGCTCTGATATGTTATTAAATGTTTTCGATAAAGTTCATTTTCTTTATCCTCAGAAATGTAAGGAGAAATAGCCTTCAAAAACATAAGGAAAACGTAATGTAATCATGTCTCTAAATTGACACTAATTACTTGTTAATGGATATGGATACTCTTAGCTTACTAATGAAATTTGATAAAGCACTCTTAAGTGATAGCTGAAAAATAAATTAAATTAAAAGTTTATTTTAAAAAGTTGAAATTCTTACTACGCTACTTTCACTTTTTTGTCAGATGTAGTTGTTACAAAATTTTGTAGAATAAAATTGTAATTCTTATCTGCTAATATGAATTTTGCAATGGAATTGCGCAATTTGTTTCTCAATATTGATATTCAACTGCTTTAAGTAAAAATGAAAGTTTTATTTTACGTTCAATGGACATTTAGCTGTGCCAAAGTTATTTTAATATTTGTGAAGTATTCAAAACAAAAACTGTTGAGTAAAACTTACTATATTTTTTAATGTATTTTATTATAAAATCTTACGTAAATTATCTTCTTAGAAAAAAATGAAGTGTATTTTTGATAAATTTTTACAAATTATAAAAGTGTTATTGGATGCAATAAACTCAGGATGATAATTAGCGTCTCTTACTTTTATTTACTGTATCTGGTTACAAATTTCGATTAAATATTACAAGAAAACTATTTTGACATAATCTATTTCGCATAGGAAAATTTTCTCAGGTAATTCTGCCATTGATCCACAATGTATATTTAGTATACTGTTAACATACAAATATTTTAAACATTTGTTTTTTACCCGATTATGTTATGAAATAATGTATTTGTTCTTGGGAAAATGTGTAATTAATAAAACTGTGTATTGGTCACTGCAGTTTTATATTAATATAAATACTTTCATATATTGTCAAGTTGCGTTTATAAAAAAATAGCATTTAATTACCCTACTTAAGTTATCTTCATTAAAACAATATAGAATAAAGATACAAAAGTAAATACTCGTGGAAAAATTTCATAATACAAATCTGATTTCTATATTTTTCATATTAATTAAAATTCAATCAATATCAGTCAAGCTTAATTCAGGGTTTATTTTTTTATTTCTAATAATTCTTCAGTTCTTCACATTCTGATTTTTTTCAGTGAAAAAAGTTTGATAATTTAATGAATATACCAAAAGAAATGATTTCGAAAAGTCTGAAAGCAGTTAAATGAAATGAATAAATAGAATTTAACACACAGTTTTTTATTATAAAGTTATACTCACACACAATGATAACATTAAATTAATAAATCAAGATGTTTTTTATACAAACTTGCATAGTTTGAACAAAATATTTTAAAGCTCCAAGCAAACGTATAATTTTAGGAATGTTCATCAATCATTCGGAAATTTAAAAAAAAATGATTTCAAATAATTAATATATATGCATAACATACGACTAAAATTCTTTAAATCGACACTTATACCGGGACTTAAAACAAATGGAACATTCAAACTGAAGCGCAGTAAACAGATAAATCTCTGTAAAATATTTATTTCAAAAATATGCATTTTAATGTATGTTTTTGAATTGTATATAAGAAAACTTTCCATGTAACTACGTTCCCGATGTTAGTTAAATTGCGAATTCAAGATAACTTGTAAATTGATTAATTAATTCTTTCCCTAGAATAATTAATCAATGCAATGTCTCTGTGTATCTTTAATTCAATTAATGGAATGTAAAAGAGGGAGTAGAGAACGCGCCTAATTTTTGATGGAAGAAGGCTAATTAAGGAATTTTGAAAGCAACGAATTTCATCGTTGCTATTTAAGTTAGAGCAACGTCAGTCCCATCCGATTGGGAAAAGTACTAATTTCATCAAACTATGTTGGGATTATTCACTCTTTTTTGTAAACTGATTAGTATTATTTAATAGAAATTATTGCATTTTATCATTTATTTCGTGATTAGTATACTCCCAATTGATTACTAAATGATTCTTTGCAGATTGGCAAGTTTCGCTAGGAATAATTTGCTTTGACAAATTTAATGTGTTGTCTACTGATTTTTTAAGAATTTTCAGACGAATCTTCACACCCAAACTCATAACATGTTAGGTGGACTCATCTTTCAAATAGTTAACAAGTTTTGTCGCATGATATTGTTCTTGTTGAAATGTAACTATGAAAATATATTCCTTGTGTTAATACTCTCATTTTATACTAATTATTTTACATTTCTGCAAATCATTTTGATTAAATGCTTCATTTCGTATATTTAAATTAAAAGTTTTGGGGGAAAGTCAGCAAATTTTAATAGAAAGTAATACAGTAATGACTTTCTGAATATTATTTTTAGAAAGCTAATTTTAATTAGAGTCAAGTTTCAATTAATATTATTCCTTGATAAATAACAACAAAGATATAGTAATAATATATGTGCTTCATTCTTAAATGTTTCATAAAAGCAGTTTCTAAAAAATTAAGAATATAGACATGATTTTTGAAAAGTTTCAGATAGTTATTTTCTTGTATCTATATAAGGCTCGTCAAATATAAAAAAATTAAGAATAGGAAGAATTTGATTATTTTTAATAAAAATCGACTATTTGAATAAAATAATATAATGCTTAAGCAATTTTTTTTAATTCCTTTATATCGATTACTGTAGAAGTATGAACTGATGCAATCAAAGAAAAAGCTGGATGCAACAGTAATACTGTTTCCATTTTTGTGCTTTCTAATGGTCGTATACGTATATAGAAACATTGAGGAGAATAATCATCACCTAGTTGCATACAATAGAGCTCTACTACTAGTGCAATGGCATGGGCTGAGACATTGGGTACATGACATGCATAGAACAGCTCTAGAAGGGATCGATGGTAATTTATCGATGATTGTTTTATTTCTGACATCTGGTTGAGACGTGCCTTAAGAATAATAAGGAGGACTATCTAATTAATAGACTCGCACAATTTTTTTCTTAGTTTTGTTTCTGTATTACTTGTCAGAGCTCATATTTCACTCTGAATATCCGAGTTGAATTTTACCAGTTAGATGGCACCTGCTGAGAAAGATATTTCGTAATTTAGCTGCAGGAGGTCCCTAAATACTTGACCTGACACTAAAGAGTCATTATTTCACTTGGAGGACATTGAAACTACGACCTATTTAACAGGCTCAAGCTGCCTTTACCCCTCAGGAGGTTTACCTTCTTCAGATAAATACGGGTGTCACAATCCGAAAGTACCCCATAGTGATCTGTCCTCTTCTTTCTTTTCCTCTCTCCTCTATTCTTCTGCTTTTTCTTCCTTTTCTCCCTCGTTGTGCTTACCTTGAAAGAGGTTGAGGGTTCCTCTTGAGATAGCCACACTGTTGCTATTAGCTTCTCTTGGAGACTAAATCACCCACGTGTTTGCCGTGCGTGGTGATCCGTGTCCCTGGAAAGGAGGGTCCTGGTAATTGAGGCCTTCAAAGACCAATATATTACTTTGGCCTCTGCTTCAGGTAAAAGGGAGGTGTGATGCGGGCCTCAGCACATCAATTGGTTTATGGATCAAGTAATCGGTATACCTGCTGGATGACTCGTTGAGAGTGGAAGCCATCTCAGGGATGTACTGTGAGAGTATAGGACCTGGCGAGCACTGGTGCAGCTGGTCTGCATTCCCTTGTTAAACTTATATTTAATATATGGAGAATAAACATTTTACTTTTCTCTCACGAGAGCAGCAGTTGGGAAATCTCAAACCAAAATATTTTGTAATCAAAAGGAAAAAGGGAAATTTTACAACTTTATCTCCCTTCCTTATTGCCAAAAGAATATCGGGAATTGTTGGGGAAAAATTTTTTCAAAAGATGCGCTCGGGTGACTTGCTTGTGGTGGTTGCATCGGACTCTCAAGCAGCCATTCTGGCAAGTGTGAAATCTTTGCCAAACTTTGAAGTGACTGTCTCTCCTCACGGAAACCTTAATTTCTCTTGTGGTGTTATCTCAGCTATAAATTTATTATACTCACCGACGGAAGAGATTCAGGAACATTTACGGAATCAGAAGGTCTGTGGCGTAAGACGCATAACAGTCAGACGAAATGATAAAGTAATTGGTACTAGGCACTTAGTTCTGAATTTCGGGACGCCAGACATTAAGCAGTATGTAAAGAGCTGCGTACATGAATTTATCCGTCAGGCCTTTTAAACCGAATTCCTTGCAATGTTTCCAATGTCAGCGCTTTAGACATTCGAGAAAAACTTGCAGAGGCAAACTCACCGGCGCTCGATGCGCGGTGTATAGCTGGCCACTAGAGTTCGAACTGCCAAGAAAACGAGGCATATGTCAACTGCTATGGTGATCACTCTTCCTATTCTTGAAGTTGTCCTCAGTATATACTGGAAAAAAGGATTGTCACAATTAAGGTTAACCAAAAATGTTCCTATCCTGAGGCGAGATGATTGTTCATATCACGCACTCTCCATCCAGAAGTCAGTTATGCCACTGCTGCCAGAAAAATCACCAAATCGAGCAGCACACAACTCGAATTCTTTTCTGTTCCTCAGTGAAGTTACCCCAATCATCTAAAAAGCCTAAATTAAAAAAATCTCTTACATTTTCTGAAAATGCTCCTTTTGCAAAATCAAAGTCTGAGAAAGCAAAAAAACTAAAAACTTCAAAAAATTCCAATTTCACCAGAAATGCTTTCTCATGCTTGGAGACTAACACGGTTTCTTTATTTCCTTTGGACGAGGATGGATTGTTCAAGGATATGACAAAAGACCCACCTTCGAGCTCCGGGAAAGGAGCTTTTCAAATGAAATAATAACTTCTTTTGTATCTTGGACTGCCATGGTTTGCGATCACACCTTGATGATATGAACTTTTAACCCCGCATG
The DNA here is from genome assembly GCA_037975125.1 of Latrodectus hesperus. Classification (NCBI taxonomy): domain Eukaryota; kingdom Metazoa; phylum Arthropoda; class Arachnida; order Araneae; family Theridiidae; genus Latrodectus; species Latrodectus hesperus. The sequence goes on along the minus strand of CM075853.1, from coordinate 52,430,417 downwards.
CTTGGCACTTCAGGGAACATTTTTGAAGTCTACTAGCAGCATATCCATGCGTGGGTTTAAATGTATTCGAAGAGATTGATGATGGTGCAGTGTCTGGAGGTGTTAATAATTTTACATCTAATAATTTTCCCAGCACTGCACATCCGCTTAATACTACTCTACAGTCTGTGGCTGTGAGAATTCACATTACATATTTGACTACAGTTTGCAGCTTGTATTGAACACCACATTATGTCATCCGCCAAGAGGAACTCAATGCTTTAGTTGATCAGCTGCCCACACCATTTTTGTTACTCGGTGACTTTAACGGAAATAATTCTTTGTGTGTAAGTGATGATATTAATCCTTGCGGTCGGCAGATAAAACAATTTCTGATAACTGTCTCTGTCTGCTTGATACCGACGAGAAGACATATTTCCTTGTACCCACGAAAGCATTTCATTCTCTCGATTTGGCCATCTGTTCTCCATCTCTCCTGCCATTGTTAAACTTAATAGTAGGAAATGATTTGCATAATATAGCGATAATTATCCTCTAGTCATCTCCCAGACTGGAGGTAGTAGCGTACGACAACATCTACCTACTTACATGTACAATCGGGCAGATTAGACGTTATTTACACAATTGAAAGATGTTGATGACGCAATGCTTTCGATTGAGGATATTAATGACGCCGTTTGTAAAATCACTGAAACAATTATCCTGGTAGCTGACGCTTCAATATCAAAAAGTTCCTCTATACGACACAAGCAGTGAACACATTGATTGAATGATGATAGCTGCTCCATCTTTACTGCTGAAGCAACAACCATATACTACGCGCTTCAGCATGTGAATACAGATTATTATCATCAATTTCGTATATGCATTGACAACATGAGTATTTTCGAAAATTTGAGGAACAATAGTTTTCATCTTGTTGTGTCGAGAATTTTCAGAGCTATTGGATTCCCTTGCGGACAAGGGATATTAAATAGTATTTTGTTGGATACCAAGTCATGTAGATCTTGATGGAAATGAGAGATTGGATGCAGCTGCAAAGGCTGCATCAGATTCAGTTTTATCATCGGCTCCTCTCTAAGATCTGAGAAAGGGTATGAAAAATTTTATTCGTTCTCTTTGGGAAGAATCATGGTGCATAAAGGAAACAAACTACATACCATTTTCTCATCCCTCACCTCATTATCAGTTTTACCGTTACGAAGAGCAGATGTCCGTCTGACTCGCCTTCGTAGTGGACACATTCGTTTCACACACAGAAATTTGTTTTTAAGTGAAATAAATCTAAGATGTGAAACGTCTGATGAACCATACCCTGTGTATCATATTTTCATTTCATGCCCTGATTTTAACAATTATAGTTTACAATTTTTTAAAACAGATAATTTAACAATATTTGATTCATTGGGAGAACCTTACAATAGAAACATTTTTGCCTTTTTAAGAGCAATATGTTTCCACCATTTTATTTAAACTTATATCTTCATAAATTATATATATTCATATATATATGTATATATGTATATATATATATATATATATATATATATATATATATATATATATATATATATATATATATATATATATATATATATATATATATATATATATATATATATATATATATATATATATATATATATATATATATATATATATTGTTTTTAAATATTACATACACAGTTTTTTGTCTTTTATTTTGATTTTAATGCCACTTGGGTTTTATACATTTTAATACATAAATAAAAATCGATTAACTTTAAAAACAAAAGATTGGTGCAGTTTGTCCTTTTTGGACCTTGCGCCAGAAAACCCAACCAAGCTGCCTTTGATGAACATAAAAGATCTTCGGTTTAGTCGGTTTTCAAGCTGACTTTCCGACAATGAGATCAACACCCTAATCAACCAGGCTGCCTGGCTTCACCTACGGAACATCTTTCAACAAAATAATGCAAAAATACACTTTCTGCGTCATGTTCTGACATTCCTAAATACATAAAATATTCGGTTGTTGCTGTGTATTGGTAGTCTGAAGGATTTTTAGGTCTCTCACCAATTGGAAACTTTTTGTCAGCTGTTGCTAAGAGACTGTCATGCATCTCCTCTCCTAAATACTACAGTTGATGAAATGTGGCATAAACTTAAAGTACCCAAGAGTAAATTATCCATATCTTCACTCGTTCACTGTAGAATAAAGCCCAATTGAACTCTATCCCGAACTGAATAATTGCTATTTTAGACTCCAGGGGCAGCAACCATTTCTAGCAATTTTGCAGTCCTGTAAGTCCCCAGAGTACTTCAAACTTTAATCATTTTGTTTTTATGCCCTACTCTTTACGTATAATAAATATCTTTTATTTCCTTTTTTTCATAGTGTTGCAATTTTAAAAACTAGTTTTGTAATAACAAACAAATGTATAATTATTAATTAAATTCTTCGATAATTTATTAAATTTCACAATATAACAAGCGAAAACTTAACATTTAAAAGCTAATGTATTCACACTTAAATAAAATTAAAGGAAATATAAAAATGTAAAAAAACTAAATTATCATATATATACATATTGTAATAATATATCTCAGCAGAATTGAAATTCATATACATGAATAAAATGTCATGAAAGAGAAATACATTCTCGTTTCTACTCTTTGTGATAATTGTTATAACATTTTAATAACAATGAAAGAGAAAGACGTTAAAAATCAATGTATGAATATAAAATATGTTTATCATCTTAACGTATGATGGAATTAGATTTTATCAAATGTATATAACTGAATATTTTATCAATTATTTTTTTACCTAAAACAATAAAATATTTAAAGCTTAAAATCGCATGCTCAGGCATTATATTTCTTAGTTACTTTAAAATATTTCTATTAAAATAATGTTTAAATGAAAAAAATATTTGTTTTAAATATTTTATAAGTTTCCTGAAACTAATACTTTTTTGCAATCTTTATTTTTAACGAAAACATTAGTTTGGATTAAAATGTCAGTAAAAATCGGGACGAAACGCAATAAATTCAACTCTCTCTAGATATTTAATAGTTAAAACTGCTCCCGAATACAAATAAGAATGATTATGTAGTTAAGGTAAAGGCTTATATGGTTTTCAAGTAGGACATAATAGTTAAAAATTAAATTCAGTTAGATGAATGTAGATCTAAAAAAGAAAAAAATTAAAAAATAAAGTTATAAGAATCTGAGAGAAATATTTCTAATCAAAATAAATCTAAAAAATGACTCAAATTAGGTTACATAGTAATAAATCTGAAAGGCAAAAGAAGGACAAAGGCTTTCGCGCAGAATAATTAAAATCCACAGAAATAATTTCCTGAACTTGCATTTTTATAACTAATTGGAAACTGTATTGAATTAAATATAATTTAAATAAATATAAAATAATTTCTTAAAAAATTTCAATCAACTGGAGTGTGTTTTTTTAATTTTCTGTCATTTATTATTATTTAATTATATTTTTATTTTTAATTATAAATAATTATTATATTATAAATAATCATATTATACTTATTTCAATTATTATCATACACACACACACACACACACACATATATATACATATATATATATATATATATATATATATATATATATATATATATATATATATATATATATATATATATATATATATATATATATATATATATATATATATATATAGCAAAATTTGTGGTTTATTATTGTTCTCTTATTTTCTAAAAAGTTTAGATATGTGTCATGATTTTTGAAATTCTGTTAATAATTGCAAAGACTGCTTAAAAAAAACTAAGACGCTATTTTAAAAAAATACTAATTAATTATATACAAAGTTAATATAAAATAGAAAAGTACGAGGAATTTAAAATGCAAAATTGATATGTGCCTATCTTTATTCTACCATGCAGTTTCACCTCTTCAAAAATGTTATCGAATACTAATTCTAAAAATCTAGCAGTAAGTTTATCACCAATTACAAAATTATTTTCAAAATTTTCACATTTATATTGCTTTTAGAAAGATTTTATATACTTTTGAATTAGATTATATGAATTCATTTTTTAGGCATACAATGATTCATTAAGATAAATCCATACTTTTTAGTTCGTATTTAATTCATTTATTAAAAATATATATGTTCCTAGAATAAAATGATTGTAGGAATAAAAAAATTATATTCTGTAAATATTTTATTCCCAAAATGTAGGTCAAACTCGCTCTCACGTGCAAAAGGCTAACGTACAATAATAAATAAACTAAAAATGTTCTTTGTGGAATACCATCTAAAAAGTAAATTAGAAATCCGAAACATAAATTTAAATATCATATAAAATCCAAGAAATATTATAAAAATATCTGTAACAAAAGTTATTAACTTTAAATTGCTTTATATTATTGAATATATAACAATATTAAAAAAAATTTTTTCAATTTTAAATAAGAACACAAATTATCGTAGACAGCTGTGATAATTTCTGTTCTCCATTAAAAAATGAAGTTCATTTTCAGAACACAAAAGTTCCAAATTGATATTTGACATGATGAAGAAGGATGAGGAACATTCGGAATAGAACCTTCTAGTCCTGATACCATTGTTTCTTTTAGTTTTCTAAATATATGCAAATATGTTGAGAAGATTTTATGGGATTTGTATAGAGAAATGTAAATTTATGAGGGTCATTCTTCACTTTTAATGATTAAAATTATTTAAATTATATTCTAATTACAAAATTTTCTAAAATTTAAAAAAAATTTCAAATTATTAGATTCAAGACTTCATTTGAAATAACAAGCTAAAATATTAAAAATTATTTGTCCTCTTGCCCAGTATTAGAAAAGTAAAAAATTAATTACAGCATAAAAATTTATTTAAAGCCTGTAAGTAATGCATAAAATAATATGTAAGGTGTGTAAGTATGCAAGGGGGTAGCACTTAATATTTACATACATTTATTAAATTTTATGAATAACTAAAATAGATTAGTATTATTTATGCTTTAGTAAATTAAATATTAGGTGTAGACTTTCTTCTATCTGTTTTTTGTTATACTTTTAATTTTGGCATAACTTCGTTTATAGTTTTACTGTCTATTGCTAGAATTACAGTACAACAATGAAAACTTTCGCAAAAATATTTTAACCCTTTTTTTAATTTATAATGATACGAGTTCAATCGATGATTATGTTTTTATTTTTTTATATAAATATAAACTTGGCAATAGTGACGCAAACACAGTACGAAATCTAAACTAAGAATTTTGAGGAGCATATTTTTAATGATTACAAAGAGCGCAAAGCTTGTTTGAAAATTCCGGTTTCACGATTTTTCCCTGAAAAATGAAACATGCAGAAAATACAAAATGTCTGAGAAAAGTGATGCGAATCGAAATGGATCCATTAGTATTCCAAGGGAACTGGATATCAGAATGAAAGTTGACTATACAGCAGTATATTTGATAACGTCAGCCTGAAAAAAAATAATAAAGTGAGAACAATGTTTCGACGGAATGCTTCTGGATTGCGAAATTTATTGTGGAGACAATTACACCCAAAAAGCACTGCCAGTACATTAATAAAGCACACGAAAAATTTAAAACTACTATCCCACCATTGTTAACCTGCATGGCCTAATACTTCTTCACAACAACGTTTAGGCACGAAGTATCTCATAACAACAGCGCTTTCCCATGATTTTTTTGACAAAAAAAGTAACCGGATTACTGTAAATACCACGAGATCATTTACTATATTCTACTGTAGCCCGAGTTATTAAGGAACATATCTATAATGACTTCCGATCCAGACAAGCAAATCAAATTAAAGAAAAGCGCTGGATAGAATCCAACATCCCATCAGCCCCTCGTCGATCTGCTGCTGCAGCTTAGAGACAGGACTTTGTTCTTTCTATGTTTTTGTACTATGTTTGCATCACAGTCTAGTCAATGAACTAAAAAGTACCGCTGCAAAAAATTTTTAAAAAAAACGTTCGGCTGTGAAATTTATACAATACTTTTATGACATTAAATGAAATTTTGTAGCACTCACAACTTGTTTATTATATCTTCTACAAACCAACTCTCATTTTTTAAGCATTTAACTGTTTTTAGGGACTAAGCAGTTTGAAAATGAACATAATCTGGAAATTTTCAAACCAGAATTTTATAGATTCTAAGGATTAGAATTTTTTAAGAAAATCATTTATGCATTAAAATCTTGTTTGAAGAAGTATAATGAAGGAAGTGAAGCATATTTTGTTAATATATGCTTCAATAGAAAAATAAATTGTGCTTAATACTGTCTACATGCCTTAATTAAATTTTATAATTGATTAAAATGCTTACAGTATTTTAGAACTAATTAAATTTTATTGCAAATCATTTTATGTGTAATTTAAGGTTTTTATTGCCACAAGACACACATATACATACCAGCGCAGGTAGTTCCTACGAATAAACAAATTGCAATAACATGGCTCAGTAACTTGATTCGTTCAGTTGCAAGAAAGAAAAGAAAAACTCTTTTCCAATTTTCCATATCACTGCAAATTTTTTTGTTCTAAATCGTAAGTTCCAAAACTAAGTGAACTAAAAACACACTAAAACACGGTTTATTATTCGCCTGTATCCCGACATCATTAAAACAAATGGATGAGAACAAGCACGAAGGAGAAAAACAGAACAAAGAAAAAAATGTAAAGGTCGGTGAATTGTTCGAATTTGTTTTCGGAGATACAAAGGCTTTAAAAAAAGGGCGCACATTCCAAAAACGTCTTAATGCAAAGGAATGACCGCAGGAAAATTAAATTCATTTCAACCCGCTTTTCTCCGTGAATTTTTAAAAGCGGAGGCAATAAAATAGTGCAATGTAACTCCTCTGAAGTTAAATAAAAAGTCGACATAAATTCAATTTCGCTCGCAACAATTCGGTTAGAAAATCCTTAAGTAAAGCGCAAGGAAAACGAGGATTACTTAACTGCATAAAAAATGGGCGAAAATAATTCCCTTGGACAAAAAGAAAAAAACATAAATTGTTCTTTGTCTTGTGTTGTACTTTCTAAAGATATTTACTTTCATGCTTTGCGACGTTTATTTAATGAAATGCGCGTTTGATTTCGAAAAATCCGAGGCAGTTAAAAGTAGAGATCATGTGTGTGTGTTTTCCTAAGTTCCTTCTAAAATCCTTTGATTTAAGTAATAAAATGTCTAATTTTAAGAAACGGTGCACTCAGTGTCTCTGAAGTAATTTTATGCACTCTAAAATAAAAAATTTACAACTTTTGTTATTACTAAGAAAGCATTTAAAAACTTATATCCAACGGAGAAAAACTTTCATTTTAAACTACAAAACTTTTAAATCAAACATTTGTTGTTTGTTTTTATTGTATGAAATAGTTCATTTTTATGTATGTAATACTGGAGACTTGAATACAATTTCGAGAATAGGAGATAGTTGCAGTAAAGAACGTTGATTAACATAAAGCTAAGAAAAACGTTATACAAAAGAAATATGATAAAAAATAATATAAGCATATTTTACACACAATGTATAAATTTTTATATTAAATTTGTATTTATGAAGTATTTTATGATCTAAATTATTATTCTTATAAGTAATTTGATATTATAATTATCAAGTGATATAGATATAAAACAATATTCTTGCTATATATCTTAATAATTTAATAGTATTTGCTTTTACATTGATATTTTTAAATTGAATTAAGAAAATAAAGCATTATAGTTTATTTTGATTTTATTGATACAGATAATTATTCATATGAAAACCATTATCAGGATAGTAAATCTTGGTAAAGGCTTTCATATGAATAATATGGAATCCAGATACTTTAATGGAAAATTTGAATCCTTGATTTCATTTCAAATTTTATTTACATAATTTTCGAAAATTTTAACTTTTGTGAAATAACTTGTAGTTGATTTGTTGTTATGGCTAATTCCTCAAGGTCTAGCGGCAAGCTAGAACAGCGGTTCTTAACCAATGGGTCGCGACCCAAAATTGGGTCGCGAAGCATATTTCTTGGGTCGCGCTGAGTCAACCAAAAAAGATAGTAATACACACCCCAATAATAATAAGTAATACCAACACCTCCTAGAAGAGTTACAAAACACTACAAAAACACTGAATCTTTATGTGCTTTCTGGTTAAAATTAAAAACCGAAAAGCCAATAATTGTTAAAGAAGCCCTGAAAGTATTATTGCCCTTTTCAACAACATATATGTGTGAGGCTGGTTTTTCGGCTCTGTGTGTAATCAAAAACAATTACCGGAACAAGTTAAATCCTGAAATAGATATAAGGTGCTCCTTGACAAGCATTCAACTGAGGTTTAAAGATCTTTCAAAATGTATTCAAGCACAAGGTTCTCATTAAAACTGTATGTGACTTGCATTTAAAATTTAAAAGACTTAACATATGTTTTGATCTTTCTTTTTTTTTTTAGGAATAAGTTAAAATGTCAATTATTTTCAAAAAGTTATTAATATATTTTAATTTGGTCAATAAAAATTATTAAAAACACTTGATTATTAATTAAATTTTCCTTGGATCGAAAAGTACTTTTGTTTATCTTTATTATTAAAAAAATAAATAAAATATTTGTAAGTTAAAAAAATCAACATCGTAGGATTGAAGATTTTTTAAAAATACGATCTAAAATAAAGCAATGAAAAAATTTTGACTTTTTTTGGGTCGCGACATGAACATATTTCTCAAATTTGGGTCGCGGCTTAAAAAGGTTAAGAACCACTGAACTAGAACACGTCCAGGACGTCGTGAATCCTTAAAAAGTCATAAACAATTAGAGGTGAAGTAATAAGGTCCTTATGCAAAAGCCCCAGACAGTGGAGATGTTCAAGGGAGGCTTGTGCACTTGGTGCACTCCAGATAAGATTTTTATCCATCAATATAAGTAAAGCTCCCTATATGTCCACTTATGAGCCTGCTGATGGTGCACTAATGGACAACTCAAGCACTTCCAATTGTGAGAACATAACCAGTTTTCCCAGAATACTAAAAGTGTGACGGAGGAGTCCTCTATATTTTTTGATTTGCAATCTTAATTTTTGAGCTTATTTCGGAGAAGGTCAGTTTGTTACCAGTCGTCGATGAGCCAGATGCCTCTTATTTTGCAGTACGTTTATTGCCTGAAGGGCCATGTGTAAGGGAAGTCACTGAAAATAAATCCTGTGTTGCTTCGAAAGTACTTTGAGATGTAATTTATATGTTCTAAACTTTATTCTTTATAGTTTGATCAAAAGATTTTCATCGCAAATAAAATATGAATGTATTATTGCTATTTAAAAATATTTCAATTTTAAATACAATTTCTTCGCTTATGATATGAATTTTGAAATATTTATATATAATTTCATGAATTATGATATTTCATTCAAAATTATTTAGAGAATTTAAAGAAAATTAAAATTTAATTATTATGCTGCAATTTTTTGAAGCTTTATGAAAAATTAAGAAAAACGAAGATAGTTATATTGCAAAACGTGTAGTAGCTTTTATATAAAAAGTATTTATTTGTTTTATAACACCATTTCATTTATATTTTTGTACATAACAAATTGTCCATGAATACTTACAACAAAATTGAAAAGCTAATCTTTATGATGAACAAAAAAGTAGAAAAAAGTTTTTACCAAAGTTTATTTGGAAATTTTATCTATATTTGAAGTAATAATAATACTTTTGGAGTTAGTATAATGTATAATTAGGTTTATTCCGAGACTTGCAATTTTTGAACAATTTCAGAGGTAGAAAATTTTGAAATAATTTGAAGAGATAAAGAGTTTAAAGGAAAGTGATGATTTTGAAATCATTTGTTGATTTTTTTAATTTATGATTCTTAAGCGATGAATATGAGAAAAAAATTTCAGCAGGTTTTGGTTTCATAATAAATGTAGTTTCAATATTAAAATAATTTTAAAAAATTTATAAGGGAGCTATCATCAAACTACAACTACATCTTGAATTCAAAAAAATTATTTGATCGCAAAATAAAATAACAAAATATATTTTACTCTAAAAAGTATTGAAAGGAGACTTATATGCGTTATAATTGTCCTTGAATAAACAAAGAAATCATTTAGACATAGTACATTGGCTATATGAACGATAGTTTTCAAATATGTAAAGTGTCGTTGAAATTCTCCATTTAGTGATATAATTAAAAGAAGAAACTCTAGAAAGCTAAACACAAGGCTATTGATAGTTTCTTCTCAAATATTAACTATAGAGAGGACAGCTTAAAGACATACAAATATATGAAATATATAAGATTTTATTAGACAATTATCCTGGTAGCTGACGCTTCAATATCAAAAAGTTCCTCTATAAGACACAAGCAGTGAACACATTGATTGAATGATGATAGCTGCTCCATCTTTACTGCTGAAGCAACAACCATATACTACGCGCTTCAGCATGTGAATACAGATTATTATCATCAATTTCGTATATGCATTGACAACATGAGTATTTTCGAAAATTTGAGGAACAATAGTTTTCATCTTGTTGTGTCGAGAATTTTCAGAGCTATGGATTCCCTTGCGGACAAGGGATATTAAATAGTATTTTGTTGGATACCAAGTCATGTAGATCTTGATGGAAATGAGAGATTGGATGCAGCTGCAAAGGCTGCATCAGATTCAGTTTTATCATCGACTCCTCTCTCAGATCTGAGAAAGGGTATGAAAAATTTTATTCGTTCTCTTTGGGAAGAATCATGGTGCATAAAGGAAACAAACTACATACCATTTTCTCATCCCTCACCTCATTATCAGTTTTACCGTTACGAAGAGCAGATGTCCGTCTGACTCGCCTTCGTAGTGGACACATTCGTTTCACACACAGAAATTTGTTTTTAAGTGAAATAAATCTAAGATGTGAAACGTCTGATGAACCATACCCTGTGTATCATATTTTCATTTCATGCCCTGATTTTAACAATTATAGTTTACAATTTTTTAAAACAGATAATTTAACAATATTTGATTCATTGGGAGACCCTTCAAATAGAAACATTTTTGCCTTTTTAAGAGCAATATGTTTTCACCATTTTATTTAAACTTATATCTTTATAAATTATATATATTCATATATATATATGTATATATATATATATATATATATATATATATATATATATATATATATATATATATATATATATATATATATATATATATATATATATATATATATATATATATATATGTATGTATGTATATATATATATATATATATATATATATATATATATATATATATATATATATATATATATATATATATATATATATATTGTTTTTAAATATTACATACACAGTTTTTTGTCTTTTATTTTGATTTTAATGCCACTTGGGTTTTATACATTTTAATACATAAATAAAAATCGATTAACTTTAAAAACAAAAGATTGGTGCAGTTTGTCCTTTTTGGACCTTGCGCCAGAAAACCCAACCAAGCTGCCTTTGATGAACATAAAAGATCTTCGGTTTAGTCGGTTTTCAAGCTGACTTTCCGACAATGAGATCAGCACCTAATCAACCAGGCTGCCTGGCTTCACCTACTGAACATCTTTCAACAAAATAATGCAAAAATACACTTTCTGCGTCATGTTCTGACATTCCTAAATACATAAAATATTCGGTTGTTGCTGTGTATTGGTATCTGAAGGATTTTTAGGTCTCTCACCAATTGGAAACTTTTTGTCAGCTGTTGCTAAGAGACTGTCATGCATCTCCTCTCCTAAATACTACAGTTGATTAAATGTGGCATAAACTTAAAGTACCCAAGAGTAAATTATCCATATCTTCACTCGTTCACTGTAGAATAAAGCCCAATTGAACTCTATCCCGAACTGAATAATTGCTATTTTAGACTCCAGGGGCAGCAACCATTTCTAGCAATTTTGCAGTCCTGTAAGTCCCCAGAGTACTTCAAACTTTAATCATTTTGTTTTTATGCCCTACTCTTTACGCATAATAAATATCTTTTATTTCCATTTTTTCATAGTGTTGCAATTTTAAAAACTAGTTGTGTAATAACAAACAAATGTTTAAATTATTAATTAAATTCTTCGATAATTTATCTAAACTTCACAATAACAAGCGAAAACTTAATATTTAAAAGCTAATGTATTCACACTTAAATAACATTAAAAGAAATATAAAAATGTAAAAAAACTAAATTATCATATATATACATATTGTAATAATATATCTCAGCAGAATTGAAATTCATATACATGAATAAAATGTCATGAAAGAGAAATACATTCTCGTTTCTACTCTTTGTGATAATTGTTATAACATTTTAATAACAATGAAAGAGAAAGACGTTAAAAATCAATGTATGAATATAAAATATGTTTATCATCTTAACGTATGATGGAATTAGATTTTATCAAATGTATATAACTGAATATTTTATCAATTATTTTTTTACCTAAAACAATAAAATATTTAAAGCTTAAAATCGCATGCTCAGGCATAATATTTCTTAGTTACTTTAAAATATTTCTATTAAAATAATGTTTAAATGAAAAAAATATTTGTTTTAAATATTTTATAAGTTTCCTGAAACTAATACTTTTTTGCAATCTTTATTTTTAACGAAAACATTAGTTTGGATTAAAATGTCAGTAAAAATCGGGACGAAACGCAATAAATTCAACTCTCTCTAGATATTTAATAGTTAAAACTGCTCCCGAATACAAATAAGAATGATTATGTAGTTAAGGTAAAGGCTTATATGGTTTTCAAGTAGGACATAATAGTTAAAAATTAAATTCAGTTAGATGAATGTAGATCTAAAAAAGAAAAAAATTAAAAAATAAAGTTATAAGAATCTGAGAGAAATATTTCTAATCAAAATAAATCTAAAAAATGACTCAAATTAGGTTACATAGTAATAAATCTGAAAGGCAAAAGAAGGACAAAGGCTTTCGCGCAGAATAATTAAAATCCACAGAAATAATTTCCTGAACTTGCATTTTTATAACTAATTGGAAACTGTATTGAATTAAATATAATTTAAATAAATATAAAATAATTTCTTAAAAAATTTCAATCAACTGGAGTGTGTTTTTTTAATTTTCTGTCATTTATTATTATTTAATTATATTTTTATTTTTAATTATAAATAATTATTATATTATAAATAATCATATTATACTTATTTCAATTATTATCATACACACACACACACACACACACATATATATACATATATATATATATATATATATATATATATATATATATATATATATATATATATATATATATATATATATATATATATATATATATATATATATATATATAAGCAAAATTTGTGGTTTATTATTGTTCTCTTATTTTCTAAAAAGTTTAGATATGTGTCATGATTTTTGAAATTCTGTTAATAATTGCAAAGACTGCTTAAAAAAAACTAAGACGCTATTTTAAAAAAAATACTAATTAATTATATACAAAGTTAATATAAAATAGAAAAGTACGAGGAATTTAAAATGCAAAATTGATATGTGCCTATCTTTATTCTACCATGCAGTTTCACCTCTTCAAAAATGTTATCGAATACTAATTCTAAAAATCTAGCAGTAAGTTTATCACCAATTACAAAATTATTTTCAAAATTTTCACATTTATATTGCTTTTAGAAAGATTTTATATACTTTTGAATTAGATTATATGAATTCATTTTTTAGGCATACAATGATTCATTAAGATAAATCCATACTTTTTAGTTCGTATTTAATTCATTTATTAAAAATATATATGTTCCTAGAATAAAATGATTGTAGGAATAAAAAAATTATATTCTGTAAATATTTTATTCCCAAAATGTAGGTCAAACTCGCTCTCACGTGCAAAAGGCTAACGTACAATAATAAATAAACTAAAAATGTTCTTTGTGGAATACCATCTAAAAAGTAAATTAGAAATCCGAAACATAAATTTAAATATCATATAAAATCCAAGAAATATTATAAAAATATCTGTAACAAAAGTTATTAACTTTAAATTGCTTTATATTATTGAATATATAACAACATTAAAAAAAATTTTTTCAATTTTAAATAAGAACACAAATTATCGTAGACAGCTGTGATAATTTCTGTTCTCCATTAAAAAATGAAGTTCATTTTCAGAACACAAAAGTTCCAAATTGATATTTGACATGATGAAGAAGGATGAGGAACATTCGGAATAGAACCTTCTAGTCCTGATACCATTGTTTCTTTTAGTTTTCTAAATATATGCAAATATGTTGAGAAGATTTTATGGGATTTGTATAGAGAAATGTAAATTTATGAGGGTCATTCTTCACTTTTAATGATTAAAATTATTTAAATTATATTCTAATTACAAAATTTTCTAAAATTTAAAAAAAATTTCAAATTATTAGATTCAAGACTTCATTTGAAATAACAAGCTAAAATATTAAAAATTATTTGTCCTCTTGCCCAGTATTAGAAAAGTAAAAAATTAATTACAGCATAAAAATTTATTTAAAGCCTGTAAGTAATGCATAAAATAATATGTAAGGTGTGTAAGTATGCAAGGGGGTAGCACTTAATATTTACATACATTTATTAAATTTTATGAATAACTAAAATAGATTAGTATTATTTATGCTTTAGTAAATTAAATATTAGGTGTAGACTTTCTTCTATCTGTTTTTTGTTATACTTTTAATTTTGGCATAACTTCGTTTATAGTTTTACTGTCTATTGCTAGAATTACAGTACAACAATGAAAACTTTCGCAAAAATATTTTAACCCTTTTTTTAATTTATAATGATACGAGTTCAATCGATGATTATGTTTTTATTTTTTTATATAAATATAAACTTGGCAATAGTGACGCAAACACAGTACGAAATCTAAACTAAGAATTTTGAGGAGCATATTTTTAATGATTACAAAGAGCGCAAAGCTTGTTTGAAAATTCCGGTTTCACGATTTTTCCCTGAAAAATGAAACATGCAGAAAATACAAAATGTCTGAGAAAAGTGATGCGAATCGAAATGGATCCATTAGTATTCCAAGGGAACTGGATATCAGAATGAAAGTTGACTATACAGCAGTATATTTGATAACGTCAGCCTGAAAAAAAATAATAAAGTGAGAACAATGTTTCGACGGAATGCTTCTGGATTGCGAAATTTATTGTGGAGACAATTACACCCAAAAAGCACTGCCAGTACATTAATAAAGCACACGAAAAATTTAAAACTACTATCCCACCATTGTTAACCTGCATGGCCTAATACTTCTTCACAACAACGTTTAGGCACGAAGTATCTCATAACAACAGCGCTTTCCCATGATTTTTTTGACAAAAAAAGTAACCGGATTACTGTAAATACCACGAGATCATTTACTATATTCTACTGTAGCCCGAGTTATTAAGGAACATATCTATAATGACTTCCGATCCAGACAAGCAAATCAAATTAAAGAAAAGCGCTGGATAGAATCCAACATCCCATCAGCCCCTCGTCGATCTGCTGCTGCAGCTTAGAGACAGGACTTTGTTCTTTCTATGTTTTTGTACTATGTTTGCATCACAGTCTAGTCAATGAACTAAAAAGTACCGCTGCAAAAAATTTTTAAAAAAAACGTTCGGCTGTGAAATTTATACAATACTTTTATGACATTAAATGAAATTTTGTAGCACTCACAACTTGTTTATTAGATCTTCTACTAACCAACTCTCATTTTTTAAGCATTTAACTGTTTTTAGGGACTAAGCAGTTTGAAAATGAACGTAATCTGGAAATTTTCAAACCAGATTTTATAGATTCTAAGGATTAGAATTTTTTAAGACAGTCATTTATGCATTAAAATCTTGTTTGAAAAAGTATATTGAAGCAAGTGAAAAATATATTTTGTATATAAATGCTTCAATAAAAAATTAATTGTGCTTAATACTGTTTACATGCTTTAATTAAATTTTATAATTGATTAAAATGCTTACAATATTTTAGAACTAATTAAATTTTATTGCAAATTATTTTATGCGTAATTTAAGATTTTTATTGCATCAAGACACACATATACATACCAGCGCAGGTAGTTCCTACGAAAATACAAATTGCAATAACATGGCTCAGTAACTTAATTCGTTCAGTTGCAAGAAAGAAAAGAAAAACTCTTTTCCAATTTTCCATATCACTGCAAATTTTTTTGTTCTAAATCGTAAGTTCCAAAACTAAGTGAACTAAAAACACACTAAAACACGGTTTATTATTCGCCTATATCCCGACATCATTAAAACAAATGGATGAGAACAAGCACGAAGGAGAAAAACAGAACAAAGAAAAAAATGTAAAGGTCGGTGAATTGTTCGAATTTGTTTTCGGAGATACAAAGGCCTTAAAAAAAGGGCGCACATTCCAAAAACGTCTTAATGCAAAGGAATGACCGCAGGAAAATTAAATTCATTTCAACCCGCTTTTCTCCGTGAATTTTTAAAAGCGGAGGCAATAAAATAGTGCAATGTAACTCCTCTGAAGTTAAATAAAAAGTCGACATAAATTCAATTTCGCTCGCAACAATTCGGTTAGAAAATCCTTAAGTAAAGCGCAAGGAAAACGAGGATTACTTAACTGCATAAAAAATGGGCGAAAATAATTCCCTTGGACAAAAAGAAAAAAACATAAATTGTTCTTTGTCTTGTGTTGTACTTTCTAAAGATATTTACTTTCATGCTTTGCGACGTTTATTTAATGAAATGCGCGTTTGATTTCGAAAAATCCGAGGCAGTTAAAAGTAGAGATCATGTGTGTGTGTTTTCCTAAGTTCCTTCTAAAATCCTTTGATTTAAGTAATAAAATGTCTAATTTTAAGAAACGGTGCACTCAGTGTCTCTGAAGTAATTTTATGCACTCTAAAATAAAAAATTTACAACTTTTGTTATTACTAAGAAAGCATTTAAAAACTTATATCCAACGGAGAAAAACTTTCATTTTAAACTACAAAACTTTTAAATCAAACATTTGTTGTTTGTTTTTATTGTATGAAATAGTTCATTTTTATGTATGTAATACTGGAGACTTGAATACAATTTCGAGAATAAGAGATAGTTGCAGTAAAGAACGTTGATTAACATGAAGCTAAGGAAAACGTTATACAAAAGAAATATGATAAAAAATAATATAAGCATATTTTACACACAATGTATAAATTTTTATATTAAATTTGTATTTATGAAGTATTTTATCATCTAAATTATTATTCTTATAAGTAATTTGATATTATAATTATCAAGTGATATAGATATAAAACAATATTCTTGCTATATATCTTAATAATTTAATAGTTTTTGCTTTTACATTGATATTTTTAAATTGAATTAAGAAAATAAAGCATTATAGTTTATTTTGATTTTATTGATACAGATAATTATTCATATGAAAACCATTATCAGGATAGTAAATCTTGGTAAAGGCTTTCATATGAATAATATGGAATCCAGATACTTTAATGGAAAATTTGAATCCTTGATTTCATTTCAAATTTTATTTACATAATTTTCGAAAATTTTAACTTTTGTGAAATAACTCAAGGTCTAGCGGCAAGCTAGAACAGCGGTTCTTAACCTATGGGTCACGACCCGAAATTGGGTCGCGAAGCATATTTCTTGGGTCGCGCTGAGTCAACCAAAAAAGATAGTAATACACACCCCAATAATAATAAGTAATACCAACACCTCCTAGAAGAGTTACAAAACACTACAAAAACACTGAATCTTTATGTGCTTTCTGGTTAAAATTAAAAACCGAAAAGCCAATAATTGTTAAAGAAGCCCTGAAAGTATTATTGCCCTTTTCAACAACATATATGTGTGAGGCTGGTTTTTCGGCTCTGTGTGTAATCAAAAACTATTACCGGAACAAGTTAAATCCTGAAATAGATATAAGGTGCTCCTTGACAAGCATTCAACTGAGGTTTAAAGATCTTTCAAAATGTATTCAAGCACAAGGTTCTCATTAAAACTGTATGTGACTTGCATTTAAAATTTAAAAGACTTAACATATGTATTGATATTTCTTTTTTTTTAGGAATAAGTTAAAATGTCAATTATTTTCAAAAAGTTATTAATATATTTTAATTTGGTCAATAAAAATTATTAAAAACACTTGATTATTAATTAAATTTTCCTTGGATCGAAAAGTACTTTTGTTTATCTTTATTATTAAAAAAATAAATAAAATATTTGTAAGTTAAAAAAATCAACATCGTAGGATTGAAGATTTTTTAAAAATACGATCTAAAATAAAGCAATGAAAAAATTTTGACTTTTTTTGGGTCGCGACATGAACATATTTCTCAAATTTGGGTCGCGGCTTAAAAAGGTTAAGAACCACTGAACTAGAACACGTCCAGGACGTCGTGAATCCTCAAAAAGTCATAAACAATTAGAGGTGAAGTAATAAGGTCCTTATGCAAAAGCCCCAGACAGTGGAGATGTTCAAGGGAGGCTTGTGCACTTGGTGCACTCCAGATAAGATTTTTATCCATCAATATAAGTAAAGCTCCCTATATGCCCACTTATAAGCCTGCTGATGGTGCACTAATGGACAACTCAAGCACTTCCAATTGTGAGAACATTACCAGTTTTCCCAGAATACTAAAAGTGTGACGGAGGAGTCCTCTATGTTTTCTGATTCGCAATCTTAATTTTTGAGCTTATTTCGGAGAAGGTCAGTTTGTTACCAGTCGTCGATGAGCCAGATGCCTCTTATTTTGCAGTACGTTTATTGCTTGAAGGGCCATGTGTAAGGGAAGTCACTGAAAATAAATCCTGTGTTGCTTCGAAAGTACTTTGAGGTGTAATTTATATGTTCTAAACTTTATTCTTTATAGTTTGATCAAAAGATTTTCATCGCAAATAAAATATGAATGTATTATTGCTATTTAAAAATATTTCAATTTTAAATACAATTTCTTCGCTTATGATATGAATTTTGAAATATTTATATATTATTTCATGAATTATGATATTTCATTCAAAATTATTTAGAGAATTTAAAGAAAATTAAAATTTAATTATTATGCTGCAATTTTTTGAAGCTTTATGAAAAATTAAGAAAAACGAAGATAGTTATATTGCAAAACGTGTAGTAGCTTTTATATAAAAAGTATTTATTTGTTTTATAACACCATTTCATTTATATTTTTGTACATAACAAATTGTCCATGAATACTTACAACAAAATTGAAAAGCTAATCTTTATGATGAACAAAAAAGTAGAAAAAAGTTTTTACCAAAGTTTATTTGGAAATTTTATCTATATTTGAAGTAATAATAATACTTTTGGAGTTAGTATAATGTATAATTAGGTTTATTCCGAGACTTGCAATTTTTGAACAATTTCAGAGGTAGAAAATTTTGAAATAATTTGAAGAGATAAAGAGTTTAAAGGAAAGTGATGATTTTGAAATCATTTGTTGATTTTTTTAATTTATGATTCTTAAGCGATGAATATGAGAAAAAAATTTCAGCAGGTTTTGGTTTCATAATAAATGTAGTTTCAATATTAAAATAATTTTAAAAAATTTATAAGGGAGCTATCATCAAACTACAACTACATCTTGAATTCAAAAAAATTATTTGATCGCAAAATAAAATAACAAAATATATTTTACTCTAAAAAGTATTGAAAGGAGACTTATATGCGTTATAATTGTCCTTGAATAAACAAAGAAATCATTTAGACATAGTACATTGGCTATATGAACGATAGTTTTCAAATATGTAAAGTGTCGTTGAAATTCTCCATTTAGTGATATAATTAAAAGAAGAAACTCTAGAAAGCTAAACACAAGGCTATTGATAGTTTCTTCTCAAATATTAACTATAGAGAGGACAGCTTAAAGACATACAAATATTTGAAATATATAAGATGTTAAAGAAATTATAAGATTATTTTTGGAAAATTTAAGGTATTGATAGTTAAAACATATATAAATTTTTGAAGAATAAAAGATCGCACGTCAAGAAGAACCAATCATTAAAAAGGGTAGAATACTGACTTATGACAGAGACATGGCAAATGTGTTCAGCCAAACATATGCAGAGACACAGAGAAAAAGTGTATATGATGAGAAAATGTCATGAGACATCAAAAAAAGTATTGAGAGAGGAAACATCAAATCCAAATCACCTTGATATTTTTAATGCCCCACTTCAATGGGGTGGAGTTTAATCATGCAATGAAGTATTTGAGAATGAAGAAATCCCCGAAGGAAGATAATCTTTACGCCAAATTCTTGAGACATTTAAGCGAAGCTGCAAAAAGACCAATCTTACTCACTTTCAATATGGGATATGGGAAACCGGATCATTACTGTGACTACGGAAAAGAGCCGTCATAATATTGATTTTAAAAAGGCAAGGATCTGAATTAAACAACCATCTGTGGTTGCAGATGGTTGCTTAATCCAGATCTCTCATAAGAATCTTAGGTTATATCTGTCACAAGAATCTTAGGAAAAGTGATGGAAAGACTTATAGTAAAGAGTCTATACAAGTACCTTGAGAATATAAGCTTTTGTTACCTGAATAGGCTGAATTTCACAATAATAGATCAACTAACGATAAAGATATCTTTTTTATCCAAACTAGGAAATATGCAATGGATGAAAGAAATATCTTGACAGCAGTGTCCATTAATTTTAAAGTAGCATATGATACGGTATGACAATAGATGCTATATAAAAATATGGTATGAGAATAAATGCCAGAATACTAAAATGAATAAGATCTTTTATAGAACAAACAACTTGTAAAATTAAATATGGAAACAACTACTCACAAAATACTATAACTTACAGACTGGCCCTCCTTAAAACTCCGTAAGTAGCGGACTCCTTTTTAACATCTGCACAAATAACATAATTGCCACCCTAAATATCATTACAGGAGTCCGTTGCTTGCTTTTTGCTGATGACTTAGTAATATGGACAAAGGTGCCAAAACGTAATGCAAAACTTGTGATTGAGAAAAAACAGAATTGTGCCATGACATTACTTTCAAATTGAGGAATTAAAAACAATAGTATAAAATTGCAGTTCATTCTTTCCCATTGATCCATCAAATACTTTGCCCTGAAGTGAGGTTTGAAGACACTATGATTGCAATTACCAATAAATATAAATAACTAGGAGTCAATTCGACAAAAGATTGAAGTTGAAAATACATATACATCAATTCTACACCAATCTTATCAAATATTGAATGTTTTTAAACGCTTGACAGCATCCTATTGAGGAAGCACCAGAGCAACCTATAAACAACTATATTGCCTTTAATTTTACATTGTTAAGTACCACTTATAACGGCAGTTGATCAAATTAAAAAACTAGAAATCTTTCATAATCAGGCATTACGACTAATCACTCGTAATGTTAAAACTACCGCAATCCTTGCTATGTTATTATTGACAAAAAATTGCCAATAAGAGCTAACTAAGAAGAAAAAGCTGTAATCTTGCATGGAAAATTGGTTTTTTCTGGCGATCATTTCTGGACTTAAAGACTGGAGTAGAAATCTGAAGACTCAATATGGCTTCCTATAGTAAGTCAGCGCAATTAGCGAGGATTGTGATTTATTCGATAGAATCCAAGAATTTGCGCCGCCTTTAACCCGCTTTCAATTATTCATATTGAGACACGATACACATTTATCTTTCCCTGTAAACCATTAATACTAAATATCCAATATCTAAATCTACATATGTATATACACATGAATCATATTGCGAGGATTTTAATTCTGCAGGTTCAGGAGTTTATTCTAGCCTATTTTCATTTTATGTCTGTAATGAGAAAACCTTTATGCAATAATGAAGAGGTAGAAGCTCATAGAATTGCCTTGACACAGTTATGGACCCTCCATTTTGAATTTAAAAGTGCTGTCTTGTTTTGAGACTCAAGATCAGTGATTCAGGTCATTGGCTCTCAACAAATCCCAATTTGAGCAGAGGTTTTTCAGTGTCAATCCGATGCCTACAGAAAAAAAAATAATTGTAATACAATGGACCCCTGGTCAACTTTGGAAACGAATAAGTGGATTGACTTGCTTGAAAGGAGCAAAGCTTGTACAACCAAAACATTCAAATATATGCTATACCACATGGTATAAAATAATCTGCTAGACAAGGACACCTTCTGAAAATAACAAATGAAATTCAGTCGAAGCAATTGAAAATCGGCAACCTCGTTACTTTACTAGATTATTTACATGATGCAGTGGCCTTTTTTTAAGTTATTCACTGGTAATGATTGCCTAGGCGTGTATTTCCGCCTCATATACCCTTTTTGCTCACTCTGCGATCTTATGGAAAATATAAACAGAGTCCATCTTCGTCGCTTTAGGATACTACTTGGCCAGGACTCCAAAATCTCTCAATATTGGCATACCAAAGACTGTCTGAGGCAATGACTTCAGTCATTTTTCTCTTTATTGTATTTTATCATTTTTTAAGAATTTGTTGTGTGCTCGCTTTTTGTTGAATTTAACTAACATTGCAGTATTTTGGCTTGTCATTAGAAATTTATAAAACAATCCGCTTATGATTGAATTTGATCAATCATAAGTGGATCGTTTTGATTTGAGCACACTTAACCATTTTTGATTTTTATCTGAACGATTTTACAATTTTATACTTAAGCTATCCAAGGATAAATTACGTTGATATTGTATAGTCTGAAATCTAGCTTATGAGAGATGATTCAGTGCGAATTATGCTTTGGTAAAAAGAGAAATGCCTTTGTTGAATTTGTTAAGTTGCCTATGCAGTATAGTTGCTTGTCCATGTTAGAATAATTATATTTAAGATATTTCTACTATATTGCAAATTTTAGAATATTTCCCCTGAGTGTAGAAAATTTATATTTTGAATCAGATTGAAACAGTAGTAAAACAAATACAAATATATAATGATTTCAGATTTGCTTCTTTTTTTGGTTTTTATATTCTATTATTTGATTTCTCAATAATTAAATTATAATTTATACAATTAATATCTCAATAAATAGTACTAAAGGAATTATTTTTTGTTGATTTTTTTATTAACAAACAAATTCTACACATTTGAATTTAATAATATTGTTCAACACTTTGATCACAAAAAATTATTTATGGATCTTGTTTACTTACTATAAAGATATTATGCGGTATTTTTATTTAAGAAATTTTTCCAGCCAAAATTCACTTAATTATATTGTAGCGATTTATCGTAGTTAGATATCTAACCTAATAGTATCGCAGTGAATTTTAATAGACACATACTTTTGTTTGAAAATCAATTATCTTCTGTATGAATATTATATATGCAATAAAATATTTCCATAACATGTATGATATTTATTGTATGTAGAATTTACGCTTTAAATATTAATAGTTTTATACAGTAACAAATAACTCAATACTATATAGCCTAAATAATAAATATATTACCTCGTTTTGTTCTTAATACTAAATGGATCAAATCTTAGTTTAATAAATTAATTTAAAAATTTTGGTCTTGACATTAGCATCGTTGTATAAAAAAGTCGCTAACGATCATGTTGCTTAGAAAATGAAAAAAATCAGGAAATGATCTTGCTTTTTTCAAGTGATTTAATAAAACATTTGTTGGAGAAAAAATTTATTCTTTCAAAACCACAAGGTCACCAATATGAAGTGCGGGCTTCCCCAGTGGATTTCACAAATGGTTGATATTTTTTTTTCTGACACATTCCTCATTAATGATTCATTCTAGAACTTAAATTGTGGTATATTACAGGAAAAAAATTTGAGTTTATTTTCCGAATGTTTTTTGATTTTTTTATTAAAGGTGATTTTTTATGAAGATTAGAATACTTATTCTGCAAAATTAGAGCCAATATAATTAAAGTCTTTTATAATCTCATTTGGATGAATTGTTTGCTTGCTTAGAATCACAATTATTTTAATTATATGAGAAAATTATTAAAGAATAAAATTGTACCTTTTCATTGGAAGTAAAATATCACATTTGACTTAAAAGTTGGCAATCGGAGCATACTCCATGAAAACTTTATATTAAAAGGTACTGGCTGTTCATTTTTGGTAAAAATATAAACATTAATTAAAGAAATATTAAAAATTGTAATGAACAGTACAACAGAAAAATAAAAGTTAAAATGGGAAATAAATGGTTAGAGGGGAACCATTTATTTTCCATTTTAACTTGGATATAAAATTTGAAATAAAAAGGGGGAAAAACAGCTTAAAACAGTTTTCGTTTCAAAGAAAACAAAAATTGAAACTGCATTCAGGGGTCAAATAAACTAGTACATTTACCAAACACTGAGTAGATCTTCATAAGTACCACTAACGCAGCTTGTCCTTTTTTAAACCTTGCGCCAGAAAACCCTAACAACCAACCCCATAAGTACCACAATGACATGATAAGTTTTGAATTCGATAAATGTTTGAAAATACCTTGAGGACAATTTACATCACTAACTCCACAAGATGATTCACATATTTGTAAAAAGAGGGTTTGAGGATAACATTTTCTGAATGTCAAGACATCACAGTTACATCAGCAATAATATTCATATCTGCAAATTTAATGTGATCAAAGGAAGCATTTAAAAATTAGAAGAGATTTCTCGGAAACAGTTCTCGAGGCGCGTATAGCAAGCTGTCCTGATAGAATTGCACAATAGACGTGAGGGTATGCAAGACCTCAAAAGAGATTCTTACTTACCTCTGTCACCTGTTAGATTCCTCTTTAGATGCGTCAAGATTTCCATATCATTTCAAATCAGTCTGAATATTCTCTTGTTTAGAATCAATACATTAAGGAGATTTTCTCATACACTCTTATGTTTATCTTCCAATTTATTACAAGAGGAAACGAAATTCGTCAGACTACCCTGTCAGTAAGAATTCAATTATAGGGTTTGCACCCCCAGGCGAGGCGTAAATCTTTGTGCTGTGTAATTAACAATGATATATGTGTGCAAATATTTCTTCAAAAAAATCAGATCAATGATAGTTTGCAAGTTGACACTTGTTGATGCTCCAACAATAAAACTTGCAGCAATTTGAGGAAACGGTGCACATTTATTTCATTTGAAAATTTTTGTCAGTTGTCGATGAGTGTTCTCACAAAGTGTATCTTGTTGCACCGTTGTATGTTATATTTTAATAGATAGTCGGTATTCATTGTACATTTATAAAATGGTCGTATGTGAAAATTTCAATTTTATTGTTACCTTCGAGATATTAGAAAGTCTAGAATACCAATTACAATTCCATGTTCAAAATCACTTACATTTTGAGAGCCTGCCATGATAGTAGAAACAACAAATCTAATAGCTTTGCCAGACGCATTTATTTCAAATTGTCACTCCTTACTGCATTGCATCGTTAATTGATTACATATTTTTAATATTTGTATACGCATGCTGATACCATTTTTTTCTGGCATTTGAATGTATTAATGAAGTAAATTATTAACTCATTTGGTATAAGAAAACCAGTCAAAAATTAAATGTTTCATTATTTAGTGAATGGTATAGATTTAAACAACGAAAATATAAAAATGATATGGTTCTCAGTATAATAAAATTATGTGTGCAGTTGAAAAAATTTTAACAGCGCATATCGCGTAGTTAGAATTATGGTTTAGAATTATTAATATTGAATTACTTAGGTACAAAACATTCAAGAGATCATTTATACATATTTTTTCTAATCGATCATCATTTAAGAGATGATACAATTCACAGGAAGAGGTTCTTTTAGAACGTATCTATTAACAAGATTGTTACTTTTGTGTGATCATGAAGAACAACTGACTTACTTTTGAAAATTGTTAATAATTTGATTAAATTTGTAAAATTCTAATGGCTTAAGAATTAAAAAATTAAGAAGATTACTAATTTAAAAATTAAAATATTCATCACTGGAAAAGAGGAAAAACTCAAAACTTATAGCCACTATTAATAAATCGCTAAGTTTTCATTTTTTCAATTTCTTTAAAATAGTTTTTTTTTACTTTTTATTTTATTTATTTACTTATTTTTTTGCAATAGTTAGCAAAAACAATGACTACATCTTTTTATTCTAATTATATAACTTTATTGCTATTATAGCACTGTTATTTAAATACCAAATCATTTTTGAAACACTCGTTTTTAAAAATAACATAAGTGATTTTATATCTCAATATTTTTATACTTGATTTCAATAAATGTCTCCATAAATTTAAATTCTGATTAATTATTCTAATAAATATATGAAGTTAAATCCTATCAGTTCTAATTGTGTGCTAACGCTTAAAGATTATAGAATTCGTACTCCCCTATGACACAACATGCTATGACATCAAACCTTTTAGTGAATTTGCCAAACTTCAAAAGAATTGTCTATTTTTTTAAACAAACTTCATAATTTACTCCTATTTTTATTTTACAATGTATGTCTCAAAAAATTTCTTTTACCAAGTTCATTCCTCTTCAAACCATTAAATCTACAATCTTGGCTGATTCTATTTTGCTTAATAGAAATTAATAGAGTACCTAGTTAAAATATTTTCTTTTGAACCATGAGATCTAAAAAATAATGATGAGCTTTACCACTGCGCTTAATATAAAATGCCGCCACATTTTTTTCTTAATAAATCTTTTATATAACTTTTTCTTTTGATCTGAAAATCAAATTCTATCTTGGTTTAAGATTAGTGCCTACACTCTTCTTTAAGAAAAAATAAAATTGCAATTTTATTTCATATCTATATATGTATTTAAGACTTCTTACTGTATCTTTTTTATTTAAATTCTGTATGCCATAATTATTAAGTCTGCACTTTTCATGGGTATATTATATAGTACAGCAAAATATTAAGTAGAAAATGAAAAAATTCAATTAATGAATAAAAAATGTTGATAAAATAAAGTTTCGATATTTCCTCTTCTAACTACCATTACACAGAATCACAGTCACAAATACTTATGGTTCAAAATTGACCAGGTAAAAAAGGAATTTTCCACGTGTGAATTTAAATTAAAATTGTAAATGGTGAAGCTTGGAAATAATTTTTAACGAAACGAGAAAAACGGTAATTTTAAGAAACTGTTACTTGAATGACAGAAAACATCAAATCAAAACACTTGAAATGTGTTTTCGATTTGTTTATAATAACTAAAAAGTACATATAAAATTAATTATAAATAATCTAACAAAACATATTCCATGAATTAAAATTTTCACTTACTTTTATTATTCATTGCCGAACGAAGAAACCGATCATTTAATAAAGGGTACACGTATAGCAAGTTAAATTATCTTTGGTTATATCACAAAAATCTAGAGTATTTTTTTACTTATTTATTGCTGTATTTCCTGCTGCTTTTCTACAATATTGAATCAAATTGTATGCAGAAATTTTTAAAGAATAATATTTGTTTCTAGCTTTTCAACAATTATATCTTCTATATTTCTTATTCTTTTAGCTCGATTTTAAATTTAAAATAGGCTCTCATAATCAGCTATTAACACTAATATATATATATGGAAACTTTTAGGGTAGACTCACCTTACCGAATCATGCAAATGATGTGAAAAGCGCTGCTCCCCAGCGCACGTTGGATAAGATATAATGTGAGGAACCAGCAGATTGGACAATATTCGCGCCGTTATTGCTGCTTGGAAAATAATTGTTGAAAACTTGTTCTTGTAGCAAACGATGCCTGTAATTGCAGAATATGCCAGACCATCATCGGTGGAGACAGTTTCAACAGATAGACGAGTTTTTGAGGGGCATGGTTATCGGACTGAGAAGGACAGGTTTGTTCTTCCGGCAAATCGCAGTTGACAGATACTTGGACGCTTCCATAGTGAAACTACAGTGACGAAGTTAGTAAACAAAGAACTGTGGAACGTTTGCGGGGTGCCGTTGCATCCAGTCCAGATCCAGATCATCCAGATCACATCAGTACGCATAGATTGACACTTCCGATGGGAGGTTGTGGCAGCCACGCAAAGCACGTCTATTGAAATCCTGCAGCTTGTGCAAGACTCCCATGGATGCTCCCATATCTATCAGAACCATTTGCTATCGATTGGTTGCTAGGTGCCTGCTGTCATAGCGTTCATTAAGAAGACACTTTTGATACCACAGCATAGACACCAAAACCTGGAATGGTGCCGGATTACAGCGATGTGAACGACGGAATGTCACAGGATTGTCCAATGGATCAGGATCAGTTGAGACACGCTTCTGCTTCTTCAGTGATAATCTCCGCGTACAAGTGTGTCGTCGACGTGGAAACATATCCAATCCTGTAGCAACTGTGGAACGCCCCACCACGTAACAACGCAGCATCATGGTTTGGGACGTCATTGCGTACGATTCAAGGTCATCTCCAGTTCGTATTCACGGCACTTTGACAGCCCAAAGTTATGTGGATAATGTGCTGCGGCTGGTGATACTCGTGTATCTTCTACCTAAAGCCCTTTATCAGTAATACAACGCATGATCACACATACTCGAATTAGCCAACATGCCCTGCAAAATCTACAGCTGCTTCCCTAGTCACAGTGCTCACTAAATCTCTCACCAATCAGACATGTTTGGGATATTATTCCACACCATTTGAAGACCTTGCCATTGCCTCCTTCTGAAGACGCACATCGGCAAATGGTTGACTGGGAATGGAGAGCCATCTTCTACTGGACGCCATCTTCTACTTTTTCTTAATATTCACTTTTCTTAATATTATACTTTCACTAAAATTTATAGTATTTAGCTTCAATTAAGTAACTGAACTGTGATGAAGACACCTATTGCGCTAGGTTGTCTGCAGGCTTTCAAGCCCCATCAATATGAATGTAATTTTAAATAAACTCAAGTCTGGGTCGTAAGTGGGCCCCCATAAATGTTTACGGAAAGCTCTCGGAGATGGTGGGGCATAACCCGATAACCAGTCGATAAAGTCCGGGTCCCTGCCACTTCGCTATGTAAAACCTACTGATCAGCAGAGGAAGAGTGACGGCGATTATGCTGCTCCTCATCTCAGAATGTCTAGACATCTCTAATGACCTCAATGACTTCATGTCTGTGGTTTCTGAATCATCATTCTCTTCCTAATTCAACTAGGGAATCATTCAACCTCTCCTCTACCTAGCAGAAAATGTTCTTTCCCTCCAAGGGTACCTGTATGGATAGGTACCACCAACAATAACACTGTACTTTTCATGGTCTGTTCTAAAAGCTATTTAACTGTACATATCTAATAACAAATGCGGACTGTTACATGAACAACGTATCCAATTTTTCTTCTTCTTTCTTACTTCGTTTTATTTTATTTGTATTCAATAGTAAATGTTATTTAATTGTTAACTATTTTCATGTATTCTCTTTTCAACATCAATTGCTTGTAACTAACATATGTGTACTAACAACAAATTTACGAACCTGTAATACAGAGTCCAACTGCGTAGGAGCCTGTAAGCCCTTTCTTTGTAGAACCTTAATTTCAATGAATGACGAAGTACCGGTCAGTGGGCCCCAATAAAGTGTGAGGGTTCGCTGACGATGATTGGGGGATAAATCCTATTAATCTTAGGTATAGTCCAGGGTCCCACAACATTGATGTTTCAACCAACTAACCAACCCCTGTTCTCTCTTTGCATTATGAATATCATTTCGAAATACAGATCACTTATTGTTTGTTGCTGTCGTTCTCTGTTTGCCAAGCTTCGTCACTCTCACCCAACTGCTTTTCGGTTTCGGCTTTTCAATGTCGTGCACTGCGTGTGTGTGTGTGTGTATGTATATATATATATATATATATATATATATATATATATATATATATATATATATATATATATGTATATATGTGTGTGTGTGTGTGTGTGTGTGTGTGTGTGTGTGTGTGTGTGTGTGTGTGTGTGTGTGTGTGTGTAATAGTACATTTTATAAAAATAATCAAATATTAAAATTTCAAAGAAAATAGAAAATGCAATGAAGAACTAACATGGCCAGCATCGTCAGTGGGTGTTCACCACATTGGCACAAAGTATGGCTTTTCTGCACTGGCCCCAAGACATAGTTTTAAAGAAGCCAGTACATCCCAAAGCCACACCAAAAAGTTGAAACCAGAATAAAAGAAGTAAAAGTTAATCTAAAATATGTAAGCCAAAATCCAATGTTGCCAAAATACATTTTATATTAATATAATACATTTTATATAGATATATATATATTATATTCACAAGTACTTAAATACTGTTACATTTTTTATTTTGATTTAATATTCAGTCTAATTTCAAGTGGTTTAATTTTATGATAATTAGTTTTTAATTATTTTGTTTTATTAAATAACTTTTCTTATTTTTAATTTCATTAAATATTGGTATTTAGTGGCAAATACTTAATATAAACAAAATTAAAGTGCCTTTTAAAATTACAGGAAATTTCAATATAGAAAATTTACTATTCAAAAATAAAGCTTTTAACTAATTATTTTCCATTTAACTAAAAGTAGGAATATTTTTCAGTGCTTTCAAATAATTAATGAATTGATAAAATTTCTACATTATAACTAAGAAGTGTACTAGTTACTGAACTATTCATTTATTTTAAAGATTAATCGTTCAAGTTTTACAAATTACGAAAGTTTTGCTTTAGATTGCATGTAATTAATAATTTTGTTCCTTAATAGTGTTACATCATGAAGTGTTTGAACAAAATTCATGAAAATACTCACTAAAATAAAAATGATAGCATCAAATGTTAAATATTTATCTAGTAAAAACTGAATGCTTAAAAGATATTTATTTCATCAATAAAGAATATTTTCTATATTCATTTTGTCAATGATTCTATAGACAATATGTAGCAGTTATTAACAAGAAAAATTGACGATCTCTTACGTTTAAGAAAATAAAGTTAATTTATGAAATGTAAACAACAACAATTTTTATATATATTCCTTTCTCGTACTTGGAGTATCCATCAGATTATACTATTCATTTAAGATGCTTAAGGTGGAAAATAAGTGGTAAAAATGGGGAACTCGGAAGGTATACTGAATGCTATAAGGGGTTATATTTTATGGTACATTTTGGAGGAAGTCAGTTACCGTGTGTTATAATCTTGTGGGGTTTTTTCCTACACATAAATAAAATTGCTTTTAAAATATTATGGCAGATTGAAACTATTTTGTTTTTCTTACAGTTTCATACAAATTGCTTTTATTAAACTTTTTCAACATTAAATGAACGTAAAATAATGAAACAAGTAGATACTCTAAACAGAAAACTACATTTTTATTTTCTATGTTTACTAATTAATATATAAGAAAAAATTATCTATAACATATTCAAGTTGAAACTCATGTTATGGAGTGCAATAGTAGTGTTCCTTATTATAGAAGGAAAAATATAGAATAAAATACACTTGCATTTTAGTATTATAAGTTCATTATTCTAATAGTGAATGTATTTTTGATCAGGTATTTAAGTGATACTGTGACTTGAAAGTCTATATGCTTCGGAATGCTTACATAATAAATGAAATATTTATGATGAATTTTACATTTAATTTTCTGTAATCTTTTTATTTTTCAAAGAACTGATTTTAATATGTTCAAACTGTGCATTTATCATGTTTTTTATGGAATTATTTATATTTCATTTTTAATGCAATGTATATATGTGTGTGTGTGTGTGTGTGTGTGTGTGTGTGTGTGTGTGTGTGTGTGTGTGTGTGTGTGTGTGTGTGTGTGTGTGTGTGTGTGTGTGTGTGTGTGTGTGTGTGTGTGTGTGTGTGTGTGTGTGTGTGTGTGTGTGTGCAATGACAATGCAATGACAATGATTCATGTTCAGAAAACTCAAATCCTTCCACGTAAAAAGAAGTTTAACAGATAATAATGGAATTGAGTTCCACTTCAATTGCATGGAATGGATTTCTAAAAACAGGGAATTTTATAATTTAATTAAGGCAAGATCATCCATATGCTTTCACAAATGATTAACGGCTCATTGAAGCAGAACAAGCAATTTTATGTAGTAGCAAATATAGTTTATAGTATATATGTAATGAGTAAGGTTCTCAAATCAAACAATCTGAAATATACTTCATCAGGAGTTTCTCAATGTACGTAATCAATAAAGATTATTGCAACTACCTCAAAATATCATTTGAAACAGAAAATGAGTGCTTTGATCACTGGAATTCAATGCAAAAGGATTTGGATCAATTACTGTTTCTTTTTCAATTTAATTTGAAATGTGTTTTGATATGGAAAGAAATGTATAACTAGAATAACCCCGGCGGCTTAGGGAAGATAATACTTCGGATAAAATGGATTGGAATCTGTAGAGGTTGCTATACAAATTTACAAATCATTTGGAATATGAATTCAATATCCTAAGGTCAGACATCAAATTATAGCACTGTAACCGTGTAAGTTTCCCAATGGCTTAGCAGCTTAACTTCGTTTTTTATAACATCAGCAAAGTGAAACATTGTTTGCCACGGCCAATGGTTAGGAGGGTGATCTCACATTTTCCATTACTGAGTTGTCAACAAAGTGAAACACCACATTTGCCACGGGCAATTATTGGGAGGGTGACCACATACCCTCCCTCACTAGATTGCTGGAGCTCCAGGAGTTAGAGACATTTCCACATTAATATGGTATCCAAAATCTTTCCGCTGTTGTGACATGGATGTGAAGAGGATGGTGCCAGCTCAAGTATGTCACTTGACCGAGTTCAAGATTTTGAGGCAGTCGAATATTTCAAACCTGTTAACATTAAAGTGCAGTCCATGCCTCGCCTGCATAGTTATGTATGTAATCATTTGTGATCTTTTTCTTAAAATAAATGAAAATGACGTCAAATATCTTATCATCCGACTAATGCTTTGATTTAAAATATTGCAACATATGGAAGGACTAATTTTCATTTTTTTTCCAAAATTCTATCGAATATATTTCAGACATACTTTGTCGGTGTATTTCTACAAGATCAGTTCCTCCTTTTGTATTCCGAAAAATTTTAATTATATTTGTAAAGTCTTGAAGTTAGAGCGGAGCAATAAACACCAAAATTTTATCTCAGCACATTCATGCATAGCAGGGTTACAATAGTGAAATCTCTCTATTCAAAGAGTTCACCAGTTATATTAAACTTTTTACATTTTTATAAAGCAATATTTTTTAATTACATATAACTATTTATTATGTTGAGCCATTTTACTGCCTGATTTATCTTTTTATATTCTTTCCTTCGTTTCAAGGAACTAAGTTCCCTGCATTTGATTTCTTTTCATGCTCATTTTCTCTTGTTTCATGGTTATTCATTTCAAACACCTACGTAGCTGTCATGCAATGCTATTCTACTCATTTTTATTTGCTTACATAATTTTTATGACAGTATATATTCTATATTTTTTAGCTTATAAAAAATGGCATTCCCTGCTTTCATGTGTTCACCCATGCATTAAATCTAAATTAATAGTTATAATCAATTCTATATATAGGCTTTTTTATATAAACACTTTCTATATAAACACTTTTTGACTCAGCAATTCAACTAAAATTGCTCCGTTTGTGAAATTTCCCATTAAAATATTTTGAAATCTTTACTGGCAATAACATTGTGTTCCAAATATCCTTTTTGGGCATATCCTACTTATGATTTGTCAATATCCTATAAATTACTAATGTTTCATTTTCAAAACTAATTGTCAAATAAGTTATCACCTTTAATGAATCTTAAGCCCTTGATCAAGAAAATTTTCCCAATATATGAAATCTCTGATACCTTTCCGTTATTTTCTTGCTATTAATCTCTAACATTTTCACGGATTTAAAGCGAAAACCTGTGAATTTCCTTTTCTTAAGCAGTTTCTCATCTTTAATTTTGGTTCACCTAGAACGAAATCTTTATCGATTTTAAAGTATTAAAACACTGAGAAGCCTGCTTAACTTTGATGAGAAGTATTAAACATATTTGCTACTCCATCGATTCTTTCGTTTAGTAATTACATCCTGCCTTATCGTATGCTCATTAATTAAGAAATTTGATTTACTTAATGACGAAATTGCTTCAGAAACGCGAGACCTTCATATCCTTCTGTTACGGAATAATCTGAAATAATGAATGAATGTGCCAATAAGTTTATTTAGAAACAAGTTGCTTTTATTAAATTATTTCCGAAGTAAGGACTTAAAGAAGAAAATTAGAGCGTATATCTTTCCTGTATATTTCAAGTGGTAAGACTTTTCTGTAAAATTAAACTAAAAAAGGGTCATAATGTCTCATGAAAAATCATTATAATGATAATAATAATAATAATTAATGCTTAAACTCTTAAGCTAATTAATGTTTAAGCCAAGAATACCAAAGAAAATATTTTATAGACACACACCCACACAAGTTTTCTTCTTATTTCAGTTACTTATTTTTATTATTATTTCGAATAAAAAGTTGATTTGAAAAATAATCCAAAGTATTTGGTTGCCTGATAACCTTCCTTTTTTAAGAATTTAGTTGTGTATGAAGTCAGACTGAAAAGAGTAAAATATATTTTTAAATCTTCAAATCTTTTATTTTCGATGGAGTTACAATTGTTGATGTTAAATTGAAAAAATAACATAACCTTCTATTTTTAAATGATTATACAAGCTGTGAGACAATTAAGTGATGTAACCGTTTTTAAATGAGTTTGTGAAAGGACATCGATAATTATGCATTATATGATCAACATTATATTGAGAGATACAATTTGAAATTGTTTTTATTTTTATTATTTATAAAAATGTTTGAATTTTATTGCTTCGTTCTTTTTGTGAATTAATTGTTCTCAAAGATATTTGAAATAATTTCATTAATAATAAATATTATATTCACATGAAATTAGACTCTCTAAGTGAGTTTTGATGAATTATAATGTTGTTACCAAATTAGTTTCAGCGGAAAATAATTTTCTGTAGTATTGCAGTAATAGAAAGGTGATTATTTCTGTAATACATCATATGAGTGACTAATATTATTCACATCCAAGTTTAAACCACTTGTTGCATAGTAATTCATTACTTATGACGTAAAAGTGATAAAGAAACTTTTAAATTCATATAGTTAATAAGTAAATACTTGCATATCAATTTTGAAAATTCAAGACAAGAATTCTTAATATTTCATGTGTTATATATTATCAGAAGAGAGATTTTTTTAAGACAGTGGAATTTCTTATCATATTTTAATTAAAACGTCTAACTACAAAGATTACTTTTCAAGGAAACAAATAATCTTTTAAGTGTTTTATATACACGTTTTTATATATAAGAATATGTTTTATATATATGTATATATATATATATATATATATATATATATATATATATATATATATATATATATATATATATATATATATATATATATAAGAATGTTTTATATTCCCCTATTGAGAAGTGCTTAACTGTAAAAGCATTTCATTTATTTATGAAGATTATATGTTTATTAATACGAAAATCAGTTGCCTTCTCTTTGACACCACGTAATTGAGACCCGTACCACCGAAGACCGTTGTCAACCATTTTAGTATCCATTGCGTCAATTGCTTCCTGGAAGGACTTTTCATAGAGGGTATGCTGCATTCACTTGGCATAAGGATTTATACTCAGAAAATCCTCAAGTACTCACCGCCGTTATGTAAGTGCATGCAAAAAGCAGCAGCACATCATCTATTCCTGTTGTTCAGCAGTTGGTGGGATCGAACCTAAGATCTTATGTTCTGAAATGGACTATCCTACTACTAGGTCATGTAAGCTCTCTTCTCTTTAATAAATTGCAAAGCATTACATCAGAATATTGTAGTGTGTTGAAATATTATGAAAAAAATACTTTTAAAATGGATATGACTTACTTTGCTCTAAACGAGAGGATAGATGTAAATTAACATTGGAATTACTAATAATTTATAAAATTTGAAATAATCAAAACGCATTTTGCCAGATCATCGTACTTTTGAAGTTTTATTTCTTATTTAATTTGTAACAACAGCGTACTTTCGAAATCAGCAACTTATGTAGAGTTTACATTAATAAGATATTAAGATTAGGAATAATATGTACACATTCATTGAGAACTAATCACAAAATTTTATGTGAGATTGAGAAACTTCCGTAGTAAAAAATTTTAAAAATTTCATCCCAGAAGACTTAAAAGACTGTGCATATTCAAATTTTTTACCCAAGATAACAATTGAAGTATCAAAATTATTCTTGCTGGATCCTAATACGCAAAAATCAATAGGCTCGTCAATTAAAATACCTGCAGTCCATACCTGAAACAGTATTTAGTCTGTGAAATCTAAAAGAGAATATGTATAAATATACATATATGTATGCAACATTAAAATACTTTAAGTCATTTTAATAAAATTGACTTATAATTCGTGATATCCATGAGCTTAATATTATGAATTTAATCACATTAATTTTAATAAGTTAAGAAATGAAAATACTGCTTTTGCAAATACTCAAATTAAGACATATTTAAAAATACAAATCACCATCTTAAGAATCTTTATAGAAAAAGTGTGCAAAACAGCGAAAATGATGTGGTCTACACAGGTTATCTTCTCATTGCAAATGGCGATCCCTTACTTGTTCTAACTAAAGGTAGAAGTTATACTTTGAATAGTTCTTGTTACGTTCATGAGGCATCCAATAAACATGTTCAATAGACAACAAAGTAAATAGATAAATTTCTCAAAAGATTTGTGAAAACTTTTGGAAACATTTTCGCTATTTAATGTGCTTGTATGTGTATTTTACTATTAATAACAGACAAGGAAACTTATAGAGCGTAAATGCAGGGTTCATAATTCTAATTATGAATCTAATCTCAAAATTCAAATTAAATTATATTAGTTTTTGATTTCAAATATAATGAAAATATTAAATATTTGATGTTGCAAAACTTTTAAGAAAAAAGAGAATTAAATATGGCTTACACAAATACTTAGTAAGCTCTATCTTTGGATATGTTCTCATCATTTTTTACCAAGCACATGACTGGATTAAATGTTTCATAGTATTTTATCACCCTTCATGTTTGAAAGCTAATCTTTCTTAAAAATCAGTAGACACACACAAAATTGAAATAGTTAAATTTTCTTTATAAATATTGCCACGGAATGTTGGCAATTCGTTCATCATCAATCCTTAGCCCTCGTTTCATAAACTTCCATCAAACTGGAAATAGAAATAAATTAAGAAATTTAATTCCTATACTCCACTCATGTAATACAATACCCGATATTGAAAATGCATCACCAAGAAAGAGTTGCAGAAAGTGACGAAACTTGGCAAGTAGAGAAAGATAGCAACGAACAAAGTAAGTGATCTGTATTTCTAAATGATATGCATAACACAGAACGAGAACAGAGTCCAGTCAGTAGGATGTAAGACCACCATGACCGGCGATACACGAAAAAACACGTCTAGACATAGAATCAAGGAGAATGCGGATGGCATTCTGAGGAAGGGTTCTCCATTTCCTGACAACTATTTGCCAAAGTGTGTCTTCTGAAGGAGGCAGTGGCAGGGTCTGCAAATGGCGTCCAATCACATCCCAAACGTGCTCAATTGGTGAGAGATCTGAGAACAAGGTGGCCATGTAAGCACTTGTACACCCTATAGGGCATTTTGAGCGATGCGAGCAATGTGCTGTAGGGCATTATCTTGATGATAAAGGGCATTCAGCACCCCCTGATAGTAGGGGAGTGTCATCGACCGCAGCGCATCATCCATGCAAGTTTTCGCTGTCATAGTGCCATAAATACGAACTAGAGGTAACCTGGAATCGTACGCAATGCTGCCCCAAACCATGATGCAGCATTGTCGCACGGTGGAGCGTTCCACAATTGCAGCAGGATTGGACATGTCTTCATGTCGACTCCACAATTGAACGCGGTGACTTTCCCTATAGAAACTGAAGCGTGACTCATTTTAAAAGACCATCCTATGCCACTCCGTCATCCACATCGCTCTAATCCGACACCATTCTAGACGTTGGCACTTATGCTATGGGGCCAATGGTAATCTTCTTAACGGACATGAGCGCAACCAATGGTTCTACTCAGTATGGGAGCATCCGGGGTTCATGCACATGCTGAAGAATTTCGGTAGACATGCTTTGCTAGGCTACTACCGCCTGCTGTCGAATGCGTCTATCCGTTGGGGCTGACGTCACTCTGGCTGCAGTGGTACCCCATAAACGTTCCATAGTTCCTTGTTCTAACCATCTTCGCCAAAGTCAGTCCACTGTGAACGCGTCCAGGTATCTATTAGCTGCGATTTGCCGTAAAGAAAAACCTGCCCTTCTTAGTTTGATCACTATGCTCGTCGAAAGTCAATGGCTGCTGGAACTGACTCCGTCGACGATGGCCCAGTCAATCTGGGTCATTATAGGCGTCCATTGTGATAAGAGCAAACTTTCCAAGATTATTTTCTAATCAGCAATAAAGACGCAAATATTGTCTACTGTGTTGGTTTCTCACCTTATATCTTATCTTACGTGCGCTGGAGAGTGTGCATTTCACATAATTATTATAAGTCGGAATGATGCTTCTACACTAAATTTGAAAAATTTTATGACCACTCCTTCTCTGTGTTGAATTTTTAATGTCGTGCAGTGTAAATATAAAAATACTAAGAATGCCAGCTCATTATTAAAAAAAACTGAGTAATCGAGAATGTAGGACGCAAAAATCACCAGAAAATATTTCAAACGTTCCATATTTTCATAAAAAAATATTTAAAATACTTTGATCATCTAAGATGTCGAGATTCATAAAATGTTCTGAAGAAAATCACTCTGTAAACATTTTGCTTTTTTGCACATTTTTGTGACACTTAAATTTCTATTTATTTCCCAATGTGCTCTCTCTCTCTCTCTCTCTCTCTTCATCCTTTGGTTATGTTTCTTAAAACTTGAAACTATATTATTTATACTTTACTTAAATGAATTTATTTATTTTTTTATAAACATTATTTAATTATCATTATATATCTTCTCCAATACAGAAAATGCAGCTAAAATCACAGTATTTTTACAGTAAATCTCATGTGGTGATGATTTATTTCTTAGTAAAAAGGAAATTGAGGATACAATTTTTTTGAAAAGGCATTTAGCATACATACATATATATATATATATATATATATATATATATATATATATATATATATATATATATATATATATATATATATATATATATATATATATATATATATATTAAATTAATGTATGTGATCTTTCATGGTCTGAGTTATTGTCAATAAAATTTTAAGTGAAAGAAACATGAAGAATAAAGTAAAAACGAGTTTTATTTTATTTGAAAACTAACACGATATATTACTGTTTTAAATTACAATTGCTTATTCTGAGAGAAACCTAATTCGATTAAAAATAACAAAAATATCCATTTGGATCACTTTTTTTATCAAGTTAACATGTGATATGGAAAGACCTTCAGCGACTACGTGCGAAATTTATCACACAATTGCTTTATAATAAAAAAATGTCTTGTATTTCATCACGCGCTAATTAATTCTTTCTATGAAAATGTCAACACCTACGCGAGCTTATGCAAGAAAACGTGGGAGCAGAATTCGCTTGTGTAAACCTCCTGAGTATTTAAGATCACATCATTGTTTGTGAATTATATATAGTCTCACTAACTTCCTATAATCCTTTAGTCTCTAATTAATTATCTAAATTATTTTATATATAGTTGTACAAATTAAGCATAAATGTTTATTTCAATTAGGTAGCAGTTAGAACTTTAATACATTGAATTTACATATATATTTCAAAAATGGTTTAAGTGGTTTTAATCTTAGACATTATTTGTCTTTTACGCATCCCATTTGACTATGAATCAGAGAAAGTTGAATTTTGCTTAAAATGACATCGATACTTTTACGATTCATCTTATAATTCCACAAGGTCATGAGCTCGATACTAATTTTGATCATATTTCAAATTTTTTTTCGTCCTCCTTCTAATGATGAGAGTTGATATTGGATTTATGTTCCATCAAGAGAGTATATATATATATATATATATATATATATATATATATATATATATATATATATATATATATATATATATATATATATATATATATATTGTATTTTTTTAATTTTTACACCTGCTATCTCCTCATCCCATTTTCGCACGGTGAATATATTTATTTTACATTCCAACGGTATTTTTCTTTATCACATGTAATATGTATACCTAATCCAGATGTAATTTTTTTAAGCATTTTAAAACTATTTTGTTGCATGTATTTATACATATATTTTATATTTATAGAATTAAATAAGCAAATAAATATCTTTTGAAAATTGCTACACCATATAAAAAAATATTCCCTATAACATACCTCACACTTATTGTCTTCAGAACAGTGATTTTCAAAAACAAAACATTCAGACAGTGTACTTTAATAAGAATTTTTTGTTAAGAACAGCACCATACATAAAAGAAATTTCGTGAATAAATAATTCATTATTTTATTTTTATATTTCTAGAACTAAGGCATCTATTATTTAGATACATAAATAAAACATTTCCAACTGATCAATAAATTTTTCCAATAAGAAAAGATTTATAGGCAGCATTTTTCAAATACGACCATTTATTTTTTTACGGGAACAAAATTTCAGCTTTTTTTAACACGTCATGATTATGATAAATTTGTGCAAATTTTTATAAAACGTGGACTATTTGATTTCAATGAATAAAATTTTAAGAAAACAGTTGCTTTTTTTTTCCATTTTTAAAAGCTTATGTGATATTTCTGGAAGGTATTTCGGTTAATTGAATGTAAAAAAAATGTAAATTAAAACTAATGCAAGTGTTTTTCATTTTATATATAAAATAAAGGGGATTAATCAATCTTAAAAAAATTCAATGATCAAACTTCAAAATGTTTCCTCTTAA
Source organism: Latrodectus hesperus (assembly GCA_037975125.1). Lineage (NCBI taxonomy): Eukaryota > Metazoa > Arthropoda > Arachnida > Araneae > Theridiidae > Latrodectus > Latrodectus hesperus. The sequence goes on along the minus strand of CM075853.1, from coordinate 52,389,341 downwards.
TATCGATAAATAAACTTGAGAATCATGTAAATTAAAAATGTTTTTCAGAAAGAATTTTTTCATGTTTTACAAAAAGAAAATTACTTTAATTAACAGTTTATGAGAAAGATGCTTGCGTATGTTAAATAGCATGTTTCTAATACACATTTTTTAAGATAAATGAAGTCATTTAATATAAGATTTAACACCTTGCCAATAAATTGGTGTAGATGATTTTATTTTTATTCCAAGGAATTGATATTTCTTAATGATTTAACAGTTGAATTTGGAAATTCAAATTTTAAAAAAATTATTCAAAATTTAAAAATTTATACCTTATTTTATTTTTATTCATTTCTATAATAATAATTATTAATACCATATAAAACTAACAATAATTTACAAAGCAGACAGATAGTTATCACATTTTTAAAGTTTTTTATAATAAAAATTACAAAATCTATTTAATTTACATTATATAATGAATTGTTTCATATTGGATAAACGGTAGCAAATATATATCAATATGTCTTATTAATATAACCCAACTAACAAGTGACAAGCATCTAATAAATCAATGGAAACTTCCAAGCTATGTATTATTAATTATAAAGTAATTTATTTAAACCTAATCATATATTATAGACTGTTACAACATTTTTAGAGTTTGAAAACTATTAATATAGTTGAATATTATCTATTTTACATAAGAGTTATATTTAATAATATTTACAAACCAAAAATTTATAACATCCAATTAAAAGTACTTGATTACATTATATTTTAAACTTTCTGTTTGAGTATCTAAAAGAATAATTTTTAATTATGAATGAAATTTAAAAGGAGTCAAAGTCACACACAGCAGCATATCTATTGTTACATTTTTTAAATTTACTACTATTACTTTAGTAGCATTTGTGTAAAAACATTTCTTAAAAATAAAAAATTAAAACGTAAACGCTACTAAAGCAACAATAATAAATTTTAAACAATGAAATAGAAAGAAAAATTAATAAAATTATGTTTTATCCTCGACAGTAAAATTTAAAAAGTGATTTAAGTAAATATTTATGTAGGGCTAAGTTCAATGACTGTGCATGCATTTATCTGTGAATCATATCTAAATTCCGTAAATGTATTTGTTTCTTTTATAAATCTAAAATTCTCATTCATTCCTATTGCAAAGTAAAATTTAGAAACATTTTGAGAAGACACGGCAAAGAATAATACACTACAATATATATATATATATATATATATATATATATATATATATATATGGGGAGGGTTAAATAAATATGAGCATTTTTACAAATTAAATTTATCTGCGCATGGAAATCAAATAAGTTTGCGTACATAACTGATTAACTAATTATATAATGCACAGCATAATTTAAAACTAGTTCAATATTAGGAAAGACTTTAAATATGACAGTATTGATATATCTCTGATTTCTATTACTTTCTAAAAATAGTATTCTGATAATGAAACCCCAAAAATAATGAGTTGCTTATAATACATCAGAAATTTATATTGTGAAAACTAACTCTTTAAAGTATATAGTTATGTCATATTAAAAATATGACATAACTATGATATATGAGAAAGCTATAGGGATCTTTAAAAGGTCTGTTGGTTAGAGAGAAATTTTCTCGGGACTATTAGCAATTATTATTATAGATCGAGACAAAAGCGATTGGTTTCAGTACGCTAAATAATATAATTTTATACAAATATAAATTTCTGATGTATCCATTATATACAAATATCGTCCATTAAACACATTCAATATTAATAAAAAAAATATGGGCTATTTAAGGAGATTCGTCACCCTTGGCGATAAACTGAAGAAAAGCGCCATTCCAGAAATAATTTGATTTACTATATCAAGTGCATCGAAGTGGAGTTGCTAAGCTTGGCGCAAACCACAATTATCGTCAACCAACATCATTTGCGCCAAGGGTGTGGGCTCTGCTGGGAACAACCAATGAGACCTAAGAATTAAGGAAAATCATTTTATTATCATGTATAAAACTTTTATAGGTTTACCATATAAATTAAAAACTTTTATTTTTAAATAGACTACACTAATTTATATAAATTGAACTGTAAAATATAAATAAGAAGATGTTGAAATAAAATTTTTGAACATTTGGATTTATGCCAATTGTTCCTATAATTTACTCTTTAGATTTATTTATATATTTAAAATGAATAATAGTGAGACATTAATCTTATGCCACTCCACATCATCACTCCAGCTGATAGCCAAATATGCATGCATACTGAGAATATTCATGCATGCGGAATACATGCTGACAGTTCGTAATTTCTATGATAGTGCTAACCATGAATGAAGCAATCGTATAAGACTTTATACAGAATAATAATTCGTCAGAGAAAAATGACTTGATGCCAGATTCTTTGTTAATCATACCATTCGAAACGCTTTACTCTTTGGTGCAAATTCAAAGATGGCTAAAGCTATAATCACCATTCTAGCAGTTAATATCACTGTAAACCTCGCAGAATTGACGCCAAGTTTTTATTTTGCAGATATCCTTTTACTGATTTAGTCTTCATAAAGTGGTTATACGATTCCTTAAGATTATGTAAAAATATTTTTTAGCTGTTGGTGAACACTGAAATTTGCATGAATCTGCACATATTGGCGCCTATTTCTCTTTCAGGAAGTTAACATTTTCCTTATTTGAAAGTAGCGTTAAAATTTAATTTCTATATGAGAAATCTATCATAACTTTTTTTTACTTCAAATATTGCTAATACTATCTGTACGAGTGTGCGTGTTTCAGCTGTGAAAGTATATGGTATCATTCATACGGAAATGAATCCTTTGCACATCTTAACATATTCTACATATTATAAATATTTAATATTCGTGTCATGCTGCTTATATTCATAGGCATTTTAAAAGTTAGTAATATAGCTTAATAAGAAATAAATTTTATCTAACACACACCAAGTAATTAAAAATTCAAAAAATACCCTCCTTAATTATTTGCTTTTACAACTGGTCTGTTTGCCCTTGGGCGAAATTTGTGAATAAAATAAGGTACGTCAAGAATTTAATTCCTTAATAATACTTATTATGTAAATTACTATTTTATTTCCACAATAAATATTTTTATTTCCACAATTATTAATTTGAATAGTCCATGAGTTTTCTTTAATAATTTTTCACAGAGAAATAAACTATTTTAACAAAATAAAAATATAATATATAATTTCTATTTAATAAATATTGCTTGATTTTTATTGAACTTTTTAGTGTATCGGCTTTATTTTAAGAGTTGGTTGTTTGCTCAGCATTATTTTTAATATTAATTCAATCGAAAATATTAATGTTATAAATTTATTTTTATAAATATTAAAATTGAACTGAATGATTTAAAATACAATGCTTTCGCAATAAAGTATAGTTATTTGTGTAGCTTCAATAGTTGATGCAAATAGAAAGAAATTTAACTTTCATCAATTAAATATCTGGAATCTGCACATGAGATGCCTAGTTTTATCATTAAAGGTTGAATTTCTAAATGAAAAATAAGCTATTCCCAAAAAGACTTTATGACGAATATTTTCTCTAGATGACACTTTATAAATAATGACATCATCTCTTAAGGAGTTAATTCTAAATCGGCAAAAGTATTTCAAATAAAGAGTCACCTTCACTGACAAAAGCAGAAATTATTTTCCGAGGAGAGACGATATTTCCCGTTCAACTCAATCTTCTTTCCTTCTCCGGGACAATAACAATCGACCCAAGTATTTAAGGAAAAGAAAATCTTTTGAGAGAGAAGGAACTACCACAAGGTGTCCGTGAAAGTGGAAGTATCAAAATGTTTACCGCTCCCTCACACACACTCAGAGGCTTTGGGAAGAACACAAACCAACGAGACAGTTGGCTGCTTATCTAGCTGTTTGAAGTTGGAAAAAGAAGGCACTCAGCCATTTTGTGAGCGAGAAGGAAGACCTCTCTTCCTTTTCTACAGTTTGCTTAGCCCTGGCGACCAAATAACTTGGAAATTGCCAGACGAGCTTGGCTTGTTTGCTCTTACCACTCCAGCTTTCGCCCGTCATTTCGTCTTCTGCCTTATTTCACTTCCTGTGTTATCCAGGGAATTTTTTTATTTTTTCCCTGACGATTGTTTTACTTTTTGGCAACAGCGCCGAGTTTGCTCTTGTTCTGGAACATTGACTTGTGGAAGTTAATCGCCATCGGTTTTGCGCTGTGTTTAATGGAGGGGGTTAAGTCTGATTAAAACTCGCACTTAAAAGAAAATTAACTGAAATATTTTCACTCGGATTGTTTGGTTAACAAACTAAGAATATACATTTATATATTTGCGAAATCCAGTCCTTGGTTTATAAAAAAAAGTGGGAGAATAATTTACTTTGACCAGAATTGTTATTATTTAAAAAATAATCTCGATTCTAAGCTTTGGTCACATTATTAAATAAAGCAGTCATTGATATTAAAATATCTTAGATGAAGATTTAAAATATTATTTTGTAATTTTGTATTCCATAACGTTAACATAATTATATATATATATATATATATATATATATATATATATATATATATATATATATATATATATATAGGTATATTAACTAACTAAATATTTACTAATGATTTTCTCAACTGATATAAATCTGAAACTTAATTATGAACAAGAATATACCTTGATAGTGCCTGAATAGTAGAAAGTAATAATTCCAAATATATTTCAAATTGCCCATATAAAACTGTCTTCATTAATTGAATTTTATGAAGCACAGGTGTATCGAAAGGGGTGTTTCTATTTAAAATGTCATTTAAATATTTCTTGTAATATTCAAGAATTATGCTTCTTTAAAGAAAGACTACTCTATATGATAACATTTATTTTTCTAATCAAAAAGTCAAAAATTTTAGGAGATAAAACAAAAAAACTATATATATATATATATATATATATATATATATATATATATATATATATATATATATATATATATATATATATATATATATATATATATATATATATATATATATATATATATATATATATATACATATAGTTTTATATGGGCAATTTGAAATATTTTTGGAATTATTACTTTCTTCTATTAAGGCACTATCAAGGTATATTCTTGTTCATAATGAAGTTTCAGATTTATATCAGTTGAGAAAATCATTAGTAAATATCTAGTTAACTTATATTATTTCTATCAATACAACAATTCATATTAACAATTAATCCAGGCATCTTCCAGACACAATAGCTTCGTCAGTATCAACAGAACTGTGTCGATTGCAATAGAAATAACAAAAATATTTTCGTAATTTTGCATTACTTTTAATTCATATTTCGGATAAAATTATCGTACATTGTTATCTGCATATTTCAAGCACATAAATTCTTATCTTAATTACTACAATAAACTTTTCACCTTTACTACATGGATAAATAATTTTGAAATATACTTATTAGTCATTAACAAAAAGTACATAAAGGATGCATAATTCTCTCTTTAAAAATCTTTAAATTAATTTGATCGCATATGTCATCTTATCTAATCATTAAATGACTCATAAAAAGAAAGGGATTTAATTTTCCTTGTGTGGAATGAGTTTAATTTTCCAATATGAAATCAAATTAATCCACTATGATCAAAAGATGCAAGTATATGGATTTCTCTTTTACAAAACACATCGTAAAGCATGTGAATGAATAGGTAATTCATCTAAGAATGTAAGACATCATTTCACAGTTAACAGTATTAATGATTGTAGTCGACAATGACCAGCCAGGCACTCGGTTGCCGGCACATTCATAAAGCTGGTGAATGTGCAAGTTTCTCTATCAGAAAAGCTCCATAAAATACCAGCATTACTTAGTTAAGAATAATCTTGTTGAAATACAGTATTTCTCGATCAAAGTGTATAGCTACATGCCTTAACACATACATACATAGTGGGGCTGCACCTTAAGGTTAATTGGTTTTAAATACTCACCCATCACAAAGTGCCTCATTATTTTGAACCCTGGTCAGGAGACGAGGTCACATCTGAGCTTGCACACTCTCCTTCACATCCACGCCAAGTCAGTGGAAGGATCAGATAATTGTGGAAATGTTCCTAACTTAAGGAGCTCCAGCAAACCAATGAAAGAAAATGTGCGGCAAATCTCCCAATCATTGCCAGCTCCAAATGATGTTTCACTTTGCTGATCTAATTAAGAAGCGTTGTGAAACTTCTAAGACTATGAAAATCTCATGCCTTAATAAAACAGAAATGTTGTTGTTGCACTAGCACTCACTATACGGAACCCTGAGTTGGAGTCTAGCAGTTAAATAGAAACTGTCAGGAGGAGTCTTCGAGATTTTGAATCAGGGACCAAGCAGAACACCCCCAATGCTTGACCTACTATCCCAGAGGTATTTTACTTAGAGGACATTGCAACCACGACATATTTAACGTGCCCCAGATGGCTTTAATCAACAAGTCGGATCTTGGATTAAGCCAGTATTCGAACTCACTGCTTTTCGATAGTGAGAATGACGCCTGAACCAACCAGGCCACCGCAGCACCACAACAGAAGAGTAACTTTCCTATTCAAAATGCCGCCAAATGAACAGAAAGTGACCTAAGCATTTTACACTGACAAATTAATGTGATGATATCGAATGCATCCTGTCAATCAGTGTCTTCAACGAACCCACTAAACATGGATTTGACTCTCATAATGGTGTAAAAAAGAACGTAATTCGTCTGAAAATACGAAAAGAAGTATTATTCCTGCTTCTAATTCCATTATTGTTCCTATTGAATGAAGAGGCAGTTATGTGTGACATAACGTGAAAAGTAGCCAAAATTATGGTCACCGAGCTGTCAAGTTATGCTATTGCAAAAGCTAGGAAAACGTTTAGTGCAAAACTTGTTGTCTAACACAAGGCCATATTTCTTAAATCAATGCTTGTAACATTGTTATGTCATCCACTAAAATCAGGCGGGTAGCATATATGGTTGATGGTAGATCCATTACGTCATTCCATATGACCAACCTTAAAGTCATCTGTTGGATATTTTGCAGAAGAAAATCACGGAATCTCAACAAATTCGAGAGCTTACTGCCATAAATCATAATTCCCCGGTAGGTTATACAATTCAATCTCTATCAAAGTCAGATAAATGCTTATTGCTCGAGCACGATACAGAACATCAACGTTTAAACAGAGAACACTATTAAAATGCAATTGATAAACCTATTATTTATTTTTTCAATTAAATACATTAACGTGTCGCTATTCAACTTATTTTGAATGATTATACTGAAAAGCTAATTATTTGATTTCACTGAATTTCTTCTTGTGTAAATTTGACACGTGTAATTTATCACCGTTTTGGTGAAGAAATTTTAATGAATCTGAATTTAAAACTAAGGAATCTACATCAGTGTAAATTCCTTAGTTCTCATATTATATTTATAATTAATTCATATTTTTTAATGAAGACACATTATACACATTATGGCAAAGTGAGATGGAACTTTGATCTTTGCAGTAAAAGGTTCGAAATTCAATCCTAGACAATGTTAAGCGACGTGAAAGTCACTTTTCTACATTTTGCATACATGCCTAATGGAATAGGGATTCGAAGTTTATGCTCACTAAGTTGGAAACTTTCTTTTTTGAATTAAAGTAAATATCACCAAAATATTTTACTTCGCTTTCAATTATCCACTACACGGTAACAAAATAAGACATATTATTCTTAATGACGCATTTGAGATTCTATGCGTATCCTGTTATTTAACATGGAAGAAGCTTATTGTTTTGCTCATTACACTTATCAGTTGGAAACTAAGAAATTGAGCAATAGATGAATAAATATTTTCAAACATATTTAACATAAGTAAAAACATCAACTAAAGTACTGAAACGAAAAAAGCAGAAGATTATAAAACTGTGTGAAAATTTAAATTAAAAATTTAAAAAATTAAAAATAAAGAAATAGAAAAGAAAATTTTAAATAAATTAAGTAAAAGTAATTCCCGCATCGAAAAAAGGAAAATATAATGGTTTAAAAGCTCTTATATGAATGAAAAGGGTTTTCTCAAAATGTAAGGTTTGGATATGAAATTTTACACAAATAATGGTTGGTAGAAGGATAATTACGCCATTATTTCAAATTCAGTTCTTATCACAGAATTCAACTTAATTTTAAGGTGACATCAATTTTTTACTTCTTAACAATATTTAAATGAAGTCATTTTTAAGAAATTTTGCCTCATTTTTGGTAGGTAATAGCATAATTTTAAAACTTTTGATACTGGAAAATGCCATAGAATTTTGATGACCTACAAGCTAACATTAATATAGTTTTCTTTAATGGTTATTCAAATACTTTATTATTTTAATCATCTAAGATCTAGAAGAATCTTACTATTGCATTTTTCTGAAGGGAAGTTATAATTAGTTGAGTTTTGTGTATTTATCTATAAGAATAAGTAAAGCGTCACAAATTATATAATCATTGCTACTTTTAAACCCATTTCTTAATTTTTTATTATGGTAAATCATAAACACAAATCAGCTATAAGTCTATTACATAATATAGAAACACGTACACGCAAAAAATATTACTGTACTTTACCAAAATTTAAAGCTGTAAGACATGTAAGTAAGTTTAACACAATGTTGTAAGATATATAAATAAGTAAATTAAAATATTCATCCAATTTGTTATGATATAATTTTAATAAATAATAGGAAAACATTATGCATATTGACATTCTGAATATCACTTAAATTGAATTTGTATTCATTTATATGCATCAAAAATTATTGTAAATACAAACAAAGAAAAAATCTAAAGCTTATTTATGAACTTAAATATATGGTAGTTCCTGCAATTAAATGCAAGTCAAAAACTTTTCCATAAATAATATTCTGTAGGAATAACCATGGCAAATAAAAACTTTTGAATTAACTGTGATTGTTACTATTATGAAAATTGAATCTACATTTTTATTATTTTACATTTCATAATAATTAACTTACACAACATGATGAAAACAGTTTTATTTTCAATTGTATACATATTATTTTAAAGACATTGTATTTAACATTATCATAAGCTATAACTGAAACTCTACTCTCAATTTAAAAATAGCAGTAAATATATTTACTTTCATAGTTATATAATTCAAGTATTTTTAAATATTATCATTCATACAAAAATTAGATCACTGACCACATTTTCACGTTTAAGTCATAAAAAAATTATGAAATAGAAAAAAGAACTTTTTATTCTTGTTTTGAAGATTAATAAATATTATAATAAATTCTCTATAAAAATAAAATATAAGCAGATAAAAATATCAATTTTTGAAAACCAGTCTGAATTAGAGAGACTGCATTTCACTGCAGATGTAAAAAAAAATATCAAAATTTGTAACGAAACAATAAGCGATAGCTTCATTTCGAGAAATATGCAAAAACAGAGTAACATAATTAGCCAGTATCGTACATAATTATAACCATTGCATATGTAAGTGACTTCAAAAAGTGCTTAGAATTTTGAAAAAATTATTTTCAAGATAATATAGTTTCTATGTTTTATTTAAAAAAAGGGCTGGAAGATTATGACTATTGACGTGATATTGAAAGCTTTGAAATAAGGCTATCAATTATTATATTTTTTGGATACATGAGGCTATCAATTGCTAAAATATTCGGTATGCTAAAATATTCAGTTTGCTTTTTCTTGATTATGGAAACGATTCCAAATGACCTGAAACAAGTTCCATGAGGATTTATGTCAATTCACCTAATTATTAATTCAAGAATGATCAATGAAATGTTTTTTATTGAAGAAAAATTGGGGAATCATCTTCAAGAACATGGTGTTTGTAGTCACAGTGTTGCTTTAACTAAAGGATATCTGCCACTATTGTGAAAAAAATAAGCCAGTAACAAGTTGTATATCTGTTTAACATAAACTTGAGTTCCTCTTAAAAAACCAAACGTGAGAATTTTAAGGGACTGAAAGATGTCAGCAATATCTTAATTGGATGTATTTGATAGGGGCAAAATTATACTCATACAGATTCTTCCTACAGACCAATGATAAGCATGTAAGAAAAAGTGGCAAAAAACATTTCACTCAGAAAACAAACATCTACACAAATTAAGAACCGAAAGCATCAGGATCTGTGGAAGGATTTATTAGATATATCACTTGGAAACAGCTCATCTACATATAGGTGGTTTTGAGATGTCAGTAAGATAATGGAAGTAAGTTCAAAACAGCATTATAAAATTGTACGCTACAGCAGTTGATCCTTCTTTCAAAATAAATAGATTTTAATGCGCACCACCAGACTATATGAAAAATAAGAAGAATAAACATATAGAGTGACTGAAGCACTTACTAAATCTCTTTGGTATACTTTTAGTCGCGTGATCAGTATACAGTTTTCGCACCCTCAGCCACTCTGACACAGTAGGCCACTGATCTACTGAAGGAATAGCAGTACTTGATATGATATGATGGTTCATCAATTCATGGGAAGCATGGTCAACTGCTGTAAGATTTATATGTGCGATGAGGAGTGCTCACTCACTCAATCAATGTTATTTTTTGTTATTTTGACTTTAAATTTTGTCTCGTTAATGAGTTGAAAATGACAGTATATGTTTACTTTTACAAACTTATTTGGATTTGTAAAATAGATTTTAATGGGGAAACTTTGTAAAGTCAAAAAGCACTTTTGTTATATCTTACTATTAACTTTTTGTTTTCTTTTCTTGTTTGATATCGTTATTATTCCCATTCCTTTTATTCAGAATAATTTAGTTTTTTGATATTTTTTTGTACAAATTACATCAGATTCCTAATTCAAAAATTTCTGAAATAATATTTCGGACAGCAATGAGTTTTCATGTCGCATTGCATGAAGGAATATCTCATCTTCATCAAGTCATCATTCTCTTGGCTTCCTTCAGATACAGTGGCTTTTTTAATAAAACCTGTGAATCCCAAAATGACCCAGATATTATTGTTTCTGTCACAACTTTCCAAATATCGATTAATAAGTGCATTTGTATATAGAATGCCTGTTTCATAAAAGGATTCCAAAAACATGACCCCTCCTTACAGATAAGATATTATCTATAATGAGATTATAATATACCACCTTAAGATATTTCATTTCAATCTATTAATAATACTTTTCATGGACTATAAGATGAGAATAATTCCACACGAATTGTATTTTAAAGAAATCTGGTATTTTAACATCAGCTATTGCCAACTGAAGGACATACGATTCTCCAATATAAACATTAATCCAAGTTTTTCAAATGTAAAATTAAAAAAAATTAGGTATTAAAGAACAAATATAAAATAAGGGTGTTAAAAATGAGTTCACAGAACAGAAATTTTTCAAGATTTTGTGTTCATAAGGGGGAATTAAAGTTATCATTACGTCTATGGAACAACATTTGGAATCGGACAATAATTCATAGAATCGTGAATTTTCCTTAATTAGAGATTTGTAAAAATGAGCGTCTACTGCATTTGCTTGCAATCAAAACATTTATAAATATGCATTGTTATTTTTTTATAAACATAATAGTCAATAATTTCATAGTTTAAATGAATTCCTATTTCTGTTATTATTTGACACCTTAATATTACTAAATTTTATAGTCGATTTAATTACAATGTCTTCATTACATTAAATTTTACCTTTTCTACCTTTAATAAACGGATGCATAATTTTCAATTATCATTATATCAAAGGTAGGATATGCAATAATTAATAATTTTTCTGATAAATATAGAATAATCTTTCAGAAACCAAATAATAAAGGTCTGAAAAAAATTCTATTTTTATATCCCTTTTTGCCTTAATTCTTCAATAATATATCGATAATTTTTGTATATTATTTACTATGAAACATAATTTCACTAGTGAGTTGTGAAAATTTTGTCATAGAAAACATTTTAAATTTGTGTGATGGACATAGTAAAATATTTAAATTAAAAATTGTACTGGTCTACAAAAAACTTTTTTCTTTCATAATGATTGAATAAATGGAATGCATTGTTGAGTTTAAATATATGCTCAGCTTTTTTCCTTTAAGTAGGTTCTTTTTGTTATACATTTTAAAATGTAAAAGAATTTATACTTGGGAAATAATGATAATATTCAATCAATTCTCTGGTTTACCTAAAAAGTTGTATATTTTGATTTTTAGTTATATTTTGCATCAGAGTTATTCCTTTTCCTAGTTTGGCTGTTGTCAGCCATCATGCTGGGACTCTACTTTCCTTGGTACTTCTTAGCCATGGTAGCATTTTACTGATGAAAACGCTCACAACACTTGTTAGAGACAGTACTAAGGTTTTTAAAATTTTGATTTCAGTTACATAAAGGCAGCAGAAATTTTATCCATAATTTTTAAAAAGAATTTCATCAGCCCCTGTTTTATATGCGGGGGAGGTAAAAACACCCTTTAAGGAACTACTAAAGAAGTACTTGATATACTCTTTGTCTGGAAATAAGAAATTCACCTTTAAGCATTGTTAGCGATAGATGACTCATTACATAAGAGTACTTATGTAGTGAGTCATTCTATCCTCGCTGTCCCAATCACAAAAAATAAAAGTTTGTGTATCCTGGTTGCAAACTCAACAATAAAGATATTACTCTTAAGTTATCGCATATATTCCAATTATATTTAGTCTACTGAATTTGTCCTAACAACAATTTCTTATTTTCACGTTTATTTCGTATCACAAGTATGCGTGACATGTACTAATGTTAATTTATTTACATTATTTAGTGATACGGCCTTCAAAGTAACTTTATATGAAACTATAAACAATCACCACTCGTGGTTGTTATTGATGTTCAAGAGCCTTCATTACTGAGCAACCATTCTTATAAGAAATTATATTGCCTACTTTAAAAAAGTAATCTTTAAAACCACTGTGTCGATTATAATAAAGGCACATTTGAACGTCTCTTCTTTAAGTAGATTCCCGCTTCTGGACCTGGGAACTTAAAAGCTCCACCGACAGTCTTGGACAAATTTAAAACTTGAAGTTTTTTTTCTAACTAGTGACAAACCTTTCATCACAACAAGGCTAAGAACTGTAACTCATTTATCGTTACCTGGTAAGCGTTTGTGAATCAAGACACCGAGGGGCATACCATCACCTACGTCACTTCATCACAAACCAGCTTATAGAGTGGGCTATATACATTCATCATCTCAAAAGAAAGGATAAGGAAACACATCTAGAGAGAGAAAAGTATATCCGTACTTGAATTAGGATTCGAGGTCAGGACCAACAGCCTAGAAGTCAACAGCACTAACTACTCAATTATCGGCCGGTTCGTCATTAAGATTTTGTTGAGATAAGAAAGTATAGCTCTGATGCACACTATATGCTTAAAAGGTAAGGTCCTTTCTTTCCTTCCCTTCATCTTCAGTGTGAGCTTGGTCATAGTTATCACTTACAGTTGTAGACTTGAATGTCAGTTATTTACAGATGTAGTAGAAGTTGTTTGGTTGATTTAAATACTTACTTGACATAATGATAACTTTACAAAACTTAAAGCAAATAAAAAACAGCACAAAACCACAGCAGAAATAAATACGGCAATTACCACATCGATGCTGTCAGGTTCACCATTATTTTAATTTATCTTTATTTGACATGACTCTAAGAAAAATGCAAATGTAGTCACAAAAAAAACTATATCTAATGAAAGGAATCTAATTACCTGTTTGAATTCAATTTAGAAATTACATTAAAATCTATTTAGTTTTCTAGTGAAAAAATTATGTTTACCAGTATCATTATTGTATTGTACTTTTATAAATAATTAAGTTTGGGCAGTAATATTATAAAATGTATCTGTAATACTTATAAAACTCAATTCATATGTTATGAAATATTACGTAAATATTGTTCTAGAGAATTTTTTTTAATAATTTCATTTCTATTTTGATGCTTCCGTAACGTATGATGCAGGTTTCTGAGTTATGTTATCGAAGAAATATAAATAGTAGAAAAATGTTTTAAAATAACGAGCATATAAATGAGCAAAATTATGAGCAGATAATTTAATAGTATTGAGCATGTTTAAAATAATATACAGAGATTTCACTTTTGTAAAATGTAATATAATGGAATGATTAAGAACCAAGTGAATAGACTATAAATTGCAAATATGGATAATTCCAATTCTATGTGTTCAAGTTCAACTTCTGTATTGTGCAACGAATGGAAATATGTTTATTTTTCTGCAGTTATTCATCAGAAATTCTCTATTTTTGGTAAATCATAATGCAGACTAAGACTTTGTTCAAGAACCATTCTATCATAAATAAATTAAAAAATATTTGTGGATGGTGATGAACAGTTTTGGCACTTGGAAGGTAAAATGGCAGAAGTCTTAAAGTAAGTGTATGACTTAATGTAAAAACAAAAACTTGATGTATTTTACATCATTGCTCCAGATAATGGAATCAATGTGAAAGTGACTGAGAATCGATCATTCGTCTTTATATCATCAGATCAACCAGCATTATCAGCATATGCAGAACCTGGGATTATGTGCAGATGGGGTAATTCCTTTTTAAGCCATATTCGATAATGAATTACTACAGAAATATTCACACTGCTTAAACAATTGAAATCTGAAGCAATTATTGATGTAAGTCCATGCTAAACCAGAAGTTTATGCTTTGCATATATTGCCACATGTCATCATGTTGATGAAAATATTTCTTGGTTTGGGATGCATAAAATGTCTACAAACTTCATCAAATAAGTATTTCATAATCTTTATCTTTATATATTAGGTTGGGGAATAAGTTCGTAGCGTATTTACCAAAGTCTTTTATTTAAACAAAAAACAATAATTATATCGATGAGTTAATCAATTATATATTCGCCGTAGCTGTTTACAATCTCTTCCCACCTCTCGACCAATTTGTTTATGCCGTTCGGCCAAAAATCACATGGTCTGGTGTTAAAGAAGCTTTTGAGCCAGTTTTTAAGGACCTCATTGTTATCGGAGGTAACGCCCTTCAAATGATTTGACAAGGAGCGTAAAAGATGGTAATCGGTCGGTGCAAGTTCCTCAGAATACGGCGGTTGCTGAAGGACCTCCCATTCGAGCTCTTGGAGTGCGGTTTTGACGACGTGCAACATGGGGCCTGGTGTTGTCGTGAAGGAATATGGTTTGACCTTGTTGATCAGGACTTTTTAGTCGAATAGCCTCATTCACGTGGAGTAGCTGGGCAATGTAAAACTCCTCGTTGATTGTGGCATTCTTTTCGAGCATTTCCCACTGCACCATGATGTCCTTAAAAACTGGCTCTGCAATTTCTTTGACACCAGGCCAGGCGATTTTTGGCGGAACGGCATCAACAAATTGGTGGAGAGGTGGGAAGAGGTTGTATAAACAGCAATATATAATTGATTAACTTATTGATATAATTATTGTTTTTGTTTAAATAAAAGTCGTTGGTAAAAACGCTACGAGCTTATTCCCCAACCTAATATATTCATTGCATGGATTCTTGTTTTTTCAAACTTTTTTTTTTACATGAAGCGCGATGGTTACTAATAACTCACTTTCATTATTTTATGACTATCTCTAGCTTAAGGCTTTTTAGAAAGATTTTTGTACAGATAAAAATTTAGATTTACCTTCCACAAGTAGAAGGGAAGAAAATTCAAAAGCAATTACCTATTATTTAGACAAATGTGCAGAAAAAAGCAAAAAATAAAAGTATATAATGATAATAACTTCAACCTCAAGTTATTCAGTAGTAATAAAAATTAGCCGACAACATTTCACCTTGAAATATACAATGCTAAGATGAGCCTTCAATATGCTTCTCTAAGACCCAATGGTTTGATATTCTCTTAATGATAATGGTTTTCCAGAATATGAATGATAACGAGGAAGAATAATTTGGAAAATAATAAAGTATGTTCTGAAAGTTCAAACTTCAATATATGATGTGCTAGGCATTTTTCCTTATAATGACTGAATTAACAGATAATTTACACAATTAAATAACGAGGGGATGAATTTCTGTAAAAGTAATGATTTTAACATTTTTTTATAAAGTTTGTAGATAGAATCACTTTTATCAATTATGCAAAACTACGTTAAAATAATATTAATCTATATAAACTACTCTATACACACAAATAAAACATCTATTCCTTGGTATCTTCATGATTTATTCATCTTAATAAATAACAAGCTATGAGATGATACTTTTCTTTTATGTATCAATAGCTTGATTCAACCAAATATAAGTTTATTCGTAGAATCACATTTTTACCCCATTTTCATAAATTATTGATTGGTCAATAAAAATTTATAAATTTAACTATGATCTTTTGAAAACTATTATTTTTTTACAAATGGTGATAAATATATATATATATATATATATATATATATATATATATATATATATATATATATATATATATATATATATATATATATATATGTGTGTGTGTGTGTGTGTGTGTGAATAATAAATATTATACGTTTTATACAAATTAAATATTACCACAGAATTATGCGAACGTTTTTGACATTATTTGAGAATCGAAATAGTAATTATATAAAAACATGCTTTACATAATGTGTAAAAATAGTTGTTATTTTATATAAGGATAAGAGCATTTATATTTTAATAGTTAAACCATTACAATTCACTTCTTACTTACAAACTCCGGAAACTTAGTCAAAAAAGATTTGTTCACATAAACTTTTATTTAACTATCTGAAGCACTTCCTTAATGAGATTTAATAACAGAATTATATAATTAAATGGAATGATTAAAACAGCGTAAAACTATTGCATTATTTATTTTAAATAATATATCCGTTTAAGTGTCGAATGCTTAAAATATATTTTATTGTTTAATGCTTAAGAAGATATTCTTTATGTAATGGAATAAAAATTGATTTTCTTCCTTCTCGTTATATATATTTAATGTACTTTTCATGAAAAAAATGCTAAAATGAATTTATGTATATTTTATATAAAGAGCATTATTTTTGGCTACAATATGTATTTAAATAAAGCTATTAATGTCTCAGAACAAATTTTGATATTCACATTTTTATACTTAATGAATAGAATTATGCTACAATAATGAATGATTTTAAGCAAAGCACGATCATTTGCTTTAATTAATTCACTTAAAGTATATGTAGAACTAAATAAAAAATTTTGTGCACTAAGTTACAACAAAGAATTAAAATGTAATACAAAATAAATTTAAACAGTTGTATGATTGTAGTTAATTTGAATATTTTCTATTAGTGTTTCGATTATAATTTTAATAATTAATCAACTTTTTAAGTTATTCAGCAATAAATAAATTTGCTTCAACTGTAAATGAATTACTTTGAAGTTATTAAACTCACTTTTTTCATTCTTTTTTTAATTCCCTTAGTAAAATTTTTATTTTAAAAGGGATAGGATTAACTTTTTTCTGAATAATAAGTTTTTAAGTTCAAAGGTTATAGAATTACCAATAAGACAGTTGTAAATTAGATATGATATGGCACTCTGTGATAGATAAAAAAAGTTAACTATTATGTAATTTTCAGTTTTCTAATACTATCTTTAAAATTTTCTTTCAGAGTTACTAATCCGTTATTTCGTGAGGATTATGAAGGTTACCTATTTCAGTAACTGACACTCGTTAATAAAAATTACAGAATGATCTGCTTATATATATATATATATATATATATATATATATATATATATATATATATATATATATATATATATATATATATATATATATATATATATATATATATATATATATATATATATATATATTATATATATATATATATATATATATATATATATATATATATATATATATATATATATATATATATATATATATATATATATATATATATATATATATAAACAATTTTTTTCTACTATTTTCTTAGTCTTATACAATCAAAGACATGAGGATTAATTTGAAATACATGGAACTTTTCATCATTTGAGATGAAAATTCCTTTAAAAATGTAAAATCTCGTTTTTATGTCGCTTTCAATTTTTAAAATTTTTTTGAAGAGTTGATAATGTTGATGAAGATTTTTTTCTCCTATTCACCAATTCAAAAATTATCCGGATAGTTTTTGATTTGGCTTTCTTTTTAAGGAAATTATTTTTCTGAGGTTAATTTGAAAAATATTTAATTTTAAAATTTTCTTTATTTGCCTCACAAACCAAAAATTTTCAGACCCTATAAGAATTGCTCCATTTACTTAATTTTGCATACTCTTTCAGTATTTAAGACTTTTAGTTTTGAGATGAGAATAGAGTGATTTTATTTTAGTATCTTCAAAACGTTTTTCTATAGAAAACACATTTTTAAAGTGGTTTTTGTGAGTTAAAGAGAAATCTCCTAAAAGTGAGGTCGAATACTAGCAGATGTATATATATATATATATATATATATATATATATATATATATATATATATATATATATATATATATATATAGTTAAATACATTATCTGATACCATTATGCATTTTTCTTTAGTGTGTGGTTCAAAAACAATGCTTAATGATTTAAGGGTCCAAAGGAGTAAACAATTGATCATTGACAATAGACATAAAGGGGTGTTGCATTGCTACATTAAAACGCATTTAACCATTTGAGGTATTGGGTCAAAATTTCATACTGTTTGGAGCCCAGTTTATGAATTTCTATGTTTTCTATCTATATAACATTCTAAGTCAAAGCCTGGTACAGATTTCTTATGTTGCTTTTTTTCTGTGTTCTACATAATAAGGAGTTATTATTGATTAACACTATCAGCCATTAATATAATCTTAAACATTTAACAACATTATTAGTACGTTAACAATTTTAGTTTTTTCCTGAATAAAGAAGATATTATTTAACGTATTTATAATTGCAAATCATTGTTGTTAAATCAGTTATGTAGAAAATTTGAGATATAAGGTATGATTTAATCAACAAAACAGATAGTTAGAGAAGAAGAAAAATAGTTTTGTTAATAAGAAAATATTCTATATGCTAGACATGTCTATTTTTCAAAACAAAGAAGTTTTAAACAAGAATATTGATTAAAGAATGAAATTATTTCAGAAAGGAAAATTTTTTAATAATCAATAAGCGTTTTCTATTAAATTAGAAATGATATAAAGTTGGAAGATTTAGATCATATGCAAATATGCAGTTTATATGTATATTTATGTGTGTACTATATAACTTAAAGGAAAATTTCATTTTCCGCATTATTGTATAGATGATAAATTTCAATTATATAAGAATAATCGAGAAAGTTCAAAGTATGATTGGTAAATTTATCATAGTTTATTTTTATGGATAATTATAGATCTTTTTGGATTTTAATAGAATTTATTTCAAAATGTAAAGCTTTAATTTTTATTAAAGACTATTGTTTCTTTTATAAATATCATTCATTTATAATATTATATGTTTATTATACTAACTGTAATTATTATTTGTTCATTTATAAAAATTTTAATATAATTCAAACACTACTCATCAGTTTTGTTTTCATTAAATGAATTTTCTACACTATCTTTCAAATATGTAATTTTTAAAGTATTTTAAAAAATAGCTATATGTAATTTTTTAAAACATTTCTTTTTGTTACTCAAATATTTTATGTTAAATTTTTTATTTACGTAAAGTTAATTGAATACTTTTTGCAATGTTTCATCTCAGTAATCTATAAATAAGTTTTAAGTCATAGAATTATGGAACGCCTACGAGATCTATTTTACCTATTATCCTTATCTCGAAATGTTCCCTTCCTGTTATATTCATAAATGATAATTTTCACTGAGACCAAATGATGCAAGTTCTCTGTGAGTCTCGTAAACTTAAAGAAAGAAATATCATTTTTATTTAAATTTCCGACATTTCTGTACTTAACTTAATAATAATTTTTGCTGCAAAATAAATTGTTAGCTTATTTTTCTTATAAATTTGTTGTAAATTATTATTGTTATATCTAAATTGTCATTATGTTAAAAATATATTGTAATAAATTATATATTATTGTTATAAATTGTTATTATTGTTATAAATTTTATATCTGTATAACAAAAATTATTATAATTTAAAAATATCAAACATGATTATAGTATAATGTAATTCAAATAATTTGTGAAATAACATCCAGCATTTGATAATGGATTTGCATTGATTAGCAAACATTTATATTGATTTATATGTTATGAATTCTAAAATTAGAATATTAATCATTACATGCGTAGTATGTTATTCCTGATTCACATTATAAGTCCTTACTGAATTAATTATCACATGTAGAAAGATTTATAACACAACAATCCAATAACATTTTATAGGATTGCATACTTTAATAACTTAATGGGAATTTATATATATTTACTTTTATGTTTAATATAATTTGTATACATAATAAATTTATTCAGCATACGTAATGTTTTGTTTAAATAAATTTTTATGTAAGAAATACTTAAAATAAGGTGAAATAAGAAGGAAATTAGTAGGTTTATGAGTTTTATTTTATCTCATTGTAGTTCTATGTGATGTCAAGATAAATATCAATAAAAACGAAAAAGATTGGATTTGTAGCTTTTTCCAAAAATACAATAATATTTATTCAAATTCTACAATATTAAACAAGATAAATTAATGAAATGAGGGTCCTAAACAAGATCTGCTTTTTTATCGATATTATTGTCGAAAAATAAAAGCAATTCTATAACTTATTGGCTAACAAATAGCAGCACAAACGCCAGGGAGAAATTTAAAATGAACTACACTCGCGGAAAATCACAAGCGCTGTTTGGGAAGAAATATTAGTTTCTTATCACTAAAGCGAATTTTATTAGTATAAGTTTGAAAATTACAGAAATTCTTTTTTGTAAAAATATTAGTTTCTTATCACTGAAACGAATTCTCTTTGTACAAATAAGAAAATTATGGATTGTATTGATTGAATAAATTTTTTTTCTTTTACGAATTTATTGAAGATTTGCAATTTTCGCTGTAGTATTGAAAATTGATATTATTCAGCAAGAATTAAATTTTTATGCTAAAATAGAATCATCTAGAAAAATATAGAAATAAAGTATCTAAATCTAAAGATATCATATATGTATTGAATTCAAACAAACTGATTTTTAACAATTTTTTATTTACTTTAAATTCTTCATGAGATCACTATTGTTATCATCAATCTTTTCCCGTCTTGTGTTCAAATTTTCAATGTCAGATCGGACAGAGTTCATTGTTTTTTATCCGCAAATGGCATTTTCGAGAGCATTTAAAATTTCCATTCTTTTTTGTAGACAAAATATATTAGTGATCAACATAAATGAAAATGCGATGGTGAAATATCGGTTGAATGGGATGGATAAAACAAATCATATCAAAAAATGGTTCTATTTATGGCATTGAACCAATATACTGCATATAACGGATTCGTTTGCGTTATTTTGTTTAGAAAAAAGCGTGAGTTACCCAAACACCTGCTCTACATACTTTGCCAATTTGCTGCAATTATTTTTTAGTCATTGACCAAGATTAATGAAGTGTAGATGAAATTCTTCAATTGTTTGAGGTAGGTTTGCTTCCACCTCAGTCTTTAACGCATCATTATATACAGTTGTTGGCTTTTATAATCGGTGGAGATCAAAAAATTCAAATTTTAGGATATTATTCATAAATCATGTACACATAAATTATTTATAAACTGTATCTTGGATATAGTTTTCAGTGGTATATGTTTTAAGAAAACAATTATTATTTTGACTATATTGCAAAAGTCATAATTTTGTGATACATTTAAATATATATTTACTTACACAATTATTAAGGATAATTTACTTTTAAATAAATTTATGTCAAATATATATGTACATATATATATATATATATATATATATATATATATATATATATATATATATATATATATATATATATATATATATATATGCATATATATGTATATATATACGTAGATATGATATGACATAGTACTAAATTTTCTAATGATTAAAACCTAAATTTAGAATTAAAAATGTATAAATTTAAAGACTTCACTAGACTCAAAGCTTAGTAAAAAACTGCTAGAAATCGATTTTCTGTTTCATAAATATAATTATATATTATTGAATAGCATAAACATAAATCATTTTTAAGAGAATTTGAAGCAGCTTGAAGGATTGTTTTGATTATAATAGATCAATCCTCAGAAGGCCTGATAACGTGATTCAGAAGCTAAATTTCTTCATATATCATTAGGTAAATACAATCAAAAAAATAAAAGAAATTGATGGAGTAAAAAAATATATGAAAAAGATAATCATTTGGCAATTTATAGAATGAGAGTTTCGTTATCTTTTCATTGGAAATGCCACGAAAGAAGTCCAATTAAAATTTGCTTATCATGAATAAAAATAAATTTCATCAATTTCTGAACTGGTAGTTTTTATTCATTTATGATCGGATTAATAATTGTTCATGTTTCGCACTCCAATTTTTCAACTTCAAGGAAAACATTAAATAAGTTGAATTCCGATACATTTAGCATATGAATCACTTGCAAAAAATTGTCGATGCTAAACTTATTCATTTATTTACAAAGAGTTCCGCTGTTTACATTTACTTCAAAACTATTCATTGAGGAGGAATATTAATAAATTGTAATTATTAAATTAATTAAAATTGATAATTAATAATGAAGTTTATAAATTGTAATTCTTAAATTTTAAAAAAATTAGTCGAACCGATTATCAAGTAATATATATAATCTTTGTGTTAAGAAGATGATATTTTTTTGTCTTTAAGAATTTATTATAAATTGTCTAAAAAACAGCCAGCTAAAATGAATTATAAGGCAAAAACATAGTACACTTCAACTAAACATAAAACTGAAAATACTCACAGTTGAACTTCCAATCAAAAATGATTTTGCATTTACTGGATATTGTATACATCTTAAAAATGTTCAGCATTTTAGGAAATAACTATAAATGTATAAAAAAGATCTCAACACACACACATCGATCATAAGCTAAAATATAAAGATAAAAGAATAACAGTGTTATGTATAAAACTGAAAATTTCATATATTATGAAATTTTTTATATTCTTTAACTGATTTTCATGCATTTTAAGAATCACAAACATTAATTAGACTACATAAAATATGAAAAAAAGAATTTCATCTTCAACTGGAATAAAAACATTTTAATAAAAATAAATATTTTTACGAAATGTAGCTCCCTGTCATAACTTAAACTAATTTAACCAAAGAAACGTCGTTTCAAGTCTTTCAATGCATTAAAAGTAGTTCTATTATGAATACTTAAGAACTAGAATAGTTAGAGAAGTTCATTTCGTGTCATTGATAAAAGAGATTCTATTAATTAAGTGCCTAATTAGAGTAGTGCATCTCTTCAATTTTTTTTAATTTATGATCCATTGACATCATTTCTTCAGTACTCAATTCCACTAAAAAATCAAATTCAAATACGCTGGTCCTCATCTTTCATATAATTAATTAAAGAAAATATTTATTTAGAGAATGCTCAAGTATTATCAATTAAGTATAGCATTCAGAAGCAAGTCTGCATAACTTCAAAATGTAAGCATATTTATCCTACTCTTATTATACTAAAACGAAATTAAATCTTGAATAAATATACAAGGAAATTTTCAGTAAAAAATTGCTTGTTCAAAATTACCTTCGCCCAATTTATTGAGATTATTATTTTCATCATTATATCAAAAAAATTTTCTTTTGCGAAAAAGATGCATTATCAATCCTCTACATTCTCCTTCCTTTTCGTTATTTTTCTACTTTTGGGTGAAACTTTGAGCATAAACTAAGAGATTGAGAAACGCAACTGCGCGAAATTATTAATTTGTATAAGTTTTAATTTTGCTCATCAATAATTGGAAAACAGATATTTTCAGAAATAAACAAGAGTCGTGAATATTTAATTTAAAAATCTTTTTATTTTCCTAGAACATTGTATGTTTTTTAATATTTATTCATTTTGTATCAGATTACATGCTGCCTATGAAGTATGCAGCGATCCTTAGGTATATTAATAATATATATGAATAAATAGATTTTCGATGCATGCACATAATTTTTTCGCAATATTACATAATGACTAACTTGACTAATCAATATTACTTAATATACAGACATGATTAGATAGATAGAAGCAGCTTGGAAGGTGATTCCGTAAACAGAGATTTAAAAAATTTATTCCAAAAACTACAAGTACGGTAATCAATTATAAATTATTTATGAAGAACACATCTTGAAAATATATAATGAAATTTTGCCGCATGAATTCACAACTTAACTTTGAATTTAACTTGGATGAATTTATGTACTAATATAAATCTTATGAAAGAACGTAAATAAAAGAAAACATTAAAATACAATGAAGATTCCAATTTATAGACCTTCCACTTTTAAGTTCCTTTCAGCAGATTGTTTATTTGCTTTACTATAAAATTACTTATTTTAGTTACGTGTTCAAACATTACCAATTCAATCACTTGTCCAAATGTTTTGCATTGTTTTCTAAATTTTATCAGGGGTAATTTCGTACAGAATTTAAATTTTCAAACACTTATTTATAAAACATTGGTGTTTATACTTGAAACCCTTACCTTAGGTGCAATTTTATAATAAATTTCTATAATAATTTTTGTTAAGTACTTAGAAAGAGAGAGGAATTTCTTGACGAGCTCTTTCATCAGCTATTAAATAATTAAATTTTTTCAATTTTATATATATATATATATATATATATATATATATATATATATATATATATATATATATATATATATATATATATATATATATATATATATATATATATATATATATATATATATATATATATATATACTCGTTGTATAATATACTTTTACTAAATTTATGAATTTTTTCATCGTAAAAAAGTGTAAAACATTACCTCCAGTTTAGAACAATTTCGGCAGAACTAAAAGATATGTGCGATGCACTAAATTTTCAGCAGCAAAAACGAAAAAGATTGGATTTGTAGCTTCTTCCAAATTCAATAATATTTATTCAAATTCTACAGTATTAAGAAAGATAACATAAATGAAAAGAGGATCCTAAACAAGATCTGCTTTATTTTATCAATATTATTGTCGAAAAATAAAAGCATAGCAATTCCATAACTTATTGGATAACAAAGAGCAGCATAAACGCAAGGGAGAAATTTAAAAGGAATTACAGTCGGAAATCAAGCGCTGTTAATTATCAAATCAAAATATGCAAAAAATATAATAATCAATCAAAATATTAGTTTCTTATCACTAAAGTGAATTCTATTTGTATAAATTTGAAAATTACAGAAATTCTTTTTTGTAAAAATATTAGTTTCTTATCACTGAAACGAATTCTCTTTGTACACAAATAAAAAAATTAAGGATTTTATAGTTTGAATAAAAAAATTTTTTTCTTTTACAAATTTATTGAATCTAATATTGAAAACTGATATTGATATTATTCAGCAAGAATTAATTTTTATTAAGACAAGAATTGAAATTTTATCAGGGGTACTTTCCTACAAAATTTAAATTTTCAAACACTTATTTAAAAAATTGAATGTTTATACTTGGAACCCTCACCTTAGGTGCAATTTTAAAACAAATATCTATAATAATTTTTGTTATGTACTTAGAAAGAGAGAGAAATTTCTTGATGAGCTCATTTATCATCTATTAAATTTTTCAATTAGATATGTATATATATATATATATATATATAATTTCAAAATACCCGTTGTATAATATACTTTTACTAAATTTATGAATTTTTTCATCACAAAAGTTAAAAATACTACCACCAGTTGAGAACAATTACTTCAAAGGTAAAATAAGACATTCGGCAGAACTAAAAGATATATGCGATACACTAAATTTTCACTATCATTCTTCTTGATAAGGTCAGAGATTTATTCGAGAACGTAGAAAGGCGATTTGTTTTGAGAAAATATGCATCATATTCAACATATTTTGAAGCAGATTTTAGAAATGCTTTAAATTATTCTTAACTGATAGCTTTCAAACCGATGTGTTATTTCTCTTAATAAAATTGCTGAAAGGGATTTCCTTCTTGTTTTGACATTTAGTATTTTCATTTCTGATAATGAAATCTTATGACATGTTGCAAAATCTCTAACGAAGTTTATTTGATAATTTTTGGTGTGAAAATTTTCTTTTAGAACTATTTAAACAGAATTGTTTTATTAGATGGACATTATATGTATTTTAAAATCATATTATATTATATCAGTAAAATATAAATAGTATAAAGCTATTTATCTGTAGTCAAATTTTTTTCCAAAATTTCCAATGATTTATCTATTTATATGTTTATTTCTAATTTCATTTTAAAAATTGTTACTTAATAGTAAAACATTTTACGAAAACTTTTTTGTTTTTAATTTTCCTATAAAATGTTCCAATTACCAATTGTTGCAGTATCAGTAATTTTCATAGCACTGACTTCATTGAAACATGAAAATATATGTACTTTGTGATCCCCAACTATTTTTCAAATAAATTTTACTACTAACTTGATTTACAGAACAGAAATACGAAACCAAAATCGAACTTTTTAAAAAATCATCTGATTTATAAAATGTTTTATAATTTTTATCACAAAAATGCAATATTATAATCCATTCTTACCATTTAACAAACAATGAGCGAATTCGTTACAACATCAAATAAGATTAAGTTATTCCAATTGTAACTGTGTATTTTATTGAATTCAAAAGCAGCAAGTCGTCACTTTACTGTGATTGACACTTATATTTTCTTTCTTTATACTATTTAATCAGTCGGATTATGAACTATAACAGTTAAGGGCATGTAATTACTAAAGGAGAAATTCATTGGTTCAATTTATTTGATGGAAGAAAGAGTAAATTTCTTTTATAAATGAAAAAAAGCGATTCTTCCCAGAACAAGATATCCTTTGACTTTATAAAAATCAAAAGAATTTTAAAATTAAATGAATGATTACTTAAAAAATATGTTAAGATTCTAATTTATCAAAAAGAAAATAACTATTTTATTCTATTGTATTCAACAAAAGAGGACGAAAAATTTATGAACAAAAGTATTTTCAACATGCTCCCGTTTTCAAAAAATTTCGTCTTCAAATAAGAAATATTTTTAATTGAAGATACTTTAGCTCTTCTGACTCACTCATAAAATCTCTTTTTCCAGAATTGGAGGGCTCCATATTTGTTCCTAACCCGTTTTAATTCCATTCGAACGCAGTTTTACCATATAAGATGGACGCCTAACACTGTGTACTAAATAACCTAACATCTGAAAGCTGTGTTGCGCTATATTCTTGCCGCACAAAAGGCACAAACTCATGAATCACATAAGCACCATTCTCTCAGATGTAAATTCAAAAAGCAGAAACTCAAAATATTCTCGTTCTTCAACATTGACTGAAATCAATCATGAGTTTTATATATTAGGTCTACCGGAAAGTTCTGTCCGTTTTAGAATGAAACAAAGGAATACATTTTTTCATACTTTGGATAAACTTTATTGAATAATATAATTGCCATCATTATTTATGACTTCTTGCCAGCGTGATGGCAATTTGTATATCCCATTTTTAAAAAATGTCTTATCTCTGAAGGCCAAAAATTGAACCAGTGCTTGTCTGATATCTTCTTCGTTCTTGAATTGTTTGCCCTGCAAGAAATTTTGTAAGGACAGAAACAAGTGATAATCAGATGGTGCTAGGTCCGGGGAGTATGGTGGATGCGACAGAATTTCCCAGCCTAGCTCTGCGACTTTCTGACGAGTCCCCAAAGCAGCATGTGGCCTGGCATTGTCATGAAGCAGTATGATGTCCTTCCTATTGAACATCGCCGGCCTCTTTTCTTGGAGTGCTGTTTTTAATTTATCCAAATGCTGACAGGACCTCTCCGAATTTAACCTTTCGTTTGGTTTCAACAGCTCAAAATGTATTGGTCCTTGAATGTCCCACCATATACACAACATTCTCTTGTTCAGGCTCAACTTCGGTTTAGAGGTAGAGGGGGCAGGTTTTCCGGGTTCACAATATGCCCTTTTTCTTATGATGTTTTCATAGGTAATCCAATTTTCATCCCCAGTTATGATCCGGTCCAAGAAGGGTTCGATTTTGTTGCATGCAAGCAGAGATGTGCATATGATCATTCAATCATTCAAATTCTTCTCACTTAACTTGTGTGGCACCCATCTCGAATACTTCCACACAAACCTTAGTTTCCGAATATGGTCGGAAATGGTTTGTTGAGCTGTGAGCTGAATACTTGTTGAAACTGATTGTAACCGGAGCGGACAGAACTTTCCGGTAGACCTAATATATATATGTGTGTGTGTGTGTGTGTGTGTGTGTGTGTGTGTGTGTGTGTGTGTGTGTGTGTGTGTGTGTGTGTGTGTGTGTGTGTGTGTGTGTGTGTGTGTGTGTGTGTGTGTGAATATATACATTCAATTTATAAATTGAAGGTAATAATTCTGGAAATAAAAGTGAATATAATATAATTGAAATATTACATTAAAAGGTATTTACATTTTTCCCATTTTTCTTTTCATTATTACTATTAGTCTTATCATCGAAAATGATCACAAGTTATTGAATGATATTAATTAACGGGTACTTGATAAATCTCAAGATAATTTATTATTTTGTATTGTTGTTATAGATATAATCACTGAATTACATTATTTGAGATTAATAACGATATAAGAAAAAAAGCATAAGAAATTAAAAATTTACTTTTTCTTAGAATTTTTCAGTAGCCTACATATGAATAATTCTATTCTAAGAATATGAGTACAGGCCAAACTGTTCAATAACAAAGCATTTGATCAAAATCCTGAATTTCCGTTAAAAATTATCCACGAAAAAATCCTGCTGTTATCCTTCATGATATTATAAAATCATTTATTCGTACTTGACGTTAATGATTTCACTAGACAATCTCTTTGACATGGATATTCTAAGTGATTTAATATACCTGCTTAAAAAATTAGAAAAATAAACAAATCTACTTTTATATTACTACTGGTGTTTATAAGAAAATCAATAATAATCCTGTTTTTTCTCCTCTGAAGTGAGGATTACCTTATAGATTGTATTGATTATTCATAACTGCTCAACTTAAATAACACTTGCCCAATATCTAAATGACAGGCTTCTGATGTACAGGTAAGCTTCGCAATATGAGCAAACAATCATCATTAAAAACGGATACGCGAAATGAGCGAGTAGTATTAATACTAAAAAATAAAAACTGCTTATCATTAATAACCCACACTAAAAAAATTTATTAAATTTGAAATGCCCTATTAGATTATATTATTCCCATAGCGAATATTCTTTCTAGTTAAAATTTTATATCAACAACATATTTGACTGGTCTGAGAACGCCATTGCTATTGTTATTGTAGTTGCTACTTATGACACTTGAACAAGTTCGTTATGCATTCGGCTATGAAAATTTAAGTCTGTTAGATGCATCGTTCGTTAAACAAGAGAATCACTAAGGTAAAAGTAAGACTTTCACTTTAATATAGAATGCTCTAAACTCCACCGATAGATGGCACCACCAGAGGATCCCATCCTTCAATTTTAACAATGTTTTAAACGGGGTGGAAATTTTCTCCAGACCATTACACCCATGGTAATAGTAATAATGGTAACACCATTACTTGTATTAACAAAATTAAAACAGGTTTTCATAAACTTCATTTTTTGCCTGGAGGATATTTCGATTTACTAATCATTGGTAAACCACATGCAGGGTGCATTTACTATAAAAAAAGTTGACATCTAGCAAAAGGTGTTAAATAAATAGTTGAGTCTTCTTAGTATAAAAATGGAAATAAGAATATTCTTTTAAGACTTAACAATGCTTTACAATTTTCAGGATTTTTCTACAAGACTTAAAAACAGTCAATAAAGAATATAAACTGAATTTCTCTAAACTAAAAAAGCAGATTTCAGCAAAACCACACCAAATTCCTCTATTTGATAGAATAAAACTTACAAAATATTCTATAAGATAGTAAAATTCGTGCAAAGACAGCATTCTTTTCACAAACATCAAGAACTTAAATTCATTTTAATTCATATCATTTAATAAATCAGTAGATTTGTAAGTGCAAACCTTTTTTTACTATTTGATTATCTACTTACTACATCTTATGTTTCCAGTTTTCGTTAAAGAATTAAAAACTAATTATTTTGTTAATATTAACATCTCACATTCAAAATAACGGAATTTTTAGAAGATACACAAGAATACGATATAAGTTTAAAAAATTTATTTGTCTGAGTAAACAAAAAGCTCATTTCATATAGAACTGAATAATAATATTATGTCTCTAAGCTTCATCTAACCGAACTGGTAGTCGAATGGTTAGCGATCTGGCTTTCGGTTTAACATTTCAGGCGTTAGAATCCCACTTTAATCTTAAGTATGAATGTCTGTTGTGGTTCAGCATCCTATTTAAACTATAGAGTAGACTTAAGTTACTACACCAAAAACTCTTCTGTTAAGAAATTTAAAATCCACATTTAGAAACCGATTGGAAACATAATTTTTTAATTAAAATTTTGAATTTTTCAGACTATCACGATTAAAGCAATTTAATCTAATCTGATCTGATATAATTTAATCAATGAGAATATTCTTTGTATATAATTCCGAAAACATAAATAAGAAATAAAACCAAAAAGGAAAATAATAATAATAATCTGATTTATACATACATTAATGCAATAGTTTTAAAATCAATCATGCCCATTTTGTTTTTTCATGCCAATTTTTGATAATTTCTATATACTAATTTTTTTCCAAATCCTGATCCTTGCTGTTCACTAGAACAAATTTTCCGTGAAAAACTATTTTAATAATGAATACTAAACTGTGAAAAATTAATACCTTTAATCAAACGAAAATATGATTAAGATTGCAAACAACATTACAACAAACTGTGTATCACGTGGAACCTTCAAAATCTGAATTTTCACTATTCAAATTTAAACTGCTTAACAAATCCCAAACAGAAATAAAATCCGAATAGTTCCAGTTTGCCAAGGAGTTATGTGCATTTTCTTGTGGAATGTTTTTATTTAAGAATATAATTTAAGCAACCTGATATATGATAGTGTTTACACACATTTTCAAGCACTTTTTAATCATTTGGCAAACCACAGAAAAATACTTTTATTTTTTTAAATATCACTGTTTCTCTTCTAAAAATAACGGTAATTCCTAATAACAGAAAAAAAACTATCTTAAAATTTCATAAAATTTGCTCGTTTGTATTTATACAACATGTAACTAGCCGTGCTAGTAGAGGAAAAGTTTGTCTTTTAATTAACAGTGCCAGAGTTCGTATCTTTCCCAGGGCATGATTTCAAATTAAATTTAATTTGTACAGCCTATATAATCTAATTAAAAAATTAATAAGTCAACAAATATTTGCTGCAGTTTGATTACTCTATTATACTAGTAAAGGATTTATAATAGCTTCCAATTCAAATTATGTATTTAAACATTTTCTCTTTTCATAAAGCAATAAATAAATTTCTTCTAGTGATTAAAAATTTATTTTAATAAAATACTTTTAATTTAAATTTAAAAAATTTTTAAGGAGAAATAGGTAATTATATTTTATAGTTCTTTTGGTTTTAGTTATTTCAAGAAAGAATAGAAATGAATTTGGTGATCACACTTTTTTAATAAAAATCTTTTCTCTGGCTTCATACAAGAAATATTGATACTATGCTTGAAATATTTTTATAGCCTACAATCTCTTAATAATAAGTTTATAGCTTACAATCTCTTAAAGTATTATAACATCGAGAAAATCAATTTAATTATTAAAATTAATTGTTGTATCTGGCAAAAAATTTACTATAATTTAATTTAAAAGTGATATAATTGAATTAAATGTATTTTAATTTAATTTTATTATTCAATATAATTAGTAGAAATGCAATATATACAATTTTTTCAGAATAAAAATTTTGTATCGCATATTTCTTAAAAAAAAAAAGGTCTTAGCAATTTGATTTAATTTTTATTGGGCGCTTCTAAACAGGAGTTTTTAAAGAAAAAAATCCATCTCCAGCAAATCATCCTTTGAGTAGAAGAAAACATCCCCCTCCGTTACGTTGTACTTTCCACCCCTTTGACTGTGAAATCGCTCCTTCCGCTAAGTAGTAGGTCTGCTGAACGGCGACGGAATCGCCAGTGCACTGCATGCTGGGACACAGAGTCGGTTGTCTCAGTCAGCCAATAGCCTCCTTCCATACATTTTACTTTCGAAGCGCTGACAAATAATAGACGTTTCTTGGACTTTCTGCTTGTGGGATTATTGCCGGACATCTGTCCAAGCTATTGTCGATGTTCAAGGTCACCTACAAAAGGTAAGCGCTTCCTTTCTCCACTTGCAAACATTATTTACTATCACGTGGAAAGTGCCGTCAGGCTACGGGCCGTTTGTTAACCTCATTGGCGAGAGGCTGCCAAGAGCGATTTCTCGCCAAAGCAGCAAAATTTTCAATGAAGTATCTCTGATAATTGGGATTAAATAGCGGCATTCCCCCAACACATTAGCTATGTAACTTATTTGGCTTGATTATACATTGAGTAATGTGCTTAATGAACTATTTCTAATAGCTTTACTTTATGTATGGGAGACTTTTTTCTTTTAATTTTTTTGTGTAGCTTGTAAAAGAGGAACACAATCAGTAAAAATAACCGACAGTTTGATTTCATTGTCGGTTCTCATCAGGGGTAACTTGTTTTTAAATTTTGGTAGTTTTTGTTACAATAAGTTAAACATTTTTGGGAAATATTCTAAAATTGAAAAATGATATTTTAAAATAGTAATTTTTTTTTACATTAGTAATAATATATTCAAAATGTTTTGAAAATTTCAGCATGTGAAATTCATTAAGAAATGTTAACTCTCAGTACATATTTAATGTTTTCTAACGTGTTGGGACTTTCAATTTTCAATGCTATTAAAGTAAACAACAAAATTTTCGAGATTAATTCTTATGTGTGCATTCGTTATTAATACAAGTACATTTATCCTAGATTTATTTTGTTAATAATATCAGTAGGTTGTATTTTAAAACTAAAATGTTCCAACATTTTTCATGATAAATCAAGCGACGCATTTTATTTCGCATCATATTTTAGAGTATTTAATATTTATTATTAAATAAATCTGGCTTTATTTGTTTATCGAATTCAATAAAGTTTAATTTATTTATAAAAGCATTTGCTTGAGTTTGTGTGTATTTTTGTAAATATATATTTTTTAAATTTACGTATCATAGAATATTAATTAAAAATGAAACATCTAAATAAATAGACAATTCAAATATCAACATATTCATGAAGCTATATTAAAATATACACATGTGTATCGTTCTGGGAAGTACAAAAACTTTCATTTTATTAAATTCTGTTAATTAATACCGTGGTTCACTAGTGACTAAATTTTCGCAGTGACTAAGCGCTATTCGCATCTTATTTTGTTTCCTGTCAATATTAAACAATGGACGATAGACGTACGTTTACGCATCTGTCTTACAGGGTGCTCGAGAATTTCCCGGTTTCTTT
Source organism: Latrodectus hesperus (assembly GCA_037975125.1). Classification (NCBI taxonomy): domain Eukaryota; kingdom Metazoa; phylum Arthropoda; class Arachnida; order Araneae; family Theridiidae; genus Latrodectus; species Latrodectus hesperus. Next base: position 52,355,531 of record CM075853.1, on the reverse strand, counting down.
CACGTGACACATGTGATCACGACTTATTATTTATGTAAAGTTCATATTAATTGATTTGTTTGTCGCTCAACGCTTCCATTCGAGGACGAGTTAGACCGGATCCTAAAGTTTAAAGTTGTTTTCGAACCAATGCAAACAACATTTGTGTGCGAAGTAGGATTCCGACTTACGAACTGTTGAACCGAAAGTCAGAGTGATAACCATTTATTTGACAGCTTAGTATTCGAGAGTAAATATTAAAATACTTCTAACAACATTCTGCTATCTGTTATTTATACTGTGATGGCAAATTATTATAACCACAATAAAACTCTTCGTAATTTTAATATGTTTTTATATTTTTTTATTCATGTTAAAAATAAATTGATATAAAAAGGAATTTTATTAGAAATTGTAAATTTTACCTCACAATTTTTCAGGTTTTTTGTTAATTAATAAAATAGACAAGTGAAATTTTTAGAAAATATCTAGTTAATTTTTCAATTAACTGTGTCATCAAATACATGATTATTTCAGCTGATATAATCTTTTTGTGGAAATTAACTCCATTTTTGTTGTAACTTAGAAATTTGTTTCTGAGTTTTTTTTTATTTTAACTATGTAACATAAAATAAACATTATTAATTAATCAGCGAAGTTTGGCATATATGCTTTTATAAAAAGTTTTCATGTAGTTTATGCAGTCTTGCATAATTCTTTCTATCTTTAGTTTGTATTGTTTATATTTACTCTATATCAGTGTAATTATTTCTGTGAATGGAATCGCAAATTTATGTGGAAAATAAGTTTTGATATATATATATATATATATATATATATATATATATATATATATATATATATATATATATATATATATATATATACAAAATTTTTATTTAATTTTCTCTTTATCACAAACGTATTCTTAAAATAATATGTAAATCCGCACTTTTAAGTAAAATTTACGCATAAATTATAATCAATGTCATTTTAAATATAAAGGAATGTATTCCATTTCTCTTATGATACATTAAATATATTGCAAATATTATGTACTTTTGGGTAGGTTTTCATTTATATATATATATATATATATATATATATATATATATATATATATATATATATATATATATATATATATAAATTATTATTTATATAAATTAAGGTCACACATTCAGAAGTATGTACTTCCTAATTTCTAATTAGATGATTATTTTTAAGTAATCTAAAATATATATATATATATATATTAATTGAAAATAAGAAAATAATGATGCAAATTCCAACCGCTTTGGTTGGGAAAATTCATCGCTTTCGTGATTTACATGTAAAAGGTTCGATCATCGTTGCACCATGCTTAAAGAATATTTGCATTCTTAAAGTTCGACGGAGTTTTAATGTCCTTCCACTGGGGTGGCTTGGAAGGCCGTGAAGAATGTCTCAGCTTATATGCTGACTTTATTTTTACGAGTTTCGCAGGCGTTGGTGTATTTAGCGTCTTCAGCCTGATGAAATATATTATCGAAGAGAGATATGTATGCAATAAAATGATTAAAATGTTTGCGAAATTGATAAGAAAAGTAAGAGATTAACTTTCTCAACTATACATTTGTGTTGCAGGAAATTTAAAAGTTACTATTTGTCTATCTTGTCAGTTTTCTCTAATTTTAGTCTATTTATTTTCAAGTTATTCTACTTTAGTTTTTTTTAAACTAGTCAACAGTCAGCAAACAGTTTGATATTGAGCACTTGTTTTTGCTTATAGCTCATTTTCTAAGAATAGTGATATGGTTTTCCGTGTGAAAAGAAAATTTAAAATTTATTATTACTAATATCTGTTTCAATGTTTTATACGATTATTGGGTTTAGTTTCATAATTTAAAGAATTTAATAATTTCTAATAGTTAACATTTAAAACAAATTATTTTATTATTATTTCTCAATGAAAAATTTTAAAAATATATTTTAGTATTTATGTAGTACATTTTTCAATATTCAAACAATATTTATTGTATTATCGCCAATAAATTATATTCTTTAACATTTTCAAATTTCTCTTTTTTGATATAATAATTCTGGATTTATTGGAACTGAAAAGGTATTCCCTTTATCATACTTTTCCTTATAAGCATCTATAAATAATAATGATTTTGATATTCATACAAAATTCCAAGAGATAAATCAGTATTTTTGTGTTTTGAATATAATATTATTGCTCCATAACAAATCAAACAGGGATTAAATAAACTCCCTTCCCCTCTTTTTCAAAAATCTTTCAAAGATTTTAACTTTATCGTTTCGCCAATCCCTAGTCCTCCATTCAGAAAAATAAGGGCTCTAAAGAATAAAAAAGTATTGAAAACTTTATAGAAGATACTCTTCTTATACGTTCAATCCCTGACTTTTTTATGCGTACACTACTTGGGGCAGAGTTACGTTTTTTATTCTAAACCGAATTACAGTAGGAGTATTTTCTCAACCGAATTTTTTTCTTCGTACGAATAATAATATAAAAAATAAAATAAAAGAAAATTATTCAATCGCGTGGAATGCACTTTGATCCGAGAGCTGCTTGCTGATCTTCTTTTATTTGTTTTTCCATCTTCCTCTTTTTATGAGGGTCTACGTGATAGATTTTCCAAATCAGGTAGAAAAAGAGAAGGATTAACTCGCATCTTCGGAAGACCAACCTGTGTAATCTTTTGTCCGAGGAGATTCGAATCGTTAACTGCTGCTGAAAGCGAAACGCGATGCTAAGTTTGATGGAGCAACTGTTAATATTCCGTGAAAAATACTTCTCGGAAGGCGAAGTAGTAAAAGAATGATTTTTAAACGTTGTTCCTTCCTATAATATAACAGGGAATGTTCCAACATTGATTAGTAGAGATTGTTGCATATGAATTTTAATTTAAATTCAAGTGCTGCAATTCTTTAAGAAAGATTAATTCTATTTTAATTGATAATTAGAATCTAGTGACCACAAGAGCTCATCTTGTAGTTGATTGGTCTCCGCTTTGGTCTTGAATTGTTTTTGACTTCGTCTTCCATCTTGGCGATAAATATTTGCAATCGTTTGGTGATTTCTCAATCGAATCAGCCTTTATGTGTGAAAATAGAGCGATAAATCAAATGGAATTGATGAGTAGATATTTAGCCACGACTTAGAAAAATATTTATGATATAAGAAGTTAATATAAAAAGCACACCTACAATAAAATTGTAAACTCAATACTATTGCTATATTGAAATTATAGAACACTTTTTTGTTTTCCCTTTATGCTGTTATAATGTTGTTACACCAGGCACGAAAGAAGATATTAATTTTCATTTTTCATGCCGGGTAAAAATCTAATAATGAACTTTATTGACTTTTAACTGATTTATCAATTTGTTTTCCATAAAAGCTGACACATTTCGCATTTTACTGAGTTACTGTAATAAATGACAAGAAATTTTTCTTTTCTAATAATTTTTCTCTATTTCAGCTTATTCATGTATACAATAGAATTCGTTTTTATGAAGTCGTAGAAACAATAAGGAAGTTTGCAAAATCAAGATTTAACATAGAAAAAATAGAGTTCCGATGTCAAAATATGTAAAATAAATTATGTTAATTAAATTCTATATATTCTAGAGTTTGATTAACCCTAAAGGGAGAACTTTTAATTAAAACTTGTAAATTTATGTTTTTGTGTGTGTATTTAGATTCAAGAATTAAGCTGACTGGCCCTTTCTGTCCTCATACTTAAAATTTAAATGGTCATAATTAAAAATATAAGTATTTTGTTAATTGTAATGAAATAATATTTACTAAGAAGCGATTCATTGCTATAATCAGTTAGGATTTATACCATATTAATTTGATTGAATCAGAATACACTTCGGATAAATTGTCCTGTCACAAATAAGTACTATGATATATTTATAGTACTAATCTAAAATTTATAATACCATATTAAATATTTAAGATGCTACAATGTAACGCAATTTAAATTCAGTAGAGACCGATGGATAAATAAAATTTTTTTATCCCTTAAAGTTTTCATTGTTATATATATATATATATATATATATATATATATATATATATATATATATATATATATATATATATATATATATATATATATATATATAACTCTCGACGCCTACAACAAATTTTTGAGATCTGTTTTATCTATAATTTTCAAAACTTATATCAAAGCTAACCTTATGTGTTTGACACAAGATGGCTACAAACTACTTTGTGCGTAATGATGCCTAAGATTGAATGATATTTTACTGTTGCGCAGCGAGTGACAGGTATTACCTGCTTTGTGTAATGCTGTCTGCATGTATATTTTTGGAATTTCTGTGTTTTTTTCATTTGTAGTTGCCTATCGATGTAAAAAGATATAGTTTGTTACGGATGTTTAAAAAATTTTGAATATTGAGTTGAAGGACTATCGATTATGCGGTTTCATATCTGGAAGAGCTTTAATTCATCGTTTCTAAGTGTTATCTTTGATCGGAATGGAAGATCACAAATTTGCATTAGTTGTTACTATTTAGGAATGAGGCATAGATATTTGTCGGGAAATTTTATGATTTCCTTTTTTCGACATTTGAATTACCTCCATTTTTTGCGAAACACCCTATTTCGGGAGTGCCTTTAGAAACTTCTGTCGTGGATGTTTGTAATGGCTCGAAACACACACTTTAAACCATGGGTTTCCAAACTTTTTTTCCTCGTGGACCACTTTCAAAGTTTTACTATTTTCGGTAGACCCCCTGTTGCTGCATTTCTAATGTATTCCCAAAACTCCTAAAAAAATACCACCCTAAATTGGGGGTGTTAAGAAAAAAAAATTATTTCATTTTCTTGTATCCTATTTATTAAAATGATTCTTGTGGTAATACAAAATTATAAACATTTATTATTACAAACAATCAACAATTGACAAAAAATCAACAATGAACTTTGAAATGTAAATCAACTATAATTCATATAGTCATATTTTTAATGAGATTGGCGTTTTAATGTCACGAGCGGCACTTTGCAAGTCTCAACATGTGGTGTACACTTGTACTATTATCTATTGTTCTATTCAATTCTGTGTTGGAACTGAATCTCGAATATCTTTGAGTACCTACATAGTAAATGATGCTATCTGCATACGTTGATACGTAAATCCAAGTCAAATGACATTTGTTCTTTATTATGAAAACCAGATACTTTTTCGTGGATCCCCACTTACAACTTGTGAATTCTTGTTTTCTTTTCACCTCTACGTGGTCTCCTATGGTCCCCTGGGGGTCCACCTGGACCACTTTGGGAACCCATGCTTTAAACTATTGGTTCTGGTTGAAGTTCTCGCGTGGAAAATTGGTTGTTATATATAAAACAAAAACCTACTAAATTCGGAAAGATATAAATTTTAAATAAGTATTTATGGCATATATACACACAAAGGACTTTGAACGGTTCATAAATCATCTGTAGTTATGGAAAATATTTTCTTTTCTTATTCTAAACAACGAATGAAGCAATTGCTTTATTGTTTATTTCATGAATATTTATTTTATAAACGTGTATTATTCTTGTCATTCGAACAAACTTTTCCACAACTCAGAAATATAATTTCAGGTAAAAAAATAAAGAAGTTCAAATTAAATAAAAACAAATTGCAATTTTTTTTCTTCTATGCCCGAATAGAATGATTAATTATATAGGAAGAGATAGTATTTTTTTTATTTCTGAAGAAAAAGAAAGCATATTATAGTTCAAATCTATCAAACGATCAATTAAATTTACCAGACCTTTTGTTTTATTAATTTTCACGCTCATTTTTGCTTTGTGTAATATTTCTTATTGTTAATTCTTTGTAATTTCAAGTTGTCTCGTTTTTATCCTAGATTTTACCGTGTGAAAAGTATACCGTGTTAATTATATAGGCATTTTTATCTTAAAATGAAATTCATACAAAAATAATAATAGGTCTCAAGATATATCATTCTAAACTACTATATAGTTGATAATAAAGTACAAATATAACCAATCATCGGAGTAATTTTATTAATCGTGAAATCAATCTATATTTACACGCAATCCTTATACTTAATAATTTCTTCCATGCCCCAAAAAATTGCCCCAACTTATTACTTAAATTATTCCTTTATGAAACGTTTTGAACGTGTCATCTCTTAGGGTTCATTGACAATATAAGGTCCACATTTAAAAATTAATATACATCCGATGATGCACTTGATGCGATGTGTGATGCAGACGAACTAATCAAATTAATCTATGTGCAAGTGAACTGTTCTTCGATATAGTGTTCTTGTTGTCTTGTGCTAGCTAGACTGGCAATATGGGGTGCTTTGCTCCATTTTTCCAACTGAACTGTAATTTGTTGTGGGGTCCGCCTTCCTCAGTGACCTTGCGCCATTTAACCCAACCAACCAACCGACTTCCTCAGTACACACATGCCATAGGTACCCGTCTTCGATATAGTCCAAAACCAATTTAAAAAATTCCTTTTTTTAAATATATCTGGATACAGTGTATAAAACGTAAGTACACAGTTCAGTCACATTAATGTATCTACCACATACTTTCCACGTCGACATTAAATAACCAATCACAGAAGGCAAGTGGCAACACAGTGTAGTTGAGTGTATATAAAGGGTGTGTGATTGCAATCGTTGGTGTAATTTAGAAATGGAACAATTTATTCGAACGTCCATAAAGGCATGACGAATAATGGTGGAAGCATTTCCGAAACAGCTACATTTGTGAACTGTTCACGTGCCGCCATGGTAAAAGTATACCGTACATTTTACTAAGTGGCGACTGGTAGCGTCTTCCGATGAATTAAGTTTTATGCTCCATCGGACGGATGGACGTTGGCATATACAACATGAAACCTCTGAAAGCAAACACTTTGCAACCATTGCCACTGGAAGCGGGAGCATTATAGTCTAAGGAATGTTTTCTTGGTAATATCTAAGTTCACTTATCACTGTAGAAGGCACGAGGCCACTGTGGCCTCTGGTTGGTTAGGGTGTCGTTCTTATTATCGGAAGGTAGTGAGTTCGAATCAAGGCTTAATCGAATATGCGTCGTGTTCGTTAATGGCGACTGGGGGACGTTAAAACTGGGTTTGGTCGCAATGTCCTCCAAGTGAAATGATACCCCTAGGGGTGGCCGGCCAAGTATTGGGGATCTTCGGCTTGGTACCTGCTTCAAAATCATGAAGACCCGATCCGGCTGCTTCTATCCAACTGGTTGAGCCCATACTCAGGGTTAGATATAGGAAAGCATGATGTGTAACAACTGGGGAAGGCACGTTGGATCTATACAAGTATACATCTATCCTTGTGGTCCATGTCCATTCCTATATGCACATTATTTTTCCTTCATCGTTATTGATGATATCCTGCTGGATGATTGCATCTACCAGCAGGAGAATACGAGCTGACAGTTTACGTGCGTGATTCAAAGAGCACCAGGATGACTTTACTATTTTCTCCTGGCCAGCAAACTCACCTGACTTAAACCCAATCGAGAATCTGTGGGACCATCTCGATCGTAGCTCGATGCCGCGTAATCTACAGCCTTTCTTTTCGGCACTGGTGTCGGCACGGCCCAACACCCCAGTGAACACCTTCAGGAACCTAATTGACTTTCTTCCTGTACGTCTCGTAACAGTCCGCTCTGCGAAAAGTGGTTATTTTGGCTTTTGACAGGTGGTCACATTAATGTGACTGGATTGTGTAATTGTAAGTTATAGATAGCCTCGTTGATTGTTTCTAAAAATGAAATTTTAATTTGAGAACTTCTAGTAACTTTAAAAATTTTACTTCAAAACATTTTGTCATTGTGACATTAAAATATTAAAACATTTTGTCATATATTATGTCATTAAATTTGTAAGATATTTTTAAAGCAATTTAAAATTTTATGTTATAATATATATATATATATATATATATATATATATATATATATATATATATATATATATATATATATATTTGGTATTAGGGTTGGAAATGTCGCACAGGAAGAACACTTACAGTTTCATAAATGTTTACAGATATTGTCAATGAATAAATTTTTAAATAGGTTTCTTCGGAATCGCAAACGATTAAGGTTTTCAATTCGAATCTGGTTATCTTCTTTTTATAAAATAAAATACATGCTATGCGAGCTGCATTTTACAACGATGTATTAAAAAATAAATTTTATTGAATATAATGTAGTGCATAATCTAACAGTTGAAAGCTGTTGTAGGGTTATTTTGAGCATCTACTGTGCATTTGCCTTCCTGTTGGATGTTTCATACATAACAGGGCTTAATTACGTATTGCAATGGAAGAAACCACATGAAAATTCCTGAGCATCGACTTCAATTGACGTTCAAGTCAAAATAAAAGTGAAACATCCAACTTTTGTTTTTGAACAAGAGCTAAAATGATCATAGTTACTACTTAGCAAAAGCGTATAATAATGATGGACAGATGAAAGTACTTTGTAAATATGTATCGACGTGACTAGGCAGCATGCTTCCTGGCATTTAATTGCTTAAAATCATAACTTACGGAAACATAATAAAAACAACAAATAACTATCAACTGTGACTTAGGATTTTTCAACGAAATCACAAATTTCACATATTACGCTAAATATATATATATATTAGCTATTCTTGAAATTCAAATAATATTTTCGGCAAACGCTATCACTTGAAGTAAGGAATGCAATTGGCGGATGTTTTTTCCGTCACATTCTGAACTGGCGGCACATTGTTAAAAAAATAATAAATTTTACACAATAGAAAAAAGTATTGAAAAAGATTTCTTAGCATTACATCACCGCAGGAAATTATTCACCGAATCCACTGTAATAATAGTGCTCAAAGAGGAAAAGATGTTTTTTTATTATTTTAAATTGAAAAAGAAAATAAATAAGCAGCGTGACCAGATATCTCTTACATGACTCTTATTTCGTTCGAGACTAGAATCTTAGTCGATCACGCGTGATGGGTTATCCATGTATGGCCAGTTGTAGAACATTAATGCTGAGGGAGGAGGAAAAAATAGAAGAACAAAAGGAAGACGCATTTCGCGGTGATTGTTTTACGGCAGTTGACTAATGACTCGTCCGACCGGCTCATTACTGATTCATAAAATGCATCGGAAGTGTGACGTCATCCGGAACTCGTGATGTCTGTGCCATCGGCGTTAATGAGAGTTTACGACCGTAATGAGAAAACTCTAAAGGTGAACGTTTTCGAAATCTGTAGTTTTGTACAAGACGGCTTTTTCTATTTTTTTTTTCCTGGAAATCTCTGCTCTGCTGCGTGAAATGAATGTTAAAGAGTGATGCTATTTTTTTAAGGAGCATTTCATCTGATGAAATACGGAAGCATTCAAAAATGTAAATTGTAAAAATTAATTTTATTGCATATCATTTATTATTAATTTTTTACTAGTAAAGATTTATTAATTAATAATATATGAATCATTATTGATTAAGAAATTATAAATTTCAATAAAAAGTTTTAAAATAAAATTAAATATTTCGAAATGATTTTTTTATATTGTTGTTGCGACTTAACTTTACTGATATAACGGGAAAAAAATTAAAACAATGTATAATTTGAATATTTTTGGTAAAAATATGTAATGTTTATTTTATCACATATATAAATTTAATGTTAAAATGATTATATGTGATTGAAAAAAAATTGCATTTTGGATGAAATTAATTTTTTACTTCCCTTTTGTAGAATGATTCTCATCAAATGTTCTCTACTTTAACTCTAAGTTGTAAATAAAATAACTTAAGGTCACAAATTTATTTCTATATATATATATATATATATATATATATATATATATATATATATATATATATATATATATATATATATATATATATATATATATATATATATATATATATATATATATATATTGACTGAATTTTCACGATGCAGGATCTTTTACATTTATCACTAAATTATAAGTATAAAATTCATACACATTTTAGAGAAATAATAAAAACATTTTAGGGAGAAATATTACTAAAATTTTATCAAAAAATAAATACAGTAAAATAATGTAAAGTTTGAAAATGTAATTATTTCGTAAGAAATTAAAAAAATTACCTAGCAGTAGAGTTATTGACTTAATAAAAATTATAATAAATTTTACGATTTCAAAATTTTTTTATATAATTCTAAAATTTCCAAATATTGTCACACAGTTATATCCTGTGTGTGCATACACAATAATCTTTGTGTAAACAACAACGTTTGCAATATACTACAATCTTCACCATACAATAATCTTTGATAAAACTATATATAACTTTCAATATGGTTCAATACGTTTCAGTTTTTTCTAAGAATAAGAAATGTGTGTTTTATAATTCCTTAATTCCAAAGTATAAAAAATACGTACTAATACTATTAAAATCATCAATTTAATAACGGAATGCAAGCAGAAATTGTATTTCAATTTTAAGTTATGTCTGTCACAATCCAAATTCTAAGCATATGTCAATACTGAAATGAACCTTGTGATAATAAATGCCCAAATGATTCAATTGAGATCTATTTCTGTGGTCACTCCTTTTCTGGAATATTTATTTTTTCTTGAGGACAAAAATAGACTTCTTTTTGATCGAAAGAAACTTTTCCGGACTTATTTACACTTGTGTGAAGCTTTCGACCTTGATATTGCCTTTTAAAGTGGTAGAAGATGCGCCTCTGTCAATACAAATCTCTTCAGTTAGGAGAGTTTTTGCGAAATCGTAAACTTGGTCGATTTGGCTCTTTTCCAGGTCAGGATAGAAAAAAGTCTCCACAAAAAATGTGTTGACTATGTTAGATGATCTGAGATACAGTGATAAGTAAAAATTTAGCGAAACAATTAACAATACTATTTCAATAATTGTAAGTTTGTTTGGTTTTCTTTATAGATTTCCTTTTGGTGTAATAGATGCAGATCTTCCTCTTTACTAGATACAGATAACAACTTTAGATACCAGCTCAAGTAGTCTTTTTGAAGTGTCTTCTCAGGAAATATAAGCCGAGCTGGCAGCCGAATGGTTAGCGCTCTTCAGTTCGTGGGTTCGAATCCCACCTTGGGCATGGATGTTTGTAGTGGTTCGGAATCCACTTTAAGCCGTAAGTCCCGGTCTAATTAGCCCTTGTGTGCAAAAACTGACCGTTGAGCGACAAACAAACAGGAAATATAAAATATCACTTGTTGAATGTGAAAAATATTATTTGTACCTGTCTACTGTTTCTTGTAAAGTTTGACAGGAGGCTTTGATCCCATCTCATTCACCCAGCTAAAAAATTTTGAAGCAGAGACAAGGCAGAAGACCCTACCTCATTACTTGGCCTGCCACCCCTAGAAATATCATTTCACCCGGAGGACATAACGACCACCTCCAGTTTTAACGTACCTCAGCCGCCATTAGTGAACACGACGGATCTTCTGTCAAGTTGGGATTCGTACTCACTACGTTCCGATAATAAGAATGACGCCCTAACCAAACAGGCCGCCGCGACCCTACCACCGGCAGTGTTAATGCTGTCCGTCCTTACTAAAGTAAATTTTCCCTGTACATTGTCTTTTAAACAAGCTGAATCAATGTTCCTTTAACTAAATGATTTCACCTTTAACGGTGTTCTACCTAGCCAGTTTGTAATTTAACAATTGAATTTTGTACACAATTCATATTAATAGACTTAAAACAAAAAGGAAATTTCAAATTATTTTTCTTTAAGTAATAATATAGTCCTGAATAATAATCATCTAGAAAAAAAGATAAGCTTTTAAATTTTTTACGAGTTTTTTTAACAGCAACGAAACAAACATTTCATTAGTACTGTGCAATTTTGCAGTTTTCCAGATTTTGTATATGTGCCTTGCATGAAAGAGACTCACTGTAATTTACATTGTCATAGTAAAAAAAAAAAAATTAGCCTCTACGTGTTTTGAAATTCACAATTATGTATAATTTTTCCTTTTGGAGCATTTCTTATCTTTTATAGTTTTTGTATCAAAGTTTTTACAGGCATTTATTGATTTTTTAACCGTAAAAAGAATTTTAAAATAAAGCATTTTAATACTGATAAGAATAGAATGCTTATACTTTACATGAAGTTATGTGATTTTGGAATTTGATCTTCTTTATCTTAAGTATAACTTTACTGAAAAGAGTTTTAATGTATTCTTTAATGCATCGCATATAAAGACAATGTTTCACAAGTTTGAATCTTGTCAAGTGAAGAAATTAAGTTGATACGAAAAATACCACTCTTTTATTCAACCTGTATACCAAACTAAAAATCAATTACTTTTTGTTAGTTTAATTTCATAAGTTCTTTTAGCATGTCGTAGTTTTTGATTGCTTGCATTAGGATCCAACCTTTGAATCATGAACAGAACAGTTTTTTTATCTTCTTGACTCAATGTTCGTACTGTTTTTTCTTAGATTTGAAATATCGTATCTTAATAATGGTTTCTCTTAGATTTTACTGTTTTGTTCTTAAGATATAGTGATTTTAAAACATATTCAAGATATAATGTGTGTATTTGTCACGCGATAGGATCAATTCAAGATTATCAAACTTTGTGTAGAAATAGGAAAAAAAAGTAAAATTTCGATGGTGAAAAATGTAGTACTTATAAATATTATTTGTCCCTGCATAGATTACGAATCTTATCAAGAAAAAACTGGAGCAAAAGCATGTTACTTAATCTGTTTTTATCTTTCTTGTGGGGAAATCATTTGGGGAAAAGCATATGCAAATTACATCTCCGACATTTTAAAGGTGATGATTTTGGTATTAAAGATGGAGAACAGAGTGGCTTTCCACAGAAAATATGCTATCACTTGTCGATGCACCTAATTCGGAAAAAACCCCGTGCAATTAATAACATAAAATGGTTTCTAATCATTTAAAAGCATTGAAAAAGATGATAGATTTCAAAAGGCAATTAAATTATCTTTAATATCTATGGACTTAATTTGCGAGAAAGTTTTTGAATATTAATTATTTTCATCTATTTGTACATACTTTTTATTGAAAAGTCCTTAACTTTTTCTGTGTACTTATATGTAAATTTTGAATTTTTGTTTTTTCTCAAAATAATATTTTCTTTTACTTAATATTAAATTAAGAGAAATAAGATACATAAATTAATAAGTCAAGTATTCTTTGCAAATTTAATATAAAGCGAATGCTATTTAGCAGTGTATATTTTTAAAATTATATTTAGAGTTAATTAGATTTTAAGACAGTTTTAAAATAGTTTAAAAAATCAATAAATAAGATATATGAAGTTTCATTTGTTAACTACATCAGCATTTTAAGTAGAATGAAATTTTAAGCTTTTAATAATTATTATAGATTCGATATATATATATATATATATATATATATATATATATATATATATATATATATATATATATATATATATATATATATATACATCTTAATATGTAATAATATATATATCGTATCTTAATAATGGTTTCTCTTAGATTTTACTGTTTTGTTCTTAAGATATAGTGATTTTAAAACACACACACACACACACACACACACACACACTATATATATATATATATATATATTATATTTATTAAATTAGTTTTCTTTTAAATCTCAACGATTCACAAAAAATAATAATAATAATAAATTGATGCCTTATAACGAATGTTTTATCGAATTTTTCGATATTCCAATTTAAAAATTTTGCAAATTCCCAAACAGCAAAACAAACTTGTTATTCGTTTCCCTCGTGTTTACTTTGCGACGGCTCAAAGAGTATCACTTTCTCCCTTTCTCAAATAAACGCCCGATCCTCAAATAATATGCTCTGAAATCCATAGAGTTCAATATTTGATTCTGTGTGTATACGGATGCTTTTTCTTTTTCTTTGAGCCAAAATATTTTTTCCACTATGTCAAAGTTTGTACAGTGGTCGGTGGCAGCAGCCGCTTAAAATGAAACACCTGGATAGATGAAGGCAGAGCACTTCGGCCGTGATCCTTATCTTTCCTCATTGGTGGTTACACTGGGGTAGGGGATATGTTTGTTTATTGATGGGCACTCTCTTTTACCCCTCCCGCATCACGTGGGAATACGGCGAGGAAGTGGTTGTCATGACAACAGAGCAATCGTCCGTGGCGGCACCTGTTTCATCTGATACAAGAGCGGCTGACGCGTCGTGATTTTTATGTTACACGGTAAACTACATATTTAAATCCAGAGCATTACCTCACCTATACGAGGTTGGGGTCTCGTGTTTGTTTTCGAAGATTAAAGGTGCTTCTTTTTCTCACGTTTTTTACCATGTACCCCAGTAGTAATTTGGAATCATGATTAATGATATTTTCAGTGCTAATTTGTTACTTTGTTTATTAGCATTTATATATATAATATATTGTTGATATATATTTCTGGTGTGTGTTTTACTATAAAAAGTTTGTAAAATTAGTGTATATTGCTTTACGAAAATTGTGAATTTTTTAAAATGGATAACTTCGGTTCGTTTTATATTCTTACATCTACAACGTATGAGTTTTTATTAATATGTATGTATTTTTAACTGTTGATATTTCTCTTTTTTATTGTTTTATTTATTATTAATAATATCTTAATTGCCATAAGATTAGCTGTTAATTTTTAAAAGAATTCTACATATTGATATAATAACTTCTCGGTTGAAATTCTCAATAATCTTTTACTAATAATTTGGTTCTGTATCTTCATCCTAGTGGTTTTTGGAATATCAATTATTTTTTACATTGAATTATGTGTGAGCATTTACTCATGTTACACTGCCTGAGATAGAAAATGCAACACCGTGAAGGTTCTGGTTATATAAACATGCTAATTTTACTGAAACTGGTCCCTTTATTATAACGCGGAAAGAAGCGGTGTATAAGCCAACAATCTTATCCCTCTTTATACCTTAAGAAATCCAGTATTTTAAGTTTAAAATTCCAAAAGACACGTGATAATGAAGGGACGCTTGAATGACAACATTGAAAGCAATTCCTGGAAACAAACACTTTTTTATTAAGGTTGGTTTTTTGGATTAAATATGTGTTGTCTGAAGCTGATGCAGAATCTCCCAACTGAGCATTGAACTAGATCGATAAATGAATGGTTAAATATTTCTGTTAGTACTATTATAGTTTAACTCCAAGGGAAGATAGTACAAGTTCATTTATCACTTTTACTAAAT
Source organism: Latrodectus hesperus (assembly GCA_037975125.1). Classification (NCBI taxonomy): domain Eukaryota; kingdom Metazoa; phylum Arthropoda; class Arachnida; order Araneae; family Theridiidae; genus Latrodectus; species Latrodectus hesperus. Next base: position 52,340,282 of record CM075853.1, on the reverse strand, counting down.
ATCTAACTGATAGGAATATTTAGTATTCATATGAAATTCACAAATGTGTTTTTATGCCAAAAAAAATAATAAGTTTTATGAGATATGAGTATTTAAATAAAGTTTAAAATTTACTAAGTTATTTATAAAGGAATCACTAATTTATTAAAACATTAAAAATTATAAACGATAGCTATTTTTAGAGTTAAGTGAATATTATGTGATTTCATATTTTCATCAACACAGAATTATTTAGTATTAATAATATAATTTATTTTATAAATTAAACTATACAAAGTTAGCTCATTCATTCAACCTAGTTTCAATCACTTTAATTTTGATTGTATATATATATATATATATATATATATATATATATATATATATATATATATATATATATATATATATATATATATATATATATATATATATATATATATATATATATATATATATTGAGCTATCAGAGCCTTTTTGTCTGGCGCACAGTTAATCTTAGATTGATGATAAGGACACCGATAATAGTAAATTTAACGGTGTCTGAAGTACTTCTCCTCGTCTTTAAAAAGTTAAAAGATATATGCCATGCCTCTGCGTTTGGTGAAGAAAAGTATTTGAATCCTCAAAGACTTAAATAGTCTAACCATTCTCTTACCTTTTGCACAAGCAGCAGTTTTCTGTTTTTACTTACATCGACTCCCAAAACATTTTTCTATGCCGAAAGACTTTTGTCTATACTTAACATTGGAGAGCTTGAACGTGGTTCTATTTTTCAGCTCTGGACTAACTTTTCTTTCTGCTTTCTCTCGAACAACTTATTTGTTCTTGATCACATTGTATCTTCACATTTCAACACGTTTTACATGTTCAAAAACCTAACGTTATCTTAAAAAAAAATTCTTAATTGTTGCTATCCATAAAAGAGTATTTAAATATAAGCACATCATAATTTATGGTATAGGAAATTTTATATTTTGTGATTAGCACATGAACCAGATGCGAATAATCGTCTAAGACATGGTGCTTCTAAATGGTCAACACAGAGCTCTGATCAACGGATTCAAAAGAATATTGAAGTGACTCCATCAACTTCTGATGATATTCTGCAGAATGCAGAGAACTCTGAATGTTTTATATTTGCAAAAATAGTTTTACTGTGTAATTAGTAGAAGGTAACTTGACCACAAATATCGCCCTATACGAAGACTCATTAATGCTAACTCACCGAAGTGGGAGATTGCGATAGTGTCATCAACGAAAGACTGAAAAAGCTGAATGACACTTGGTAGTTTGAAGCGACGAGTTTTGGTTTGGATAATTATAGGATGATAGTAGTATCGTTGAGAAGGTAGAGCAAATTCGATTACTTGTTGAATGCCACTCAATCGTCAACGTGGAATCATGGTTTGGAATGCAGTTAGTTGTGAAACAAATCACTTAGTATGAACATCAGAAACGACTCATTGATGGAACAACTATACGTTGATGAAGCGCTGCAACTTATATTCAACTGCGGCAAAATGACCTTTTTCTAGCAAGACAACCCGACATCGCTCAAGGCATTTGTCAACAGATAAGACTTGCAGTCTGTCTTATTGTTTCTTTTGCTACAATATCTCCAGATCATTCTCTGAGAGAAAATATCTGAAATGTGATAAGACATCGTTTCTTTGCTATGCTCTAGTCTCTGTGAGAGGATGAATTGTGGAAAATGGTTTTGAATATATGGACTTTTATTCCTTAGAACATCATTTACGAGAATTGCATTTTAATTAATGTCTCGTTGAGAGATTGTCATTGCCACTAGAGGTGATCATAGTTCTTACTGATTACTCTGCGCGTTTCGTCAGTGAATAAATGTATACATTAAATGTACATTTACATTATTTCATTATACATTCATTGTGGTCTGTGCATATTTTCTTTTATCAGATTCTAATCAGTATTTTATGTTCATACATATTTTCTGTATGCCATGCAATCATCATTCCTTCGTAAATCTAACATGTTTGCTAAATATTTTGGACAGTTACAATTTAATTTTCCAAACAAATCTAACAGATTGTATTAAACATTTTTCGATGAAAATATTTTTACATATTCTAAATTTATGTAATTCTGTTGAACCAAGTAAATAGCAAAAACTGATTTCCTCAATAGAAAACTGGCAACAGTAGAAAGATACCCAATCGAGAACTTAGTATTTGATTGAAAAAATCTTAATGTTACAGTGGGGCGTTTCCGCATTTCCTCAACCATTTCTACCCACTTTTTTGTTACGGAGTCACGCCGTCTCAATGACACTCCAAGACAGCGTAGGCGGAGGTAGTCCTCTCGTTCATCGAGTTGGCGTAGGAGGGGGAGAGGAGTTGGCAGAGAGGAACGCCACCGTGAACTTTCTAGGGACGAGGTTTGTGTGCCATCGGCGGTCGCGACCGGTTTCGTCACCGGCCGCACAGGCGGAAGTCATCGGCGCCTGTCGACCAAGGTCGGCTCGCGTGTGTTGTGCCCCGGTTGTATTACCTGTTGCCCACCTGTCAGTCGGCCGCAACGGTTAGTTGAAATGGAATGGGTATCGTCTTCCTCTGAAGCGAATTTTTAAGTGATATTCCGGAAATTAAAATCATGTTTCGAGAGAATTACTTGAGAGTAATAATAGTGTTTTCCTCGCTTGATGTCCCTTGTAACAAAATAATATCGTCTCATGACAGAGGTCTGTAATCAAACCCGAGAAAAAGGCCGGTTCGAAATAAAATATTCTCTTCCGCTATGTTCCAAATTTTCTCTTGGCAATTTATATTATTTATGAATTTTATTTTTTTTATATATAAAATGTAAATTGTTTGTGAGTATTTAATTTACTCTTCTTGAATTGTATTTTGTGTAAGTAGTAATTGTATTACGTAATTTTAAGTACTATGTATTGTATTTTTTTATTTTTCTTTACAAAACATTCAAAATGTACTGTAATAATTAAAAAAATTATTTTTATATGAGGAACAGTTTTTTTATTAAGCATTAGATTTCTTAAACAAATGAAGTTACTAGCTGTCTCTCTCTCATTTCAGCTTTTTTAATAATTCATAATCCTCTCTAAAATTTTGTTATGATCTATACAATATCTTACTATTTTTCTTATGTCTAATATGGAAATAATCTAAAGCTTTGTTAGATATTTTAGGAAGAAACACTTGACTTTATATTATTTAGTTTATCTTTTTTCCTATATTTTAATGTTTTCCAATTTAAAAAAAAATTAATGAATACTTAGAAATTACTTTTGAAATATTTGATCATTAAGATGATCCCAATCAATATAAAACATGAAACCCATGTATTAAAT